>CM077013.1:34116053-34813425 GCA_039090855.1 Macrothele yani | reverse complement strand
AATGACAATAAATTTAATTGCTTTCCACAGATTTTGTAAAGCTCTTCAATTTTTTTCTATACAATTTTTTCGTAATATTTGCCATGCATAATGTTTCTGAGCATCACAGTTGCTTCCATTATCAGAGCTTACCTGATGCAAAAAACATCTGATGCAAAAAATTTGGATTTGAAGCATTTAGCTTCTTTGAAAAATATCTCCTGACGAAATATTCACATTTTTGTTAATTCATAATGAGCAGGAATATCGATAAGAAACATTAAAGTCTTTTATTTAATAAGTTTTAAAAATCAAGAATAAATAAGCTCACACATTGACGAACCCAATAATTGTGTGTGATCTCGAGTACATTAAGATCTCATTTTAAAATTCAAGGAATTATCTCCTGCCATTAAAAAATACGTATACATCCGTATCAATTTGTTAAGTTTAGTCATAAAATTAAAAGGCTATTCGAAACACCTACTGCGAAAAAAAAAGGAAAAAAAAAAAAAACTCTTTGCTTTCCTCCTAGAAAAGAAACTAAAAGTACGCTAAAGTTTTAATAATTTCAGAGCATATCCTTTCAACAAAAATGATAGCTTAGAAACTTACTTCAACAAATTATACAGTCAATGGCTATTGAAATTTCCAAACATGAAGTGCCAAAGCAATTTAACAAAAAATAAAATATTTCACATCCGAAGACTAAGAAAATGAGAACTTTTTATAGTATTCCCATAATGAATAACAGTCCCTTGCAGTGGCGCACCCATGAATTTTTGTTGGTGGGGGCTGTATATATAGTTTATATAACAAGAATTTTTGTTGGAGGTGGCTGTATATATATATACAGCCACCTTTATATATATATCCTCATTGTCAACCATTATCAATCCACTGCTGGACGAAGGTCTCCCCACAACGGTCTGTCTTGTGCCAGTTTCCTCCATGTCACTCCCGCATACTTTCGAATTTCATCCACCCATCTCCCATGTGGTCTTCTTCTTGGTCTTTTCCTGTCCCTTGGAATCCAATATAAAATTTC
The DNA here is from genome assembly GCA_039090855.1 of Macrothele yani. Classification (NCBI taxonomy): domain Eukaryota; kingdom Metazoa; phylum Arthropoda; class Arachnida; order Araneae; family Macrothelidae; genus Macrothele; species Macrothele yani. The sequence continues at coordinate 34,812,398 of CM077013.1, read as the reverse complement.
GGCTGTCCTTCTGGCAGTATGTCCAACCCATTGCCATTTCAGAGATTTAACTCTAATCATGATGTCTTCCACTCTTGTCATTTTTCGGATCCACGAGTTCCTTTTCTTATCTCTCCTGGTACACCAAGCATGCACTTCTCCATGCTACCTTGAGTTGTCTGCAGCCTTTGTATGTCTCTTTTAGTTAAGATCCACGTCTCTGCACCATACGTAAGCACTGGAAGGATGCATTGTTCAAACACTTTTCTTTTAAGACAAAATGGCATATTGCTCTTGAAAATTATGCTGTTTCTTCCAAAAGCTCTCCAGGCAAGTTTTGTACGCCGATTAATTTCTTCATCAATGTGACCCTCGCTTGATATCTGCTGTCCAAGATAAACGTACGTGTCTGTTATCTCTAGCTTTTCTCCATCAATCGATAAATCTTCATTTCTTGTGAAAGCCTTGTACATCACTTTTGTCTTCTGAAAGTTCATTTTTAATCCCACATTTTTACTCTTGTCGGCAAGTTCCTGGATCATACTCCCATTTCCAACTAGGTCTTTGTGGAGGTGAGAAAATGCAGAGTTTTGCTTTTCCTTGGTAAAGCCAAGGCTCGGCATTCTCGACACTTTCTACATTCAGGTTTGCTATTACTTTATTTTATTGTTTACTCATGCCTGTTGGGCTTTGAAGTTTTCTATATTGTTTTAGTTCTTGTTAAATATTTTTTTAATGTCTCTACTTAGTAGTGTGTGAGTTCTGAATATTCATAACTGCTGCGTTGCGCGTCATGATCTTCAGGTTGTTTTAAGCAAATTTAGTTTTAAATTCTTTGGTGTAAAATTTAGTCTTTGACTCTGCTCTTGGGTATATATATATATATATATATACACGACCAAGTATAGACTGTTAAAAAATAAAAAAATATTTAACAAGAACAAAAAAAGTAAAGAAAAACTTCAAAACCCAACAGGCATGAGTAAACAGTAAATTAAAGAAATAGCAAAACTGAATGTAGAAAGTGTCGAGAATGCCAAGCCTTGGCTTTATCAAGGACCAGCAAAAACTGCATTTTCTCACTTCCACAAAGACCTAGTTGGAAATGGGTTTCTGCAAAGCCATAGATGCAAGAATTAAGCCCATCAAAAATTTTTAAATTTTGCAAAACCTCTTCAGAGTTGCAGGTAGAATATTTTAGTCAAAGTTTTTGCATGCATCTATAACTTTCCTGGCCCAACCCACACTCGTCATCCGCCACAAAAACCAGAATAACGATTACAAAATCACAAGTTGTGAGAGGGTCTGAACAAATCAGCAGATTTATTCAGTTATAACACGTTGCTGAGCAACAAAGTTATCTGAGAGAGAATTTAAACTTTAAGAACAGTACTAAATGCACTACTAAGTCTTATTCTTTGTGGTGAACAAAAGTTTTACCTAAAATGCCATAAAAAAAGAAACAACAGATTAAAGATTTTATCGAGTATGGGTTGGGCCAGGAAAGTTATAAATGCATGCAAAAATTTTGACTAAAATATTCTACCTGCAACTCTGAAGAGGTTTTGCAAAATTAAAAAAAATTTGGTGGGCTTAATTCTTGCATCTATGGCTTTGCAGAAACCCATTTCCAACTAGGTCTTTGTGAAAGAGAGAAAATGCAGAGTTTTTTTGCTGGTCCTTGATAAAGCCAAGGCTTGGCATTCTCGACACTTTCTACATTCAGTTTTGCTATTTCTTTAATTTATTGTTTACTCATGCCTGTTGGGTTTTGAAGTTTTTTCTTTCCTTTTTTTGTTCTTGTTAAATATTTTTTTATTTTTTAATAGTCTATACTTGGTAGTGTGTGAGTTCTGAATATTCATAACTGCTGCGTTGCGCGTCATGATCTTCAGGTGGTTTTTTTGCAAAGTTAGTTTAAATTTTGTATATATATATATATATATATATATATATGCCTATAATAGAAGACCACATGGGAGATGGGTGGATGAAATTCGAAAGTATGCAGGGGTGACATGGAGGAGACTGGCACAAGACAGACCGTTGTGGAGGAAACTTGGGGAGACCTTCGTCCAGCAGTGGATTGATAATGGTTGACAATGATGATGATGATGATGATGCCTATAATTTATGTGCGGTTGTGACGTACGTCGCTCTTAATTTCTTTGGGTCTTTGGGAAGAAGACACCGTGTAACAGAAGACACTATGTAATTTTTTGAACATGTGAAACGATATTTTTGAATGTTTAATTTGTGACGTACGACGCTCTTAATCTCTTTGGGGCTTTGGGAGAAAGACACTATGTAATGTTTTGAACATGTAAAATAATATTTTTGAATGTTTAATTTGTGACGTACGTCGCTCTTAATCTCTTTGGGAAGAAGTAATAGAAGACACTCTGTCAGACACCATGTAATTTTTTGAACGTGTAAAATAATATTTTTGAACATAGGCGTAGCCAAGGCGGTGATCTTCGGGTCCCCCCCCCCCCCCATTAAAACATTTCTGGCTACGCCACTGTTTTTGAATGCTTAATTTGTGCCGTACGTCATTCTTAATCTCCTTGGAGGAGGCTTAAGCCCCTCCGTGGGTTCGCCACTGATCCCTTGGATTCTTTCCTGTAAGTACACAGGTAAGAATCAGAGAGAGAGAAAAAAATAAGAGATGATACGGCTGTAGCTAGCAGGGGGCAGGTGGGCTCATCCCCCTGAAAGGCAAGCAAGAACTCATGGAAGATGGACGTTGTTGTAAATTCTCTGAACTTTTATTTTTGGTGGTTTGTAAAAATTACTCTTGTGTTGCATTACAAGCATACATACCTTATTTATTCGTGTATTGAACATTTTTGTAAAAGCAAAATCGAAGTGATACGGTACGGCATTACGAACGATGAATGACTGAAAAAAGCTTCTCGGGCTGAATCTGTAGGAAGAGTTGCGCCAATGATTCTGAGGCACATGACTTGTCGGTGTTAAAGGTAATAAGAGAGAGAAATGCCCCTTTCTTTTTCGAAGAAACGTAAAATATCGAAGAACGTGACCATTCCACCCACCCAACCCCCGGGAAAAAAAGATAGACAGGAGGGTTGGTGAGCAGAGGCGGAGATAGATGATGGATAAGTAGTTGCACAGAAGGATGTAACTCAAGTGACTATGAGATGCAAAGCTGCTGTCATGAAACTTCTATGTAGTTAATTGCCTGCAAGTAATGTTGAGGGAAGAGCTGAATATGAGGGATAATCAGAAAGTTAAGACCACATACACTTTAATAGCGATAACTGGGACCAAATGAACTTAACGGTCATCTCACTTCTCCACATAGTCCCCCTGCAGGTTGATGCACTTCTTTTTTTTTTTTTTTTTTTTTTTTTTTTTGATTGGAGGTTTAACGACCACCGTGAGCAACTCAATGGGCTATAAGCAGTCGCCCGTCCCTAATTTAGAGTCACTGGTTCCAGGGAAGGGATAGAGCCAGTGCCGTAAGACAAACACAACATCCATGCCTCACCGGGATTCGAACCCGGACCCCTTACGGACGAATGATCATAGGCCAGCGCCTTGGACCACTGCGCCACCGGGGCGGCGATGCACTTCTTTGAACGTCCAACTAGATTCTTCATTCCTTGGAAGAAGAAACTTTTCGGCTGCTGCCAAATCCAGGTCTGCACCGCTTCCTTAACCTCATAATCATAGGTGAACCTGCGACAGCGTAGGGCCTCTTTAAGTGGATTGAAAGCGTGATGATCGCATGGTTCCAGATCAGGACTGTAAATGAGATGTGGAAGACGTTCAAACCGCAGTTGTTGCATTGCCTCCGCTGTTGCGGCCACTAAATGAGCACGTGCATTGTAATGGTGCAGCAAGGCTGATTTTGACAGCATTCCTCTTATTTTTCTGCGAATTGGAGGTTTCCGTTTCTCTCTAAGCACAGCACAGTACGTTGCACTGATCACTGTTTGTCCGTGTTCCCGAAAATACGTCAGGATAAGACACTTCATGTCCCAGAAGAAGGTCGGTATGATTTTCTTGCCGGAGGGCTGTCGTTTGAATTTGTTCTTTTGGTGTGCACGATGTTGACGGCCAACAAAGTCGAGCTTCATCCGTTGAACTTCCCGCTTTAAACCTTTCTACCCATTCAAAATCTGTTCATTAAGTCATGGTGTTTTCACTTTCGTATTGAGCTAATATACTTAGGTGAATTTCAGCAGGTTTCACTCCTCTGCCCGAAAAATCTCACTACGGCGCTTTGTTCAAAACTGGTGCAATCCCGCAGCAGAGCATCCATATTTATTTCACCTTGGTCTCAACTGGACTAACGGCAGAGCGCTGCGCTGTGTGTGTTTGAACTACCCATAAGCCATTGTGAAGATGTTGTATTCCGTCAGCTTCTATCCGTTGCGGATACATGTAACTTCCAAATTTCAGTTACTTTTTGATTTACCTGCGTATACATTTCTCTATGGGTTAGAAAATAGTGATAAAGGAAATCTTTATGTAAGAAAGGGAGATCTTTCAACTTCTTCGTATTTATTGTTTTGCGGTCAGTAGGAGGGTTTTACGATGCGTGTGAGGGAGAAAAATGGTTTGATGGCGTGAATCTGAGGGCTCTTCGTTTCTGAGTGGTTAAGGGAGGAGGTTTGGCTGTTTACCACCGTAAGAAAAGGATATCTCAGAGCACCAGTGAAGAAGAACGCGTGGAAAAAGTGGAGAAAAAAATTAGAACCGAAGAAAGGGAGTCGAAAGATTCAAAATACGACATCAGTAACTCCGATGCTGTTACGATGATCCAAAGAAAGGACCAAAAAAAAAGAGTAAACTAAAAAATAAATACCCTACTCAAAAGAATTAGGGGACCAAGAGATACTGTAAGGAAAGTCATGTGTGCGACTCACGTTGTTGAACGCAAAATATTATTTTTATCTAAGATTCCGTAGAATATTCAATGATATAGGCAAGAAAAAGCGCATTAGCGAATTTTTATGTAATATTATCATTTAATGCACGTCATGCGATATGTTATACGTATAGAACAATACGCATATCTGCACAACAAGAAAAATGACTTGTTGAAGGTGGTAACTGACCTATTGCAGGGTGTGTGTTCCACTCGAACGGCTAAGACCACTGCACACCTGTGGGGCATGGACCTGATGAGATTTTGGGGGTATCTTCGCCAATCCTTAACCAGGGCAGCCTCCAATCTACAAAGAGTCAACGGAAGTACCGCCGGCCGAGCTGCAATACGTCTTCCAAGTGCGTCCTAGGCATGTTCAATTGGATTTGTCAGTTGAGTATACTGGCAACCCCGTACGCTGGATTCCCTTCTCTTTAAGTATGCTGTTCACTAGCCGAGCTGTATGAGGTCGAGTGTTATCGTCCACGAAAAGGAACGAATCATCGACGGCTGCAGCATACGGAATGACATCAGGTCTGAAAATCTCGTCTCTCTATCGCTGAGCCGCCAGACTACCGTTTCGGATGACATACAGGTCCGTACGTCCACCAATACTTAGGCTTTTCCAGACAATCAATCCATGTCTGCCGCAATGTGATGTGTTTTGCATAGAAGCTAGATTATTTCGCGTGCAAGTTTCTCTTCAGATAAGAACTCGTCGATTGTTGGACTCCAGACTGAATCTGGACTCTTCAGAAAAGGGGACTTGACTCCACTCGTCGTGACTCCAACCACGAAGTTCCGCAGCTCAGTTTCTACGAACCGCATGGCATCGTCCGGTTAAAGGAACTCACACCATTAGCCTACGTGCATAAAGGACATTGGTGAAGGTGATTGTTAATAGTTTGAGTTGACAACCTGTGACCTGTTGACACGAAGATCTTTCGCTGGAGTTGAGTATCATTTTCCCGTCTGTTTCGACGGCCTGTTGACAACCTGTACCCTGTTGACACAAGAAGCTCTCGCTGGTGCTGAGTAGCATTTTGCCGTCTGTTTTGACGGACTATTGACAAAAGATAACGGTCGTTCCTGGTTATAGTTTCACGTGGACGGCCTTGGCCTTGGTTTCTTCGAACACTTCCCGTATTTTGGAATTGTGTCCGCAGTCGGAAAATAATGTTTCCTGATACTTCAATGCAAGGGTGCTAAAAGGGCATTTGCTTCCCGCGTGCAAGGCCCGGTGTTTCTTTCAGAACTTTTTGACCGTGGAGGGGGGGAGATGGAACCTTAGATGGAGCAAGTTTTCCATTTGCCATATGCACGGTCGTGTCAAAATAATATGACCATTCCTGGAATCACACTGTACCCGCCCAGGCGCGTCTCAGAGTGCACGTGACAAGGTCGGCCACACGGAGATGTAAGCGGCCAGCCAGGACAGATGAGCCGCAGTGCGTTACGTGAGCACAATGGGCAGAGGTAGTGATTTGATGGACGTTCAAAAAGGAATGATCATCGGCTACCCCGCCAATGGTGGAAGCATCTCAGAAACAGCAGACTTCGTGTGCTGTTCACGAGGCGCTGTACTAAGAATGAACCGCTGGCACACCGAGTACCTTCTGACATCATAACTGTGAAGCCCCAAAGGAGAACGTCGCCTCTGTCGACTGGTAAAGAGCAATCGACGAGCAATAGTGCAGCAATTTGTGAAAACACAAATTTGTCCTTGACGGAGATCGAAAACGCGCCCCCTCACTCCGGATTACGTTGCTCTCTCAACTAAGCGACACGGACGCAATGTATCGCTGCAGATTTGTCGTCTTGGCACATGCTTTAACCTCTGTAGTACGTCACATAATCTCTTTCTTAATCTGTTTTTTTTTTTTAAGCGAAGAACGAATTTTTATTCATTCTAGCCGATGTGTAGAACAAACATCACACATTTTTCGAAGAACCCAACTGCCAGTACATTCATTTTTACGTTCGTACGCCAATGTGAAAACATAAGTTTGTCCGTGACAGGATCATAACCGCGCCCCTCGTTCCTGAGTAAGTTTCTCTCCCGACTAAGCTACACGGACGGAATGAATTGCTGCAGATTTGTCCTCTTCACATGTGCTTTAACCTCTGTAGTACATCACAAATTGACCACGCAAATGAACGCTAGGGCACACAGGTACGGATCCCCGATAATAGTAGAGCGAACAATGTTACGCATGGTCTCTGGAGTCGACGCTGCGTCAAGGCGCGCATGTTAACTCAGGTCCATCGGCAATGACACCTGCAGTTCGCATGGGACTACCGTCATTGGACAGTGGAAGAGTGGGAAAAGTTGCCTTCTTCGACGAATCGAGGCTTCTACTCCACAGATGTGACGGGCGGTGGCGGATATGGCGTCAGACACACGAGAACCAACATACGGACACGTTTCTCGGTCAAGTTCAGGTCGGCGGTGGCAGTATGCATGTCTGGGGGACATCTTCCTGGTATGATCTGGAACCGCTGATACCACTTGATGGGTCCCTGAACGCCAATGGCTACCTGTCTATCCTCGCTGACAACATGCATCCCTTAGTGTTGGTCGTTTACCCTGGCGGTGATGGTGTCTATACCAACAAGACAATGCACCGTGCCATGTAGCTAAGGAGCTGCGTAACTGGTTCCAGGAACACGACAGCGATGTCTCCGTTCTCCCTTGGCCGGCGAGTCGCCCGACCTCAATCCCATAGAGCACTTGTGGATCGACAGGTTCGACGTGCCGACCCACAACCATGTCATCTCCGGGACCTTCGTGCTCTGCTGCAGTCCGAATGGGTACGTGTGCCTCGGGAAACCTTCCAGGGCCTCATTGCGTCCATGTCTCGCAGCTGTCATCCGGGCCGAGGGTGGTTATTCCCGTTATTAGGTAAGTGGTCATATTATTCCGATACGATTGTGCATATGCTGTATATAATTTTTAAGTACTATATTTACATTAATTTGCTACTATATAATTATTTTTTGTTTAAGGAGCGTACCAGATCTTTCTGGAACAAATAAACTTGAATGTTTGTGACAGGTTCAGCTGAGTTCGATCTGCCACTAGGCCTTACGGAATCCGAATCTCTCAAACGGGCCTGACGTAGGTTCTTTTGAGTGTCGATGAGTTGAACTCGACGGCTGAAATACTGGAACGTGTAGTCAGCAATTCTTAAGATCTACGATAATGAGGCACTCCAATAACAAGTCCTTGGTTAGACGAGACAAAATTTAATAGATGAAAGAATGAGTTCCGTTCGATTGGCTATCTCTACGTGCCAACAGGTTTCCAGCTAGAGAACACTTCACTATCTCACCGATATTCCGGTAAACCCTCCGCCACGTGGACTTGAGTCGTTCCGTCTAAAACTCCGGCCGATCTCTTTATCGCCGAAAAACCCTGACCCCTCCGTCAGTGAAAACGAAAAAACCCGAGAGGTCTAACCGACACTCTCTGCGTAAAACACGACGTCCAACTCCGTGGAAGGTGAAACGCGTAATAGATCATATGTAGAGGATTTTAGGCAGGAAGTAACTGACCCCAGGTCTAGGAAGCTAGGAGATTTGGGCTAGAATGCCCGATAGGAAAGCGACACGGAAGTGAGGTATAAAGGGGGAGAAAGACGCCCTTATTTGTTACGGGGGGGGGGCTGACGGTCCCCATCCGACGCACGCTGGTGAAACGCGAAAAGCCTCTCTAGCAACAAGGAGTTCCTAATCTAGGTTGAGAGACCCCGAATCCACAGCGCTTTGCGCTTTTTGGTAGGTGAAAGAGAATCTAAGAGAGTTAGGAGCAGATTGCCTTGATAGAATAGAACGAAAGAAAAGTATGGAAATATTAGAGCACAAGGAGTAAACGGTTTCCCGTTAAGTAGTGAAGTTGTAAGCTGCCCGCCCTACATACTTACCTGCAGCAGCAAGCCGTTCTGAGCTATATTTCTCTCTGCAGAAAAATGCCCGGTACACCGCTGCCCCAGATGAGCACAGGGAGAAACGAAGTGAAGGACACGGGAAAGGTAGAATCTGAAAAAAAAAAAAAAACATCACACACAAAATAAGTTTCCCAGAGGAAAATCGACGTTCAACACCGAATAAAACAAACACTGGCCATTTGCTGAGTGTTCCTCACGGGTCCGCAATTGCTTCGTTACTCGTCAGCCAATGAGAGAAAAGATTTTTCCCCATTGGTTAACATTTTTTCTCAGGTTTACTTTTGCTGATTCTTGCCTGACATGTCAGAGTAACCATAGCTGAGGTGGTGTGATCACAAGATTACACCGATCGATGTTTAAGTTACTCATTTTGAGTAAATAACAGAAAAACAAAAGTATAAAAACGGCCACAATCAGGGTTATTATAATTTATTTTTTTCATTCCTTAATTAAGGAGCCGGTAGTATAAGGGCCAATCAGTTTTTTTCTTCACTACTTGTCTGTTACAGCGGAAGAAATTAAGTCCTGTTTTTATTTATTTATTTGTTTTTTAGTCAGAACTAAGACGTAAGAAAAAAAATAATATAAAAGACAAGACAAACAACACCTTGTTTGTCAGGGGGAGAGAAAAGACAAGACAAACAACACCTTATTTGTCAGGGGGAGAGATATTCAGTACAAAAGAGATAAATCTTTTAGGCAACATTTTGCTCGGCCCTTAAAAGGGCCGGTTTTTTTTGTTTTGTTTTTTGTTCAAAGAGACCGCAAGTCCACAGTGAGACAAATCCCCCTCAGCCTCAACAGTGGTGATCAGGACAATGTGTCACAATATACAGTTCATCGCAGCCTTCTGCTCATGAGCCTGCGTAGCCGAAGACCCAGACGGGTCCCCATGCTCACTGCACGTCATCGCCAACAACGCATAAAATGGGCCCAAGATGATCGAGATTGGACCGTGGATGATTGGAAGAAAGCGGCCTGGTCTGACGAATCAAGATTCCTGGTGCATCACGTAGACGGCCGAGCGCGGATACGCTGATTGCCAACGGAGGCTATGGCACCTGCAGCACTGTTGTGAGGAAACAGGCCGTCGGGGGCGGTGTTTTCTTGGCACACTTTAGGCTCCATTATCCCAATAGCACAATCCTTGACAGCTGTCAGTTATCTGAACATCGGTGCGGCCCAAGTTCACCTATTCATGGCAACTGTCAGAATTGTCAAGGAGGAGGTTCGAGGAACATGCTGTGGTGACTTTCTATTAATGCCCTGTCCTCCAAATTCTCCTGACATGAACCTAATCGAACATGGATGCCTATTGCCACCTCATTGAATCGATGCCTCGCCGAGTGGCCGCTGTTTTGCGGCCTAAAGGAGGTCCTACAGCTTATTAGATAGGTGGTCATAATGTAATGGCTCACCGGTGTACATTAGAAGAGCCCATTTACTAAGGGGGCTATGGGGGCTGAAGCCCCCGGCCTCGCATTCTGAAGGGGCCCAGAATTATGCAGGATGCTTGAAGAATTGCTATTCTACAAAAAAAAAAAAATTTCAGATAGCGCAGCGAAAACAATAATAAACTACCTTGTGATTTTTTTTTATTTCTTTCCCCTTTTTCAATAGGAATCCGCAAAAGGTATAGTCACTTCCCAGTCCATCCTGAAATCTTTCGAAAGCATTTCAGATGTTTTTTTGTACACATCTGTAATTGGGGGAAATTTTCATACATTAAGAATTCGTTTGAATCATGATATTTGGATCATATTGTTTTGTCTGCTACCACTTCGATATAATTTCAACAAGCTAAGCCCTGAAGGGGGGGTATTAAATTAGAACTGAACTAGGTGTAAGGCCTATGAATCAAGTGAAAGAGAAATATTTATTAATAACTTGACATGTTATGTAAATATTTAGTGCTTAAGTAAGTAAAAGCGCAGCGTTATTAAAAAATCCCACCTTATTATCTTTTTCTGAACGCAGCATGAGTCATGCTATAATCCGTTGTTTCGTCGAACACTGTGGTTTTAAAAATTTACTAAGTCACGGCAATTTATTTCTTTTGTCAATGCAAAGTACAATTCCCGCTTGGCTTAGATATAACTTTTTCTCGAAATTTGTTTGGAGTTCCCAATTCAATTCTTAATATAGGCCAAGATACGGCAATCATCACCCCTCCCCCGCCTCCTTAAACTTGCCGTTTCTATTTCTGGTCAGTTGCCCTAAGTTAAACGGGCCTAAAAATTCCGATAAACAAAAGAACTCGGCGTTTGGCACCTTGGAAACCAGCCACATATTTATTTCCGAGACTTGAAAAACTACCCCACTGGAAAACTGCCACACATTCAAAGTATTCCTCGGAGGAAAGGCACCTTAATGTCAAACATGTGGCAGTTTTCCGGCGTGGCAGTTTACCGGCAACCGGCAAAAGCGAATGGATGTAGAGATTAACAACCGAAAGGGTCGGAGCTCAAATTTAACATGTGTAATCAATGTATTTTAAATTTAAGCTCTGTCTTAAATTCAAAGAGATATATCAAAAACAGTGTTTGGCTCAACAGAACATTTGCTACGTATTTTTTTTTTTCCCTGATGCCGTCAAAGTGGTAACTTGGTTTTCTTCTACAAGAATACTGAGGTACAAGTATGTAAATACTTTTTTTTTCTTGGGTTAGCATAAGGCGTAGAAGCTCAGAAGTCAGAACATGGTGGCCCACTGGGAATTCTTTCGGTATCTTGGCGGCCCAGTCCGCACCTGTGCAGTAGCTTTTGGAATGCACGTTTGCGATGTCTTGTTGAACAGCAAGACATCGGAAACGCGCATTCAAATGCACACACCAAACCGCTCGTTTAACAAGAAGCTGTTTTGCACCTTCTGAATTCAGCAGGGGATTAACGGCGGATGGGGAAGCAATTACGGCTATTTTGATGTTGCACTGTGGAAAGCAGCTGTCAACCCCAGGGCTGTTAACCCTCAAGTAACACAAAGGGATTCAATCCCCTTTGGGTTGCAACGTTTCTGCCACTCAACTGCGGCTGGCTTCTGAGAGACACTATGTTTGCGCGAAGCTTTAAATTTTTTTATGTTTGTTTGAAGGCGCTTTGCTGATAACATACCTTGGTCTTGGAGAGGTCGAACATCTACTAGACTTCAAATGCCTGCGGCGAATGACATCGGCTTTGGTTATTGGTTTGTAGTCTGGTTTTAGCCAGAGTTTTAGCGTCGGTTGCCGGTAAACCGCCACACAGGGAAACAATCACATGTTTTTCATTAAAAGCCGGGCACAAATTGCTGTTCCTTCGAGGAACACTTTGAATGTGTGGCAGTTTCCCAAGTTTCCGAAATATGTGTGACAGTTTTTCAAGGTGCCTAACCACGGAGAGGAGCTCTTTTGTCTGTCTGCTAAGTGCCTTCAAACAAACATAAAAAATTTTTCATGCCAGTACATAAGAGTTTAGGGCAAATGGCCACAAAAGTTCAAGAAGGGAGGGGGGGGGTTATAAAGATTGTCGTTTTTCGGCCTATATTGAGAACTGAATTGGGAACTCCAAACAGATTTCGAGAAAACGTTCTATGTAAGCCAAGCGAGAACTCTATTTTAATTTGAAGAAATAAATTGCCGTGACATAGTACATTTCTTTAAACTACAGTGTTCGACGAAACACTGTAGTTTAAGAAATCCCACTTTATCGTCCTTTTCTGTGTTCAGAAAAGGGCGACAAGGTGGGACTTCTTAGTAACGCTGCACTTTTACTTAGTCACTAAATATTAACATAACATATTAAATTTGTAATATTTTTCTTTTACTTAATTAATTCATGTTTAATTTACTTAATTATTTTTCTTTTACTTAATTGTATGGCTCATGAGTTGTGTCCCATAAACAAAGCCATTTCCTTCTATCGTGTCGGGTTCTAACATTAAAATTTGTGTTGTGTTTAAGAACTTTATAAACACAATCAATTCGTGAACATGACAATAATCAAATCTCTAATTCAAGAAGAAACAAATTCATTTTGAGCCATACTTCAATTTCAGAAATTGTACACGCACCGTGTTAGAGACGTAACTAGGTATTTCTGCGCCCGGGGAAACCGCAAAATACTGCGCCCCCCATCTGACTTTCAAGGCATTACAAATTTAATAGTTGTGTACATATATATATATAACTATGAAATTACTAAACATGCACATTAGTAATAATGTCGGGCAGTATAATACTCTTCTCCACAAAACAAAATTAACGTCATACCCCAAAGTTATCTCTACGCGGTAGATGCAATTTAACTGTGACTGTTTGTGTAGTTTTTCGCAATTGTTTGAGAGTTTGGACTTACTCTAAAACATCAAATGGACCGAATTCAGTTCGTAGTAGTGGCTCACAGCCACAGAAATTATCAAATAACCCCCAGAGAATCTTCAACAATGTGAACAACATTCTTTTTTTGTCTCATATGTATAGTCGGGTACGGAGAACTGGCCACCGGAGAACTGGACACATTGCAATTTCAGTGCCATAAAATTGTTCTGCATAAACAAATTTCGTGTGGCTATATTCCCCACTACTTAAGCAACTATTGTTCATATATATATATTTTTTAATATTTCATTTTCAGTAAGAAATTTAGACATTTCCATGATTTTCGGAGCTAAGACTAAGCGGAGAACTGGCCACAAAAATTTTAAGGGGCCGTATAAAAATTGCGTTCTGGTCTGTTACGTGGTCCCAGAACGCAAGATTGGTTATCTGACACACATAAAATGTCCGTAATTTCGTATTTTCTTATTTACGTTATTTTTCTATAAACTATAACTAAACAAATTCTCTGCGAGTATAAGTAAACCCAGGAAACTTGTCGGGGGGGGGGGGGGGATTAAAACCTAGAATATGAAATATAAAGAATTTCTGGTCCGATCGGGAGATTTTAAGCCATTACAAGCTACAAGTCATCGAATTGTCTGAGGGCATCTGCTGCCTCAGGAAACTAGTGTGTGTGTGTAGGGGGGGGCAATACCGAAACCTTTAAATATCAAGAATTTCTCATTTCTCTTCCGATCGGGAGATTTTTTTTTTTTTTTTTTTTATTTGAGGTTTAACGACCGCCGTGAGCAACTCAATGGGCTATAAGCAGTCGCCCGTCCCTAATTTAGGGTCACTGGTTCCAGGGAAGGGAGAGAGCCAGTGCCGTAAGACAAACACAACATCCATGCCTCACCGGGATTCGAACCCAGACCCCTTCCGGACGAATGATCAGAGGCCAACGCCTTAGACCACTGCGCCACCGGGGCGGCCGATCGGGAGATCTTCAGCATTTACAAGCTGCAACTCGACAAATTTTCTCAGCGTATGTGCACATACTCTCTTTAAACCTGTCGGCGAGGAGGGGGGGGGGTTAATACCAAAAGTGTAAAATATGAAAAATTCCTCGTCCGATCGGGAGATTTTTGGCATTTACAAGCTACAACTCGACACATTGTTTTGAAGGCATGTACCTACTCAGCAAACCTGTGTATGTGAGAAGGGGAGGGGGGGGATACCAAAAAGTGTAAAAGAGGAAAAATTATCTTCCGATCCCGATCGGGAGATTTTCAGTATTTACAAGCTGCAACTCGACAAATTTTCTGTTCTGAGCGCATGTGCCTACGCAGCAACCCGTCCGGGGGGGGGTGGGGGTGGGGGGTAATACCAAAAGTGTAAAATATGAACGATTTCGTCCGATCGGGAGAATCTCAGCATTTAGCAGCTACAACTCGACACATTATCTGAAGGCATGTGCCTACTCAGGAAACCTGTCGGGGGGGGGGGCTTGTAAATGCTGAAAATTTTCGGATCGGACGAGAAATTCTTCATATTTTACAGTTTTGGTATTAACCCCCCCCCCCGACAGATTTCCAGAGTAGGCTAATACGCTCAGATAAAATGTCGAGATGTAACTTGCAAATGCTGAAAATCTCCCGATCGGACGAGTAATTCTTCACATTTTACAGTGTTGGTACCCCCCCCCCCTCCCTCTCGTTTTGCATAGTAGGCACATGCCCTCAGAAAATGTGTCGAGTTCTACGTAGCTTGAGAATGATGAAAACCTCCCGATCGGACCAGAAATGCAGGCTTTATAGTTTACACTTTTGGTACCCCCCCCCTCCCCGGACAAGTTTCCTGAGCCAGCACATGCGCTCAGAAAACTTGCAGACTTGTAGTTTGAAAACCCTGAAATCTTCTGTTGAAATGTACGTCGTAAACATTTTTTCTAAAAAATGACATTAATTATCGCAATTAAGAAAAGACGAAATTGCGGAAACTTTATATGACTCAGATTACCAACCTCTGGGGGTAGTGGGCATGAGGCGGTCAAAAACGCAATTTTTTACGACCCCTTAAATTTTTTGTGGCCAGTTCTCCGGGTGGTCAGTTTATCCGGTGGCCAGTTCTCCGGTGGCCACTTCTCCGGGTGGCCAGCTCTCCGGTGGCCAGTTCTCCTACACCCATGTACAGTCCATCCGACTAAAGAAAAACAGAGGGCTCCATTGTTTGTGAAATTCACAAATTTGATGGTTACCAGATGGAAACCGCGTCTCCTCACTCCAGAATGAGTCACATCATCTCTCTCTAAATTTTTTGAAGCGAAGAATTTTTCATTAATTCCAGACGATGTGTGTAACGAACATCACACACTTTTCGAAGAGCCCACTGGCCAGTAGATCCATTTTTACGTTCGAGTGCCAAAGTGAAATTCACACATCTGCCAGTGGTCTCCGGAGTGTGCCGTTCGAACCAACTAAACTACACCGACGGAATGTATCGCTGCAGATTTGTCTTGACGTGTGCTTTACCTCCGCAGTAAGTCACATGTCGCTGACGGCCGTAGTTCTCTTTTAGTTCGACGGACCATATAACCACTCCTTCATTCCTGAATGTGAACAGCTAGAATCTCTAAACATTTTAAGGAAGAAATTCGAATTTTAAGTGTACCAAAAACTTGTGTAAAAATTAGTTTCAATTTTAATCAGACTGCATGCAGTCTCGCCGTAGTTTCGCCTCTGCACCGTTTACTACACGGTGCTATACCATCACCCCCTAATAGCTATTTAGGAGGTGATGGCTATACACGCATCACTGGCTTTGTGCCTTTCATGAGCAGACCTCCGATGGCGACTCGTGCCGCTGACAATGTGCGTGCTACGACTTACCTCCCCCCCCCTCTTCCAGCAAAGACTTTGGAATTGATATTCAACGGGCTTAGTCTCATCATCCGCCGTAGAAAAAAAAAAAAAAAAAGCAACTCCAGATGTTTTCCGTAATTATGTACAAATTTATATGAATTGTTTGTAATTTCCTTCATCTTTTTAGCATCAGTAATTACATTAATGGTTTTTTAATGTTAGTTTTTAAATTCATAACCATATATCAAATAAAATATTAAGCCTAATATTTTGCAGAATATATAGATTTACTGTATTAATCTGCGACGACTTCAGTTGCCGAGAAAACATATTCAGCTGTGTATCATCTAAAACAAAATTATTTATTTACTCAAGTTTATTGAAAATACGTTTTTATTCATTTCCGTATTTTTAATGACAAATATTTTTGCGGTGTCTTTGTTCAATGTACAATCAACCTTGTAATCCTATTAATTATTTGTGATTTCGGTGCACTTCCTAAGAAATTAAATATGAATTATTTATACATGAATTAACTAAATTACTGTACGAAATCACACCATAAAGAGTTTATGAAACTCAAAAAAGTATAAATAATTGCACGTGGATCAAGCTTCATTTTTACGCCCTCTCCAAAAATACGCATTCAAGAAATTAAAATATTACGAAAACTTTACACTAGAAAGAGCAAAAAGTTTAAGTGCACGAAAATAATTTAACTGATTGATCGCGCAAATTTCTTGACAGCACGGTAACAAAAAGACAAGCTTTTCTTCTGTTTTGGTCAACTACCGCATCCTGTAGAATTGTGGGTGAAACTTTGCCCTGTCCCCAGTTCCAATAGCAGAAGGAGCATCAAACAAAGGTATTCGATCTTTCCGCGTTTATAAGTGGGTCACGGAAAAATTATCAATTGGCCACTATCGGGAAACGAACCCAGGTCTTCCAGTTACGCGCCGGATATGCTTCCACTACACCTTTTGCGAACTTTTCGCGGCCAATGAGAATTTTTCCGTGACTCACTTATAAAATTGGAAAGAACGAATACCTTTGTTTGATGTTCCTGGTCCACGTCAAATGTCTGTATTAATTAAGGAGAAAGAGATTGGAGTGCTCAGAGAAGTTCAGTACGCTGGAAGCCCTTATGGACTACTTGACAACACCCAAGGACAGATGGGGGTGGGGGTGGGGGTGAGGTAAGCTGCAGTAGCAACCACACTGTATAGGCGTGCTGACCAACAAGTAGCACGAAAGGCCGGGCGCGCGCCGCAACTTCAGTTCTTAATACAATGTTTTTAAGACCGATCGGCGAACAAGAACTTTCTTTGCCCGGTTAAGAATAAGATTTTGTGTTGGCAGCAAATCATTGATGCACTTTCCGCCAAATACAATTTGAATTGCCATTCTTATTGTTTTAATACCAATCGCTACTAATTTTTTTTTTTTTTTTTTTTTTTTTTTTTTTAGCGTGCAACAGCATTAGCACGTAGTCGCCAGCCGCCACTGCAGACCTCTGTCAAATAAATAAATAAAGATAAAGCACAAATTTTAAAACTAGGTTTTCCAGATTTAAATGTTTGCAATACGGGACATTAAAAACGGAAGCAGTGATAACAAAAATATGAAAAAGATAATGTATTTATTAATTTATTTTAAAAACCCCGAAAGTTATTCTGAACAAAATAAACGAACTTGTATTCATGTAAAAAAATATTGACAAAATAAATTGTAAACACACAGGACCAATTATTATGGAATGTAAACTTTATTTCTTAATATGGAGTTACTATATATGAGTCCATTAAGTCTTTCCATATATGAGTCCATTAAGTCTTTCCCACATTACAAAAACCAATATAAAAATATGTATTACAGGTACAACAAAGGGACTGCACGACAATGACTTTGCACAAGTAAAGTTTTATTATTTTTTCCAGTGTCAGTACACCTCCACATGGGCGCCATTTGTGGCCCGGAGGACATCCAAGCGATATTCGACTTCACGCCATGTTTTGTTTGATATCTCAGCAGAGACAGAACCAATGACGTCCGTTATTCTGCTCTTCGTCTCGACATCCGGAACATTGCTAGAGTAAACTTGGTCTTCCACAGGAAAAAGTCTAGAAGGGTTATGTTGGCGATCGAGGTGGCTATGTCATGGATCCGTCGCGGCCAATCCAACTGTCCGGAAGTCTGTCATTCAGGAACTCACGAACCATTATTATTGACCAATGTGGTGGGGCACCGTCTTGTTGGAAAATAACCGAAGGTTGGAGTGCATGCAACTGAGGTGCTACAAAAAGTTCCAGCATGTCCAGGTACACGTTACTGTAGGCTTTATGAAAAAGAAGGGTTCCATTATTCTGTCATGCATCAGGCCAAGTGGCACACCCAGGAATTCCTGTTGGGGAGGGGGGGCTAGATGTATGTGTGGTGTATACGCACATAGTATATATATATAGTGCATAAGATAGACAGATATGCATTAGATAGGTAGATAAACGAGTTGACGTACAGGGCTTTGGGTGGGGATTAAGCCCCAAAGCCACCATCCCCCGTGGGTGCGCCAGTGATCAGGCCACCCCATACGTTCACTTTTGGGCTAACCCTCTGTTGCTCAATGGCATTATGGAGATTTTCTGATCCCCAGATTCGTACATTGTGTACATATTTACTGTACTAGAGACGGCGAATGCGTCTTCATCTGAGAAACAGACAATCACTATCATGAGCTATGCGCTGCAACATCTCCGTCGCAAACGCAGCACGGCGAGGCGGTCATCAGTCAGACTGAAGAGCTTAAACGATCTGTATCTTATAAGCACAGAGATGACGTTTATGTAAAATTTTGTGAACCGTGGGACGGGGAATCCCAGTTTCCAGTGATGCACGACGAATGGATTTCCAGGGGCTTTGCAGAAATGTCTCCTGAACAGCTGCAGCTGTCACTTGTGTAACAGGTGTTCGACCCGCTCGGGGAAGATCGCCAACACTTACACTACCCGTCGCTTTAAACTTTTCATACCAAGCTTTTATGCTTATTTGGTCCGATGACGATCATCTGCACTCTTTTCTGAAATGACATTGGACGGTAACCGCCGATTTGGTCTCATGGAACCACAACACGCATGCCGCTTTTTCTTGCATGGAAGCCATTATCGATGAAATGCTCATCTTATTCAGCATTAGCGCTCATCTAAAGAACAGAAATAAAAATAATAATTTATGAGTGCTGCTATATTATGTCGCCAACCATTTTATTTTAACTTACATACATTTTTTTATATTAATTTTTGTAGTGTGGGAAAGACTTTACGGACACCCTGTCCCAGCAAAAACACAAGTGCTGGGAAACTGCTGGCCACCAGCTGGCAGTGATGGGTCACTGCTGGCTGAAATCGGCCGCTCACGGCCCGGTAGTGGTCCGTTGGTGGCAGCGCTATCAGTTGGCGAGCCATTGATGGCCCTGCAGCATCGCCGTGAATTGTGGGCCTGCAAGCAAGTGCCACTGGTGGCCCGTTGTTGGCAACCAATGCAACCCCAACAGCAGGTGGAAGCAACGGACTGCGCATGCGCAGTTAGTTGCTTCCGGTACCAGTTAGTTGAAGACGACGCTATCGCCATCGTGTTATTTTAGTGGATGTTAAGAAAAAAATCCATATGTAGAGAGGCGAATTAATTTCCTAATGAAATTTTGCGTCGACGAAGATATCAGATTAAGCCGTGAAATACTAGATTACAGCCATGAAATACACCCACTCCATTCCCATGAATAACAATTCATGGAATGGAGTGGATGAATAACAAGCAAAAATTTGAAACAAATGTCCTGGAAAACCATTAAAACAACGTTTGTTTGAAGAAAAGAAAAAGAATTATACGCTTACAAAATTTACTAATTATTTGAAAGAGAAAAAAAGCAACGCTATGAGGTGTACACAAGACTAAATACACAAGACTGGGAGGAATTCGCTTCTAAAAATAACGAGAAGTAAAATACAATATCTTTACTCTTTAAAACAAATGTAGCTTCGGACAACGGAAAGGAAAGACACAACGTTAAAAATGTAACAGAATGTGACATGAACCGGGGTAAATATATATTTATTCAACAATCTCTTTTCAAGACGACAAGGACAGTACAAAACTTTGGAAAGCGACTCTAAGTATGTACACTCCTTGAAAATGAGCGAAGTTTCCTTAAAGTAAAAAAACAAACTATCGTTACGTTGAAAAAATTAATTTATGAATTATATGAAACTGACTTTTATGAAAAATACCTCGCAATATTGTAAAATGAAAGAGGGAAGCATTCGATTACACAATGCATACGAAACAGACAGCTTTAGGCATTCGCTCGAGCGCGGCAAATTAGTCCGGTCGGTAGAGAGTTCAGCTGCCACGCCAACGGCCCTGGTTTAAATCCTCTCTGATGCAAGCGGGCGTTTTTCCGGTCTGTTGAGAAAATTTCCCAGCGCAGTGCGTTAATTCACAAGTTTCGTAAGGGTAAAAAAAAAATGTAGCTTTGGGAAACTGCGGTTGTCCTTGATTTTTTTTTTTTTTAATTATTATTATGGCTACTACTGGGAAATTGGCGTACAAGATTCGGCAAACCACCAGTTACGTCACGTGGTTGCCGGTTGCCACTACCGGCACACTAGCGGACCACATTAGACTAGCCATCATTTCTGGCACGTGCTTGCAGGGCCACTTGTGGCAGCTACTGCTTGTGATGGATAACTGATGGCCCTGTTGTGGCATATGAGAACTGATGGGGTGCCAACTGTTGGCCTGAACTGCTGGCCCTTCTGTTGGCCACCCGAACATTTTATTGACGGTTCGGCAGCGGCAACATAGTGCTGGGTCATTGTTGGCTGAGCTGGCTGCCAGCAATGGCCCAGTGCTGGCCCAGCAAGACTGTTTTTGCTGGGGTATATCCCCACCTGCTTTAATTTTCCTTGGCATGTTTTAAATACACTGGAGCACACATGGGGGGTGCTTAAGCCCCCCTCCCCCAAGAGATTAAGAGCGATGTACGTCACAAATTAAACATTCCAAAAGATTATTTTACATGTTCAAAAAATTACATAGTCTATAAATGTAAAAAAAAAAAAAAAAAAAACTACATGAATTTAATTGAAGAACACTTTTTTTTATTGCACATTGTAAAATGTTGCATTACTCTGAACTGCTAGATATAGTGATCCACGCATTGAACATTATATGATTTCGTTAGTTATCTTTTCGGCACTATATGTACGATTATTCCTTCATTGGCGGTCCCATAACTTTTCGGACACCCTACGTAAACATCAATATCTACTATATCTATCAAATGTATACGCTATGTGCATATGCTATACATATATACACTATGTGAATATAATATGTATCAGGGGCGCCGACTTCAGCAAATTATTGAGGGGGCAGACGTGGGAGGGCACGTCTGTTCCTTTGTCAGGAGGAAAATAAAAAGGAGGGGGTGCAAACAGATAAACTACGAGATTCGACGTATATTTTGAAACGCAATTGAATTGCCCATCAGCAAATGGAAAAGGAAATATATTATTTCGCTGAATATTATTATTTAAAAAAATGAAATTCAGGCTGTGATTTCCAAATGTTTATCAAAAATATGAAAAATTAGCTCTATCTTAAACAAAAAACGAGAAGAGCAAAAAATAAATAGATATATAAAGGTTCTAGAGATTATATGTTTCTGTATTTTTATTTTTCATAATTGTCAACGGATGGTCACTGCACCTATGCTAACGAAGGTGCATTGGCATAAAAGGCTTACATTTCTAAGGCAGTATCGGAATTGGACCTCCGCTGATGAGCAAAGGATTGTCTTCTCCGACGAGTCACGTTTTCTGCTTCACCGAACGGATGGCCCTTGTCGTATAAGGCGAGAAACATCGGAGAATAAACACTCTTCAACCATTGCTGGAAGAACACAAGCTGGTGGGGGCAGCATTATGGTCTAGGCAATGTTTTCGTGGCCTTCTCTGGGTCCATTCATGCCTGTGGTAGGCACTATGGACCGAATTCGTTATGAATTCATCCTTGCAGACCACGTACACTCATACATGCCGATTGTCTTCCCCGGGGCGGATGAGATCTTCCAGCACGACAATGCGACGTATCACACAGCTCGAAATGTCCGACAGTGGTTGGAAGAGCACGATGAAGACTTCAAAGTACTTCCCTGGCCCCCTAATTCCCCAGACTTAAACCCAATTGAGCATCTGTGAGACCACCTCGATCGTGTTGTTCGCTCTATAGATCTCCACCACGCACCCTCCAGCAGCTGTCAGATGCACTGCAGTCAGCATGCTCCACATACCAGTGAACACCTTCCAGGTGCCGCAGTGGTATAAGCGATGGCCTCTGATCATTCGTCCGAACGGGGTCCGGGTTCGAATCCCGGTGAGGCATGGATGTTGTGTTTGTCTTACGGCACTGGCTCTCTCTCCTTCCCTGGAACCAGTGACCCTAAATTAGGGACGGTCGACTGCTTATAGCCCATTGAGTTGCTTACGGTGGTCGTTAAAGCTACAAAAAAAAAAAGAACACCTTCCAGGAAGTCACTCCCAGCCCGTCTAGCTGCTGTTTGTGCTGCACACGGCGGTTACTCTGGGTATTAGCTGGTGGTCACACTAATGCGACTCGACCTTGTGTGTTTGTGTGTATATATATATACACTGACGGAAAAAAAAATCCCAACACCAAGAAGATGTTGTGTTAGATAAACGACAGTTGGTAGGCGGTGAGAGTACATCTGTAAGATGACGTCTATGCAAATTTCGCGCTCGGCGCATACGTGTGGCGCTAGCAGCGCATCTCGGAACATGCAAAGCAGGTTTGCTGTAAATACGCGCTGTAACGTTCGTGAGCGTTAGTTATCGTTGAGATTCGACGTAGGGTGTTGATGTTAGTCAAGAATGCCTTTAAGAAGACGAAGAAGCCATTACCAACAGCTCACGGAGTTTGAACGAGGTCGTGTAATAGGGCTACGAGAAGGTGGATTTTCTTTCCGCAATATTGCAGAACGACTTGGCAGGAATGTAGCCACTGTGCATGATTGTTGGCAGCGGTGGTCAAGGGAAGGTACTGCCTCAAGAAGACCGGGTTCCGGCCGGCCACGTGGCACTACTGAGAGGAAAGACCGCCATGTACGGCGTATGGTCGTGGCGCATCGTACCGCGTCTGCGGCAGCAATTCGAGCTGCAGTTGCCACCACAGTGACACAACGAACTGTTACAAATCGGTTACTTGAAGGACAGCTCCGAGCCAGACACCCTGTAGCGTGCATTCCACTTACTCCAAACCATTGCCGTTTTCGACGTCAGTGGTGTCAAGCTAGAGCTCATTGGAGGACGGAGTGATCTGTTGTGTTTTCTGATGAAAGCTGGTTCTGCCTGGGTGCCAGTGATGGCGGTGTGTTGGTTAGAACATTCTGGCGGTTACACCGGTTATTAATGTACCAGCATTTCACATTTAAAATGGCTCTTCTCGCGCTTACAATAAGCTGTGATCTTGAAACCTTAATCGATTAAATATGTTACCTATACAAATGTATTGCCGCCATTTCATTCCTTTACAACTATTTTTTTCGTGGTGTTGGGATTTTTTTCCGTCAGTGTATATATATATATAGTCCAGTCATATTATTGTAGACCATCTCCTCCTACTTTTGACGTGAACAGCGCGTACCCAACGAAAGTAGGCACGTGTCGTGAGCTGGCTTGGAGGGTACATATGGTGTACTGTATGCATTCTGATAACATATCACTCGTTGCTGTCATGGATAAAAGGAGCGATTTATCAGATTTGCAAAAGGTATAATTATCGGCTTTCGGGACAGGGGTGGCAGTATTTCTGAAACAGCGTAGTTTGTGAACTGTTCGCGTGCTGCTGTGGTTAAAGTGTATTGTGATTGGAGAAATGGCACCCCTGCGAATAAGCGATCTGGAAACTGCGGAGCACTACGTGCCATTGATGTGAGAGGTGAACGTCGGCTGATAGCATAAAAAACCGCGTGAGGGCCGATCGACGCGATTCAGTGGAGCAATTCACTGGCTGAATGAACCAGGGGGCTACTGGAAGTGTGTCTAAAATGACAGTTCAGCGAATCCTGCTGCGTATGGGGCTTCGATGCAGACGGATGGTTACTGCCCCTATGCTAATGACAGATACAGCATAAAAATCAAGAGTTGGTTAGCCACTTGTGAAGATACACCATTTTACTGCTTTTGTGTATGAGTCATGTTTAAAAAATTGGTTTCTCAGCTCCTCGGCTGAAAGTTAACACTCTTTCTCTTCTCACTCACTCACACTTTTTTTTTCTTTTTTATGTTAGGTCATATTTGTTGTAACTTTCTATACATACAAGGCCACGCCAGTTCCTTTTAATTAAAAGAAAAACAATGCTTAAAACTCAAAAACTTTGACAGAAACGTTCAATTGCATCCATGGATTTTGCATAGGAATTTACTTGAAGATGACAATTTTGGTATTTCCATCATTATAAGAAATTTAGGTAATCATGTTTTTGTGCAAATACATCCCACACAGTGATGTTATCAGGTATCTTCTCGGGGGTGCTTAGCCCCCCACCCGAAAATCCATTAAGGCCCCTACCCTCATTCCCCGTAGGTTTTTGGACGATCTCCCCTTATTTTAGTCTGTGCTCGTTTATACAGATAGCTGAATATTTGGAGAAATTGATTTTTAAAAAAATTAAGAAAATGAGGGAAAATATTATTTTAATAAAAAAAAACGTCCACATGGACTTCAGTCTGAAATTTCTATCATCCTTCAACAAAAACATTAAACAGTCCTCGCTGAAGGGGTAATTTTTCAAGCACAGACACCTCGGATTACTTCTGCAATAAAAACCTAATTCCACACAGTAAAGATGTTTGCACTGCAATACATCATCATATTTTGCAAGATAGCATATAAAAACAGTTTTATTTCAGTCAAGATAGCATAAAAAAACAGTTTTATTTCAGTCAAGATAGCATAAAAAAAACAGTTTTATTTCAGTCTTCTGGATGCCGCCTGTCTATATTACTGCCTCAGTGTAGTAACGTGACATTAGTGCTTCCAATACAACAAAATATTTGCCGCCTACTTTTTAACAATAGCAAATTATTAGAAATTGTTCCCCTAATGATTTTTTCCGCACCTGGCGGCGGTAGTTTTTACTCGGTGAAAAAATAAAATAAAATCAAGGCATCTCAAACTGGCGTTTAAACGGTTTGTTAGTTCTTAGTTTTTTTTTTTTTTTACTACTATTTGCTATTCTAAATAATCTAAAAAGACAAACCAAATGGCAGGGAAATGATTACACCATACGTTTTCAGTAACACTGTAATGATTCCTTAATAATCAGAAACACCCTAATAGTAAGGCGAGGACATTTTTACCACCCATAATGTCTTGGAAGGATTTTCTTTAGCACAGCCTTACCTTACTGGCATCCTCAATATTTTACACCACCCCATTGTGCAATCCGTGGTCCATTACTGAATTAAAGCAAAGGTATAACAATTTTACTCACTGGTTTGTGTAGATTTCGTGGAATTTGCATTTGCAATATAAGAGCATAAGAAAATGTTTGTACTCTATTTAAACATTTTATATAAATAACAAAATTGTGATATATAATTAGTCAACAAACTTTATCCTCCCTCCCCGAAATTTTTAATTTTCCCCTGGAAAAAACTCTCTGAATGCAACACTGATCCCACAAGCCAACATTTTCATAATTTCAAATACTGATATCTATTGATTCATCAACAATAAAAAAATGAAAGCTTTGGGGAATGACACATACTGGGGATAAGTACTTGTAAAAAAAAATATCCTGGATTTGACATGGAATGACCCACACATGATACACCCACATATGCAAGAGGCTAAGAACATGTAACAAACTGTTACAGTGAACGGGTATTACATCAGTGTGTCTAATGCTGAATGACAAACATTTTCACCTACCAAAGTTCAACATGACTTGTATCATCATCATCATCATTGTCAACCATTATCAATCCACTGCTGGACGAAGGTCTCCCCAAGTTTCCTCCACGACGGTCTGTCTTGTGCCAGTCTCCTCCATGTCACCCCTGCATACTTTCGAATTTCATCCACCCATCTCCCATGTGGTCTTCTTCTGGGTCTTTTCCTGTCCCTTGGAATCCAATCTAAAATTTCGGCTGTCCATCGATGATCTGTCCTTCTGGCAGTATGTCCAGCCCATTGCCATTTCAGGGATTTAACTCTGATCATGATGTCTTCCACTCTTGTCATTTTTCGGATCCACGAGTTCCTCTTCTTATCTCTCCTGGTTACACCAAGTATGCACCTCTCCATGCTTCTTTGAGTTGTCTGCAGCCTTTGTATGTCTCTTTTAGTTAAGGTCCACGTCTCTGCACCATACGTAAGCACTGGAAGGATGCATTGATCAGACACTTGTATAGCATGTAGTTAATATTGCCAAAGGATACAGCAGTCTATGGCTTCAGTTTAAATATTACAAGTTTTAATTGCTAGAAGGGGGGGCAAAAAACAGCATTACAGGTAACTGTATACTATAGGTAATACTATGTAACTGAGCCAATTTCATGAAGGTAAATATTATAATTATAAAACATTTGAACTGTATCTTTCTAATCCTGAAATTTAAGTTAAATTCCAGGAGTACTGTGACCCCCCCCCCACTTTAAAAATGACCAAAATCCTGTAGTCTAAGGATTGTATTCACTATGTGCAATGCATTTTGTGCTTTTACACAGTGGTCTGATCCAGTTATCCAAGCATATTTTTACAGCCTTTAAAACTATGAAAATTCATTATATACTGATCTATTTTGTGTATCTCTCTCCCTTTCAATGCTGACCCTACACTTGCTTCTGTCTCACCAATAGCAAGTAACAAATAGCCTCTTGCACAATTGTTAATCCTGTCTTTGCTCACTGTCAGGCGGCATATCATTCTGCACAGATACCAATGTCCAAATTTGCCCTTTGGCATTCATTTCTTATACAATTGGTAATATCTTCAATATTGGCATAATGTACATGAGCCTAAGATATATATATATATATATATATTTTTTTTTTTTTAATTTTTTTTTTTTTTTTTTGCATGGGCAGTCGCTAATTTAATACCTTAAGTAATTAGGGGTGTCTTTAATAATTTTACCTCACCGAATCCAAATTTGGAAGCTGTGAAAATGATAACAGAAGAAGCAAGAAACTAGTAATAACACAATGAAATGCAGACTTTAAATTGCAGTTGCATTATAACACAACAAAATGAAACTTTGCAAACTATTTATTTTCTATAAGGGATTTTGTACATGTATTGTCTGTCCTGATAATTGCTTTAAAACATAATTACTGAAGTATCAAAGTTGTACACCTAATAAGTGACTTTGGGACACAGTGTAGACCTATAAAAGAAATACAGAAAAACAGAAAGCACTATTCACACTATTGACTCTGACACATGAAACATTAGTCAAACCTCTTTCCACAGAAAATATGGATAATGAATTCTTGTACTGCTGTGATAATGACACATCATATTACAGGCTGGTGAGGTGACAACAGAAAATATTTAGGGGCACATAGGCAAACTGTTAAACATGCAGTTAAAGTGAATACAGAGGGTTTTGCCATGAATACGTGTCAACATCAATTCACTCATACTGGATGTCCCATGGGAAATGTCAAGAGACTTCTTTTAACTGTAAAATAAAATGTTTTCTCATATTACAGTAAGATGAACCACTAAAGGCAATGTTCATGACGGTGAAATTTTATGACATTACAATAATGTAAAGAGCAAACAACACTTTATCGCATATCTTTGTTTACAAGAATATACATGCTCCTAAAGCAAGAGAAACATGTTTTCTATCATGGGTATGCTGAAACAGTTTTGCATGCAAACAAATGTGACACAGGTTCTGATCTTGTGGAATAAGACCACAACAATGTTTTGGGAGGGTAAGTTTTTTCATACTTTAAGAGTACTTGTTTTAAAAAAGTTAGTAGCTGAATTTTTTGTAAACCTGCCTATTGCTTGCTTGAATCTGAGACATGGTCATGCTATAACCATCATGCAAGAACTGTGTAACTCACTACAAATATGTGGATCTGCTTATATAAGTGAATTTTTAACCACTAACCAGACATTTTGAGCAGATGTTTCTACAAGGAAGTTTTAAAAAGCTAAATGCATTAGACGTATGTTCTCACAGAATCACTGCCCACTAGCCCAATTACTTGTTCTTCCATCTTGGTGCAAATACTGTATGTATTTGGGTCCTGTACTTTGTGTGCTTATTAAAACTTCTCAGTTAACTTGTCTCAAAGTTTCAGATTTGTGCTGTGTGTGATTTCTGGTTTCTTCATCGTACAATTGGTTCTTTGATTCTTCTACTAGATGTCTTGCAGCTCAGTCGGCTAGTTGCCTCTTGGATTTTGGTAAGAATGCTGCTGCTTCTGCCTCATTGATGCTAGTGTGTGTTAGACATCAATTAAGAGGAAGCTGTAATTAAGTTGAATGACGGAATCTTGATAGGAATTTTGCAGTTGGAATAATTAGTGAAATTGTTTTCAGAAATAGTAATGTTGGATCAAATCAACCTAGTAGACTAACTGTGATTAACATAAATCAGGTTGGCCATATTTTTTGAAATTCTTAAAAGTACGTAGTCTGCTATATCTATTTTGCAAATTGTAGTGCACATAAATAAATCTATGAACGCACACTTGCAAGATGAAACTACGGCTAAATCTGCAGTTCGAAGTTGGAAACATGGCTGAATTAGCAAAAGCAATGTGTACCAAGAATCAAAGGAAGCTGCAATTAGGCTTTCCGTGAATGCATTTTGATGAATTTCACATCCAGAAATCTAAATTAATTACAAAAAAAAAAAAAAAGAAAGAAACCTTTAGAGGCAACCAACCTGTTTGGTTATTTTTTTATTAGTTATGCCACATTCAAAATGAATGAACTGGAAACAGCATATTTATGATAATTCTTTTTTTTCTTTTGTAAATATGTAAACATGAAAATGGATACACACTTCCAAGATTCGTATGCATTTTAATTTCAAATCTGTCTATTAGGTCAAGCAGTCCTTAAATAACTAGCAGCTGTAATCTGGCTCCGTAAGAATGAATGCAATTATATCTGGCATCCTAAGTGTACTGTTTGTCAAAAATGATCATTTTAATCCAGATTGTCATCCTATTAAAATATGCATAGTGAATAGACCCGAGGAGTGAAAGTTATCTAGAATTAGAATATTTTTTATCAATACTTTTATGACATTTCATTTTCAAATTAGTTTATCCAAATGACTGCAGATAAAGATTTCCAAAAAGAAGAAATATGTTTAAAATTTAAATAATCAGAAATCCATTAGGGAAGGCAGACAATGTCTGGGAGTTGTAAATATGTTTCTTGGAAATGAATTTTGATGAAATTTTATAACTTTTATCATACTGAAATTTTAATGAAAAATTATTATTCATATCAGTCTACTGCTTTTGGCCTACCATCACAAAAGTGGCCATACAGCAAAATTTTAAATGATGTGTGTGTGTGTGTGTGTGTGCATACATTTCAAAGATATCTGCTATCTGTGCAATATTTAGAGAAAATATATATACTGTAGCAAATAAATTAATCTGAACAAGTGAACTAAAACCAAAACTTTGTCAAGTTTTTGGTTCACAACAATGTTAGTTTTGGTTTCAGTTTACAATTGTCAGTTGTGGCTTTACAATGTTTAACCAAAACCTACATTTCTTAATAGCATTTTGCATGTTTTCTAGTGTGTACACAAAATGGATACATCTCCAAGACAAATTGCCAATGAGTGGTTTAGCCTTTACGTACTGTTAATGAAATTTAAAAGAGGTTAGACAAATACCTTTTCTCCCTGACAGAAAAAGAAAATGTGGGTGAAAAAGGAACATTATACATACTCAAGACTGGTTACTAGTTAGAAGAAGTAACGTGAATCCAAGATTGTCTGCTATAGACTTAAAGACTTGGCAGCTACTGGGTTTAATGTTTCTGACATGACAGTCTATCGAAGATTGTTGGAAGCTGAGAGGACTGCCAGCAGACCAAATAGAACAACTGTTGACGGAAGCTATGCAGAAGGGGCTCCAGTGAACAAAGGTGCACAAAGATTGTACTGTTGAGAAATTGAAGGTCACATTCTCAGATGATAGCAATTTCTTTGTCCAAGGAGAGCGAGTAACCTATGTCTTCTACACACCCAGCTAAACAGATGTTCTGGGTTGTATTAGACATGGCAGTCCAGGATAACTGTTGACAGTATGATGAAAAGTGACTAATAGATAAAAATATTGGAAAAAAAAAACCGTTTTACCCGCAGATCTAGAAATACAAAGAACTCGTCTTCCAAGAGGATCTCACACCATGCCACACTTCGAAAAAAGTGAGGATTCTTCAAAAATCACAACATCCAAATGCTAGAGTACCCATATAACTCTCCTGTCATTAACCTAATAGAAAATTTGTGGTCCATAATGAAAAAGATACTTGGAAAACTTAATTGTGATACAAAGGATTACATACAATCCATATAAAGGTATGGTTTAGAGATGCAGAAATAAAAATGCATTCTATGTTGATAGAGTCCATACCTAAGGAATTAATGAACTTATTAGGAACAGAGTAGCACACATATAAATTATTAGGAAAGTTGAAGTTTAATTTTTGTACTTATTTTCTTGCAAAATTACAACTTTTCTTTAATATTAGTGCTTGGATTAACTTGTTCACTACTGTATACAGTATATGTAGGATTGAAATTCCATATACACATTCATTCTTGAACATTACTTTTGAAATCAAGTTTGAAATTTCAACTTACCAAATTTTTATACGAAAAAAAAAGAGTATTTCTTTATTTGTTTTTTCATGAAATATTTTTGATAAAGGATACATTTTTGAGTAGTGATTGTGTAAGTTTTAAATTTGCAAGTGTTTTGGACATCATTTTTTTTTTAATTTAAAGCAGCAAATTATCTGAAAGCAAAATGTTAAGCTGAATACATACATGGTATATCTAAATGGTCTGGCCACATGCTACAGACATGTTTTACATGTCAAAATAAGGTAAAAAATCCATATAAAAGTGCTGATGCAGCAGAGCTAGGAATAATGCCAATTACAGTTCTGTATCAATTTTGTGTATTTCACTGAGCTGTGATTTGCAAGCAGGTTAGATGCAAGCATGGTTCATACATTCTTTCAATCGTAGAATTGAAAAACTTTTCCAGGACATATGATCTAAACGCTCCTACTTAAAATATAGAGAAACCATAGGTCTGTTCAACCTGTAACCTACAACAAACAGCTCCCTACAGGCTTGAGCAAACTTAATACAACAGAATGTTGAAAACTGATGTCTGCTGCAGCTAATAAGAAACTTAGAATCACAGATAAATACTGAAATACCAAAAGTGTCGCTGAACATGTAACTAGTTTAATTTCTACAAAACTTTTATGTACATTATGCTATACTAAATTTGAGAAAAATTAATTTTTACTTTGGCTTTTAGTTCAATCATTGAAGAAAATTATAAAATAAAAAACCCCCATAAAACTGAAAAATATATAGGTATAAAATCCACAGTTAGAACATAAACGCGTCATTACTCTCATAATGCTATCATATACCACAAAATCAATGTATAAACTAAATACTATTTATATTTAATTATTTTGAAATAATGCTGACATTGGAAATTTAAGGATAAAGAAGGTGAAATATTTGAAGAAAGACAACACTGAATTTTTCGGTTGAAATGAACACTTCTTTTGAATCTTTCCGATGAGAATGAAATTTATCAAAGTTACTCAAAGTCAATGCAACTGGCTAAAAAAATAATCAACTGGAGTTTTGCAATCAATAAAACATCCAGAAATAGAAACAGCTACTCACTTCCACCAGTGACTAAAAAGTACAGTATGTTACAAAAATTAAGAAATGGCACACAAAAAGTCTCTCATAGCAGAAGGAAAGTATCAGCGACAAAGAGATTTCCAAATCAGACATTTCAAAGAAGAAATATGATATGACTCTACACCTTGTAGCAGATGAATTTTGCATAATGGAAAAGTTGAAAGTAGGCAAAAAGTAGTCTTCATGATAAAAGCTATGCTAAGGAAAAAGGACTTTTCAAATACCTGGTGGGAAAACTATGCGCTATTTTACGGAGGAGGTATTTTCAAAAGTTTTCCGAGGTGAGAGATATCGGTTCATGAAAGAATTTTTCCAAGAGTTTTCAGAAGAGCTCAGATTTTGCTGTGAATACATCAAAGCAGAAATAAACACTTACACCTCCTGGTGGCCAAAAAGCATTCTTTAACAGAAATTAGGAATTATGTGCAAAACATTTCCCATCAGGAGCTGTATCCGATGCGGGGAGAATTTTTGAAATAGGACTTTCATAAGCAGAGATATTGGAGAAAACACAATTTACCTTTACGCCCTCCCTAGAGCAAAATCTATGCATTACTTAAAGAAGTGACTGTACCTATAACAGTCTTTGATATAAATGGCATTGAAAGGAAAAATAATTATTTCAACTGGATATTTAGAAGCAAAGATATGAAATAAAATGTATTTTGAATTCGTAGAATCTGCATTTACGCCTTCTAGCGGAGGAAACGTGCATCAGAAAAAAAAAAAAAAAGGTGCGGAATGCAAAGATCATTCTCACATTTCAAGCTTCCCAATGCAAAAGAAATTTTCCGGTCAGACTGATAGTTGCAGAGATATGCTGTACACTGATGGATGGACAAAGTGATAACATAGGCACAATCTTTGTTTTACAAATGACGTGCTAATAACACAACTTCAGTACTGTTAACAGACAAGAAAACTAACAGCCTCCCTTATTTTGACAGAGGTGGGGAGGGAAATTTGTCAGACATAAGTTATATCAGTAGAAAAATTCTTAACTATGAAACATTGTGCAGGGACAAAAAGGCAGGAATGGATAGAATTCCAGGACATGTAACAGAATTTTAGGATATTTCCAGGGCAATTTGGAATTCCAGGATGCGTACGAACCATGTGCTAAGCACATATTATGCTACACTAATTTCCTTCTGTTTTCACATGAGCATGGAAGGTTATTCATTTCATGAATTGACACATCTTTGTATTGAAATCACTTGGTAAAAGTTGGGAGGTTAGGCATATCTACGTACCATCAAACATTATCACATCAGCACCTTACACACAGGGATACATTTGTCACTGTTTGAGAGAGAGAGAGAGAGAGAGAGAGAGAGAGAGAGACAGCCCATTACTGCAAACAGTAGGAGACAAAGAGCCATCCGGACACTTGCTTTAGAGGAGAGAATCCTGGTGCCCAGGATAAAGAAATAGCTGCAATAGAAAATATCTCAAAAGCATGACCTTGCCAAGAGTTCTGTATGAACAGAGCTTGTACCCATACTACGTGTAGTATGTGCAGGATTTCACATCTCCTGATTATCCATCACAAACAACTGGCTAATGGAGTATGCAGAAATGGGCGGGTGACCCATTCATTTCATCAGTGCTCTTTACAGGTGAGGCCAGATTCGCCAGTGAGAGCATCATAAATTTTCACAACAATCACTTATGGGCAGAGAAAAACATGCATGGTGGCATCTGAAGTAGAGAATGCACCATTGATACTTCCCACAATGAATATGGTTTATGTATGTATAAATGTATATGGTTCACAATGTATATAGTCCATGAGCCCCAAGTCATTTTAGCTATATGATACAAGAACTCTTGGACAAAAACTACCCTGCCCAGTGAATAGGTCACTGAGGACATTCAGCTTGGCACTAGTGCTTTCCAGATTTTCCAATGGATTTCTACTTGCGGGGACATTTAAAAACTCTCATTTACTCCACTCCATTCACTGACACGGTTCAGAAGCAAGTTCCAAACAACTGTCAGACAATCCACAACACCTCCACTAAATTTTAATGAGTTCAACAGTCAATAAAAACACATGCCCAGGCTGTGTTGAGTCTCATATCAGAAATTGCAAGCACTTTTCTTCCTGTAAACATACCAATGCACTGTGTGTCTTCAAAATCATTTCAACAGACATTT
Source organism: Macrothele yani (assembly GCA_039090855.1). Classification (NCBI taxonomy): domain Eukaryota; kingdom Metazoa; phylum Arthropoda; class Arachnida; order Araneae; family Macrothelidae; genus Macrothele; species Macrothele yani. The sequence continues at coordinate 34,778,229 of CM077013.1, read as the reverse complement.
TTATAGCTAACACTGGCAAGAAATTTACATAAAAAAAAAAGGTTATAAAGGGTAAGCAAAATTGTTCCTCATTAATGTTTATATAGAGTATATGTCTTATTTTGGGGTGTAGAACATGTCCTGGGAAATTGAACAAGGTCCTTTATTTTTATTACATAATATAAAGTGGACACACACACACACACACATATATATATATAATGTACTAATTTCTCAGGTCCTAAGAATTTCAAGAATTTGCAGCAACAATTTGGACTTCAATTACCACATTAATATACTATTAGAAAGTTTTCTAGAGAACGAAATTCCTTCTTCTTTCATCAAAAGAACTTTAAGAAAAATTATTCTGAATAATAGAGTAAGGTTGGCAGATCTGCTTTAATTTTCTACACAGTTAATAATATGATTCTGACCAATCAAAGCCGTAAGGAAGTTGGCTAGAGGATGCCTATTAACTACCTAAAGGAACCTTAGTGCTATGGATATGACGGTCCTATTAAAACAAAAAAAATTAAATAATATAAACAAAATCACAAAAAAAGCTTAAAAATCTGTTTATAAAAGAAAATAAAAACAAATAAAAAAGAAAACCAGTTATTCATCACTAGGATAGCTATACTAAAAATAGTAAAACCAACATTAAAATTAATAAGATTCTGATTAATCTATAGAAGCTCACTAAGGTGATTTAATACATGCAAAGATTATTAAATAAACTGCTCGTGTATTTTATAATATTTCTCATGTATTCTGGAGAGTTAATTCTGCTCATTCTGATCATACAGATCCACAGTCTTAAGTTTATATATTTTTTTCTCTGGTTAAAATCTCCGCGCGTTGGTTTCTTGCTGTATGAGGAGGCCATCAGCCCCACCCTCACTGCCCCCAGCGTCTAGGGAGTGGCGGAAGAGGTCAGCCATGTTCTCCTCTTGTGAGGAGAAAAGTTTTTGTAACTCAAGAGGTAAGCTCTCTTCCTTGTTTTTGGGTTCTAGGTTTTATAAGTTCAATGTTTGTACTTCATGTACCTTTCTCTGTCGTTTTTTAGCTTTTCAGCTTTTAAGCATTGGTTTGTCTGTTAACATTTATGCGGGTTTTAACTCTTACTTTTCTTTGTAACTTTGAGCGTCTTTTGTGGTACCTAGGAACAGAAGATGGCTAAGCTTGTTCCTTTTCTATGCGCTGTCTATGCGCTGTTTTTTCAAAGTAGTTAAGTTCTTAATAACTAATTAATTATGCACTTAAAGCACTGCTGAAATACTTTGTACATATTGCAACTAACTGTTTAAGGTATATAACTTTCACAAAGTTTTCTTTAGTTAATTATTATCTTTAACTTATTCTCGTTTTCGTGCTGTCATAAGTTGTAGAGTAGGGGGTTTTAGACTCAAGTTTTCTTTCAAAAATCTGTTCGTTATAAATTAACATTTCCTTTTTTAATTGCAATGTAAAATTTGTTTTTCAGGTTTAAATTCTCTCTCAAACGAACTTGGAATTTCGTTATAGCTGAAAATCATTTCTATTTATTATGTCACTCTCACAGCTTGAGTTCTCTTTAATCTTCTTCTCTCTGTTTAATAGTAACAGATGAAGAGCATGGGTCGGGCCATGAAGGTTAATGGATGCAAGCGAAATTGTTAACTAGTGCTAGGTCATGCTACTCTACGGAGGACATGACTTATATATATATTTTTTTAAACTATTTTAGGTGGGAATGTTACTTGCATCTATGGCCTTGCAGAAACCCATTTCCAACTAGGTCTTTGTGGAAGTGAGAAAATGCAGAGTTTTTGCTGGTCCTTGATAAAGCCAAGGCTCAGTATTCTCGACACCTTCTACATTCAGTTGTTTTATTTTCTTTTTTTCTTTTCTCCTTTTACTCACGCAGGTAGATACATAACCTTTTCTATGTTGTACTAGGTGTGAGTCAAAATTATATATGTATTTTTTTGCTTAGGTATCTTTATAGTATATATATATACACGCACACAGCTGCATTGGCAAACAGAAGCTTCACATCCTTAGATGTGGAACCAACGGGATCAGGAAATGTGCCAGGGGGCAGATCCAATAAGCTTGACTGTAGTGCACCTGGTAGCAAATCTGGGAAGCTAGTACCCCAAAATCTGAAAAAATGTAAATTGCAAAGTTGAGGAGCATCATGTGTTTGCTAAAATTGGTAATAAAATGTGTAGGTCAATAGGTAAAATTAGGCTGTACATTGAGGAGGCAAATGTATGAGTGCATTTAGGTAACCATGAAAGTAAATGCCATGACGAGCTGATGAAGAAACAGCACTACTATGGCAGTGTAATATGAACACAAGATCTGAAAATAATAGACTCAGAATAAGTTGTAGACATTTAATAGTACACACCACACAATCAACTTACACAAATCATTAAGTGCAGCCATGTGTTGTTGACATAGAGGCCCTCAGCTATTACATTACTAGAAAGAAACATATCTATCAAAGTTAAGATTCCAAATGTCCATCATTTGTTACAATGTGTTCCTGGATGTGACTTACATAGTAGGTATCAAGAATATCAGTTAACTTTCAGCACTGGTAACTATCCTGCAAGAACCTGCTCTTGCAGCACACCTGCAGGGGTTGATGTATCATATACATTAGATTTCAAGTAACCTCAACAGGAAAAAATCCAGTGGGTTAGGTCTGGTGACTCGGGCTGCCATAGCCCTAGATGTGTCAGTGGAACGTGGCGGTGAGAAAGTTGCTGACCGATGCTGTGCAATGTGTGCCATTACTTTGAAACCACATATGAGACTGTACATGAAACATCATCCAAAAAGTCTGATATGGTACCATGGAGCAGTTGTAGATATTGTAGTCCAGTGAGAGAACCTTGAAAGAACACTGATCTGGCAAATGTTTTTCCAGATGCCATACCAGACATTAAACCACCAACATACCTGGACTTACTTGTAACCACCATTGCTCATCCATGCTCCTGTGATAGTGATTGTGCCTGTTGTGATTGTGGTCATGTGCGAATGTGAATTCATCTGTCCACAAAATGTTCGCTAGAAACTATAATAGGTTCATTGACTTTTGATTGAGGACATAATTACACCGGTCTGTATGGAACTGATGATCACCAGTATACATGGCCTGCTGGGTTACTCTGTCGTATGGGTAAAACCCATGATTCGCAGTATCTTCCATGCACATCTCGCTATCAGGCCACAGCGAGTTCTCGTACACTATATTACGGGTGGGCAAGTGCAAAGGACACAACACTCACAGCGCTGAACCTATTCAAGGATTGATGTGGTCTACCAGAGCATTACCAAGTCATAGTGTTACTTGTTTGGCAGAGATGTTATGTTGTACAAGGCGGGTGTGATCGTGGAAGGTGTAGGACAAGGACCACCAGGAAAATGCTACGAGTACAGCTGAGCAGCTGCATGTGCATTTCACCAACATTCTCCATATATCAACACTATCTCAGACCACTGTTCAGAAGTGTACTCCATTGTACATACAGTTGTCATTCAATGAAGTCATGTTACCTTATTTCACCTGCATAGGAAACCTTAAATAATATGCATTCACTGTGTGTCATCACTAAACTAGCATTCCACACATGTACGGAAGTCACAGTACTTTGCTTACTTGCACACAAGGTAATAATACCTAGGATCAGCATGCTGCAGGGCCTTGCTTTTTAATTTGGAGGAGCGAACGATAAAATTGAAAACTTTGATATTTGACAAAAATATTGCAAAAAAAGGCAACACTTTTTTCGCACATTTCTTAGTTTTTTAATTCCTTTCATAAATTTTTCATGTCATTATTTATTGTGTTAAAATGTGCACTCCATAGTCAGGTTATCCTTGCCACGGGCAAATAAGAGTTTCAGAGGAGTAAAAGTTTGCAGGATGCCCACGAATCTTCAAGAAACCGAGTTTAAGCACTCTTCAAAGCATAAAGCTATGTTGTACTTTAAAAGATCTACAAGAAAAGTGCAATAAAATATGCAGTTCACACATGCTAATGATTTTTTTGTATAAATAAGAAATTTTTGTCTCGTCATTATATAAATATAAGGATTTACTTGGTCGTACAAACCTTTGAAATTGAATATACATATATTACATACAGCGTCAGGTGCCCACTTCACTGGCTATTTCTGAGGTGGTTTCGGCAAACAAAAAATCTATGGATATGTGCTTAGCCACTACGAAGAAAGAAAAAAAAAAAGAGAGAGAGAGAAGTAGAAAGAAAACACTCTGCCAAGATTAATTTTGTTAAAAAAAGAACATATATTTCGATGGACGACGATTGAATAAATAAATTAAAAAACAGTCTGATTCAGTTAGGTAAAACAGTCTGATTCAGTTAGGTTGAGGCTCTGCTACTGCCAGGCCTCAACGGCACCAGTTTTTTGCTCCAATCCCTAGACAGCATTCTGATGACACTGTACTTAAATATACTGTAAATACACTTCCATACCTTGCAATCCCCACTGTGCAGTCTAATTCACCTATTCATTGGCCCCCACCTTTTATGACCAATCTGTAGCAAACACATGGAGCTCCCAAACTTCACAATTGACATTTTGTGCTATTTGTCATAGTTTCGGAGTTGGGGAACTAACTTCAAGATGAATGAAATGCTTACATGCCATGCTTTGTTTTCCTGAAGTATGGCTACATTATGATGAGCAGTAAGATAAGAATATCATTTATAATGTAATTTAAAAGTACAAGTGATAAACGTAACTATCATTTTTAACAGAATACAAAGGTTTCTATCTGACATAGTTTGCCAAATTTAAACAGACCAGTTGTAGTCTATGCCAGTACACTTTTAAAATACATAGTGTTAATGTTATGAAGTTACTGTAATTAAAACGGTAGTTACGAAGCCACTACAGCTTAAATGTCATGTACTTACTAGCATCTGGGTTATTTGCCAGATTCAAATATTAATATAAATCAGTGATTAGAAGTAATGCTGTTACTGTAATATACTTTTACAGTAGTGTCGTGTGTAGCACAATGGCATAACTAGGACAAAGTCCTCCCCCCCCCCCACACAATATTTACTTTAGTATCCCTAAGCACAGCAATTTTCTCTGGATTTTGAACACAATGGAGGATGTGTTTTTCGTGCGTGCGTATGTGGGAGTTATGAAGATTGTCCGGAAAAATAAGGGGCTACCTATAGAGCCCTGTAGTTTTACCTCTTTATGTAATTTTTGGAACAGAAGTACATAATTCAAGGTTATCAATCAGCCAATCAAGATTAACACTAACATGGAGTGTGGACCAATGCATGAACATACATTTTATTGCAATAAAAGGATTCGGCGGTAAAATATGGTTACACGCTTAAGGTTAATAAAACTATAAGACTTTAGTGATCATTACTGGATATGGTTGCATACAAATAGATAACTCAGTGTCCTACACCACAAGAATGCAATCCGGACTTACATAGCTACAGGCATTTATTTGCATGTTTTCTTTAGCTGACACTCAGTGGCGTATCTTGGGTCCGATACCTGGGCTATCCCCCCCCCCGACATTTCCAGTACTGTTTATTTATTTTTTTTTTAAATTGTGGTTTATTTTTCAGTTGTAACGTAATAGAAGTAACCCTTTTTTCTAAATTTTAGGTACATGCTACTGCTAGTACGATACAAACTAATTATAAGGATTAAGATTTGAACACTTATTTGTACATGAACTCCATTCTTTTTCTGAATACTTTATTTGTACATGAACTCCATTCTTCTTTCCTTTTGTGTGGACTCCAGTGTTACGTTTACATAAAAAGTTTCTTCACAGCACTTTTTCATATTTAAAATTAAAAAGAATGTTTTTTCTATTGACATAACAGCCAAGTTGCTGAAATGTACATGGCTCTAAGATATATCTTGATTCTTTTTAATGTAGAAAAACTTCTTTCGGCAGTTACTGATAGAAACTAATATTAGGTCTGCTGATTTGTACACCACACTAAACACAATGTCCAACAATTTATTCATCTTTATGTAACAAGAAATGTCTGCTAAGGTTCCGTCTTCGGCTTGCTCGATAGATGGCGCCACGATATGTCCCTTAGTGGATCTTTTATTTTAACATAACGTTGCAAGAAAAATGAGAAAATGTTTTGCAATGCCTCAGATATGATGACTTAAGGATAATTTGTCACAAACTATGCATTGAAAAGAAGATGCACCTGGGGCGGGATTGGTAAGTCTACTTACGTAATGACCTTTTATTCTACGATGTTCATCTAAACCCTGCTGCCTAGAATATTTGTGACAACTTTCACAAGCATATCATATCTTTTACCCGATTCTATTGCAATCTAAGTCTCAGATACCTTTGATATAATGAAAAATATCTATATTTATTGCAGTGTTACGTTAAAATAAAAGATCCACTAAGGGACATACCGTGGCGCCATCTACCGAGCAGGCCGAAGATGGAACCTTAACTGAAATGTCTCTTACTGATTTCTTTTTGTATTCATCAAGGGAATCAAAACACCTTTAGTTGATTTTTTAGTCAAGCTGTATCAAAATTTGAAGCATAGAGTTCTTTAAGTTCTGATAGATGTTTAGAAAAGCTTTCAAAAAATTTATCAAAACAGTTCGAATCCAACAAAGCCACAAATTTAAGATACAATATTACCGATTTTAATTTATTGACACTTCACACAAACTGAAACAACTCTCGTGAAACGCATACTATTATCGGCGGGAGCAAGTGAGTGACTAATGTGTAGTCCAAGTCTTCTCTTTTCTGAGTGAACCGTTGCCAAAGCATTCCCCTTCACCTGCTCATTCATGTTGTCATGGAAATGCTAGCTGGCGGTCGTATCGAAGGTCTTCGGATCAGAACAGCGAAGACTGACTGGTAGAGCTGTTTGCGTTACGATAACACCATCCTGGGAGACCCGTTGTTCTTTGCTCACCAGATAGATTCTTTTAGTCAAAAGAAGCAAATTCGCACGTTTTTTGTCGCAGCGAAAGCATCGACATATCTTAATACTGTTGCTAATTGTTTTTTATTTGTGTACATTTCATTTACTTTGATTTGTGCATTCTATGGGCTTCGCAGCTAGCCTTGAATATACGCCACTGCTGATACTGAGCTTCACTTGGACAATTTTGTGACATTTTGCAAATGGATGTCATTTGCTAGCCTATTCAAGTTTTCCTATGCAATGAATGAGACATACTTACTATAAGTACTAAAAGGAATAGCAAAGTGTAATTGTTTTGTCCAAAACTAAAATCACTTGAAGAAATCACCCATCACAAATCTGTGGCTGCCACGAAAAAAAGTTTACACCTATCATGTACGTAATTCTAGGTGACTGACTGTTTTCACACATTGTCCACAGGTGCTCTCCATGTGTGCTAGTACTTTTCCTCCTCAGCACAGAGAAAAGGCAATTGGAGAGCAATCATATTATTTACAAATCATTGCAGAGCAATTGTTTTACAAGCCATGCAGAGCAATCGTATTATTTACAATCCTTTGCAGAGCAATCATATTATTAACAATTCTTTGCAGAGCAATCGTATCATAAAATATTGCAGAGTGATCTATTACAACCGAGCCAAAGAGCTTCAATCTGTAGGAAATCTAGTGTTTTAAAAGTAACTTGACATTTATTAGCTAAGTTTATCTTAAAGGAAAATCTGATATCTTTTAGCTAAGTTTATCTTAAAGAAAAATCTGAATCTTTGGGTTAATTATTTGTTTTTTTCTCCATAAAATTAGAACTAGCAGCTGCAGCATGCCACTTCATTACCTAGTAGTTATACCACTGGTGCAGCATTGCTACAAATAGAAATATATAAGTATTTCTCGATATATCGAGATGGAAAAAAATGAAAAATATGCATATAAAGATCTCCAGAATTTGTACCTTTAACTTAGGTATCAAAAGTAGCTACTTTTCAAAAAACGTAGTTGTAGCTGTAGCAAGGTACTTTTCAAGAATGTGATTGTAGCAGTAGTTAGCTACTTTTAAAAAGTAGTTTTTCGATTACTAGTTTAAATATACAATATGCAAGACATGAATACGAAGTCTTCCTCCAAACATATGACATTGGACTGATGGGGCCGAGAGTTAAGTGACTGTAATTTCTTCGCACAGCTTACCTCCGCAAATTTGCACACTTTTTAATCAGTAAAAAACTCATTTATGTTTCGAAACTGCCCCAAAAGACGCGTACGGTATGGCGAAATTACATGCTGTCTCCTATTCTAATTTAAAAATTCTTCATTGGCACCTACTCAAACATACTTACCGCTTCGCCTATGTAAACGTTTATCACAATTCACAACAGAGCAAATCTCATATAAACAACCAACAGAACAGAACACGACGCCATCTAATGACAATAATTCAAAGTGCAACAGAATATTCCGTGCAGCTGAACAGGAAGACATCAATCATCAAATCCCTACCCAAAAAAGACCACTCCCTTACAATCGTTCGGACCAATCACAGAAGGAGCGTGAACCTAGTCTGTGGGCTATATTCACGCATAGCGTGAATATAGCTTCAGTCTTGGCTGAGGCTATATTCACGCTATGGCTGAGGCCATATTCAGCCTTGGCTGAGGCTATATTCACGCTATGCGTGAATTTAGCCCACAGACTAGGTTCACGCTCCTTCTGTGATTGGTCACTGTGATCTCGCAGGCGTGGTCTGGGCGGTTCCTGCTTTGGCGCATTAACCAATACCGGTCCCGCTTGAATTCTGACATTTCCAAATTTTTTTTTAAATTCACGTCGTTAGATGGCGCATTGAGCCTGTTTCTCGCCCAAAACAAACTGTCGTAGTTCACTTATAGACTTGCTTATACTTTCGCGAGCGACGTTATTTGTTAATTAATTTGAACTGAATATTTTTGTGTATAAAATTGAGAAGGTGAATCTGAAGGTAAATTTTTGAAGCAAGAGTTCTACGAAAAAACTGGAATGGAAAAAATTGAATGAGGAAGACCATTTGAATTAAACATACACATAATACGATCGGCGGTCGGTTCTCTTTTTATTAGGCGACAATGACAAAGGTCGGTTCTGTTTTTATTAGGCGACAATGACAAACTGGTGATTCGATAGTACGCTATTCATCACTAGTTTGCATATTTACGTAATTTGTTTAAAAATGACAATAAATTTAATTGCTTTCCACAGATTTTGTAAAGCTCTTCAATTTTTTTCTATACAATTTTTTCGTAATATTTGCCATGCATAATGTTTCTGAGCATCACAGTTGCTTCCATTATCAGAGCTTACCTGATGCAAAAAAATCTGATGCAAAAATTTGGATTTGAAGCATTTAGCTTCTTTGAAAAATATCTCCTGACGAAATATTCACATTTTTGTTAATTCATAATGAGCAGGAATATCGATAAGAAACATTAAAGTCTTTTATTTAATAAGTTTTAAAAATCAACAATAAATAAGTTTACACATTGACGAACCCAATAATTGTGTGTGATCTCGAGTACATTAAGATCTCATTTTAAAATTCAAGGAATTATCTCCTGCCATTAAAAAATACGTATACATCCGTATCAATTTGTTAAGTTTAGTCATGAAATTAAAAGGCTATTCGAAACACCTACTGCGAAAAAAAAAGGAAAAAAAAAAAAACTCTTTGCTTTCCTCCTAGAAAAGAAACTAAAAGTACGCTAAAGTTTTAATAATTTCAGAGCATATCCTTTCAACAAAAATGATAGCTTAGAAACTTACTTCAACAAATTATACAGTCAATGGCTATTAAAATTTCCAAACATAAAGTGCCAAAGCAATTTAACAAAAAATAAAACATTTCACATCCGAAGACTAAGAAAATGAGAACTTTTTATAGTATTCCCGTAATGAATAACAGTCCCTTGCAGTGGCGCACCCATGAATTTTTGGTGGTGGGGCTGTATATATAGTTTATATAACAAGAATTTTTGTTGGACGTGGCTGTATATATATATACAGCCACCTTTATATATATATCCTTATTGTCAACCATTATCAATCCACTGCTGGACGAAGGTCTCCCCACAACGGTCTGTCTTGTGCCAGTCTCCTCCATGTCACTCCCGCATACTTTCGAATTTCATCCACCCATCTTCCATGTGGTCTTCTTCTTGGTCTTTTCCTGTCCCTTGGAATCCAATCTAAAATTTCGGCTGTCCTTCTAGCAGTATGTCCAACCCATTGCCATTTCAGGGATTTAACTCTGATCATGATGTCTTCCACTCTTGTCATTTTTCGGATCCACGAGTTCCTTTTCTTATCTCTCCTGGTTACACCAAGCATGCACCTCTCCATGCTGCTTTGAGTTGTCTGCAGCCTTTATATGTCTCTTTTAGTTAAGGTCCACGTCTCTGCACCATACGTAAGCACTGGAAGGATGCATTGATCAAACACTTTTCTTTTAAGACATAATGGCATATTGCTCTTGAAAATTATGCTGTTTCTTCCAAAAGCTCTCCAGGCAAGTTCTGTACGCCGATTAATTTCTTCATTAATGTGACCCTCACTTGATATCTGCTGTCCAAGATAAACGTACGTGTCTGTTATCTCCAGCTTTTCTCCATCAATCGATAAATCTTCATTTCTTGTAAAAGCATTGTACATCACTTTTGTCTTCTGAAAGTTCATTTTTAATCCCACATTTTTACTCTTGTCGGCAAGTTCCTGGATCATACTCCCATTTCCAACTAGGTCTTTGTGGAGGTGAGAAAATGCAGAGTTTTGCTTTTCCTTGGTAAAGCCAAGGCTCGACATTCTCGACACTTTCTACATTCAGGTTTGCTATTACTTTATTTTATTGTTTACTCATGCCTGTTGGGCTTTGAAGTTTTCTATATTGTTTTAGTTCTTGTTAAATATTTTTTTAATGTCTCTACTTAGTAGTGTGTGAGTTCTGAATATTCATAACTGCTGCGTTGCGCGTCATGATCTTCAGGGTTTTTTTTAAGCAAATTTAGTTTTAAATTCTTTGGTGTAAAATTTAGTCTTTGACTCTGCTCTTGGGTATATATATATATACACGACCAAGTATAGACTGTTAAAAAATAAAAAAAATATTTAACAAGAACAAAAAAAGTAAAGAAAAACTTCAAAACCCAACAGGCATGAGTAAACAATAAATTAAAGAAATAGCAAAACTGAATGTAGAAAGTGTCGAGAATGCCAAGCCTTGGCTTTATCAAGGACCAGCAAAAACTCTGCATTTTCTCACTTCCACAAAGACCTAGTTGGAAATGGGTTTCTGCAAAGCCATAGATGCAAGAATTAAACCCATCAAAAAATTTTAAATTTTGCAAAACCTCTTCAGAGTTGCAGGTAGAATATTTTAGTCAAAGTTTTTGCATGCATCTATAACTTTCCTGGCCCAACCCACACTCGTCATCCGCCACAAAAACCAAGAATAACGATTACAAAATCCCAAGTTGTGAGAGGGTCTGAACAAATCATCAGAATTATTCAGTTATAACACGTTGCTGAGCAACAAAGTCATCTGAGAGAGAATTTAAACTTTAAGAACAGTACTAAATGCACTACTAAGTCTTATTCTTTGTGGTGAACAAAAGTTTTACCTAAAATGCCATAAAAAAAGAAACAACAGATTAAAGATTTTATCGAGTGTGGGTTGGGCCAGGAAAGTTATAGATGCATGCAAAAATTTTGACTAAAATATTCTACCTGCAACTCTGAAGAGGTTTTGCAAAATTAAAAAAAATTTAGGGGGCAGGTGGGGCTCATCCCCTGAAAGGCAAGCAAGAACTCATGGAAGATGGACGTTGTTGTAAATTCTCTGAACTTTTATTTTTGGTGGTTTGTAAAAATTACTCTTGTGTTCCATTACAAGCACACATACCTTATTTATTCGTGTATTGAACATTTTTGTAAAAGCAAAATCGAAGTGATACGGTACGGCTTTACGAACGATGAATGACCGAAAAAAGCTTCTCGGGCTGAATCTGTAGGAAGAGTTGCGCCAATGATTCTGAGGCACATGACTTGTCGGTGTTAAAGGTAATAAGAGAGAGAAATGCCCCTTTCTTTTTCGAAGAAACGTAAAATATCGAAGAACGTGACCATTCCACCCACCCAACCCCGGGAAAAAAAGATAGACAGGAGGGTTGGGGGGGGTAAGCAGAGGCGGAGATAGAAGATGGATAAGTAGTTGCACAGAAGGATATAACTCAAGTGACTATGAGATGCAAAGCTGCTGTCATGAAACTTCTATGTAGTTAATTGCCTGCAAGTAATGTTGAGGGAAGGGCTGAATATGAAGGATAATCAGAAAGTTAAGACCACATACACTTTAATAGCGATAACTGGGACCAAATGAACTTAACGGTTATCTCACTTCTCCACATAGTCCCCCTGCTGCAGGTCGATGCACTTCTTTGAACGTCCAACTCGATTCTTCATTCCTTGGAAGAAGAAACTTTTCGGCTGCTGCCAAATCCAGGTCTGCACCGCTTCCTTAACCTCATAATCATAGGTGAACCTGCGACAGCGTAGGGCCTCTTTAAGTGGATTGAAAGCGTGATGATCGCATGGTTCCAGATCAGGACTGTAAACGAGATGTGGAAGACGTTCAAACCGCAGTTGTTGCATTGCCTCCGCTGTTGCGGCCACTAAATGGGCACGTGCATTGTTATGGTGCAGCAAGGCTGATTTTGACAGCATTCCTCTTATTTTTCTGCAAATTGGAGGTTTCCGTTACTCTCTAAGCACAGCACAGTACGTTGCACTGATCACTGTTTGTCCGTGTTCCTGAAAATGCGTCAGGATAAGACACTTCATGTCCCAGAAGAAGGTCGGTATGATTTTCTTGCAGGAGGGCTGTCGTTTGAATTTGTTCTTTTGGTGTGCACGATGTTGACGGCCAACAAAATCGAGCTTCATCGGTTGAACTTGTACTTCCCGCTTTAAACCTTTCTACCCATTCAAAATCTGTTCATTAAGTCATGGTGTTTTCACTTTCGTATTGAGCTAATATGCTTAGGTGAATTTCAGCAGGTTTCACTCCCTCTGCCCGAAAAAATCTCACTACGGCGCTTTGTTCAACACTGGTGCAATCCCGCAGCAGAGCATCCATATTTATTTCACCTTGGTCTCAACTGGACTAATGGCAGAGCGCTGCGCTGTGTGTGTTTGAACTACCCATAAGCCATTGTGAAGATGTTGTATTCCGTCAGCTTCTATCCGTTGCGGATACATGTAACTTCCAAATTTCAGTTACTTTTTGATTTACCTGCGTATACATTTCTCTAGGGGTTAGAAAATAGTTATAAAGGAATTCGTTATGTAAGAAAGGGAGATCTTTCAACTTCTTCGTATTTATTGTTTTGCGGTCAGTAGGAGGGTTTTACGATGCGTGTGAGGGAGAAAAATGGTTTGATGGCGTGAATCTGAGGGCTCTTCGTTTCTAACAACTTTTAGTTGTTACCACCGTAAGAAGAGGATATCTCAGAGCACCAGTGAAGGAGAACGCGTGGAAAAAGTGGAGAAAAAATTAGAACCGAAGAAAGGGAGTTGAAAGATTCAAAATACGACATCAGTAACTCCGATGCTGTTACGATGATCCAAAGAAAGGACCAAAAGAGTGAACTAAAAAATAAATACCCTACTCAAAAGAATTAGGGGACCAAGATATATTGTAAGGAAAGTCATGTGTGCGACTCACGTTGTTGAACGCAAAATATTCTTTTTATGTAAGATACCGTAGAATATTCAATGATATAGGCAAGAAAAAGCGCATTAGCGAATTTTTATGTAATATTATCATTTAATGCACATCATGCGATATATTATACGTATAGAACAATACGCATATCTGCACAACAAGAAAAATGACTTGTTGAAGGTGGTAACTGACCTATTGCAGGGTGTGTGTTCCACTCGAACGGCTAAGATCACTGCACACCTGTGGGGCATGGACCTGATGAGATTTTGGGGGTATCTTCGCCAATCCTTAACCAGGGCAGTATCCAATCTACAAAGAGTCAACGGAAGTACCGCCGGCCGAGCTGCAATACGTCTTCCAAGTGCGTCCTAGGCATGTTCAATTGGATTTGTCAGTTGAGTATACTGGCAACCCCATACGCTGGATTCCCTCCTCTTTAAGTATGCTGTTCACTAGCCGAGCTGTATGAGGTCGAGCGTTATCGTCCACGAAAAGGAACGAATCATCGACGGCTGCAGCATACAGAATGACATCAGGTCTGAAAATCTCGTCTCTCTATCGCTGAGCCGCCAGACTACCGTTTCGGATGACATACAGGTCCGTACGTCCACCAATACTTAGGCTTTTCCAGACAATCAATCCATGTCTGCCGCAATGTGATGTGTTTTGCATAGAAGTTAGATTATTTCGCGTGCAAGTTTCTCTTCAGATAAGAACTCGTCGATTGTTGGACTCCAGACTGAATCTGGACTCTTCAGAAAAGGGGACTTGACTCCACTCGTCGTGACTATAACCACGAAGTTCCGCAGCTCAGTTTCTACGAACCGCATGGCATCGTCCGGTTAAAGGAACTCACACCATTAGCCTACGTGCATAAAGGACACATTGGTGAAGGTGATTGTTAATAGTTTGAGTTGACAACCTGTGACCTGTTGACACGAAGATCTTTCGCTGGAGTTGAGTATCATTTTCCCGTCTGTTTCGACTGCCTGTTGACAACCTGTACCCTGTTGACACAAGAAGCTCTCGCTGGTGCTGAGTAGCATTTTGCCGTCTGTTTTGACGGACTATTGACAAAAGATAACGGTCGTTCCTGGTTATAGTTTCACGTGGACGGCCTTGGCCTTGGTTTCTTCGAACACTTCCCGTATTTTGGAATTGTGTCCACAGTCGGAAAATAATGTTTCCTGATACTTCAATGCAAGGGTGCTAAAAGGGCATTTGCCTCCCGCGTGCAAGGCCCGGTGTTTCTTTCAGAACTTTTTGACCGTGGGGGTGGGGGGGAGATGGAACCTTAGTTGGGGCAAGTTTTCCATTTGCCATATGCACGGTCGTGTCAAAATAATATGACCATTCCTGGAATCACACTGTACCCGCCCAGGCGCGTCTCAGAGTGCACGTGACAAGGTCGGCCACACGGAGATGTAAGCAGACAGCCAGGACAGATGAGCCGCAGTGCGTTACGTGAGCACAATGGGCAGAGGTAGTGATTTGATGGACGTTCAAAAAGGAATGATCATCGGCTACCCCGCCAATGGTGGAAGCATCTCAGAAACAGCAGACTTCGTGTGCTGTTCACGAACTGCTGTACTAAGAATGAACCGCTGGCACACCGAGTACCTTCTGACATCATAACTGTGAAGCCCCAAAGGAGAACGTCGCCTCTGTCGACTGGTAAAGAGCAATCGACGAGCAATAGTGCAGCAATTTGTGAAAACACAAATTTGTCCTTGACGGAGATCGAAAACGCGCCCCCTCACTCCGGAGTACGTTGCTTTCTCAACTAAGCGACACGGACGCAATGTATCGCTGCAGATTTGTCGTCTTGGCACATGCTTTAACCTCTGTAGTACGTCACATAATCTCTTTCTTAATCTGTTTTTTTTTTAAGCGAAGAACGAATTTTTATTAATTCTAGCAGATGTGTAGAACAAACATCACACATTTTTCGAAGAACCCAACTGCCAGTACATTCATTTTTACGTTCGTACGCCAATGTGAAAACACAAGTTTGTCCGTGACAGGATCATAACCGCGCCCCCTCGTTCCTGAGTAAGTTGCTCTCCCAACTAAGCTACACGGACGGAATGAATTGCTGCAGATTTGTCCTCTTCACATGTGCTTTAACCTTTGTATACATCACAAATTGACCACGCAAATGAATGCTATAGGGCACACAGGTACGGATCCCAGATAATAGTAGAGCGAACCATGTTACGCATGGTCTCCGGAGTCGACGCTGCGTCAAGGCGCGCATGTTAACTCAGGTCCATCGGCAATGACACCAGCAGTTCGCATGGGACTACCGTCATTGGACAGTGGAAGAGTGGGAAAAGTTGCCTTCTTCGACGAATCGAGGCTTCTACTCCACAGATGTGACGGGCGGTGGCGGATATGGCGTCAGACACACGAGAACCAACATACGGACACGTTTGTCGGTCAAGTTCAGGCCGGCGGTGGCAGTATGCATGTCTGGGGGACATCTTCCTGGTATGATCTGGAACCGCTGATACCACTTGATGGGTCCCTGAACGCCAATGGCTACCTGTCCATCCTCGCTGACCACATGCATCCCTTAGTGTTGGTCGTTTACCCTGGCGGTGATGGTGTCTACCAACAAGACAATGCACCGTGCCACGTAGCTAAGGAGCTGCGTAACTGGTTCCAGGAACACGACAGCGATGTCTCCGTTCTCCTTTGGCCGGCGAGTCGCCCGACCTCAATCCCATAGAGCACTTGTGGATCGACAGGTTAGACGTGCCGACCCACAACCATGTCATCTCCGGGACCTTCGTGCTCTGCTGCAGTCCGAATGGGTACGTGTGCCTCGGGAAACCTTCCAGGGCCTCATTGCGTCCATGTCTCGCAGCTGTCATCCGGGCCGAGGGTGGTTATTCCCGCCGTTATTAGGTAAGTGGTCATATTATTCCGATACGATTGTGCATATGCTGTATATAATTTTTAAGTACTATATTTACATTAATTTGCTACTATATAATTATTTTTTGTTTAAAGAGCGTACCAGATCTTTCTGGAACAAATAAACTTGAATGTTTGTGACAAGTCCCGCTGAGTTCGATCTGCCACTAGGCCTTACGGAATCCGAATTTCTCAAACGGGCCTGACGTAGGTTCTTTTGAGTGTCGATGAGTTGAACTCGACAGCTGAAATACTGGAACGTGTAGTCAGCAATTCTTAAGATCTACGATAATGAGGCACTCCAATAACAAGTCCTTGGTTAGACGAGACACAATTTAATAGATGAAAGAATGAGTTCCGTTCGATTGGCTATCTCCACGTGCCAACAGGTTTCCAGCTAGAGAACACTTCACTATCTCACCGATATCCCGGTAAACCCTCCGCCACGTGGACTTGAGTCGTTCCGTCTAAAACTCCGGCCGATCTCTTATCGCCGAAAAACCCTGACAACTCCGTCAGTGAAAACGAAAAAACCCGAGAGGTCTAACCGACACTCTCTGCGTAAAACACGACGTCCAACTCCGTGGAAGGTGAAACGCGTAACAGATCATATGTAGAGGATTTTAAGCAGGAAGTAACTGACCCCAGGTCTAGGAAGCTAGGAGATTTGGGCTAGAGTGCCCGATAGGGAAGCGACACGGAAGTGAGATATAAAGGGGGAGAAAGACGCCCTTATTTGTTACGGGGGGGGGGGCTGACGGTCCCCATCCGACGCACGCTAGTGAAACGCAAAATGCCTCTCTAGCAACAAGGAGTTCCTAATCTAGGTTGAGAGACCCCCGAATCCACAGCGCTTTGCGCCTTTTGGCAGGTGAAAGAGAATCTAAGAGAGTTAGGAGCAGATTGCCTTGATAGAATGGCACGAAAGAAAATTATGGAAATATTAGAGCACAAGGAGTAAACGGTTTCCCGTTAAGTAGGGAAGTTGTAAGCTGCCCTACATACTTACCTGCAACAGCAAGCCGTTCGGAGCGATATTTCTCTCTGCAGAAAAATGCCCGGTACACCGCTGCCACAGATGAACACAGGGAGAAACGAAGTGAAGGACACGGGAAAGGTAGAACCTGAAAAAAAAAAAAAAAAAAAAAACCATCACACACAGAATAAGTTTCCCAGAGGAAAATCGACGTTCAACACCGGATAAAACAAAAACTGGCCATTTGCTCAGTGTTCCTCACTGGTCCACAATTGCTTCGTTACTCGTCAGCCAATGAGAGAAAAGATTTTTCCCCATTGGTTAAATTTTTTTGCTCAGGTTTACTTTTGCTGATTCTTGCCTGACATGTCAGAGTAACCATAGCTGAGGTGGTGTGATCACAAGATTACACCGATCGAGGTTTAAGTTACTCATTTTGAGTAAATAACAGAAAAACAAAAGTATAAAAACGGCCACAATCAGGGTTATTATAATTATTATAATTTATTTTTTTCATTCCTTAATTAAGGAGCCGGTAGTATAAGGGCCAATCAGTTTTTTCTTTCGCTACTTGTCTGCTACAGCGGAAGAAATTAAGTCCTGTTTTTATTTATTTATTTGTTTTTTAGTCAGAACTAAGGCGTAAGAAACAATAAATAATATAAAAGACAAGACAAACAACACCTTGTTTGTCAGGGGGAGAAGAAAAGACAAGACAAACAACACCTTGTTTGTCAGAGGGAGAAAAGACAAGACAAACAACACCTTGTTTGTCAGGGGGAGAGGTATTCAGTACAAAAGAGATAAAATTTTCAGGCAACATTTTGCTCGGCCCTTAAAAGGGCCGGTTTTTTTTTGTTTTGTTTTTTGTTCAAAGAGACCGCAAGTCCACAGTGCGACAAATCCCCCTCAGCCTCAACAGTGGTGATCAGGACAATGTGTCACAATATACAGTTCATCGCAGCCTTCTGCTCATGAGCCTGCGTAGCCGAAAACCCAGACGGGTCCCCATGCTTACTGCACGTCATCGCCAACAATGCATGAAATGGGCCAAAGATCATCGAGATTGGACCGTGGATGATAGGAAGAAAGTGGCCTGGTCTGACGAATCAAGATTCCTGGTGCATCACGTAGACGGCCGAGCGCTGATACGCCGATTGCCAACGGAGGCTATATGACACCTGCAGCACTGTTGTGAGGAAACAGGCCGTCGAGGGCGGTTTTTTCTTGGCACACTTTAGGCACCATTATCCCAATAGCACAATCCGTGACAGCTGTCAGTAGTTATCTGAACATCGGTGCGGCCCAAGTTCATCTATTCATGGCAACTGTCAGAATCGTCAAGGAGGGGGGGCATGCTGTGGTGGCTTTCTGTTAATGCCCTGGCCTCCAAATTCTCCTGACATGAACCTAATCGAACATGGATGCCTATTGCCACCTCATTGAATCGATGCCTCGCCGAGGGGCCGCTGTTTTGCGGCCTAAAGGAGGTCCTACAGCTTATTAGATAGGTGGTCATAATGTAATGGCTCACCGGTGTACATTAGAAGAGCCCATTTACTAAGGGGCTCATGGGGGCTGAAGCCCCTGGCCTCGCATTCTGAAGGGCCCAGAATTATGCAGGATGCTTGAAGAATTGATATTCTACAAAAAAAAAATTTCAGATAGCGCAGCGAAAACAATAATAAACTACCTTGTGATTTTTTTTTATTTCTTTCCCCTTTTTCAGGAGGAGTCCGCAAAAGGTATAGTCACCCCCAGTCCATCCTCAAATCTTTCGAAAGCATTTCAGATGTTTTTTTGTACACATCTGTAATTGGGAGAAATTTTCATACATTAAGAATTCGTTTGAATCATGATGTTTGGATCATATTGTTTTGTCCGCTACCACTTCCATATAATTTCAACAAGCTAAGCCCTGAAGGGGGGGGTATTAAAGTAGAACTGAACTAGGTCTAAGGCCTATGAATCAAGTGAAAAAGAAATATTTATTAATAACTTGACATGTTATGTAAATATTTAGTGCTTAAGTAAGTAAACGCGCAGCGTTATTAAAAAATCCCACCTTATTATCTTTTTCTGAACACAGCATGAGTCATGCTATAATCCGTTGTTTCGTCGAACACTGTGGTTTTAAAAATTTACTAAGTCACGGCAATTTTTTTCTTCAAAGCAAAGTACAATTCCCGCTTGGCTTAGATATAACTTTTACTCGAAATTTGTTTGGAGTTCCCAATTCAATTCTTAATATAGGCCAAGATACGGCAATCATCACCCCTCCCCCGCCTCCTTAAACTTGCCGTTTCTATTTCTGGCCTGTTGCCCTAAGCTAAACGGGCCTGAAAATTCCGATAAACAAAAGAACTCGGCGTTAGGCACCTTGGAAACCAGCCACACATATTTCGGAGACTTGAAAAACTACCCCACTGGAAAACTGCCACACATTCAAAGTATTCCTCGGAGGAAAGGCAATTTGTGCCCGACCCCTTAATGTCAAACATGTGGCAGTTTTCCGGCGTGGCAGTTTACCGGCAACCGGCAAAAACGAATGGATGTAGAGATTAACAACCGAAAGGGTCGGAGCTCAAATTTAACATGTGTAATCAATGTATTTTAAATTTAAGCTCTGTCTTAAATTCAAAGAGATGTATCAAAAACAGTGTTTGGCTCAACAGAACATTTGCTACGTATTTTTTTTTTTTTCCCTGATGCCGTCAAAGTGGTAAAATTTTTTTGTCGCTTTAGCATAACTTGGTTTTCTTCTACAAGAATACTGAGGTACAAGTATGTAAATACTTTTTTTTTCTTGATTTAGCATAAATCGTAGAAGCTCAGAAGTCAGAACATGGTGGCCCACTGGGAATTCTTTCGGTATCTTGGCGGCCCAGTCCGCACTTGTGCAGTAGCTT
Organism: Macrothele yani; assembly: GCA_039090855.1. Lineage (NCBI taxonomy): Eukaryota > Metazoa > Arthropoda > Arachnida > Araneae > Macrothelidae > Macrothele > Macrothele yani. Next base: position 34,757,720 of record CM077013.1, on the reverse strand, counting down.
TTGGAATGCGCGTTTGCGATGTCTTGTTGAACAGCAAGACATCGGAAACGCGCATTCAAATGCACACACCAAACCGCTCGTTTAACAAGAAGCTGTTTTACACCTTCTGAATTCAGCAGGGGATTAACGGCGGATGGGGAAGCAATTACGGCTATTTTGATGTTGCACTGTATAAAGCAGCTGTCAACCCCAGGGCTGTTAACCCTCAAGTAACACAAAGGGATTCAATCCCCTTTGGGTTGCAACGTTTCTGCCACTCAACTGCGGCTGGCTTCTGAGAGACACTATGCCGCGAAGCTTTAAATTTTTTTATGTTTGTTTGAAGGCGCTTTGCAGATAACATAACTTGGTCTTGGAGAGGTCGAACATCTACTAGACTTCAAATGCCTGCGGCGAATGACATCGGCTTTGGTTATTGGTTTGTAGTCTGGTTTTAGCCAGAGTTTTAGCGTCGGTTGCCGGTAAACCGCCACACAGGGAAACTATCACATGTTTTTCATTAAAAGCCGGGCACAAATTGCTGTTCCTTCGAGGAACACTTTGAATGTGTGGCAGTTTCCCAAGTTTTCGAAATAAGAGTTTAGGGCAACTGGCCACAAATGTTCAGGAAGGGAGGGGGGGGTATAAAGATTGTCGTATTTTGGCCTATATTGAGAACTGAATTGGGAACTCCAAACAGATTTCGAGAAAACGTTCTATATAAGCCAAGCGAGAACTCTATTTTAATTTGAAGAAATAAATTGCCGTGACTTAGTACATTTCTTTAAACTACAGTGTTCGACGAAACACTGTAGTTTAATAATCCCACTTTATCGTCCTTTTCTGTGTTCAGCAAAAGGCGACAAGGTGGGACTTCTTAGTAACGCTGCACTTTTACTTAGTCACTAAATATTTACATAACATATTAACTTTGTAATATTTTTCTTTTACTTAATTAATTCATGATTAATTTACTTAATTATTTTTCTTTTACTTAATTGTATGGCTCATGAGTTGTGTCCCATAAACAAAGCCATTTCCTTCTATCGTGTCTGGTTCTAACATTAAAATTTGTGTTGTGTTTAAGAACTTTATAAACACAATCAATTCGTGAACATTACAATAATCAAATCTCTAATTCAAGAAGAAACAAATTCCTTTTGAGCCATACTTCAATTTCAGAAATTGTACACGCACCGTGTTAGAGGCGTAACTAGGTATTTCTGCGCCCGGGGAAAACCGTAAAATACTGCGCCCCCCATCTGACTTTCAAGGCATTACAAATTTAATAGTTGTGTACATATATATATATAACTATGAAATTACTAAACATGCACATTAGTAATAATGTCGGGCAGTATAATACTCTTCTCCACAAAACAAAATTAACGTCATACCCCAAAGTTATCTCTACGCGGTAGATGCAATTTAACTGTGACTGTTTGTGTAGTTTTTCGCAATTGTTTGAGAGTTTGGACTTACTCTAAAACATCAAATGGACCGAATTCAGTTCGTAGTAGTGGCTCACAGCCACAGAAATGATCAAATAACCCCCAGAGAATCTTCAACAATGTGAACAACATTCTTTTTTTGTCTCGTATGTATAGTCGGGTACGGAGAACTGGCCACCGGAGAACTGGACACATTGCAATTTCAGTGCCATAAAATTGTTCTGCATAAACAAATTTCGTGTATCTATATTCCCCACTACTTGAGCAACTATTGTTCATATTTTTTTTTTAATATTTCATTTTCAGTAAGAAATTTTGACATTTCCATGATTTTCGGAGCTAAGACTAAGCGGAGAACTGGACACCGGAGAACTGGCCACCCGGAGAACTGGCCACAAAAATTTTATGGGGCCGTATAAAAATTGCGTTCTGGTCTGTTCCGTGGTCCCAGAACGCAAGATTGGTTATCTGACACACATAAAATGTCCGTAATTTCGTATTTTCTTATTTACGGTATTTTTCTATAAACTATAACTAAACAAATTCTCTGCGAGTATAAGTAAACCCAGGAAACTTGTCGGGGGAGGGGGAGGGGCTTAAAACCTAGAATATGAAATATAAAGAATTTCTGGTCCGATCGGGATATTTTAAGCCATTACAAGCTACAAGTCATCGAATTGTCTGAGGGCATCTGCTGCTTCAGGAAACTAGTGTGTGTGTGTGTGTGGGGGGGGGGGCAATACCGAAACTGTTAAATATCAAGAAATTCTCATTTCTCTTCCGATCGGGAGATCTTCAGCATTTACAAGCTGCAACTCGACAAATTTTCTCAGCGTATGTGCACACACTCTCTTTAAACCTGTCGGCGGGGGGGGGGGGGGGGGGGGTTAATATCAAAAGTGTAAAATATGAAAAATTCCTCGTCCGATCGGGAGATTTTTGGCATTTACAAGCTACAACTCGACACATTGTTTGAAGGCATGTGCCTACTCAGCAAACCTGTGTATGTGAGGGGGGGGGGGGTACCAAAAGTGTAAAAGAGGAAAAATTATCTTCCGATCCCGATCGGAAGATTTTCAGTATTTACAAGCTGCAACTCGACAAATTTTCTGTTCTGAGCGCATGTGCCTACGCAGCAAACCCGTCCGGGGGGGGGGGGGGGGAATAATACCAAAAGTGTAAAATATGAACGATTTCGTCCGATCGGGAGAATCTCAGCATTTAGCAGCTACAACTCGACACATTATCTGAAGGCATGTGCCTACTCAGGAAACCTGTCGGGAGGGGGGGGGCTTGTAAATTGTAAATGCTGAAAATTTTCGGATCGGACGAGAAATTCTTCATATTTTACAGTTTTTTATTACCCCCCCTCTTCCCCTCCCCGACAGGTTTCCAGAGTAGGCACATACGCTCAGATAAAATGTCGAGATGTAACTTGTAAATGCTGCAAATCTCCCGATCGGACGAGTAATTCTTCATATTTTACAGTGTTGGTACCCCCTCCCTCTCGTTTTGCATAGTAGGCACATGCCCTCAGAAAATGTGTCGAGTTGTACGTAGCTTGAGAATGATGAAAACCTCCCGATCGGACCAGAAATGCAGGCTTTATATTTTACACTTTTGGTACCCCCCTCCCCGGACAAGTTTCCTGAGCCAGCACATGCGCTCAGAAAATTTGCAGACTTGTAGTTTGAAAACCCTGAAATCTTCTGTTGAAATGTACGTCGTAAACATTTTTTCTAAAAAATGATATTAATTTCGCAATTAAGAAAAGACGAAATTACGGAAACTTTATATGACTCAGATAACCAACCTCTGGGGGTCGTGGGCATGAAGCGGTCAAAAACGCAATTTTTATACGACCCCTTAAATTTTTTGTGGCCAGTTCTCCGGGTGGTCAGTTATCCGGTGGCCAGTTCTCCGGTGGCCACTTCTCCTACACCCATGTATAGTCCATCCGACTAAAGAAAAACAGAGGGCTCCATTGTTTGTGAAATTCACAAATTTGATGGTTACCAGATGGAAACCGCGTCTCCTCACTCCGGAATGAGTCACATCATCTGCCTCTAAATTTTTTGAAGCGAAGAATTTTTCATTAATTCCAGACGATGTGTGTAACGAACATCACACACGTTTCTAAGAGCCCACCGGCCAGTAGATCCATTTTTACGTTCGAGTGCCAAAGTGAAATTCACACATCTGCCGGTGGTCTCCGGAGTGTGCCGTTCGAGCCAACTAAACTACACCGACGGAATGTATAGCTGCAGATTTGTCTTGACGTGTGCTTTACCTCCGCAGTAAGTCACATGTCGCTGACGGCCGTAGTTCTCTTTTAGTTCGACGGACCATATAACCACTCCTTCATTCCTGAATGTGAACAGCTAGAATCTCTAAACATTTTAAGGACGAAATTCGAATTTTAAGTGTACCAAAAACTTGTGTAAAAATTAGTTTCAATTTTAATCAGACTGCATGCAGTCTCGCGGTAGTTTCGCCTCTGCACCGTTTACTACACGGTGCTATACACGCATCACTGGCTTTGTGCCTTTCATGAGCAGACCTCCGATGGCGACTCGTGCCGCTGACAATGTGCGTGCTACGACTTACCTCCCCCCTCTTCCAGCAAAGACTTTGGAATTGATATTCAACGGGCTTAGTCTCATCATCCGCCGTAGGAAAAAAAAAAAAAAAAAAAAAAGCAACTCCAGATGTTTTCCGTAATTATGTACAAATTTATATGAATTGTTTGTAATTTCCTTCATCTTTTTAGCATCAGTAATTACATTAATGGTTTTTTTAATGTTAGTGGTTAAATTCATAACCATATATAAATAAAATATTAAGCCTAATATTTTGCAGAATATATAGATTTACTGTATTAATCTGCGACGACTTCAGTTGCCGAGAAAACATATTCAGCTGTGTATCATCTAAAACAAAATTATTAATTTACTCATGTTTATTGAAAATACGTTTTTATTCATTTCCGTATTTTTAATGGCAAATATTTTTGCGGTGTCTTTGTTCAATGTACAATCAACCTTGTAATCCTATTAATTATTTGTGATTTCGGTGCACTTCCTAAGAAATTAAATATGAATTAATTATACATGAATTAACTAAATTACTGTACGAAATCACACCATAAAGAGTTTATGAAACTCAAAAAAGTATAAATAATTGCACGTGGATCAAGCTTCATTTTTACACCCTCTCCAAAAATAAGCATTCAAGAAATTAAAATATTACGAAAACTTTACACTAGAAAGAGCAAAAAGTTTAAGTGCACGAAAATAATTTAACTGATTGATCGCGCAAATTTCTTGACAGCACGGTAACAAAAAGACAAGCTTTTCTTCTGTTTTGGTCAACTACCGCATCCTGTAGAATTGTGGGTGAAACTTTGCCCTGTCCCCAGTTCCAATAGCAGAAGGAGCATCAAACAAAGGTATTCGATCTTTCCACGTTTATAAGTGGGTCACGGAAAAATTATCAATTGGCCGCCATCGGGAAACGAACCCAGGTCTTCCAGTTACGCGCCGGATATGCTTCCACTACACCTTTTGCGAACTTTTCGCGGCCAATGAGAATTTTTCCGTGACTCACTTATAAAATTGGAAAGAACGAATACCTTTGTTTGATGTTCCTGGTCCACGTCAAATGTCTGTATTAATTAAGGAGAAAGAGATTGGAGTGCTCAGAGAAGTTCAGTACGCTGCAAGCCTTTATGGACTACTTGACAACACCCAAGGACAGATGGGGTGGGGTGGGGAGGGGGGGTGACGTAAGCTGCAGCAGCAACCACACAGTATAGGCGTGCTGACCAACAAGTAGCACGAAAGGCCGGGCGCCGCGATTTCAGTTCTTAATACAATGTTTTTAAGACCGATCGGCGAACAAGAACTTTCTTTGCCCGGTTAAGAATAAGATTTTGTGTTGGCAGCAAATCATTGATGCACTTTCCGCCAAAAACAATTTGAATTGCCATTCTTATTGTTTTAATACCAATCGCTACTAATTTTTTTTTTTTTTTTTTTTTTTTTTAGCGTGCAACAGCATTAGCACGTAGTCGCCAGCCGCCACTGCAGACCTCTATCAAATAAATAAATAAATAAAGATAAAGCACAAATTTTAAAACTAGGTTTTCCAGATTTAAATGTTTGCAATACGGGTCATTAAAAACGGAAGCAGTGATAACAAAAATATGAAAAAGATAATGTATTTATTAATTTATTTTAAAAACCCCGAAAGTTATTCTGAACAAAATAAACGAACTTGTATTCATGTAAAAAAATATTGACAAAATAAATTGTAAACACACAGGACCAATTATTATGGAATGTAAACTTTATTTCTTAATATGGAGTTACTATATATGAGTCCATTAAGTCTTTCCATATATGAGTCCATTAAGTCTTTTCCACATTACAAAAACCAATATAAAAATATGTATTACAGGTACAACAAAGGGATTGCACGACAATGATTGTGCACAAGTAAAGTTTAATTTTTTTTCCAGTGTCAGTACACCTCCACATGGGCGCCATTTGTGGCCCGGAGGACATCCAAGCGATATTCGACTTCACGCCATGTTTTGTTTGATATCTCAGCAGAGACAGAACCAATGACGTCCGTTATTCTGCTCTTCGTCTTGACATCCGGAACACTGCTAGAGTAAACTTGGTCTTCCACAGGAAAAAGTCTAGAAGGGTTATGTTGGCGATCGAGGTGGCTATGTCATGGATCCGTCGCGGCCAATCCAACTGTCCGGAAGTCTGTCATTCAGGAACTCACGAACCATTATTATTGACCAATGTGGTGGGGCACCGTCTTGTTGGAAAATAACCGAAGGTTGGAGTGCATGCAACTGAGGTGCTACAAAAAGTTCCAGCATGTCCAGGTACACGTTACTGTAGGCTTTATGAAAAAGAAGGGTTCCATTATTCTGTCATGCATCAGGCCCAGTGGCACACCCAGGAATTCCTGTTGGGGAGGGGGGGCCTAGATGCATGTGTGGTGTATACGCACATAGTATATATATATATATATATACTTAAGAGCAAAACTGAAGACTAAGGAAAAAATTTTAGAATTTAACACGAAGGGTGCAACTCACACAGGTAGATACATAACCTTTTCTATGTTGTACTAGGTGTGAGTCAAAATTATATATGTATTTTTTTGCTTAGGTCTCTTCTTTATAGAATATATATATATATATATATATATATAGTGCATAAGATAGACAGATATGCATTAGATAGGTAGATAAACGAGTTGACGTACAGGGCTTTGGGTGGGGATTAAGCCCCAAAGCCACCATCCCCCGTGGGTGCGCCAGTGATCAGGCCACCCCATACGTTCACTTTTGGGCTAACCCTCTGTTGCTCAATGGCATTATGGAGATTTTCTGATCCCCAGATTCGTACATTGTGTATATATTTACTGTACTAGAGACGGCGAATGCGTCTTCATCTGAGAAACAGACAATCACTATCATGAGCTATGCGCTGTAACATCTCCGTCGCAAACGCAGCACGGCGAGGCGGTCATCAGTCAGACTGAAGAGCTTAAACGATCTGTACTTTATAAGCACAGAGATGACGTTTATGTAAAATTTTGTGAACCGTGGGACGGGGAATCCCAGTTTCCAGTGATGCACGACGAATGGATTTCCAGGGGCTTTGCAGAAATGTCTCCTGAACAGCTGCAGCTGTCACTTGTGTAACAGGTGTTCGACCCGCTCGGGGAAGATCGCCAACACTTACACTACCCGTCGCTTTAAACTTTTCATACCAAGCTTTTATGCTTATTTGGTCCGATGACGATCATCTGCACTCTTTTCTGAAATGACCGTGGACGGTAACCGCCGATTTGGTCTCATGGAAATACAACACGCATGCCGCTTTTTCTTGCATGGAAGCCATTATCGATGAAATGCTCATCTTATTCAGCAGTAGCGCTCATCTAAAGAACAGAAATAAAAAAAATAATTTATGAGTGCTGCTATATTATGTCGCCAACCATTTTATTTTAACTTACATAAATTTTTTTATATTAATTTTTGTAGTGTGGGAAAGACTTTACGGACACCCTGTCCCAGCAAAAACACAAGTGCTGGGAAACTGCTGGCCACCAGCTGGCAGTGATGGGTCACTGCTGGCTGAAATCGGCCGCTCACGGCCCGGTAGTGGTCCGTTGGTGGCAGCGCTATCAGTTGGCGAGCCATTGATGGCCCTGCAGCATCGCCGTGAATTGTGGGCCTCCAAGCAAGTGCCACTAATGGCCCGTTGCTGGCAACCAATGCAACCCCAACAGCAGGTGGAAGCAACGGGACTGCGCATGCGCAGTTAGTTGCTTCCGGTACCAGTTAGTTGAAGACGACGCTATCGCCATGGTGTTATTTTAGTGGATGTTAAGAAAAAAATCCATATGTAGAGAGGCGAATTAATTTCCTAATGAAATTTTGCGTCGACGAAGATATCAGATTAAGCCGTGAAATACTAGATTACAGATATGAAATACACCCACTCCATTCCCATGAATAACAATTCATGGAATGGAGTGGATGAATAACAAGCAAAAAATTGAAACAAATGTCCTGGAAAACCATTAAAACAACGTTTGTTGGAAGAAAAGAAAAAGAATTATACGCGTACAAAATTTATTAATTATTTGAAAGAGAAAAAAAGCAACGCTATGAGGTGTACACAAGACTAAATACACAAGACTGGGAGGAATTCGCTTCTAAAAATAACGAGAAGTAAAATACAATATCTTTACTCTTTAAAACAAATGTAGCTTCGGACAACGGAAAGGAAAGACACAACTTTAAAAATGTAACAGAATGTGACATGAACCGGGGTAAATATATATTTATTCAATAATCTCTTTTCAAGACGACAAGGACAGTACAAAACTTTGGAAAGCGACTCTAAGTATGTACACTCCTTGAAAATGAGTGAAGTTTCCTTAAAGTAAAAAAACAAACTATCGTTACGTTTAAAAAATTAATTTATGAATTATATGAAACTGACTTTTATGAAAAATACCTCGCAATATTATAAAATGAAAGAGGGACGCATTCGATTACACAATGCATACCAAACAGACAGCTTTAGGCATTCGCTCGAGCGCGGCAAATTAGTCCGGTCGGTAGAGAGCTCAGCTGCCACGCCAACGGCCCTGGTTTAAATCCTCTCTGACGCAAGCGGGCGTTTTTCCGGTCTGTTGAGAAAATTTCCCCAGCGCAGTGCGTTAATTCACAAGTTTTGTAAGGGTAAAAAAAAAAATGTAGCTTTGGGAAACTGCGGTTGTCCTTGATTTTTTATTATTATTATGGCTGCTACTGGGAAATTGGCGTACAAGATTCGGCAAGCCACCAGTTACGTCACGTGGTTGTTGGCTGCCACTAACGGCACACTAGCGGACCACATTAGGCTAGCCATCATTTATGGCACGTGCTTGCAGGACCACTGAAGGGCCACTTGTGGCAGCTACTGCCTGTGATGGACAACTGATGGCCCTGTTGTGGCATATGAGAACTGATGGGGTGCCAACTGTTGGCCAGCGGTTGGCCTGAACTGCTGGCCCTTCTGTTGGCCGCCCGAACATTTTATTGACGGTTCGGCAGCGGCAACATAGTGCTGGGTCATTGTTGGCTGAGCTGGCTGCCAGCAATGGCCCAATGCTGGCCCAGCAAGACTGTTTTTGCTGGGGTATATCCCCACCTGCTTTAATTTTCCTTGGCATGTTTTAAATACAGTGGAGCACACATGGGGGGGCTTTGGGTGCTTAAGCCCCCTCCCCCACGAGATTAAGAGCGATGTACGTCACAAATTAAACATTCCAAAAGATTATTTTACATGTTCAAAAAATTACATAGTCTATAAATGTAAAAAATAAAATAAAAGCTACATGAATTTAATTGAAGAACACTTTTTTTATTGCACATTGTAAAATGTTGCAATTTTACAATGTGCAATAAAACTCTGAACTGCTAGATATAGTGATCCACGCATTGAACATTATATGATTTCGTTATCTTTTCGGCACTATATGTACAATTATTCCTTCATTGGCGGTCCGATAACTTTTCAGACACCCTACGTAAACATCAATATCTACTATATCTATCAAATGTATAGGCTATGTGCATATGCTATACGTATATACACTATGTGAATATAATATGTATCAGGGGCGCCGACTTCAGCAAATTATTGAGGGGGCAGACGTGGGAGGGGTCTGTTCCTTTGTCAGGAGGAAAATAAAAAATAAAAGGGGGAAAGAATGCAAACAGATAAACTACGAGATTCGACGTATATTTTGAAACGCAATTGTAATTGCCCATCAGCAAATGAAAAAGGAAATATATTCTTTCGCTGAATATTATTATTTAAAAAAATGAAATTCAGGCTGTGATTTCCAAATGTTTATCAAAAATATGAAAAATTAGCTCTATCTTAAACAAAAAACGAGAAGAGCAAAAAATAAATAGATATATAAAGGTTCTAGAGATTATATGTTTCTGTATTTTTATTTTTCATAATTGTCAACGGATGGTCACTGCACCTATGCTAACGAAGGGCATTTGCATAAAAGGCTTACATTTCTAAGGCAGTATCGGAATTGGACCTCCGGCCGCCACGGTGGCGCAGTGCTCTAAGCGATGGCCTCTGATCATTCGTCCGAGATGGGTCTGGGTTTGAATCCTGGTGAGGTATGGATGTTGTGTTTGTCTTACGTCACTGGCTCTCTCCCTTCCCTGGAACCAGTGACCCTAAATTAGGGACGGGCGACTGCTTATAGCCCATTGAGTTGCTCACGGTGGTCGTTAAACCTCCAACCAAAAAATAAAATTGGACATCCGCTGATGAGCAAAGGATTGTCTTCTCCGACGAGTCACGTTTTCTGCTTCACCGAACGGATGGACGTTGTCGTATAAGGCGAGAAACATCAGAGAATAAACACTCTTCAACCATTGCTGGAAGAACACAAGCTGGTGGGGGCAGCATTATGGTCTAGGCAATGCTTTCGTGGCCTTCTCTGGGTCCACTCATGCCTGTGGTAGGCACTATGGACCGAATTCGTTATGAATTCATCCTTGCAGACCACGTACACTCATACATGCCGATTGTCTTCCCTGGGGCGGATGAGATCTTCCAGCACGACAATGCGACGTACCACACAGCTCGAAATGTCCGACAGTGGTTGGAAGAGCACGATGAAGACTTCAAAGTACTTCCCTGGCCCCCTAATTCTCCAGATTTAAACCCAATTGAGCATCTGTGGGACCACCTCGATCGTGTTGTTCGCTCTATAGATCTCCACCACGCACCCTCCAGCAGCTGTCAGATGCACTGCAGTCAGCATGCTCCACATACCAGTGAACACCTTCCAGGTGCCGCAGTGGTCTAAGCGATGGCCTCTGATCATTCGTCCGAACGGGGTTCGGGTTCGAATCCCGGTGAGGCATGGATGTTGTGTTTGTCTTACGGCAGTGGATCTCTCCCTTCCCTGGAACCAGTGACCCTAAATTAGGGACGGTCGACTGCTTATAGCCCATTGAGTTGCTCACGGTGGTCGTTAAACCTCCAATAAAAAAAAAAAAGAACACCTTCCAGCAAGTCACTCCCAGCCCGTCTAGCTGCTGTTTGTGCTGCACACGGCGGTTACTCTGGGTATTAGCTGGTGGTCACACTAATGCGACTCGACCTTGTGTGTTTGTGTGTATATATATATACACTGACGGAAAAAAATCCCAACACCAAGAAGGGGTTGTGTTAGATAAACGACAGTTGGTAGGCGGTGAGAGTACATCTGTAAGATGACGTCTATGCAAATTTCGCGCTCGGCGCATACGTGTGGCGCTAGTAGCGCCCCTCGGAACATGCAAAGCAGGTTTGCTGTAAATACGCGCTGTAACGTTCGTGAGCGTTAGTTATCGTTGAGATTCGACGTAGGGTGTTGATGTTAGTCAAGAATGCCTTTAAGAAGACGAAGAAGCCATTACCAACAGCTCACGGAGTTTGAACGAGGTCGTGTAATAGGGCTACGAGAAGGTGGATTTTCTTTCCGCAATATTGCAGAACGACTTTGCAGGAATGTAGCCACTGTGCATGATTGTTGGTAGCGGTGGTCAAGGGAAGGTACTGCCTCAAGAAGACCGGGTTCCGGCCGGCCACGTGGCACTACTGAGAGGGAAGACCGCCATGCACGGCGTATGGTCGTGGCGCATCGTACCGCGTCTGCGGCAGCAATTCGAGCTGCAGTTGCCACCACAGTGACACAACGAACTGTTACAAATCGGTTACTTGAAGGACAGCTCCGAGACAGACACCCTGTAGCGTGCATTCCACTTACTCCAAACCACTGCCGTTTTCGACGTCAGTGGTGTCAAGCTAGAGCTCATTGGAGGACGGAGTGATCTGTTGTGTTTTCTGGTGAAAGCCGGTTCTGCCTGGGTGCCAGTGATGGCCGTGTGTTGGTTAGAACCTTCTGGCGGTTACACCGGTTATTAATGTACCAGCATTTCACATTTAAAATGGCTCTTCTCGCGCTTACAATAAGCTGTGATCTTGAAACCTTAATCGATAAAATATGTTACCTATACAAATGTATTGTCGCCATTTCATTCCTCTACAACTATTTTTTTCGTGGTGTTGGGATTTTTTTCCGTCAGTGTATATATATATATATATATATATAGTCGAGTCATATTATTATAGACCATCTCCTCCTACTTTTGAAGTCAACAGCGCGTACCCAACGAAAGTAGGTACGTGTCGTGAGCTGGCTTTTTTTTTTTGAGGTTTAACGACCACCGTGAGCAACTCAATGGGCTATAAGTAGTCGCCCGTCCCTAATTTAGGGTCACTAGTTCCAGGGAAGGGAGAGAGCCAGTGCCGTAAGACAAACACAACATCCATGCCTGACCGGGATTCGAACCCGGACCCTTTACGGACGAATGATCAGAGGCCAGCGCCACCGGGGCGGCAGCTGAGCTGGCTTGGAGGGTACATATGGTGTACTGTATGCATTCTGATAACATATCACTCGCTGCTGTCATGGATAAAAGGAGCGATTTATCAGATTTGCAAAAAGGTATAATTATCGGCTTTCGGGACAGGGGTGGCAGTATTTCTGAAACAGCGCAGTTTGTGAACTGTTCGCGTGCTGCTGTGGTTAAAGTGTATTGTGATTGGAGAAATGGCACCCCTGCGAATAAGCGATCTGGAAACTGCGGAGCACTACGTGCCATTGATGTGAGAGGTGAACGTCGGCTGATAGCATAAAAAACCGCGCGAGGGCCGATCGACGCGATTCAGTGGAGCAATTCACTGGCTGAATGAACCAGGGGGCTACTGGAAGTGTGTCTAAAATGACAGTTCAGCGAATCCTGCTGCGTACGGGGCTTCGATGCAGACGGATGGTTACGCCCCTATGCTAACGACAGATACAGCATAAAAATCAAGAGTTGGTTAGCCACTTGTGAAGATACACCATTTTACTGCTTTTGTGTATGTGTCATGTTTAAAAAATTGGTTTCTCAGCTCCTCGGCTGAAAGTTAACACTCTTTCTCTTCTCACTCACTCACATTTTTTTTTCTTTTTTATGTTAGGTCATATTTGTTGTAACTTTCTATACATACAAGGCCACGCCAGTTCCTTTTAATTAAAAGAAAAACAATCCTTAAAACTCAAAAACTTCGACAGAAACGTTCAATTGCATCCATGGATTTTGCATAGGAATTTACTTGAAGATGACAATTTTGGTATTTCCATCATTATAAGAAATTTAGGTAATCATGTTTTTGTGCAAATACATCCCACACAGTGATGTTATCAGGTATCTTCTCGGGGGTGCTTAGCCCCCACCCGAAAATCCATGAAGGCCCCTACCCTCATTCCCCGTAGGTTTTGGGGCGATCTCCCCTTATTTTAGTCTGTGTTCGTTTATACAGATAGCTGAATATTTGGAGAAATTGATTTTAAAAAAAGTTAAGAAAATGAGGGAAAATATTATTTTAATAAAAAAAACCCGTCCACATGGACTTCAGTCTGAAATTTCTATCATCCTTCAACAAAACATTAAACAGTCCTCGCTGAAGGGGTAATTTTTCAAGCACAGACACCTCGGATTACTTCCGCAATAAAAACCTAATTCCGCACAGTAAAGATGTTTGCACTGCAATACATCATATTTTGCAAGATAGCATATAAAAACAGTTTTATTTCAGTCAAGATAGCATATAAAAACAGTTTTATTTCAGTCAAGATAGCATAAAAAAACAGTTTTATTTCAGTCTTCTGGATGCCGCCTGTCCATATTATTATTGCCTCAGTGTAATAATGTGACATTAGTGCTTCCAATACAACAAAATATTTGCCGCCTACTTTTTAACAATAGCAAATTATTAGAAATTGTTCCCCTAATGATTTTTTCTGCACCTGGCGGTGGTGGTTTTCACTCGGTGAAAAAATAAATAAAATCGAGGCATCTCAAACTGCCGTTTAAACGGTTTGTTAGTTTTTAGTTGTTTTTTTTTTACTACTATTTGCTATTCTAAATAATCTAAAAAGACAAACCAAATGGCAGGGAAATGATTACACCATACGTTTTCAGTAACACTGTAATGATTCCTTAATAATCAGAAACACCCTAATAGTAAGGCGAGGACATTTTTACCACCCATAATGTCTTGGATTTTCTTCAGCACAGCCTTACCTTACTGGCATCCTCAATATTTTACACCACCCCATTGTGCAATCCGTGGTCCATTACTGAATTAAAGCAAAGGTATAACATTTTTACTCACTTGTTTGTGTAGATTTCGTGGAATTTGCACTTGCGATATAAGAGCATAAGAAAATGTGTGTACTCTATTTAAAAATGTTATATAAATAAATAACAAAATTGTGATATATATATAATTAGTCAACAAACTTTAGCCTCCCTCCCCGAAATTTTTAATTTTCCCCTGGAAAAAACTCTCTGAATGCAACACTGATCTCACAAGCGAACATTTTCATAATTTCAAATACTGATATCTATTGATTCATCAACAATAAAAAAATGAAAGCTTTGGGGAATGACACATACTGGGGATAAGTACTTGTAAAAAAAAATCCTGGATTTGACATGGAATGACCCACACATGATACACCCACATATGCAAGAGGCTAAGAACATGTAACAAAACTGTTACATGAACGGGTATTACATCAGTGTGTCTAATGCTGAATGACAAACATTTTCACCTACCAAAGTTCAACATGACTTGTATAGCATGTAGTTAAAATTGCCAAAGGATACAGCAGTCTATGGCTTCAGTTTACATATTACAAGTTTTAATTGCTAGAAAGGGGGGCAAAAAAACAGCATTACAGGTAACTGTATACTATAGGTAATACTACGTAACTGAGCCAATTTCACGAAGGTAAATATTATAATTATAAAACATTTGAACTGTATCTTTCTAATCCTGAAATTTAAGTTAAATTCCAGGAGTACTGTGACCCCCCCCTTTAAAAATGACCAAAATCCTGTAGTCTAAGGATTGTATTCACTATGTGCAATGCATTTTGTGCTTTTACACAGTGGTCTGATCCAGTTATCCAAGCAGTATCACATATTTTCATTTTCACAGCCTTTAAAACTATGCAAATTCATTATATACTGATCTATTTTGTGTATCTCTCTCCCTTTCAATGCTGACCCTACACTTGCTTCTGTCTCACCAATAGCAAGTAACAAATAGCCTCTTGCACAATTGTTAATCCTGTCTTTGCTCACTGTCAGGCGGCATATCATTCTGCACAGATACCAATGTCCAAATTTGCCTTTTGGCATTCATTTCTTATACAATTGGTAATATCTTCAATATTGGCATAATGTACATGAGCCTAAGATATATATATATATACATATATATATATTTTTTTGCATGGGCAGTCGCTAATTTAATACCTTAAGTAATTAGGGGTGTCTTTAATAATTTTACCTCACCGAATCCAAATTTGGAAGCTGTGAAAATGATAACAGAAGAAGCAAGAAACGAGTAATAACACAATGAAATGCAGACTTTAAATTGCAGTTGCATTATAACACAACAAAATGAAACTTTGCAAACTATTTTCTATAAGGGATTTTGTACATGTATTATTGTCTGTCCTGATAATTGCTTTAAAACATAATTTCTGAAGTATCAAAGTTGTACACCTAATAAGTGACTTTGGGACACAGTGTAGACCTATAAAAGAAAAACAGAAAGCACTATTCACACTATTGACTCTGACACATGAAACATTAGTCAAACCTCTTTCCACAGAAAATATGGATAATGAATTCTTGTACTGCTGTGATAATGACACATCATATTACAGGCTGGTGAGGTGACAACAGAAAATATTTAGGGGCACATAGGCAAACTGTTTAACATGCAGTTAAAGTGAATACAGAAGGTTTTGCCATGAATACGTGTCAACATCAATTCACTCATACTGGATGTCCCATGGAAAATGTCAAGAGACTTCTTTTAACTGTAAAATAAAATGTTTTCTCATATTACAGTAAGATGAACCACTAAAGGCAATGTTCATGATGGTGAAATTTTATGACATTACAATAATGTAAAGAGCAAACAACACTTTATCACATATCTTTGTTTACAAGAATATACATGCTCCTAAAGCAAGAGAAACATGTTTTCTATCATGGGTATGCTGAAACAGTTTTGCATGCAAACAAATGTGACACAGGTTCTGATCTTGTGGAATAAGACTACAACGATGTTTTGGGAGGGTAAGTTTTTTCATACTTTAAGAGTACTTCTGCCTATTGCTTGCTTGAATCTGAGACATGGTCATGCTATAACCATCATGCAAGAACTGTGTAACTCACTACAAATATGTGGATCTGCTTATATAAGTGAATTTTTAACCACTAACCAGACATTTTGAGCAGATGTTTCTACAAGGAAGTTTTAAAAAGCTAAATGCATTAGACGTATGTTCTCACAGAATCACTGCCCACTAGCCCAATTACTTGTTCTTCCATCTTGGTGCAAATACTGTATGTATTTGGGTCCTGTACTTTGTGTGCTTATTAAAACTTCTCAGTTAACTTGTCTCAAAGTTTCAGATTTGTGTTGTGTGTGATTTCTGGTTTCTTCATCATACAATTGGTTCTTTGATTCTTCTACTAGATGTCTTGCAGCTCAGTCGGCTAGTTGCCTCTTGGATTTTGGTAAGAATGCTGCTGCTTCTGCCTCATTGATGCTAGTGTGTGTTAGACAACAATTAAGAGGAAGCTGTAATTAAGTTGAATGATGGAATCTTGATAGGAATTTTGCAGTTGGAATAATTAGTGAAATTTTATTCAGAAATAGTAATTTTGGATCAAATCAACCAAGTAGACTAACTGTGATTAACATAAATCAGGTTGGCCATATTTTTTGAAATTCTTAAAAGTACGTAGTCTGCTATATCTATTTTGCAAATTGTAGTACACATAAATAAATCTATGAACGCACACTTTCAAGATGAAACTACGGCTAAATCTGCAGTTGGAAGTTGGAAACATGGCTGAATTAGCAAAGGCAATATGTACCAAGAATCAAAGGAAGCTGCAATTAGGCTTTCCTTGAATGCATTTTGATGAATTTCACATCCAGAAATCTAAATAAATTACAAAAAAAAAAAAAAAAAAAGAAAGAAACCTTTAGAGGCAACAACCTGTTTGGTTATTTTTTTTATTAGTTATGCCACATTCAAAATGAATGAACTGGAAACAGCATATTTATGATAATTCTTTTTTTTTCTTTTGTAAATATGTAAACATGAAAATGGATACACACTTCCAAGATTCGTATGCGTTTTAATTTCAAATCTGTCTATTAGGTCAAGCAGTCCTTAAATAACTAGCAGCTGTAATCTGGCTCCGTAAGAATGAATGCAATTATATCTGGCATTCTAAGTGTACTGTTTGTCAAAAATGATCATTTTAATCCAGATTGTCATCCTATTAAAATATGCATAGTGAATAGATCTGAGGAGTGAAACTTATCTAGAATTAGAATATTTTTTATCAATACTTTTATGACATTTCATTTTCAAATTAGTTTATCCAAATGACTGCAGATAAAGATTTCCAAAAAGAAGAAATATGTTTAAAATTTAAATAATCAGAAATCCATTAGGGAAGGCAGACAATGTCTGGGAGTTGTAAATATGTTTATTGGAAATGAATTTTGATGAAATTTTATAACTTTTATCATACTGAAATTTTAATGAAAAATTATTATTCATATCAGTCTACTGCTTTTGGCCTACCATCACAAAAGTGGCCATACAGCAAAATTTTAAATGATGTGTGTGTGTGCATACATTTCAAAAATATCTGCTATCTGTGCAATATTTAGAGAAAATATATATACTGTAGCAAATAAATTAATCTGAACAAGTGAACCAAAACCAAAACTTTGGGAAGTTTTTGGTTCACAACAATGTTAGTTTTGGTTTCAGTTTACAATTGTCAGTTGTGGCTTTACAATGTTTAACTAAAACCTACATTTCTTAATAGCATTTTCCATGTTTTCTAGTGTGTACACAAAATGGATACATCTCCAAGACAAATTGCCAATGAGTGGTTTAGCCTTTACGTACTGTTAATGAAATTTAAAAGAGGTTAGACAAATACCTTTTCTCCCTGACAGAAAAAGAAAATGTGGGTGAAAAAGGAATATTATACATACTCAAGACTGGTTACTAGTTAGAAGAAGTAATGTGAATCCAAGATTGTCTGCTATAGACTTAAAGACTTAGCAGCTACTGGGTTTAATGTTTCTGACATGACAGTCTATCGAAGATTGTTGGAAGCTGAGAGGACTGCCAGCAGACCAAATAGAACAACTGTTGATGGAAGCTATGCAGAAGGGGCTCCAGTGAACAAAGGTGCACAAAGATTGTACTGTTGAGAAATGGAAGGTCACATTCTCAGATGATAGCCATTTCTTTGTCCAAGGAGAGCGAGTACCCTATGTCTTCTACACACCCAGCTAAACAGATGTTCTGGGTTGTATTAGACGTGGCAGTCCAGGATACCTGTTGACAGTATGATGAAAAGTGACTAATAGATAAAAATATTGGAAAAAAAAAAAAAACC
Organism: Macrothele yani; assembly: GCA_039090855.1. Taxonomy (NCBI): domain Eukaryota; kingdom Metazoa; phylum Arthropoda; class Arachnida; order Araneae; family Macrothelidae; genus Macrothele; species Macrothele yani. The sequence continues at coordinate 34,739,123 of CM077013.1, read as the reverse complement.
TTTTACCCGCAGATCTAGAAATACAAAGAACTCGTCTTCCAAGAGGATCTCACACCATGCCACACTTCGAAAAAAGTGAGGATTCTTCAAAAATCACAACATCCAAATGCTAGAGTACCCATATAACTCTCCTGTCATTAACCTAATAAAAAATTTGTGATCCATAATGAAAAAGATACTTGGAAAACTTAATTGTGATACAAAGGATTACATACATTCCATATAAAGGTATGGTTTAGAGATGCAGAAATAAAAATGCATTCTATGTTGATAGAGTCCATACCTAAGGAATTAATGAACTTATTAGGAACAGAGTAGCACACATATAAATTATTAGGAAAGTTGAAGTTTAATTTTTGTACTTATTTTCTTGCAAAATTACAACTTTTCTTTAATATTAGTGTTTGGATTAACTTGTTCACTACTGTATACAGTATATGTAGGATTGAAATTCCATATACACATTCATTCTTGAACATTACTTTTGAAATCAAGTTTGAAATTTCCACTTACCAAATTTTTATAAGAAAAAAAAAGAGTATTTATTTGTTTCTTCATGAAATATTTTTGATAAAGGATACATTTTTGAGTAGTGATTGTGTAAGTTTTAAATTTGCAAGTGTTTTGGACATCATTTTTTTTTAAATTTAAAGCAGCACATTATCTGAAAGCAAATAGTTAAGCTGAATACATACATGGTATATCTAAATGGTCTGGCCACATGCTAGAGACATGTTTTACATGTCAAAATAAGGTAAAAAATCCATATAAAAGTGCTGATGCAGTAGAGCTAGGAATAATGCCAATTACAGTTCTGTATCAATGTTGTGTATTTCACTGAGCTGTGATTTGCAAGCAGGTTAGATGCAAGCATGGTTCATACATTCTTTCAATCGTATAATTGAAAAACTTTTCCAGGACATATGATCTAAATGCTCCTACTTAAAATATAGAGAAACCATAGGTCTGTTCAACCTGTAACCTACAACAAACAGCTCCCTACCGGCTTGAGCAAACTTAATACAACAGAATGTTGAAAACTGATGCCTGCTGCAGCTAATAAGAAACTTAGAATCACAGATAAATACTGAAATACCAAAAGTGTCGCTGAACATGTAACTAGTTTAATTTCTACAAAACTTTTATGTACATTATGCTATACTAAATTTGAGAAAAATTAATTTTTACTTTGGCTTTTAGTTCAATCATTGAAGAAAATTATAAAATAAAAAAAACCCCATAAAACTTAAAAATATATAGGTATAAAATCCATAGTTAGAACATAAACGCGTCATTACTCTCGTAATGCTATCATATACCACAAAATCAATGTATAAACTAAATACTATTTATATTTAATTATTTTGAAATAATGCTGACATTGGAAATTTAAGGATAAGGAAGGTGAAATATTTGAAGAAAGACAACACTGAATTTTTCGGTTGAAATGAGCACTTCTTTTGAATCTCTCCGATGAGAATGAAATTTATCAAAGTTACTCAAAGTCAATGCAACTGGCTAAAAAAATTAATCAACTGGAGTTTTGCAATCAATAAAACATCCAGAAATAGAAACAGCTACTCACTTCCACCAGTGACTAAAAAGTACAGTATGTTACGAAAATTAAGAAATGGCACACAAAAAGTTTCTCATAGCAGAAGGAAAGTATCAGCGACAAAGAGATTTCCAAATCAGACACTTCAAAGAAGAAATACGATATGACTCTACACCTGGTAGCAGAAGAATTTTGCATAATGGAAAAGTTGAAAGTAGGCAAAAAGTAGTCTTCATGGTAAAAGCTATGCTAAGGAAAAAGACTTTTCAAATACCTGGTGGGAAAACTATGCGCTATTTTACGCAGGAGGTATTTTCAAAAGGTTTTCCGAGGTGAGAGATATCGGTTCATGAAAGAATTTTTCCAAGAGTTTTCAGAAGAGCTCAGATTTTGCTGTGAATACATCAAAGCAGAAATAAACACTTACACCTCCTGGTGGCCAAAAAGCATTCTTTAACAGAAATTAGGAATTATGTGCAAAACATTTCCCATCAGGAGCTGTATCCGATGCGGGGAGAATTTTTGAAATAGGACTTTCATAAGCAGAGATATTAGAGAAAACACAATTTACCTTTACGTCCTCCCTAGAGCAAAATCTATGCATTACTTGAAGAAGTGACTGTACCTATAACAGTCTTTGATATAAATGGCATTGAAAGGAAAAATAATTATTTCAACTGGATATTTAGAAGCAAAGATATGAAATAAAATATATTTTGAATTCGTAGAATCTGCATTTACACCTTCTAGCGGAGGAAACGTGCATCAGAAAAAAAAAGTTGCGGAATGCAAAGATCATCATTCTCACATTTCAGGCTTCCCAATGCAAAAGAAATTTTTCTGGTCAGACTGATAGTTGCAGAGATATGCTGTACACTGATGGATGGACAAAGTGATAACATAGGCACAATCTTTGTTTTACAAATGACGTGCTAATAACACAACTTCAGTACTGTTAACAGATAAGAAAACTAACAGTCTCCCTCATTTTGACAGAGGTGGGGAGGGAAATTTGTCAGACATAAGTTATATCAGTAGAAAAATTCTTAACTATGAAAGATTGTGCAGGGACAAAAAGGCAGGAATGGATAGAATTCCAGGACATGTAACAGAATTTTAGGATATTTCCAAAGCAATTTGGAATTCCAGGACTTTTCCAGGATGCGCACAAACCATGTGCTAAGCACATATTGTGCTACACTAATCTCCTTCTGTTTTCACATGAGCATGGAAGGTTATTCATTTCATGAATTGACACAGACACATCTTTTGTATTGAAATCACTTGGTAAAAGTTGGGAGGTTAGGCATATCTACATACCATCAAACATTATCACATCAGCACCTTACACACAGGGAAACATTTGTCACTGTTTACAGTCACATGAGAATGAGAGAGAGAGAGAGAGAGAGAGAGAGAGAGAGAGAGAGAGAGAGAGAGAGCGAGAGAGAGAGAGAGAGAGAGAGAGAGAGAGAGAGCCCATTACTGCAAACAGTAGGAGACAAAGAGCCATCCGGACACTTGCTTTAGAGGAGAGAATCCTGGTGCCCAGAATAAAGACATAGCTGCAATAGAAAATATCTCAAAAGCATGACCTTGCCAAGAGTTCTGTATGAACAGAGCTTGTACCCATACTACGTGTAGCATGTGCAGGATTTCACATCTCCTGATTATCCATCACAAACAACTGGCTAATGAAGTATGCAGAAATGGGCGGGTGACCCATTCATTTCATCAGTGCTCTTTACAGATGAGGCCAGATTCACCAGTGAGAGCATCATAAATTTTCACAACAATCACTTATGGGCAGAGAAAAACATGCATGGTGGCATCTGAAGTAGAGAATGCGCCATTGATACTTCCCACAATGAATATGGTTTATGTATGTATAAATGTATATGGTTCACAATGTATATAGTCCATGAGCCCCAAGTCATTTTAGCTATATGATACAAGAACTCTTGGACAATAACTACCCTGCCCAGTGAATAGGTCACTGAGGACATTCAGCTTGGCACTAGTGCTTTCCAGATTTTCCAATGGATTTCTACTTGTGGGGACACTTAAAAACTCTCATTTACTCCACTCCATTCACTGACACGGTTCAGAAGCAAGTTCCAAACAACTATCAGACAATCCACAACACCTCCACTAAATTTTAATGAGTTCAACAGTCAATAAAAACATATGCTCAGACTGTGTTGAGTCTCATATCAGAAATTGCAAGCACTTTTCTTCCTGTAAACATACCAATTCACTGTATGTCTTCAAAATCATTTCAACAGGCATTTTTATAGCTAACACTGGCAAGAAATTTACATAAAAAAAAAAAAAAAAAAGGTTATAAAGGGTAAGCAAAATTGTTCCTCATTAATGTTTATATAGAGTATATGTCTCATTTTGGGGTGTAGAACATGTCCTGGGAAATTGAACAAGGTCCTTTATTTTTATTACATAATATAAAGTGGACACACACACACACACACACACACACATATATATATATATATATATATATATATACTGAAGAGCAAAACCGAAAACTAAGGAAAAACTTTAGAATTTAAAACGAAAGTTGCAAAATAACCTGAAGATCAAAACGCGCAACACAGCAGTTTTGAAAATTCAGAATTCACATTCTATTAAGAAGAGACCTATCAGAAGTTGTAGAGTAGGGGGTTTTAGAATCAAGTTTTCTTTCAAAAATCTGAGTTTTATAAAATTAATATTTCCTTTTTTAATTGCAATGTAAAAATTTGGATTTCTCTTGCATTGCTTTTCAGGTTTAAATTCTCTCTCAGGCGAACTTGGCATTTCGTTATAGCTGAAAATTATTTCTAATTATTATGCCACTCTCACAGCTTGAGTTCTCTTTAATCTTCTTCTCTCTGTTTAATAGTAACAGATGAAGAGCATGGGTCGGGCCAGGAAGGTTATGGATGCAGGCGAAATTGTTAACTAGAGCTAGGTCATATAACTCTGCGGAGGTCATGACATATATATATTTTTTAAAACAATTTTTGGTGGGCTTGTTACTTGCATCTATGGCCTTGCAGAAACCCATTTCCAACTAGGTCTTTGTGGAAGTGAGAAAATGCAGAGTTTTTGCTGGTCCTTGATAAAGCCAAGGCTCAGTATTCTCGACACTTTCTACATTCAGTTGTTTTATTTTATTTTTTTATCTTTTCTCCTTTTACTCACAACGGTAGATACATAACCTTTTCTATGTTGTACTTGGTATGAGTCAAAAATATATATATATTTTTTGCTTAGGTCTCTTCTTAATAGAATATATATATATATATACATGCACACAGCTGCATTGGCAAACAGAAGCTTCACATCCTTAGATGTGGAACCAACGGGATCAGGAAATGTGCGAGGGGGCAGATCCAATAATCTTGACTGTAGTGCACCTGGTAGCAAATCTGGGAAGCTAGTACCCCAAAATCTGAAAAAATGTAAATTGCAAAGTTGGGGAGCATCATGTGTTTGCTAAAATTGGTAATAAAATGTGTAGGTCAATAGGTAAAAATTAGGCTGTACATTGAGGAGGCAAATGTATGAGTGCATTTAGGTAACCATGAAAGTAAATGCCATGACGAGCTGATGAAGAAACAGCACCACTATGGCAGTGTAATATGAACACAAGATCTGAAAATAATACTCAGAATAAGTTGTAGACATTTAATAGTACACACCACACAATCAACTTACACAAATCATTAAGTGCAGCCATGTGTTGTTGACATAGAGGCCCTCAGCTATTACATTACTAGAAAGAAACATATCTATCAAAGTTAAGAGTATTCCAAATGTCCATCATTTGTTACAATGTGTTCCTGGATGTGACTTACATAGTAGGTATCAAGAATATCAGTTAACTTTCAGCACTGGTAACTACCCTGCAAGAACCTGCTCTTGCAGCACACCTGCAGGGGTTGATGTATCATATACCTTAGATTTCAAGTAACCTCAACAGGAACAAATCCAGTGGGTTAGGTCTGGTGACTCGGGCTGCCATAGCCCTAGATGTGTCAGTGGAACGTGGCGGTGAGAAAGTTGCTGACCGATGCTGTGCAATGTGTGCCATTGCTTTGAAACCACATATGAGACTGTACATGAAACATCATCCAAAAAGTCTGGTATGGTACCATGGAGCAGTTGTAGATATTGTAGTCCAGTGAGAGAACCTTGGAAGAACACTGATCTGGCAAATGTTTTTCCAGATGCCACACCAGACATTAAACCACCAACATACCTGGACTTACTTGTAACCACCATTGCTCATCCATGCTCCTGTGATAGTGATTGTGCCTGTTGTGATTTTGGTCATGTGTGAATGTGAATTCATCTGTCCACAAAATGTTCGCTAGAAACTATAATAGGTTCATTGACTTTTGATTGAGGACATAATTACACCGGTCTGTATGGAACTGATGATCACCAGTATACATGGCCTGCTGGGGTACTCTGTCGTATGGGTAAAACCCATGATTCGCAGTATCTTCCATGCACATCTAGCTATCAGGCCACAGAGAGTTCTCGTACACTATATTACGGGTGGGCAAGTGCAAAGGACACAACACTCACAGCGCTCAACCTATTCAAGGATTGATGTGGTCTACCAGAGCATTACCAAGTCATAATGTTACTTGTTTGGCAGAGATGTTATGTTGTACAAGGCGGGTGTGATCGTGGAAGGTGTAGGACAAGGACCACCAGGAAAATGCTACGAGTACAGCTGAGCAGCTGCACGTGCATTTCACCAACATTCTCCATATATCAACACTATCTCAGACCACAGTTCAGAAGTGTACTCCATTGTACATACAGTTGTCATTCAATGAAGTCATGTTACCTTATTTCACCTGCATAGGAAACCTTAAATAATATGCATTCACTGTGTGTCATCACTAAACTAGCATTCCACACATGTACGGAAGTCACAGTACTTTGCTTACTTGCACACAAGGTAATAATACCTAGGATCAACATGCTGCAGGGCCTTGCTTTTTAATTTGGAGGAGCGACAGATAAAATTGAAAACTTTGATATTTGACAAAAATATTGCAAAAAAAGGCAACACTTTTTTCGTACATTTCTTAGTTTTTTTAATTCCTTTCATAAATTTTTCATGTCATTATTTATTGTGTTAAAATGTGCACTCCACAGTCAGGTTATCCTTGCCACGGGCAAATAAGAGTTTCAGAGGAGTAAAAGTTTGCAGGATGCCCATGAATCTTCAAGAAACCGAGTTTAAGCACTCTTCAAAGCGTAAAGCTATGTTGTACTTTAAAAGATATACAAGAAAAGTGCAATAAAATATGCAGTTCACACATGCTAATGATTTTTTTGTATAAATAAGAAATTTTTGTTTCGTCATTATATAAATATAAGGATTTACTTGGTCGTACAAACCTTTGAAATTGAATATACATATATTACATATAGCATCAGGTGCCCACTTCACTGGCTATTTCTGAGGTGGTTTCGGCAAACAAAAAATCTATGGATATGTGCTAGCCACTACGAAGAAAGAAAAAAAAAAAGAGAGAGAGAAGTAGAAAGAAAAAACTCTGCCAAGATTAATTTTGTTAAAAAAAGAACATATATTTCGATGGACCACGATTGAATAAATAAATTAAAAAACAGTCTGATTCAGTTAGGTTGAGGCTCTGCTACTGCCAGGCCTCAACGGCACCAGTTTTTTTTCTCCAATCCCTAGAAAGCATTCTGATGACACTGTACTTCCATATACTGTAAATACACTTCCATACCTTGCAATCCCCACTGTGCAGTCTAATTCACCTATTCATTGGCCCCCACCTTTTATGACCAATCTGTAGCAAACACATGGTGCTCCCAAACTTCACAATTGACATTTTGTGCTATTTGTCATAGTTTCGGAGTTGGGGAACTAACTTCAAGATGAATGAAATGCTTACATGCCATGCTTTGTTTTCCTGAAGTATGGCTACATTATGATGAGCAGTAAGATAAGAATATCATTTATAATGTAATTTAAAAGTACAAGTGATAAACGTAACTATCATTTTTAACAGAATACAAAGGGTTCTATCCGACATAGTTTGCCAAATTTAAACAGACCAGTTGTAGTCTATGCCAGTACACTTTCAAAATACATAGTGTTAATGTTATGAAGTTACTGTAATTAAAACGGTAGTTACGAAGCCACTACAGCTTAAATGTCATGTACTTACTAGCATCTGGGTTATTTGCCAGATTTAAATATTAATATAAATCAGTGATTAGAAGTAATGCTGTTACTGTAATATACTTTTACAGTAGTGTCGTGTGTAGCACAATGGCATAACTAGGACAAAGTCCCCCCCCCCCACACACACAATATTTACTTTAGTATCCCTAAGCACAGCAATTTTCTCTGGATTCTGAACACAATGGGGGATGTGTTTTTCGTGCGTGCGTATGTGGGACGGGGGAGTTATGAAGATTGTCCGGAAAAATAAGGGGGCTACCTACAGAGCCCTGTAGTTTTACCTCTTTATGTAATTTTTAGAACAGAAGTACATAATTCAAGGTTATCAATCAGCCAATCAGGATTAACACTAACATGGAGTGTGGACCAATGCATGAACATACATTTTATTGCAATAAAAGGATTCGGCGGTAAAATATAGTTACACGCTTAAGGTTAATAAAACTATAAGACTTTAGTGATCATTACTGGATATGGTTGCATACAAATAGATAACTCAGTGTCCTACACCATAAGAATGCAATCCGGACTTACTAGCTATAGGCATTTATTTGCATGTTTTCTTTAGCTGATACTCAGTGGCGTATCTTGGGTCTGACACCTGGGCTGTCCCCCCCCCGACATTCCCAGTACTGTTTTTTTTTTTTTTAAATTGCGGTTTATTTTAATAGAAGTAACCCTTTTTTCTAAATTTTAGGTACATGCTACTGCTAGTACGATACAAACTAATTATACGGATTAGGATTTGAACACTTATTTGTACATGAACTCCATTCTTTTTCTGAATACTTTATTTGTACATGAACTCCATTCTTTTTCTGAATACTTTATTTGTACATGAACTCCATTCTTCTTTCCTTTTGTGTGGACTTCAGTGTTACGTTTACATAAAAAGTTTCTTCCGAGTACTTTTTCATATTTAAAAATTAAAAAGAATGTTTTTTCTATTGACATAACAGCCAAGTTGCTGAAATGTACATGGCTTTAAGATATATCTTGATTCTTTTTAATGTAGAAAAACTTCTTTCGGCAGTTACTGATGGAAACTAATATTAGGTCTGCTGATTTGTACACCACACTAAACACAATGTCCAACAATTTATTCATCTTTATGTAACAAGAAATGTCGGCTAAGGTTCCGTCTTCGGCTTGCTCGATAGATGGCGCCACGGTATGTACCTTGGTGGATCTTTTATTTTAACGTTACACTGCAAGAAAAATGAGAAAATGTTTTGCAATGCCTCAGATATGATGCCTTAAGGGTAAATGATTTGTCACAAACTATGCATTGAAAAGAAAATGCACCTGGGGCAGGATTGGTAAGTCTACTTATGTGATGACCTTTTATTCTACAGTGTTCATCTAAACCCTGCTGCCTAGAATATTTGTGACAACTTTCACAAGCATATCATATTTTTTACCCGATTCTATTGCAATCTAAGTCTCAGATACCTTTGATATAATGAAAAATATCTATATTTATTGCAGTGTTACGTTAAAATAAAAGATCCACTAAGGGACATACCGTGGCGCCATCTATCGAGCAGGCCGAAGACCTTAACTGAAATGTCTCTTACCGATTTCTTTTTGTATTCATCAAGGGAATCAAAACACCTTTAGTTAATTTTTTAGTCAAGCTATATCAAAATTTGAAGCATAGAGTTCTTTAAGTTCTGATAGTAGATGTTTAGAAAAGCTTTCAAAAAATTTATCAAAACAGTTCAAATCCAACAAAGCCACAAATTTAAGATACAATATTACCGATTTTAATTTATTGACACTTCACACAAACTGAAACAACTCTCGTGAAACACATACTATTATCGGTGGGAGCAAGTGAGTGACTAATGTGTAGTCCAAGTCTTCTCTTTTCTGAGCGAACCGTTGCCAAAGCATTCCCCTTCACCTGCTCATTCATGTTGCCATGAAAATGCTAGATGGCGGTCGTATCGAAGGTCTTCGGATCAGAACAGTGAAGACTGACTGGTAGAGCTGTTTGCGTTACGATAACACCATCCTGGGAGACCCGTTGTTCTTTGCTCGCCATAGATTCTTTTAGTCAAAAGAAGCAAATCCGCACGTTTTTTGTCGCAGCGAAAGCATAGACATATCTTAATACTGTTGCTAATTGTTTTTTATTTGTGTATATTTCATTTACTTTGATTTGTGCATTCTATGGGCTTTGCAGCTAGCCTCGAATATACGCCACTGCTGATACAGAGCTTCAGTTGGACACCTTTGTGACATTTTGCAAATGGATGTCATTTGCTAGCCTATTCAAGTTTTCCTATGCAGTGAATGAGACATACTTACTATAAGTACTAAAAGGAATAGCAAAGTGTAATTGTTTTGTCCAAAACTAAAATCACTTGAAGAAATCACCCATCACAAATCTGTGGCTGCCACGAAAAAAAGTTTACACCTATCATGTACGTAATTCTAGGTGACTGACTGTTTTCACACATCGTCCACAGGTGCTCTCCATGTGTGCTAGTACTTTTCCTCCTCAGCACAGAGAAAAGGCAATTGGAGAGCAATCATATTATTTACAAATCATTGCAGAGCAATCGTTTTACAAGCCATGCAGAGCAATCATATTATTTACAATTCTTTGCAGAGCAATCGTATAAAAAATATTGCAGAGTGATCGTATTGAGCCAAAGAGCTTCAATCTGTAGGAAATCTAGTGTTTTAAAAGTAACTTGACATTTATTAGCTAAGTTTATCTTAAAGAAAAATCTGATATCTTTTAGCTAAGTTTATCTTAAAGAAAAATCTGAATCTTTGGGTTAATTATTTGTTTTTTTTTTCTCCATAAAATTAGAACTAGCAGCTGCAGCATGCCACTTCATTACCTAGTAGTTATACCACTGGTGCAGTATTGCTACAAATAGAAATATATAAGTATTTCTCGATATATCGAGATGGAAAAAAATGAAAAATATGCATATAAAGATCTCTAGAATTTGTACCTTTAACTTAGGTATCAAAAGTAGCTACTTTTCAAAAAACGTAGTTGTAGCTGTAGCAAGGTACTTTTCAAGAATGTGATTGTAGCAGTAGTTAGCTACTTTTAAAAAGTAGTTTTTCAATTACTAGTTTAAATATACAATATGCAAGACATGAATACGAAGTCTTCCTCCAAACATATGACATTGGACTGATGGGGGCGAGAGTTAAGTGACTGTAATTTCTTCGCACAGCTTACCTCCGCAAATTTGCACACTTTTTAATCAGTAAAAAACTCATTTATGTTTCGAAACTGCCCCAAAAGACGCGTACGGTATGGCGAAATTACATGCTGTCTCCTATTCTAATTTAAAAATTCTTCATTGGCACCTACTCAAACATACTTACCGCTTCGCCTATGTAAACGTTTATCACAATTCACAACAGAGCAAATCTCATATAAACAACCAACAGAACAGAACACGACGCCATCTAATGACAATAATTCAAAGTGCAACAGAATATTCCGTGCAGCTGAACAGGAAGACATCAATCATCAAATCCCTACCCAAAAAGACCACTCCCTTACAATCGTTCGGACCAATCACAGAAGGAGCGTGAACCTAGTCTGTGGGCTATATTCACGCATAGCGTGAATATAGCTTCAGCCTTCTATGATCGCTTGCGGTTAGGGGCCAAGAATTAATTAAGTTGCACACCTAATAAAATGATTCCTTTTTGCTTTATACTGATATAAAGTACTATAAAATAGTTATGTCAAAATTAATCATATCCTGCAAAAAAAACTTTTTTAGGGAAGTAACGCCAGCCTTTTTAAACTGCCTCACGATCACATAATTAATACATAAAATACATAACTTCTGTGTGACAGTGTCTAATGACTTTTCTTAGTTTGTATTAAAATACAGAACATAATTAAGCAAATAAGTAGGGTTAACATGTAAATTATGGTACAAAATACAGAGATGAAAAATTTCAAAAAACTGTGATGTGCATCCTTTTTGAAATCGAAAATGGTGTAAAATAAAAAAAAAAGTTCAATGATACAGTCATTTTTGAAAAAGTTTTACAGAAAATTAACCTATGTAAGTGGGATGTAGGAATGCAGTAAGTGACGACGATGACCCTTGATTGCCAGGGGCGAGCCGTGTCCTAGTGCTGGTGATCAATGTGGAAGGACACCACAAGATATTAATATTTTCATGCAGCCATGGCATGGCCGCGTCTGAGCCGGACGCCATTGCTCCTCGCTGTTGTCGCTGACAAAAACAGCTACCTCCACTATGAAAAATAGTCCCTAGTGTTCAGAGCAAAAAAGCAACACAAGGGCTGTTCACCTCCAAACTTTGAAATAACAAAAAATGGACAAAAAAAAAAAAAAAAGAATAAATAAACAAAGCTTTCCACCAATTTGGGGCCCCGGTTTGGGTTGGGAGCCTGGTGGTCCACCCGTTAAAGAACCATTGCCGAAGACAGAAAATACCCAGAACATCCATGTTTTCACTTATATTTTACAAACACCAATGTTTCTCATGATTTACAAATTCCTAAAACAACCGAGTGAAGAATCGGAAATATTATAAAGTAAAAGACGGAGGCCATTCTATTGCTTGTGAAAGCAAAGCCAGCATGTACTGCTGCATGTGTGTCACGGTTAAGCATCCTTCCACACTCACCACAGTTCACCAAGCTTGCGGTCTTGCTGCATGTATGGCAAGGCTTTCCTAATGTGTTGAGCGGGGATACTTCCGCTGAGACCATGGGCAACTATGGCAGATGTTCTGCAGGTAGTCACAGCGCAATCATTGCCACTTACTGCATTCCCACATCCTGCTTACATAGGTAAATTTTACGTATTCTTAATCTTGTATTGTGCCTAATTTAAATTTATCATAGGTATGTATGTATAGAAAAAAACATAGTATATAAAAAGTTCGGTATCATCCACAGTTTCAGGCATCCACCAGGGGTCTTGGAATGTATGCCCTGCAGATAAGGGGGAACTACTGTATATACACTCTTTGCCCCCCCCAAAAAAAAAAAACATAAAAAAACAATGGAGCACCCGGAAGGAATCACCCAATCAAGATGAAAATTGATATGTGCAATGCATGTGTATAGGAATGGAAATGATTGCAATTCCAGAGCAGTTGGATCATTTATTCAAATAAAACAGCTACACAGTGGAACAAGTCACTATGTTGTAGTTCCACCTCTGGCTCATATACAAGCAGTTACCCAGCATGGCATAGATGCAGATGCATACAGTCCACAGATACTGTCCTGAGGTATAGCATGCCAGATGGTGTCCAATATTGTGAGCCAGCTTGCCAACATTTTGGGGTAGTTTTCCATCATGTTCCAAGCATAGTTGATGGGTGAGCAGTTGGACGATCAGGCTGACCATGGAATGGTGTTGACATTACAGAACCAGGCTTGGGAGAGCCATGCAATGTGTAGCTAAGCATTATTCTGTTGAAAAATCGCTCGGTGACGATGCGACCGAAATGGTAGCATAACAGGGCACAGAGTGTCGTTGATGTGCTGTTGAGCCATAAGGGTGGTATGGAGGACTACCAAAGCTGTCGTAGGAAATGGCTCACCAGATACTCACTTCCAGTGTGCGAGCTCTGCACCATTCAACGCTAAAGGCAGGATCCATGCACTGGTTGGCTGACCTCTGGACACAAATGGTGCTGGTTTTCGGCACCAAGTACAAACAGTGATGCATCACTGAAGATAGTACAATGCCATTGGACACTATCCTACATTCAGACCTGACATCACTGCAACCAGTGCTGGTGATGCTCATTGCTCAGTGGTAGGCTGCAGAGTTGCCTCCTTGAACCACAAGTCACCTGCCTGGGAATAATCTGGATGGCCACTTCCGTACTTGCAGGTGATGCTAAGTTCTATATCTTCATGTGGTTTTGCTGTATATTTCCATACAGGGAATGTTGATATTGTGCCCAGTGCTGCTGGGAATTTTGATGACAGATAAAATATCTACACTTGTAAATTCTTACACTATCAACAACAGCTTGATCCTAGGGGTGTTGTGTCTTTATCACTTACCGACGTTCTGTGTTCTTTGCTCAATGACTCACTTCATAATCTATGTTTGTTAATTTATTATACTTAACCAGAACGCTTACAACTATACATTTTGAGACAACATTAACAACTCTCTCACATACACAGTCACAGTTACTACGCTTACAGTCACGTTGCCACAATTGATAAACAAATACATCTCCTCTCTCAATTCATAACATAGTCTCTATACTTTTCTGGTACCTTTACTATTCTACCAGATCTGGTGTATGTTATACAGTCATTATCATTTGTATAAATGGGGTCAGTCCTTGTTACAGGTTCCATGCTGTCCTCCTTACCATTAGTTCCCTTATCCCCATAGTCATTGTCATTTGTATGAATGGGGTCACTCCCTGTCATAGGTTCCATGTTGTCCTCCTTACCATGAGTTCCCTTATCCCTATAGTATCTGGTGCTAACAAAAGGATTCGTGCTCAGTCTTAGGTAAAACTTATTCCTACGATACTTCTCACCTCTTTGATCTTTAATAATGTATGATCTGGGACTACTATGCTTACTCATCACTTTTGCGGGTTCCCACGTATTATTTCTTCTAAATAGTAAGCTGTCATGTTCTTGTAAATCTTGTCTACTTTTAACAGTTCTGTTGTAGTAATGGGACTGCCTTTCTTGTTTTTGTTTCAACTTTTTCCTATAGCTCCTTTGTACATATGGCTGCAGGACATCCTGTACCACAGGTAGTTTACTTCTTAGTTGCCTACTCATCAACATCTGGGCCGGAGAAACATCCAGTCCTGCAACAGGGGTATTGCGATATTCCAGTAGTGCTAGATAGAAGTCAGTCTTACTTGCACTAGTTTTTCGTAGAATTCCTTTTGCAATTCCAACCAATTTCTCTGCAAATCCATTAGATTTTGGATAGTGTGGGCTACTTGTTATCACATCAAATCCCCAATTAGCAGCAAATTCTTTAAATTTAAAACTAGCAAATGGCATATTGTCTGACATGAAGAGCTTTGGAATACCATGAACTGAAAATATTACCTTCAATTTTGACATAATTTCTTCAGCTGTTTTGTTTTGTAGTGGCACCATTTCAAGCCATTTAGTTAAATAACATCCTAGAACCAAATAACTAAGCCCTCCATACTCACAAATATCAGCTGCCACTTTTTCAAAAGCCAAAGTGGGAACATGATGATTCATTAGTGGTTCTTTGTAATTTAAGGGTCTAAAGCTCTCACAGGTAGTGCATTTTGCAATCATATTCTCTATATTCTTATTCACACCTGGCCAATAAAG
Organism: Macrothele yani; assembly: GCA_039090855.1. NCBI lineage: Eukaryota > Metazoa > Arthropoda > Arachnida > Araneae > Macrothelidae > Macrothele > Macrothele yani. The sequence continues at coordinate 34,723,998 of CM077013.1, read as the reverse complement.
GACTTGTCTTGCTCTGGCTTTTGTTTTCTGTATACCAAAGTGGGCTTCATGCAATATGCCCAACATTTGTTTCCTTAATGTTGCTGAAACTATAACTTTATTATTTAAGAACAAGATATCATTCTCCTCGCAAAGTTGGTCTTGAAGTTTATAATAAAACTTAACATTATCAGGAACACTTGCTTTTCTTGATGGCCAGCCTGTTCTCTGGCATTCAATCACTTTTAAAAGTACTGGATCATTTCTTGTATGCTCTTGAAATTCCTCTAGCCTTTTTTTAGACAATTGCACATTTTTAGTTAGAGCATGTATGACTTCTATCATTTCTGTATCATCTTCAACAGGATCCTTTATATATGATCTTGACAGTAAATCAGCAATATACATGAGCTTGCCTGGTATGTATTCAACCCTTAAACTATACTTAGTAACTTTAGCTTCATTCTTTGGAGTCTTGGCGATGACACAGATGTCATGTTTTTAGTCATGATTGTCACTAAAGGCTTGTGATCCGTCTGCACTTAACCTCCCTACCATAAATATAATGATGAAACTTTTGGGTGGCTGTTACTATGCTGAGAAGCTCTTTTTCAATTTGAGCATAGCCCTTTTCAGTCTCAGTTAAACTTCTCAATGTAAAGGGTTACTGGCTGTCCATTACACATTAAACAGCATCCAATGCCATCTTTGGAGCTATCACACTGTAGTTGAATTTTCTTCTGTTCATTAAATATACCCAAAACTGATGCAGAACTGATCAATTGCTTTAATTTTTCTAACGTTTCAGTGTGAACTTGTAGCCATTGCCAATCTCGGTCCTTTTTTAGTAGTTCTCTTAATGAAGCTGTTATGGCTAACATATTATGAATAAACTTTCTTACATAGTTGAATATTCCCAACAGTCTCTGCAGTTCAGTTTTATATCTAGGTTTCTCCAATGCTAGTATAGCTTTGACTCTGTCTGGGTCTGGTTTAATACCCTCCTTAGAAAAAACATGACCCAAATATGTAACTTCACTAACTTTATATTGTATTTTGGAGCTATTAAATTTAATATTGTACTGTCGGGCTCTTTTCATAACCTCCTTTAAGATGCCATCATGCTGTTGTTCATCATCAGCAGCAATTAATATATCATCAAAATAAACAATTACACCCAGAATATCTCCAAAATGAGTTTCATTAATTTTCTGAAACAACTCTGGTGCACAAGACAAACCAAATGGTAATCTATTAAATTGATAACATCCAAAAGGTGTGGTAAATGTACAACATTCACTTGACTTTTTATCTAGTTCAATGTGATATAAACCATCTTTCAGGTCTAAAACAGTAAACACTGATTTATTACATAATTTAGCACTAACATCCTCAATAGTTGGTATCAAAAAGTATTGTTGCTGAATCGGTTTATTAAGATCAACTGGGTCAAGACAAACCTCAAAGTTCCATCTGGTTTTTCTATGATTACCAAATTACTAACCCATGTTTTAGGATCTTCAACCTTTGTAATAATTCCCTGATTCTTCAGCTGATTTAATTTATGCTTAAGTTTTTCCCGAACTACTATTGGTACTCTTCTAGGAAGTTTCATTACTGGCTGAACATCTGGAGAAATGTTAATATGACATTTAAAACCAAAATTTCCTATTCCCTTAAAAATATCTGCATTTTTTAAAAATACACCTTTCTTTAGCACTTGTTGGATTTATACTATTCACATCAATTCTTTGAAGTAGTTTTAACTTAATGCACCCATCTAATCCAAGAAGGAGCTTGGTTTTATCATCATTTACACTGCTGGCCACCCAAAATTCAACACCAAGAAGGACACGCGATAGCAAAGCCAGATTTACGGACATATAGCAACAGATACAAAGATGAAACGATTGAGTTACAGGCCCGTGCACGAGGCCTGTAACTCAATTGAGTTACAGGCCCACACGAACTATTGATGATTACAGGCCCACACGATTGAGTTACAGGCCCACACGAACTATTGATGTCTGCGGAACACGCAGACATCAATAGTTCGTGTGGCCCCCATGGCTGGCAATAACGGCCCCTACTCGCCACGGCATCGAACGAAAGAGGCTTTGGATGTGGGCTTGGGGTATGTCGGTCCAGGCTGCTTCCACACGTTGCCACAGTTCATCAGGCGCAGCCACAGGTGGTGCTTGCCGTGCCACTTGGTTGCCGATCAGCGACCAGACGTGTTTGATGGGCGACATATCGGGAGAACAGGCGGTCCACGGCAGCAGTGACACCTGGTGGGCCGTGAAGAATTGTTGCACGATGCGTGCAACGTGCGGGCGCGCTTTGTCCTGTTAAAACGTGGCAGCTGGTAGGTCCTGCAGGTAAGGGAGGACTACAGGCTCCAAAACGTCGGAGATGTAGCGATGACTGTTGAGTGTACTGGCGATGCGTACCACAGGGGTGCGGGTGTCATATCCAATTGCGCCCCAAACCATAACACCAGGCGATGGATCTATATGGCGATGCATAATGCAGGCATCATACAGTCTCTCGCCACTGTGCCGCCACATGCGGATCCGACCATCATAGTGTTGCAGGTAAAAGTGGGATTCGTTGGAGAAGACAATGTGCCATTCCGTAGTCCAGGTGCGGCGTTCAACGGCCCATTGCCGCGGCACTCGCCGGTGGTGTAACGTCAATGGTAATCTGAGCAATGGGCGCCGTGCGACAAGTCCCCGCTCCTACAGACGACGTCAAACAGTATGTGCTGACACAGGTTGTTGCGGAACACACCCTAGTTCCTGCGCTAATGTTCGTGATCTGGCGGTGTGACACTTCAATGCCCGCCGCACAACATGCCGGTCCTCTCGTTTGGTGGTGTGCCGCGGCTGCCGCAATCGCTCATGTCGGTCCATCCCTCCTTCACCCACCAAATCCATACTTGCCTCACTGTGGCTGGATGTCATCCCTCATGGATGACATAGTGGCAAACCGCTGTCGCGATAAGCCACTATTTGTCCTCTGTCGAACTCCGAAACGTGCTGGAATGACTGCCATATTCTGCGACGAGGCATCAGGAAGCTTCTCTCATACAGGTCCGGCAGCACAACACACTTCCACTACTTCTGTGCACCCTTCTTACAGTGCTTCTCGGTGGCATGCCAGGCGCTCATGATTTGTGTATGCCCTGCAATGCTAATCGTTTGCAAGTCCTCTCGCGGGCGACGCATGCTGCGAATTTCACACCAATCGGATGCTTCCTTCTTGGTGTTGCATTTTGGGTGGCCAGCAGTGTACAATAGCAAAATCAAGGTACTTACAATTATCCTGAACTATACAGGACAAAGTAACAACACCATAAGTCGAAATGTTTGGTCCACCATAGGCCTCCAGAAGTAATGATGGTTTTCACACTTCAGCTTTACAATCAAGTGACCCAAAGGCATGAAATGGTATCACATTCAGCTGCTGTGTCCAATTTAAATTCAATATCATTACCTTCAATATTAATCACTTTTTTCCACTCTGGTCTATTTAAGCCACACACTGGAGTTTTTAAATTATCTATTTCAAAATCATAACCAGAAAGTCCTTCAATTCTTTCTTCTTGTACTTCACAAAATTTAGAATTAGTTATTTCCCTGACTTTCTTCATTTTACAGCCAACAGCAAAGTAATTTAGCCTGCCACAAATTCGACACTTTTTACCATATGCAGGACAGTTAGCTCGTTTGTGTATAGTATCATATTTATTACACCTGTACAATTCTTGTACATTACTTTTAAAATTAGTGTGAGTCTGTGTTTGATTAAAACGCTTGTTATAAGAGTCATGCAATTTATTACCAACAGTTGAATCCTTATAATTTTTATGTTTTGCCAAAAGAGCATATAAACCAGATTCATTATTATATCCCTGCAAAGTTTGTGCCTGCTCTTTACTTAATTCCGCAGCTTTGAAAAGATCTATTGCTTCAGAAAATGTTAAGTCTTTCACACGCAGTAAACTCTCTTGTAACGACGTGTCTCTAATACCCAAGACAATACGGTCTCTAATTACACTTTTAGTTTGATCTTGAAACTCACATGATTTCACTAATTTCTTTAAATGAGTTACAAAATTGTCAAAAGGCTCACCCTCAGCCTGTATGCAACTGTTAAAGTTATATCTTTCCACTACGATATTTTTATGAGGAAGAGCATACCTCTCAAATGCATCCAAGACCAAGTCATAATTTTTTCTTACTTCGTCTTTTAAGTCGAAGGTGTTAAAAAGCTCAACAGCTTCTTCTCCAACTACATTTAACAAAATTGCTGTTTCAGTTTCAGAATCTTTACCATGATGCCCTGTAGCTTTCATAAAGATTTCAAAATTCTATTTGAACTTTTTCAAGTTTTCAACGATGTTACCACTTAACGACAAACCTTGGGGACGCCTGAAGCATTCCATTTTGATTTATTTATTTTCTTTCCTTTTTTTTTTCCAACTAGAACTTATTACCAGGAAAATCTTTTATCAGTTAAATGTGAATAAGAAGGACGACAGCGACTGCGCCATGTTGTGTCTTTATCACTTATCGACGTTCTGTATTCTTTGCTCAACGACTCACTTCATAATCTATGTTTGTTAATTTATTATACTTGACCAGAACACTTACAACTTTACATTTTGAGACAACATTAACAACTCTCTCACATACACAGTCACGGTTACTACGCTTACAGTCATGTTACCACAATTGATAAACAAATGCATATATCTAACAAGGGGTAAATGGGAGAAGGGATTTTTATGGAATTATGAACTGTGATATTTTTACATAAATAAGGTCTTTATTTGTTTTTTAACATTTTGTTAATTTACTTCATTGTCATACAATTTTTGAATTACCAATGGGGAAAGTAAGTGTCTTCGGTATGGTATGATAAAGCTTCAATTTTAATTTATGTAAGATAATTTTGGTTGTCAAAAATAATGTATTTGTAGTGAAACCCAAAGAATGAGGCATTGATTTAATTTTTTAAGCAGTAGCAATACTTGCTAGTGGCCTTATTTTTTATTAGCAAATTGCATTATCTACTAGCGAACGTTTATTAACATTATACAAAAGAAACTTTAACATGTCCCCTTCCATTAGTAAATCATGACAAATTTTGATTTCACCCCTTTAACTGTCACATTGTAATGCTGAAAAGATTGCAAATTATTAGATATAACTCACTTTTTCATGATCTGACAGATTAATTCTAACAATTTAATTCGAATGCAAATATTTACAAATATTGTTTTTTATTTAATTTTATTCACAAAATTCAAGAACACTATTAAAAATCTTGAGTTATTTCCCGTATGGTTTACGGTCTGGGTTTCGGGTCTTTTCATCATACCACTTTAAAATAGCAGGCTTGTGTTTGGATGAACCTTCAACCTCAATACTCATGAGAGCATTCAATGTTTGTAAGTTTAAACTGCCCCTCCAATCACCCTGGATTCTCTTCATGAAACTCAATGCAACCTCGCATTCAGAAGTAGATAGGGGAAATATACTGGATATTTCAACTAGTGCCAAAATGTTTTTATAATGTTTGTACTTATAAAACATTTGTTTCCAGAAAGCAGTTGTTCCTTTTTGTATGTGTCTAAAATATTCCACACGTGCTCCACACGTGCAATGCAGTGGCGCTTTGCAGTTCACACTAAAACATTCAGTTTTTTCACTAGCAACTTTTGCTAAAACCACTTTTTATCACTAGCAAAATGCATTTGCTTGCTAGCAATTTGCTACTAACTACCGGTCGAAATTGAGCCCTGCAAAGAACAAAATGATTGAAGTGAAAGTTATTTTTTTAAAATCTTTATCTAACTTAAGTTTTGTGTGTCACATTTTTGTGAACTGTCTTTGCAAACAGTTTTCATACATGCAGAGTAATAAAGCTGTTTGATGTGCTGAAATAGAGACTCACTTTTGTTCACACATGAAATTAAATTCTTACAAAACTCTGAATGTCTGCTGCTTCTTGATTAGTGGTAAAAACAAAACTTTTGTGTGTGTGTGTGTGTGTGTGTGTGTGTGGGCAGTTAACACCTTGAAGTTTGTGTGCATAGTGTAGCACAGTTGCCTTGTTTAATTTTTTCAGTGTGGCTCTGTATCCATTTTTTTTATTGAACGATCTTCCAAGTTTTGCATTTTCTCGAACAAAGGCACTTGTTTCTTTGTTCTTTAATCCTGACAAGCCTTTGTCTTTGTGGCAGATAATTACTGGCAATTATTTTTTTCTGATTCATTTTGGAAATCAAATGTTTCATTGAGCTGCGCCCATCACTTGTTGTGCTGCTTACTGTTAACTTTGTTTTCAAAATTTTATATGTAAATTTGAGAACTCTAAATATTTATGCACAGAAGGATATCAAAAATAATTTTGATAAACCATAAAGAATGATAACTAAAAGAGATTTAACAACATCTGTTTTCCAGCTGAGAGAGTTAAGTGTCCAGTAGACCACTTTAGCCCAGTTCCCTCAGCATTTCGGTTGTGCTTTTGTAGCTACTTAAAGCTTTATAACACCAATAAAACCATCGTCCAGATTCTTTATCTGCTGAATGCATGGCAGACCCATTATCAATCTCAGTGGACTATATTTTGTGTTTGTGTTATCTGTTTCAGCTGCCATTTCACACTTCACGTCATTTGTATCTTGATGATACAAGGAATTGTAGCCGAGAAAAGAGAACTTACTACTGTCCATCAAACTCTATCTCATACATGTCTGATATATCTACCATGAAAGATAATAACAAAATAAGCCAGTAACAGTTGCCATTTTAGTGGGTAATCTTATCTAATCCAATTAATTTTTTGTAGTATTGTTCCCTCCTCATGTTTTTATGTAATGATGTGGAAATACCTGCTGAAGGTCAATTAAATCATTTGGGAAAATCTTTGTCCTGAAAAATCTGTATGGATATGTGTATTGGTGTTATAGTGTGTGTTACAGGAAACTAAAAAATGTGATCATGTTGGTGGTACACATTGTGATACAGTTTCAGTGAACAAAATTTTCACCAGACCAGTTCTTTCATTTGAATTATTTCTTATTCGTGTGAATATTTTGCACATGCATTTGTTAACCTTTCATTCAAGCCAAAACTCATGTGGAATCATACCCTATATTTATTATCTCCTTTTTTTTTAATTCTGTTATTTTTATAATTGAGGTTTAATTTAAAAGCTCTGGTAAATACACTTTAATGTCATTTTTTCATTTTTGATATTCAGTTTTTGTTTGGAGAGGTGGTAATCTTTCAGACTTCAACTTTTGCAAAATCTAGCTCTTTTATTGCAGGTGGGGAAAACCAAAATTTTCTACTTGAAATTATTGCTCACCTATATTGTAAGTCAGAATATTTTTCCTGATTTATACTCTTGTGTAACCACGTTGTTTTCATTGCAAAATATGTTTCATAGTAATTAGTATATCTTCCTTCCTCTGTTTTTCTTTCCTTTTCATTTTTTTTTTTTTTTTTTTTTTTTTGAAATTTTTGTGCTTGGTAAAATGTCTTTCATGAACAGCTCTTGACATTAAACTCAACAAATTTGGAGTATTCTTTTCATCTCCAAATGAACTTCTAAATTTGCGATTTTTGCATGTGAAGAATATGCAATCCAAAAAATTCATCAAAGCATCTGGATATTTATTATTTACTATCACTTTCTACAGTGGTTTCACGTGAAAAAATTTTTCCTTTTCTTAAGATCTTAAATTCGTACTTTTATTGTCTACTTTTTTGCTGTTTATATGTAGGTGGATTTGTTCCATTTTCATCTCTGAATTTTGTGTTGCTTTTGATTTTTTTGTTTAACTCATTGCATTGTTCGAGATAGATCCCAGGAACTTTTTTTTCCAAAAATTAAAGTTTTAAATTTTATTCCATGTCTAGTTGTTGAAAACACGAATTTTGGATATTTTGAAACACGTTTTCCATAAGTTTTTTATGTACTAGTAGTAATATGAATACACCAAAGGAAGATATTCAATTCAAAATACTTATAAAAATAAATTTGAAATCAAAGTATTATTACTCTTTCAAAAACTGAGCAAAAGGAGTGAAAAAATTTATTTATGAAATTTTTAAGATAGTTAAATTTTTTTTAGAAAACTTTTGTGATGTGTCTATAGAACGTGATATCAAAGGCAGAATATAAATATGCATGTAGAACTGAAAAAACAAAAAAGCATGAAAAAGTTTGCACAGGTGTTCTAAATTCAAGTTAAGTTTAAACTGTTCCCCTTTGAAAAAACATAGCATTATAATTTTAATTTCTTAGTTTCACATGAGAAAAAAAAAAGAAAGATAATTATAAATACCTCCAAATTATGGATTTTTCTAAGGAATAAAAGGAATTAATTGTTGAATTTTTGGTTAGCATCCCAACTATAGTAGGTTTAAATGGAATTAATATGTCGAATTTTTGTGCTACCTGAAAATTTGACTATTAATTCCAATAGATACCTACTATAGTTATAGTCAAAGTTTGACCTACTGTAGTTGTAGTCCCTTCGTCAGGACTACAACTATAATTGGTGTTGCCATTCGTGAGACAAATTCCAACCTTTCAAATCATTTAATGTTGTACCTCTTCTCTCTATTTTTAAAGTGAGAAGAATTGGCAGTGAAACACGTAACTCACAAAACATTAGAAGAATTCTTGATATCCTCATATCATACTTAAGTTACATAAAAAATTATAAGTGGTGGGATGTTTTGGTAGTGACTTCTACCATTCATCAGCCATGGAATGAAACATGTGGTATAAGCATCAGTTCAAAAATCTAATGGAGCACCAAGAACTTCCTGGGGAACTCATCAAAGATCTTTATGAGACTGTTTTGATTCATTGGAAAAGTATTCCTCTTTTGTATACAATGGTATCTACTACCAACAAAAACAAGGCATACCAATGGGCTCTCGTCTTTTCCCCTTACTTGCTGAAATTTATTTGCGGAATATTGAAAAATTAATCATTGCGCCATCCCTCTTAAAACCCACCATTTGGTTACGTTATGTTGATGACATCTTTATCATTTGGCCACACCAGAAATACTCAATAATAGAACTCATGTCCTCCATAACTTCCAAATTCCCTCATATAAAATTCTTGTCTCAAGAACAGGGGGACAGCAATATTAGTTTTCTGGATGGATGTTATCATCAACATCAACCCAGACTTCTCACTTGGTCTCTCTGTTTACAGGAAACCTTCTGCCACCCATAATATCATCCCTTATTATTCTTGCACCTTAGAAAAACACAAATTGGCTGCTATAAAGTCATACATACATAGAGCTAACCTAATTTGCAACAGCCCCTCTGCTCTTCAAAAAGAATATCAGAACATCATCAACATTTGCAAATTGTATGGCTTTCCACCCCTCTTAGTACATAGACTAATTAAGAAATTTGAATCACAGAACAGATCTATTAGTTTACTGCCTGAACTTTCCACCCCTTATCAGTTTGTTGGCACTTTGCTATATTGGTAGTACTTACCACAGCATCAACTGGTGATTGATGGAACATATCACTGATGTTAAGAAAGGCAACTCTTTCACCTTCTTTTCAATTTGAACCATCAGTGATACGTTCGCTCTGTTCAGCAATTGGAAAGCCCTCGGGTACCGCGAAAGCATTGAAATCTACCTTACCACTAACACCTGCAATACAGCCGCACCTTTGCACAGCCCCATCGTTTGGAAAGCTATTTTGAAATCTGGCAACAACTGATGCTTATACCACATGTTTCATTCTATGGCTGATGAAGGTAGAAGTCACTACCGAAACGCCCCACCACTTATAATTTTTAACGTAACTTATATATGCGTGATATGAGGATATCAGGAATTATTCTAATGTTCTCTATTTCCAGTACTTCTACAAATTTCTCTCGAAAAAGGGCTGTTGATGAGTCAGAAATTCTACAGTGTCCCAAAGCACTTTATGTCCTGTATTTTGAACATATCTGTCCAAACCTGTTTTGTCATATTTTTAATATTGCAGCTTTATGTTCTCTCTTTCTCTCTACCAATCTGGTTTTAAGCTGTCTGCCTGTTTCTCCCACAGCTGAGAACACACTAACAATGATCATGTTGCATTTTTTTTTAGTGAAATCTTCAAAAGTAGTTTCAGAATAAAAACTTAACGGAGAAACAAATTACTTTCTTGTAAGACTTAACTAAACCTCATGATTCATCTTTCAGATTGGTTAAATGCTCATAATTTTCATGTCAGATCTGCCAAACAACTATCTGACCACTGATTTTGGTAAAATGTGGTGAACTTATAATTGGATTTACTAAGAAAATAAGCTACTCCAAAAATTAGATCTCTGGGACAAAAATTTGGTGGGAGCGGCACAAAGAAGAAAACAAAACAACAACAAAAAACCACAATCTTGCACTTGTCATGTAGCATTAAAATGGTTGTTAACTCCAGTTCTATAGAACTTAAAAAGTAAATTTTGGTAGCATTTTATTTGATGTATAACATGAGTGGGTATTATTATGAAGTTATTTTTCTCAAATCCTTTTTGTGCTATTCTCAAAGATCGCTCAGCAGAAGTACGGGCTTTCAAAATGGGACTGCTAATGGGAGAAGAGTTAGTTATATAAAACTTCCATAGATATTTTAATTGAAGAAAAACTGCACATATGTGAACAAAATTTACAGTTTTACTTTGCTTTCAATTATAAAAATTTGAGATATCTTGACTCCAGTAAATTTCTATATTAGGTATTCTTCACAACCATTTGAAAGCTCTTCAGGATTTTGTGTGAAGTAACATTGTTTCTGCATGAGAGCCATTCTGCTCTTAAGTTTAAAAAGAAATTTTCCACATTTTAAAAAGCAAATTTTTTAACATTTTAGTACACTTGGTATGTATTTAAGAGAATAAATTGCAGGATCTAACATTTTCAAAGGTGTTAAATTCAAATATTTACTCTAAAAAAAAAAAAAAAAAGGAAAGAAAAGAAAAAAGTGTCACAAGACACCTATGTATTTGTTAAAATTTGTTAGGCTGGCATATAGTTTGTTTTGACATGTTCAAAAGTTTTCGATCTTCCAGTTCATTATACAGTATAAACCATATATGTACTTTTTCAAAGTGAGTGAATGAGTGTGTGTGTGTGGGGGGGGGGGAAGGAGCATCTTAATACATAGCTGTTACAATAAATTTTTATGTAAAACCCAGACAGCATTATTCTAAATAGATAAAGCCATTTCATATTTGATTTTATTTATTTCTCAGATTTTATGTAGTTAGTATATTGTATTGCTGACAGTTTGCTGATAAACTCTAAATTTGGGATGTTTCCATCACAAGAGTAACTAGTCCGGAATGTGCTACTTGGTATTCTGTTTCTGTCACTGTCTAAATATGAACCAGATATACTTTGCTTTATGTACTATCTTACTGGGTAAAAAATTCAGTCACTTTTATTAAAACATCTGAAGATAGTCCATAAAGCAAAGGATATCTAACTGATTTAAAACTCAGGCTACACACGACATTAACACATAAACATAGAAAACGAGCAAAACACAGTCATGTATGGTAAAAGGTTCATTTAGCAGTAGCTTTTGGTTGTCCTGCGACCTTGATCACCTGCGATCGACTGGATGGGCTGGTTGCCAGAACTACAATTTGAAGTTGGGGTGTTGGAAATGTTGCCAGATTTTAGAAGAGAGATCCAAATAAAAGGGATTTGGTGAGGGATCCCTGAATTGCAGTTTTTGGTGAACAAAATTTCTGTGCTTTCTTGGAAATGCAGAGATGCATTGTTGATGAATGGAGCAACTTTTTTTGTTTCTTTCCAAATGGGAACTGCAGAGGTATCTTCAAGGGTTAGTGCAGATAAAGCTGTCTTTGGAAGACCGCTGGAAACATCTTTTTTTATGTTCACCAAGTCTTGTATTGATACTTTGGTATGTGCTTCCAATATACACTGAGAGACCAGAGGAAGTTAAAATGGGAATAGCATAAACTCCATGGGTGTCCAGGGATGAGACAGGATCCCTGTCTTTAAGCAGGCACATTATTGCAAAAGGGTTTGGTTTCATTGTGAGAGTGTAGCCCATAGTTTTAAAAAGTTTATACATCTTATAAGAGAAGAAACCATGGAAAGGGATGGAACCAATGAATGGTGGTTTTTCCATTAGTATTGGTGAGAGAACAGACAATTTTTTCAAATGGGAATTTTGGAGGAATTTTTCAATTGTAGAAAGTGAGAACTGATGGGCTTCAGTAATTTTCTTTATGGTGTCAATTTCTTCATTGAAAGAAGGTTCAGTGTTGCAGACAATCCTCCAAAACTGTTCTCAATGAAAAAGCTGAATCATTCCTCTTAACTTCAAATTGCAGGGTTCTAAAATCTGATAACACCCCCAAACTTAAAACTGCAGTTGAAAGTCTCAACAAGAAACCCACTCTAAAAACCTTTCTTGGAAATTTTACACCACCACCATGTTTCCGAACTCCACGCTTATTCTTCTAGATTAAACTTCATAAAACTGGTTTCCCTCTTTGACCAGTTGTGGAATATTCTTCCTCTCCCACCCATAACCTTGAAAGGAAGATTGTGGAAAAGTGTAAACATCTCACCTCCAGCCATCTCTTGTCAATTTCCTCCACTAAAGAGTTCATTAAAAAACTCCCTCCTAGCATTGAACACTCTGACAGAATGTTGACTCTGGATGTAGTCTCTCTTCCCTTAAGTATCTCTTTTCCACTGTCATATGCTGCTAGTACAATTGCTCAAAGAAAACCAATCACACTCTGGCCCACTAACAAAAGACCTGTATGACTGCCTTCAAACTCTGAGAGATCTTAACTGTTTCAAGTTCAACAACAAATATTACCGTCAGCAAGGACTTCTGATGGGTTCACCTCTCTATGCACTTCTTGCTGAAGTTTTCATGCAACATATAAAAAAAAAAAAAACATAGTCATGGAACACAATTTACAACCTCCCATTTGGCTTTGATATGTTGATGATATTTTTATAATTTGGCCACACAATAGAACAGACTTTGAATCTCTTCTTGAAAAGATTTCCCTAAAGTTCCCATCAATGAAGAATCACAGCAAGGCATTGATTTCTTGGATGTCCATCTGACAAGGCAAGGGAATAATCTCAACAGATCTGTCTACAGAAAACTCTCTGCAATAGCAAACATAATCCCATTTTCATCCCACTCCCCAACTGCTCATAAATTTGCTGCCTTAAAAATGTATATTAATCGTGCTAGGATTGTCTGCAACACTGAATCTTCCTTCAATGAAGAAATTGACTCCATAAAGAAAATTGTGGAAGCCCATCAGTTCCCACCTTTTGCAATTGAAAAATTCCTCCAAAATTCCCATTTGAAAAATCTGTCTGTTCTCTCACCAATACTAATGGAAAAACCACCATTCATTGGTTCTATCCCTTTCCATGGTTCCTTCTCTTATAAGATGTGCAAACTTTTCAAAACTATGGGCTACACTCTCAGAATGAAACCAAACCCTTCTGCAATAATGTGCCTGCTTAAAGACAGGGATCCTGTCACCCACAAAATTTATGCTATTCCCATTTCAACTTCCTCTGGTCTCTCAGTGTATATTGGAAGCACATACCGAAGCATCAATATAAGACTTGGTGAACACAAAAAAAAGATGTTTCCAGTGGTCTTCCAAAGACAGCTTTATCTGCACTAACCTTTGAAGATACCTCTGCAGTTCCCATTTGGAAAGAAACTAAAAAAGTTGCTTCATTCATCAACAAAGCATCCCTGTGTTTACAAGAAAGCATAGAAATTTTGTTCACCAAAAATTGCAACTAGGAGACCCCTCACCAAATCTCATTTATTTGGATCTCTCTTCTAAAATCTGGCAACATTTCCAACACCCCAACTTCAAATTGTAGTTCTGGCGACCAGCCCATCCAGTCGATTGCAGGTGATCAAGGTCGTAGGATGACCGAAAGCTACCGCTAAACGAATCTTTTACCATATGTGACTCTGTATGTTTCGCTCGTTTTCTATATTTATATTTAAGGGATTTTAGTTATCCAGAATGGATGAAGAAATCTCACAAACAGTTCTGCTATCTGATCGTCAGTGTGTGAAACCTAACCTAACCACCACTGTGGTTAAATTTTGTTAAAAAGAAAAAGAATAGGAAGATTTGTTATGTGTGACACTTTTAAATCCTAATGCTTGTTTGTGTTGAGGCCTCGTTCTTGATTACATTCTCTCTCCAGATTGACATTAAAATTAATATATCTTAATTGCAATAATTTGCTTTATTAATGGAATTTTATGTTGATTTTCTGTGTCCCAAAAACATTGATTGCAATTTCAATGCAAAATTGCAGAATTTTTCCTTATTTGTAGTGTATTGAAATGCAGTGAGTATGATGTTTTTTTCTCCCATCAAATAGGTAGTAATTTTTGCCTTTCATATGGGTGCTGCAAACTTGCTCAAGCAAACAACCATCTCACAGAACAGCTCACACAATGATGACAAGATGCCTTTCCAATGAATGTGACAAGTAGTGCCATTCTTTATTGATACCAAAATCTCCCTTAAGGTGACATAAGTTGTTAAATTTTTTACAGGTTTCATCATTTTTTATGCATGCATAAGAGGGTGTGTGTGTGTGCACCCCCACCCCCACTAAAGAAACAGTAGATTTTATTTATTGTTTCTCTGGTGAAATGTTCAGAAATTCAAACAGAAGTGAGTAACAAATAAAATAACTTTAGCTTATTAGTTGTTCCAGTGGACTTCAGTAGGAGGGCAAAAACTTAGTATTGTAACCAGCTATCTGGATACAGTACTTATTCTTGAGAAAGAAATTGGTAGATTTTAGTCTTGTTTGGTAATTAAAAAAATATGCATGCAAAATTTGAGTTTTCATAAAGAACTGCCTTGTTAATGCTGTATTCATTTTGTGTATGAGATGTTTTTGGGATTAGCATGTGCTTTTTTGGCATAAGAAAAAATTTATAGCTTGTGAATTGTCAGAAGTCGCATTTAGGTCTGAAAAAATAGTGACAAAAAAATAAATAAAAAACTAAGATAACGATGCAGAGCCATTTTTTATTCAAGGCCAAAGTTTAGTATTTGTTCATGAAAAAATATTTGGATAAACCCTATTCACATGTCTCATACAAAATAAAATACCATTTCAGAAGCTTTTAAATGCTACCATTATTTGTTTTATAAGTCAGTGTGGAAGTGAGATGTGTAATATTTTCTTTTATGCAGTTAAAAATGCAAAAAATCAATATATATTGAAATCGTTTTTGTTCAGGTTGTACTTTTGAATCATGAGGTGCAGTGAGCTAAAGTAGAGTACATTTTTATTATTTGTGCAGGCCTACTTTTGCCAATTTTTATAGAAATTCAGGATGGTAAGACAAATTTTTTCATTTTTTTTTTGGATAATTTGACTTTGGAATGACCCTTGTGGGTTTTCAGATGCGGTAATATTCATAAGCAGTTGTGTTCCTAAGTTCATCAAATACGTGTTTTGTTCAGTGGGCGTATCTTGGGTCTGAGACCTGAGCTATCTCACCCCTCTCCCCCTCCCCCTCTCCCAGTGCTGTTTTTTTTAAATTGCAAAGTTTATTTTTCGGCTGTTAAGTAATAGAAGTAACTTTTTTCTAAATTTTAGGTACATGCTATTGCTAACATGGTTCCAAATAATTATGAGGATTAGGATTTGAACACTTATTTGCACATGAACTCCATTCTTCTTTCCTCTTCTGTGAACTTGAGTGTTACATTTTCATAAAAGATTTCTTCAGAGTACTTTTTCATATTCAAAAAGAATGTTTGTCTCTATTGACAAAACAGCCAAGTTGCTCATGTGTATTTGTGTGGCTCTAAGACATATCTTGATTCTTTTTAATGCAGAAAAACTTCTTTCAGCAGTTGCAGTTGTTAATGGAAACTTTAATATTAGGTCTACTAATTTGTACACCTCACTAAACACAATGTCCAATTTATTCAACTTTATGTAACAAGTAATGTCTCTTACTGATTTCTTTTTGTATTCATCAAGGGAATAAAACACCTTCAGCTCATTTTTTAGTCGAGCTGTATCAAAATTTAAAGCATAGAGTTCTTTAAGTTCTGACAGTAGGTGTTTAGGAAAGCTTTCACAAAATTTAAATCATAACAGTTTAAATCCAACAAAGCCATGAATTTAAGATATAATATCACTGATTTTAATTTCTTGACACCACATAAACTGAAACAACTCTTGCAAAACACATGCTATTATGGGCAAGAGCATGCTAGAGACTAATGTAGTCCTAAGTCTTCTCTTTTCTGAGCGAACCAACCATTGCGCAAAGCAGTGGCCCATTCACTCTTCACTCACTCATTCGTGTTGTCATAAAAACGCTAGCTGGAAATCGTATTGAAGGTCTTCAAATCAGAACAGCGAAGACTGGTGAAGTTAGCTGCATTATGATAACACCATCCCTCCACTAGGAGCCCCTTTGGTCTTCGCTCACCAGAGTGATTCTCCAAGTCGAAAGAAGTGAATTGGCACTTGTTCTTTTTTTGCAGCAAAAGCATTGACATATCTTTAATACCGTTGATAAATGACTTTTATTTGTGTATATTTAATCTATATATTAATTCTATAAGGTATTTTACTGTGAGTCCTATTTTGAGTAAACGGCTGAATGTAAAGATATGGTTGAGGTATCAAAATAAAGATCTTACCTTGTAGATGTGCCAGTTGAAAAGAAAAATGAGATTGGGGTAACTGTTTGGGCATGGTGGGGCTGCAAAGTTCCCATGTAAAGTCTGTGGGAGAAGCGTGCAGTTGAAATTCTCACGCTTCTCCCATAGACTTTACGTGGGAACTTTGACTGTAGTTGACTCACGTGCTGTTGAAAGCGGAAGCATGGAGGGACTGAGATAGTCCAAAGTCTGAAGTCTCTTTTCTTTGCGAACCGTTGTGCAAAGTAACGCTAACAGGCATTCGTATTGAAGTTTAAGTTATGCTGTTGGACTGTGTGATGTATATATACAATTTAATATTCATTCGATCCAGGATCCAGTTTATTCACATAGGTAAGATGTTTTCGATTATGTAAATATGTAAATAAACATTCCATTGATCATTGTTAGTGAAAATATTACGGGCGACTGCTTATAGCCCATTGAGTTGCTCATGGTGGTCGTTAAAATTTCAGTCAAAAAAAAAAAAAAAAAAAAAAAAAACATGAACCTGGACGATTGTCTTAACTGAAATGGTTGAATTAATTTGTCAATCAAAGAAAGTTTACATTTGTTGTTTCATATGAGTTTACTCTTAAAAAAAAAAAAAAAAAAAAACTAACCTTCGGTTCCGACGGTTTTGTCTAGTTGACTTTTATTTGTGCATTCTCTGGGCTTTGCAGCTAGCCTAGCTAGTCGAATATATGCCACTGATTTTGTTATTAACTTACAAGGGGGAAAGTTGCTTTATTGCAAATCATGTAAATCTATATGTTAGATCTGATTGTTTGGTATGTGTAGCTGCTCTTTTAGATGTTTTAATCAGGTTTAAGTCTTTTCATGCAACGTCATGTAATACAGTGTGCTTTCCAGTCCAATATTTTTGTGATTTTTGTTTTCTCCCATCACAGTCACTCTCGAAACACGTGCACTGAACTTTTCCCTGAATGTTTGAGCTATCAATTAATTTGTGGGGAGGACAGTTTGGGAAGAACTACTGTGTATTAAATGCTGGATAAGGATTCCTGTTTTCTATGGTAACATTACTATGCATTGATTGACAACATAATGCTGGTATCAAATGAAAGATGAGAAAATTTTAGTTTTTAAAGATTTAATGAAAGAGTACTTCAGAAAAAGTGGTGTATATTTAAATAAGGATATATCTGATTAAATTTATTTTACAAAAGTGTACAGTGTTCAGATTTTTTTTTTTTACAATTTCTGCCACAGGCAACAGATTCAGAGCTTGAAAAATATCTGAAACATTGCATGCCCAGTTTGGCATGTGCAGAAATTATTTACTTGCCCAGGAATATGTATCTTTTAAGGTAACAAAGCAGGACCCTCTTTTTTTTTTTAAGCTAAAAATTATGAACTTTTTGTACATTCTATTAATAGCACATTTTCACTGTATTCCATGTAACTACTTCCTTCAGAAAACTTGAATTTTTTTATCATCCTGGAGCGGGAATCGAACCCACACCTCCCGATTTCCGGTTGAGCTTGCTAGTCATTACACTACCCAGGACAAGGAAATTCCAAGCAACCGAACATAGATATCTGAGAACCTTCAGATTTGTGCTAGTCGAAGCTATTCCTGCCCATCGTTGCATCTCATGACCTTTTCTTACATCCAGGGCTGAATGTAGATCACAAATTCCAGTGATGAAAGTATGTCATATAAAGTTGAGAAATGAAATTCCCCGAAGAAATAATTCTTCATAAATACATGGCAGGCATTGCAATGCTATTATTGGCATATTTTCACTGTATTCCATGTAACCACTTCCTTCAGAAAACTTAAAATTCATTGTCATGTTTTGCATTTCCTTTTTAAGGGTCTGTATTCACAATGTTCAAGACACAAAAACATATCTCAAGTTTTAAGATGATGATGCAGAAATTCGTATTAAATGGCATGATGAACAAATTGGTATTTGAGAAATTTAGTGATTCTACCATGCTCTTTTTGTTAAAGATTTCGCTCTTTGTCACTAAACACTAGAAAAGCTAGTTCCATCAGAGGCATGCATCCCATCACTGACTATCACCAACATTTGGAGCAAAACTACATATGGTTCCAATTTCTGGACTTTAGAGCATAATATAATTAAAGAAGTGATATTCTTCTGTTCTTGGCACTCCATAACAATAATACACCTTCCAGTGATTAGAAGTGAAATGAAACACGACATGTGACAACTGTCTTCTTGTTGTAGTAGGAAATTCTATTCCAAACTTTTTTATTTTTAAATTTACTTGCCTGGATTGGGCAACTAGATTTTTATTTACTTGCCCAGGCCAATAATTTACATACCCCGGGCATCTTGGGCATGATATTTTTCAAGCCATGAGATTAATATTTTTTCACTTTTTTGGCACATTTTAGTGTATATTTTCAGTGAAGAAATTGAAAGAATGGGGGAGCCATAAAATAAGGGTGCTACTGGTTTTTGGAGTCTGAAGACTATCAGTGGGTACCATGAAGTAAGGGTGTAGTCATGAAATATGTAGTGTGGTTAGTTTCAATAAGTGTTAAGATTGTCAATGAGATGCCATGTGGAGACTAATGAGAAGAGGCATGTAGAAAACTTAGACTTCCTGCAGGCGAAAGAAGTTTGCATGATATGCTAATTGAAGTGGATGTAATGCAAATGTTGAATTACCTAAATGTTATTTGTGATGATAATCTATAGATTTGAAGGACCAGAAAATGATCCCACGCTTTGTGCTTAGTATAAAAATGTAATGTATAAAGTTGTTTGCAGTTATTCTGGATAGCCTGGACCACAATATGTGGTTGCCGAAATCTTTAAATGATAAACTACTCTTGGTTGATGTTTTGAATCTGTGGGCACTTGTACAACCATTGGTAAATATATACTGTCAATTATTCTGAACTTGTGTTGCTTTGACAGTTTAGAACAGCAGGCCAAAGCATGCATGCAGATGTATGCACACAGACAAACAAGAACAGTCGATGACTGATATATATTTTATATTTTTTTCATTTTGTTTCTTTCACTATTATAAAGTGGCTGTTGTACATAGAGCAAAAAATGCTATCTAGTAAGGTCAGCAGAAGAGAATCTAAGCTAGCTTAAATTGTAAGAATGCTTGCATTGTGTCTGTTGTCCATGTATGCATCTGTACAAACTTTTAGATAGTGGGCTAGAGGCCCGTAGTACAGACCAAATTTTGTAACTGAATAAATAGTACAGTGTCTACAAGAAAAACATTTTTTTTTTAATTTTATGTTGGGGTGATATTTTTATTTGCTTTACAGTTGTTTCGGCACAAAATAAAAATATGTATAAAAATGACCTCTCTCTTCCCCTCTGTATCTGCATCCACACCCTGTTAGTACCATATTTTCTGAAAATAACACTGCAGTTCTATTTGTTTGTTATGGGAAATAATGCTATATCCAATTTAAAGCTGCAGAGAAGCATAGCACAAAGCAATTTTTTTTGACGACCATTCTGACCCTCTGCCCTCCGTCGACATGGTAGCAAAGTACATTGCATGATTTTCATTGAAGGTAAATGATGCAGTGAAAAATGGGTTTATTTTTAATACATTCTAAGTAGATTTGTGCAACTCACATCAAATAACATCAGAGGTGAAAGTGCTGTAAATACATGGAAAGTTATTCACCAAGTGTGCAACTCTTCCTTCTTATGGGTAAAATACCTTCATATCCCATCTATGGGAAAGGGAGGGGCTGTGAGACATCATAAGTGTTTCACAGTGGAGTGTTGTTATCAACTCTGGGCTGCAGGAGGCGAATGCGGTTGACACCTACAGTGGTTTATGTGTTTGAAAAGAGGGAAACACTATTCTAATTTCACATGTGAAGAAGTGTGGATAGTGGAAGACAGTACAATTTTGGGGTTTTTCCTGTTGCAGGTTCACTAACTGTACCAGGAGCGAGACAAAAAGTAATTCACATTTTACCCTCCCTAGTGCAATTTAAGAAGAAAGAAAAAACGCACTGAAAGAAAAAAAAGGCACTAAAGCAAAATTCAGTAATCCCCAACAAAGATTTACAAACAGTAAATCGTAAACCTCATGCATGCAAAATGAAAGGCCAGATTGAATCTTTGTTGTTCTCTATATTATTACCTATTCACATATAATCACACACATTTTGAAACTTCATTTATGTGACTCCTAGGCTCCCATGGCAATAGTCAATGAACAGTCAGCATTCCAAATTCTTTACAGCTTAAGTTTCTGCCATAAACAATTCACCAAATGATATGTTTTAATATCATGAATGATTATTGCGGAAACAATATGTCCCCCCGATGGCACAGTAGTCAAAGCACAAGCTTCTGACCATTTGTCAGAGATTGGGCTTGGGTTCAACTCCTGGTTAAGCATGGATGTTGTGTTTGTCTTACAACCTTGACTCTCTCACTTCCTTGGAATCAGTGACCCTAAATTAGGTATGGGCTTATAGTCCACTGAGTTGCTCACAGTGGTCGTTAAAAGTCCTAAAAAAAAATATGAGCCTCACCTAGTTAAACAGTGTATATCAGAGCTGTATGTTTGTAAAATCTTAATGCTATGTTGTTAAAATGAGAAAATATGGTAGTTGAGCTGGTCAACATGAGACCCGACATTTTTATTATTGGTACAAGGTTATTGAATAGATCCTAAAAGAGTGAACAAACTAATTTTTTTTAAAATAAAAACCCAATTTAGAGAATAATGTTGATCCATCAATGAGTAAAAAAACTCAATTCAGAGAATTATGTTGATCTGTGAATAAGCTGTAGAATTTGAAAATGTGAATCAGTAACATGGCATCAGTAGAAAATGCATAATTTCCCCATAACATCAAAATGACCTCCAAACTTTTTAAAGCTGAAAACATACTGAAAAAAAAAAAATAGCCACATGCTTTGGTAGTACTTATTATTATAGAGGGAAAATATCGCAAAAATCTGAAACATGAAAGCAAGTCTTGTGTAATAATACTGTAGATTCCATTTAATTGGGACACATCAAGACTAGAGAACACTTTGGCCCAATATGGCTTAATAAAGTGGCTGCCCCAATTATGCAAAGCTGTATCCCAAAGAGTTAATTTGGGATGTTCTTCAAGAATTTTCCCAAATAAACGGCTGCCCTGATTAACCAGTGGCCCAATTAACTAAAATCTACTGTATTTGGTTATACCTCATGAACTAACCAGTGTTCTTCTGGATCATTCTTTTGAGTAAATTAATTTTCTAAGAATAATTCACATATTTAAATGCCTTTAGAGCTGGCTGCACATACTAATTACATGTGAACATATTTATTGTGTGTGTGTGTGTGCACCTGTTTGCATCTAATGTTCAACACAATCAGTTGCTCAGAAAATTTACGTGCACTTATAATTTTTTCTTTTTCAAATAGCCCAAGTTTTGCTATAATGGAATTAACAAATGGAACATGTCCTTCCAGTGTAAAAGACAAAAAGGTAATTTAGGATTTTTTTAATTTGTAAAAAAATTGCCTATTAATACCTAAACTTGTAGGGTAATTATTATCTGAGTAGCTAGGCATGTATTTTAAGGTCAACATCAGGTATCAAGAGAGTCTTAATTGAAAAGACACAGGTTGAGGTGAATTTTACCTCAGCATTTAAAATAAAGTAATAAAAGATCAAATAAATAAATAAATGCAATTATGCATGTAATTTGTACGAGATATTACAAAAATCTGTTGTTGTTTTTTATTTATTTTTAGGTATAAACAACTGATATTGCAAAGCTTTTGCCATCTATGTGTAGCTTTATTGAAATAGACTAATGCTACACTCCTATTTGGGAGAAAACAACAGAAAACATTAACATTTGAAAGGAAAAACTTGAGTTAACTTGAAATTATAAGTAAATTCAAAAGTGACACATGAAAAGAGCAAGCAAACAAAAAACTTTATGATTCTAGGATGTCCATCCAAAGGTGATGCAAATCTTGTAAAACAGAATAATTGCATCTGTATTCTGCTGTCATAGGTATTTTTGTGGTTTCTACCCAAACTGGGACTTCCATCAGAGAAACCATAGAAATAGTTACAATGCAGAAGGCATGCAATGATTCTGTTTCACGAGATTTGCATCAACTTTGGATGGACATCTTAGAATCATAAAGTGTTTTGATTTGCTTGATCTTTTTACGTGCAAATTTCGAATTTACATACCCTTTGAAGTTGACTCAACTCAAGTATTTCCTTTCAAATGTTAACGTTTGTCATGCATTTTCTTCCAAATGGGAGTGTAGTGTTAGTCTGCCTCAATAAAGCCACCCATGTGCGTGCAAAGCTTTGGCAATATTAGTTGTTTAACCACCAATAAAAAGCAGATTTCTGTAATATCTTGTAAAAAAACAAACTCTCATTCATGTAGCGATACCATAGAGAAGAAAAGAATATAAGTATTGCTAAATAGTTATATATCTTATCATGCAGTAAAATAAAGATGTGAAGGATCATATAGTAGTTACTTAATGAGGCAGTTTTTTCTTCATTGAAAAGCCTTCTTTAAGGACACTGGTATAAGCTTATTGTTTTTGAGTTAAAAAGAATTAATAAATGACTGATTTTAGGTTACACTGGAAAGGCATGGATCTGCATCTTACTGCATGCAGTCTGTTAGTCTACCCAAACTATGAAGCATATTCAATGAATAATGCCTCTGTGCATGACTTGTTGCCCAGCAACCAGTCAGATGGCAAATGATTCTTTGTGCCATTAACTTCATTTTACTGTGTAATAGAATTTCATGCATTTATTGGTTTGCATGTAATTGTGATTAAAATGTATGATTCTTTTTCAACTGTGTTAACGGGTGTCAAACAACTATCAGTTGTAGAATTTTTGTCTAATGAAAATGTACCTTCGAAAGAAATTTACGCTAGATTAGTGACACTTTATGGTTCTGGAACTTTCTTTGGACATATGCACTGCTTGTCATTGGGTGAGAAAATCAAAGGACAGTAGAGGAATGTTGGCTGTAAAGGATCAGCTGCGGAGTGGGAAGCCCGTAATCGCAACTGCGATTTGAAGAGACAAAACGTTGATGCTTCTCATGAGCAAAAATCAGAGAATAACCCAGAGAACCATATCAGGTAAGTTGAACATTAGTTTAGGTAGTGTCAGTGTGACATGTGACATTGTTATCGTTTTCTGATACAACAAAGTGTGTGCTCGTTGGGTACCACACCACTAATGACTGAAATGACAAAATCAAGACTTGAAACATGCCAATGGTTGCTTACTCACTGTGAAAAATATGGAAGTGATTTTCTCCAAAGCATTGTGTCTAGTAATGAGAGTTAGGTTCACCATTATAACCCAGAAATGAAAAGTCAATCGCTGGTATATCACATCCATCTTCTCCTTGAATGAAAAAATTCAAAACTCAAATTTCAGCTGGTGACTGCATGTTCACTATGTTCTGGGACTACAGAGGCATTATTCATCAGGAGTACATGGTCAAAGGTATGACTATGAACTCTGAGAGCTATGTGCAAACCTTAAAACAGTTAAAGCAAAGAATAACCATGTGCATGGGGAAAAAAGGTCAATGATTCTGCATTCACTCTTTCACTTCAGAAGCCTTACAGAAAATCGGGGTTGAAATTCTTGAACACCTTACCTACAGCCCAGATTTGGTGCCATCTGACTTCTGTTTTTTTTTTTTTTCTCTCAAAAGACATCTGAAAAAAATTCAGTTCACCTGTGACAAAGATGTTCATGTCACTACGAGGAAATGGTTTTGAGAACAACTGGAAGATTTTTACAGGGATGAGTTTAAAAATCTTGTTTTTAAACATTGGAGCATCTGTCTTGAGCATGAGGGGAACTATGTAGAAAACTAAAATATTTTAATTAAGGTAGAAATTCTCAGCTCTGTTCTTGTTTTGTTTCAATTTGATACTTTGCCACTGGGCTTGTATATAGATAGATATAAAGGTATTGCTTTCTGAACACCCTCTGTAGATAACCATACTGCTGTCATTTGGATTTTGAGATGGGGAAGGGCAACCTGTGTAATTGGAAATGGTATGTTAACTTACACTGACTTAAATTGTATTTTCCTTTCTTCTTTTATTCCTCTGTTTTTATGTATAGAATTCATCAGGTGGTTGAATGTTAATATTATTATACATATATTATCAGCACTAAGACTTTTTTCACCAAATTATATACCAGAGGTTCACTTTTCAGCATCATACAATATGTTCATCACAGAAAAATGTGGCATGTTATTTTTTGTTAAGACATTTCTCACCAAATTGTACACCAGAGATTTACTTTTCAATGTCATACATTGTGCTTTCCATAGAAAAATGTACCATGATACTTTTTGTCCCCGTAGCAGAATCGCGGCGACGGGTGACATACGTTGCAGATTTATTTTGGTCCTGTAGAAAAAAACTATATCCCCAGAACCCTATTAAATCATCTTGCAAACCTATCACAGATGCAAGTTTTCCAACTTTCAGAATTTCCGAAAACGGAAGTTAAACGGAGTGAAGATTTCTCCCGTAATCGTATTTTTTTCTTGCAATGAGTGACGTATGGCGCAGATTTATTTTGTACTCATCCCTGCAACAGGCGATGTACACTGCAGATTTATTTTGTACTCGTCCCCGTAGCAAAATCGCGGCGATGGGTGACGTACATCACAGATATATTTTGCATTCACCCTCGTAGCAAAATCACAGCGTTGGCTGACATACACCGCAGATTTATTTTTGTACTCATCCTCGTAGCAGAATTGTTGCTACGGCCAACGTACAGTGCAGATTTATTTTGTACTCATCCCCATAGCAGAATCGCAGCAACGTTCGATGTACATCGCAATTTATTTTGGTCCTGCAGACAAAAACGATATCCCCAGAACCCATTTAAATCATCTTGCAGATGCAAGTTTTCCACCTTTCAAAATTTACGAAAACAGAAGTTAGGCGGAGTGAAGATTTCTCCTGTAATTAAAATTTTTTTTCTCGCAGTGTTCCCTCAATGCTGGAAGAGGGGATTGACCGATATTGTTAAATATTATTTCATTGCATAAATATTTGTGTTTTAGTTTGAAAATGGAGGCAACAATTTCCGAAAACGAAAGGTTAACGGAACCCAGTAATCTTAAATTATTTTTCTTGCGATGTTCCCTTTACCCTATATGGTCATTAAATACCATTTTGTAAGATAAATGTTTGTATTTAAGATCGAAAATGCAGGAAAATTTTTTCGAAAACGAAAAAACGAAAGTTGTACGGAGCAAAAATTTCTCTGTAATAGAAAATTTCTCCCTAGCTAATTACCCTCCACCCACTGTGCTTCTGTATTATTATTTAATCATCATTTAATTACATAAATGTTTGCATTTAAAATGGGAAATAGATAATTTTTTTCTGAAAATGGAAGTAGAATGGAGAGAAGACTTCTCCTGTTATGACAATTTTTTCCTAGTGATGCCTCTGCGCTTTATTGTTGTTAAATATAATTTTATTCTATAAATCTTTGTGTTTGAGCTTGAAAATGATGGGAAAATTCCAGATACAGAGGGCCAAAATGTTCTCGATCCCAATTAACATTGCAATTGCTGTAGTACCTAGGTTAGACATTTGTTTTTAGGTAGAAAATATGTCTGTGCAATTTTTATTGTTTTTCACATCTAACAGTTACATTGCTTAGTGACTACCTGCAGATTATTTTGTGGCACAATGATATCTGTCACAGACAAACTAGGAACTTTCTGCCATGGGGCTTTTTGTAGTTCCTCTAATGTAGGGCTCACTTCAGAGAAGTTTACAAAATTTTCTGCCATTGAACAGCATTACATACAATTTTCCAAACTGTTTCTTGCTCTCAGTGATAGAAAGTTTGCGCCAATTTCATTATCTTTCGCCAAACTGCTACAAATTACGAAAAAAATTTAATATATGCGCCCAACTGCGCCCAAACGGCAATTCACGGCAAAAACTGCCGAGTGAAAAAAATGTTTTCACTGCAAAAAATGGTGTTTTAAACGGCAATTTGAATGACGCTTTTATTTAAAGGTCTATGCATAATTTGATTAAACGTATAACGACACTTAATCAACACGTACCGCCAATCCCAACATTTTGGAATGTTTTTCACATACCTTCTAATTTGTTGTTTTTTCTGCATAAGTGACAAATATGATTCGTGATGTAGGTGGAGCTTATGGAGGAGGAGGAGTTTTGTTGTAATCATATGGTATGTAGGAGAAATGATGCTGTACATTATGAAATCCTGATGAAGATTGTTTACAGATGGTTTGGTGGTCTTTCAGAGTGTTGTGCAATTGAGATTGTTTATATGTCGTTCCCTGCTCTTTGGGATGGCCCAGTTATTTCGTTCCAGGCGAGGTACACGATTACGTAAATCCAGCGTAAGGTCAGTCATTAGCTATTTTGTTGGCGCGGAGGATGACTGAAAATGGCTCTCCCGTGGCAGGATACGATGGTTCTGCTTCTAAAAGATTCATAGGTATTCAGAGATGCCAACTTTTACAGATTTTCACTCCATATTACGGTTTTACGGAAGTCATCCAAAAAAACTACGGAAAAGCCCACGCATGATCCCTGCACGCATTTTTTTTAATCGGTTTTCGGTCGAAAAAATGCACTTTTCAGATAGTCCTTATACGTCTTCAATGTTCTGACTTTCCCTGCCAACGGAGACAGAGTTTTGTCACATGATTTGCCTTACAGCCATTTGAGAGTGCTGTGCACCAAAGCCTTTTAAAGGGAGCTCAGCTCAGCGCCTTTTGTAAACTCTTTATATTGATTTCATGTGGCTTGTGAAAATTTTGATGCAAGCGTTTTAACCTTTTCCACTTGATTGTTGGGGGACACCCGATTTTACGAAATCACCAAATAGCTCGCGTGGCCGCTGTTACTCGCAACGGCGATGATGCCTCTATAGCTCGCTTGTCGGCGCTCACGTGACATTTCTTTTTCGTCGAATCGGTCGGGTGTCACTCGCCACACTGATGGCGCCCGATAGCTTGCGAGACATTTCTTTTTCAACGAATAGAGAAAAAGAGACGTCATCGGCGTGTCGGATGTCACCCATCATGCCGATGACACCTCTATAGCTCCCATGTCGGCGCTCATGAGGAATTTCTTTTCACCGAATAGTTCACATGTCAGGTGTCATCCGCCATGCCTATGACGCCTCTATTGTTCGTATGTCAAAGCTTATGAGACATTTCTTTTTCGGCGAATATGTCGGGTGTCACCCGTCATGCCGATGACACCTCTATAGCTCACATGTTGGCGCTCGCAAGGAATTCCATTTTTGCAGAATAGCATTTTTTAATATATTTCATTATATTAAAAAAATGCTATTCAGTGAAAACGAAAGAAATTCCTCGTGAGCGCCGACATGCATGTCATAGGCATGTCGGGTGTTATCTGCCATGCCTATGATGCCTCTATAGCTCCCATGTCGGTAATTTCTTTTTTGGCAAATAGGTCGGGTATCATCTGGCATGCCTATGACGCCTTCAAGGTTGTGTGTTGGGCTTATGAGACATTTCTTTTTTGCCGAATATCACACATGTCGGGTGTCACCCTCCATGCCGATGACGGCTCTATAACGCGCATGTCCACGCTCGTGAGACATTTCTTTTTCGCTGAATAGCTCATGTATCGGCCGCGCTGATGATGTCTCTATAGCTCATATGCTGAGGCTGGTGAGCCAAAGCTGAGCTTTCACTGCTAAGCTGTGGCCTTTAAGGCAGAAAAAAAAAAAAAAATACGAGTGCTGGGGGAGTATGGGTGAAATGTTGTTTGAGTGGAAAGGGTTAATTTAGATTCAAACGAAATGAAACGTAGAAGTTAAACAGCTATGGCAACAAGAAGAACAAATTCAGATAAAACTTATTGCCAAGTATATCGTGATATACACTAAAGAGCAATTGAATTAGAGACAGCTGGCATAATGCAAATGTAGCGCTGTGGGCGGCCCTGTAAATGGAAATGGCATGACGTATGCAGCGATCCGACAGTGTAAGGAGTGATGCGACGGGAATCAGTAAGAGTCGGACGCAGTATGAGTAAAACGAAGGATCTAAGCGCATTTGATCGTGGGCAAATTGTCGAGGCCCGACGAATGGGTCACTCCATCTCGGAAGTTGTGCAGGCACCGCGATTTTCATGAGCCACTGTGTCATGGGTGCACCGTGAGTACATCGAATCCGGTAAAACCATCCCTGCAAGGGCCAACTGCCGTGGACAACAGCGTGTGGATGAGTGGAGTCGTCATCGGCTAGCTCACATTGTAACAGCGGATAGACGGGCCACAGTGCAAGAAATCACTCGGCAATTTAACGCTGGTGCACAAAAACGTGTAAGCAGCCACACCATCCAGAACCATCTCCTCGCTATGGGGTGTAAGAAGCCATCGTCCCACGAGGGTGCCGCTACTGACCGCACATCACAGGGTGCAAAGATTAGGATGGGTGCGGGAACATCGTCACTGGACCCTAGACATGTGGGAAAATGTTGCCTGGACTGATGAGTTGAGATTCGCATTGGTACATGCAGATGGCAGGATACGAGTACGGCACAAACCACATGAAGCGATGGATCCTTCTTGCCAGCAAGGTACTCTTTAAGCTGGTGGGGATGTCATTCTTGTCTGGGGACTGTTTACGTAGACTGAAATGGGACCCCTGGTACGTGTGACATCATCCCTCACAGGTCAACGGTACCGGGATATCCTGGATGACCATTTGCTCCCATTTGTGCGTCTTGAACATCCCACTGGGGGCCTCATTTTGCAACAAGACAATGCACCATGCCATCACTCCCAAATTGTATCTAAATGGTTGGATGAACACTCCACTGACGTGATCTCGCTTCTTTGGCCAGCTAGGTCACCTGACCTCAATCCCATCGAGCACATCTGGGATGCCTTTGAGAGAAATGTTTGAGGCTCTGACCTCCTCCATCAAATCTTCATGAACTGTGGGAGCTTGTTCAGGGGTCGTGGATCCATATGGCTTCCCAACGCTTTCGGTGTCTTGTCGAATCCATGCCGAGACGAATCGCCGCCGTCATCAGGTCGAAAGGTGGTGCTACACGTTACTAGACAGGTATCTCAAATTCAATTGCTCTTCAGTGCATATATTTAACAAGCAGTGAGATTGTATGTACAGGGTTCCCACGCTACCTGGAGAACCGGGAAATCAGTGAATTGTCAGGGAAAAAAATATTGGCTCAAAAAGTCAGGGAAAAGTCAGGGAAAACATGAATTTTCGTAAAAAAATCAGGGAATTTTGAAATTTTATTTCGTAAGTCAGGGAATTTGGGGAGTTTCTAAATTAAAATACTTTTCCCTCTGTGTTTGATCGTTCTCCGTATTTAACATTTCGTTCAGTTTACTCCCAAGGACCGAATTGTAGGTTAAAGGGGAAGGGGGTGAAACTAACGTATTTGGCAGAGTTCTCCATCATTGAGCACTAGAAAAGGAATTCTTTCCAGCCACGTGGGGAGGAAACCCCTACGGTGGCTACTAGGAAATGAAAAGGGTGCGTAGTGTAGGAGTGAGAGTGGAGCCTGTGGAGGTGTTACGATGGAGTGACCAAAGCACTTCCTGCCCCCTTCATTCCGTTGTTTGACTGCCAGACTGGGGATAAAAATGGTGAAAACCAACTTTTTCTATTCTTCATGAAACTGGCTGAAATTTTTACATACACCATAATTGGTTAACAGAAGCTGACCTCT
Source organism: Macrothele yani (assembly GCA_039090855.1). Classification (NCBI taxonomy): domain Eukaryota; kingdom Metazoa; phylum Arthropoda; class Arachnida; order Araneae; family Macrothelidae; genus Macrothele; species Macrothele yani. Next base: position 34,693,479 of record CM077013.1, on the reverse strand, counting down.
AAAATTTCGCGTAAATCGGTTTAGAACTTTTGAAATTATCCTTTAAAATTTTTAATGGGATAAATCTTTAATGTAGCGCTTTTACTGAGGGTTTCTGGTGAGCTTTGCCGTGCCTCAGTGCGTTTTAGGCTGGGATAGCTTACTGGTGAAGGGTCACTAAACGGGCTTTGAGCGGTCGCAATGACTGCGTGTGCCAACAGGAGCCAACTGAGTTTATTGCCTTCTTTAACGTTCCGAGACTCTTTACGGAGTAACTGTTTATGTTTCACTGAATATGTTGCAGAATGCTTTTCATTCTTTTTTTTACTGCTATTTAGAAAGAAGATGAAGTGTTCGTATTCTATTTTTGTCCCCTCTTTTCTCTGCAAGAAAAGATTTCGCTTCAATGTTTGACTTTTGAGTTTGCGTGCTAAATATTTCAATGACTACACTATTCCTTTTCAAACTTTTTTTATTTTGATATTTATTATAACCGCATAATAAAGTTATGAATTCATTCTCCGCGAGAAACGTGCTGCAAGATGACAAGCTTAAATTTTTTTTTTTTTAAGCTTTTATCCGATTCGCTTAAAATTTAAGGGGCCCGTTCCTGTTAGTGATTTATGGAGTTGATTAAAGGTTCAGTCAGTTTTGCAAAAAATCTGCAAAAACATATTTTCAACATTTTTTATCACAGTCTCAGAACCCCATGTCGGATACTTCGTTATCAAACCAAAGCCTTTGGCCAATGCGAAAAGAGGGACTCCTGCTGGCGCGCATACTTTTACCGTGATCAGAGAGTTTCTGCCAACCCCCATGTCACCCCCAAACAGCCGGCCACGTGGTGCCTGCCCGCCGGTATTTGCTCCCGTGCTTACACCTTGCATAGAGTTTTCGATGGCGTTTATGTCAAATTAAAGTAATCGGCGAATTGAGAGGTCTGCAAGGTTTCTGACTGGTGTAATTATGACTTCCAAGAAAACTCTATTTAATGTGGATTGGCTTGAAGAAAAACTTAACCCACAGTGGTCAGAATGGCTGTTACCTGTTCAGGATGACCCATACAAAGCAAGATGTAAAGTTTGTTTAAGAAGTTTCAACTTGAGCAATATGGGCCACCAAGCGATTTTGAGCCATGAACGAAGTGCTAAACAGATAAAAGCTATAAGCCAGGCTTCTGCTTTTTATGCTGTTACAAATTTTTTTACATTGGATACTGCACCACTTCAAAGGGATTGTTCAGAAAAACAAAGTGGAACTTTAGGCAGTATGGCTGCTGCTCCTGATTTGATACCGTCCATGCCATATTCAGCAGATTTTGTAGCAAAGCAGAGTGGATCTTCATCCACTGTATCTCCTACTAATATTTCAATGTTGAACATCACTAGTTTTATGACAAAAGAGTGCATTTTAAGAGCAGAAGTAATTTGGGCCATGAAGCTTGTAATGTCAAATTCTCCATACAACTCTCTTAAAGATGCTAGCGATGTATTCCAGCATATGTTTATGGACAGTGATATAGCAAAAAAGATAAGTCTTGGTGCAATAAAATGTCATATATAATTTGTTTTGGGCTTGCACCATATTTTTCTAAATGCTTATTATCAGAGATATCAGGTACTGAATTTGTCATATGCTTTGATGAAGCCCTTAATAAAGTAGCTCAGAAAGGGCAGATGGATTTGATTGTTATATTTTGGTCTAAGTCATTGAACCAGGTATGTACACGTTATTTGAATTCAGTATTTCTTGGCCATGCAAGAGCATCTGATCTCATTGAAAAGTTCCGTGAAGGAGTTTCAGAATTAGATTTAAATAAACTGTTGCAAATTTCAATGGATGGGCCCTATGTTAATCATAAATTTCTGCGAGTTATAAGGGAAGATTTGTTGGCAGAAAATGGATGTGATCTACTTGATCTGGGTTCATGTGGACTGCATGTGGTTCATGGAGCCTTTCGGAGAGGCCATGATGCTACTGACTGGAATTTGAATGATATCTTCACAGCTTTCTATCAGTTGTTCAAAAATAGCCCTGCACGGCGAGCTGATTATGTATTGATAACAGGATGTGAAATTTTCCCTCGTAAGTTCTGCCAAGTCAGGTGGGTCGAAAATGTTGCTGTGGCAGAGTGGGCCATTCAGATTTTTATCAACATAAAAAAGTACGCTGAAGAGACAAATACCTTGCCAAAAACTTCAACATGTGCACATGTTGCAGTAGCATGTAAAGATAACCTAATCCTTTCAAAGTTTGCATTTTTTTCATCAGTAGCTAATGTTTTGGAACCATTTAAAAAAATTCCAAACAGCTGATCCTGTGATTCCATTTCTGTATGACAGTTTATGTGATCTTGTCCGGCAGTTGATGTCTAGATTTATAAGGAAAAAGGTGATGGAGGAATGTGCAATTCCAAAAAAATTGTTTAAGCTTGACGTAAGTGATAAGGTTAACCACTGTAAACTGCAAAATGTAGACATTGGTATTGCTGCTCATGGATATTTGATGAAAAGTAAAACTTCAGAGATTCAGAAAAAGGAATTCAGAGCAGAAAGCATGAAATTTTTAGTGGCAACCACACAGAAAATAGTAGAACGAGGTCCCACAAATTTTTCTGCTATCAAAGCAGTTTCAAGTCTGAATCTTAAGCTCATAAAGTCAAATTCAATAATTTGTGAAAAAAGAATGCATTTGCTGTTGCATATATTGCATGAAAAAAACAGAATATTTTCTGTTTCAGCAGATCGAGCAAAACAGCAATTTCAACAGTGGTGTAGCAGAGCAAAAACTGAACTGAAGGATGTGTTTACTGCATTCTCAGAAAATAACCGCCTGGATGCATTCTATTCTTCTTTACTTCAGGATAAAGAACATTTCAAGGAACTGTGGGTGGTTGTTGAATTGGTTCTTACTTTATCGCATGGAAATGCGCCTGTTGAAAGTGGTTTTTCAATTAATAAAGACATGTTGGTTGAGAATCTTCATGAAAAGTCACTTATTTCATTTCGTACAGTATACGATGCCATAAAGTCGCATAACGGAGTAGTTTCAGTGCCCATAACTGCAGAATTACTGCAGTATGTGAGGATGTCTCAATCAAGATATCAGCAAGCATTAGCAGTTCAAAGAGAAAGGAAAAATAAAGAGACACAACTCGTGAAAAAAAATTGCAAGGTGTCTGATCAGATAAGTATTTTAGTGCAAAAGAAAAGAAAGTTGTCTCATGAGGTTCTTTTGGAGACAGGAAAAATTGACCAGCAAATTCAGGAATTGTCAAAATTGATGTAACTGTGCATAAAACTAACTAGATTCCAGTGATTTCTTTTAGTATTCAGTGTAAAATTTATTGCAAGGAAGCAGTGACTTATTTTGTTTCACTTTACATGTGTAGTTATAATGTGTTTACAAAAACAAATCTGCCCAGATTTTTTTGTTAACCAGTTAGATCTCAATGATTTTAGAGTTGCCTTTGAACCTCAGTCAGTTATTTTCATATGAGGAAAAAAACCCCCTCTGGGTACAGATAACTTAAAAACAGCAGTATTTCATCATTAGCAGGATAAGCCAAGACCATGCTGGTATGTGCAGAAAATTTCTTTTTCTTTACTGTTCACCAATTTGTATTCCATATTTTTTAAATAAGAATGTAAACTTCTAAAACAAATTATATGACTCAGTAACTTGGGATAGGTATAATGGTAAGTATGTGCAGCATGTAATATGTTTTAGAATCTGTTATGAGTATCACTGTCAAAACACTGCATTACAAGAGTTAAAGCTAGTTCAATATCCTGTTATGGAATTGCTTATTCACAATTTTCTGCTCAGCTAACTAAAACAATATTTTAATATCTTGCATGCAAATCTGGGGAAGTATCTAATTAGCCAGTATTTTTTTCTCATATGTTGTTAAGCATATTTTCAAAACGCCATTGCAAACACCTGGAATTTTACTCAAAACTACCTGGAAAACCTGGAAAAGTCAGGGAGTTTGATTTCACTAACTGAGTGGGAACCCCGAAGTAGTTCCATTCCATATCTGAGTTTTCATGTCTACAGTTTGAGACTGATACTGTACAAGATCCAAGGGTTCCTAGAACTGATTACTGACCATTTTGCATTGACTGAAACCTGAAGACTAGCTGAGCTTTGATGCCTGTAACACAAGGATTGATACTTTTATAAGTACATAATTCATGGTACTTTAGTGCAGCAAGAAAGATTGTTTGTGTCAGTTATTTGTAAACACAGTTAGTGGAATTTTCGTTGATATTTTGTTACGTTATGTTGCATAACTTCAAAATCTTGTCACAATAAATGGTGATATATAAGAATGTTATTCATCACTTTAATACTAACAGTTTCTTAAAGTGTGTTTGTGTGTGTTGTTTAAAATGCTTATTTTGTCAAAGTTTGGTTCTGTTCTTTTTTGTCTTAGGAAGAAGTAAAACACTTCTGTCGTATCTGCAATTCCCATATAAGTGCAGGTAACATTTGTTTGTTGCTATTCTTGTAAATTTCTTTTCAGAAACTTTAATAACACTGGTCTACAATATTTTTATATCATGAAAAAATGTAGATGTTTTTAACTAATTTTTGGGTGCTAATTTCAGGTCTGACCTTAAAAAATGCCCACTACATCAAATTTTTTTTATGGGGCATTAAATGTCTACTATTGTTCCACATTAGCGCTTATAGGCATGTAAAAGGACACTAGATCTTTTTATTGTCATATTTTGCTGCCGGGCATGTTATGGGTGGCAACACTGATTTTTCCATAGGTAGAGAATGTGTAACTGCAACCAAACCGCCATTGCCGTTTTTTACATTAAAGAAGAAACGTGCTGCATTTTAATGAGCAAAAGTTGGCAAAATGGAGAAAAGGGATCTTCGCTGATGAATTAATGTTCCAAATAAGTTTCGTTATTTGTGCGGACAGTATATTATAAAATCGCAGTCATCCATTGACAAAAACTGTGATTTGTACTTTTGATGTCATGTTGGAGATCAAAATAAATTGTGGGCTTCACATGTCACATGTATGCTGCATTTCCTGCTTTGTTGGACTGAGTGAATGGTTGAAAGGTAAGCTGAAATCCATGCCTTTCACAGTTCTGATGATTTGGCGTGAGCCAACTGATCATATGGAAGATTGTTATTTTTGTTTAACCAAAGTGAGTGGCTTTTCAAAGAATAAAAGTAAAATACAGTATCCAAAGTTGCCACCAGTCTTATGGTCTGTTCTGCATGGGGACGATTTTCCTACACCAAAACTTCTATTGAACTGTGAAGAGATAGATTCAAATTCATCCAATGAAGATATGGATGCACATGAAGATCCAGATCCTACGTGTACTCCTAAACACTTAGACGAGCCCCACTTGATTGAGCAAAATGAACTCAATGATCTCGTTCGAGACCTACATCTTTCCAAACAACAAGCTGTACTTTTAGGTTCCTGACTGCAAAGTGGAACCTGCTAGCAAGAGTACACATTTGTCTGTGTTTAGAAATAGAATTTTGGGTCTATGTTCTTTCTATGAAATGCAGGACGGTATGTGTTTTTGTTCAGATATTCCGGGCTAATGACAATAAGAATATCTCATGATTCTAGGGAATGGCGTGTATTTATCAACTCGTCCAAGGTTAGTTTAAAAGCTGTCCTTTTGTCCAACGAAAACCAGAAGCCTTCCATTCCAGTGACACACGCTGTAGGAATGAAGGAGACTTATGAAAGCATGGACAAAGTTCTCACTGCAATACAATATGGCTAGTTTAGGTGGTCAATATGTGGTGAAATGAAAGTATCACTCTTGCTCAGGCTTCAAAGTGGCTTCACCAAAATTTGTTGTTTTCTTTGCTTGTGGGACAGTAAGGCCACAGCAGAACACTATGAATGGACAGACTGGCCTAAACGAGATGTTTTCCTTCCTGGAGAGAGTAAACGTTCGTCACAAGCCCCTAGTTTATCCCTTTGATGTACTGCTTTCACCACTTCATATCAAACTGGGGCAATGAAAAACTTTGTAAAGGCTATGGAAAAATCTGGCCCAGGTTTCTTTCACTTAAAGCAAACGTTTCCACATTTAAGTGATGTAAAACTCAAAGAAGGCATCTTAGTTGATCCTCAGTTGCGAAAACTACTGTGTGATTCTGTTTTTACCGAAAAGCTAAACAGCATGGATCTTGCCGCCTTTCAATATTTCACATCTGTGGTCAAGGAATTTCTGGGTAACCACAATGAGGGCAACTACAAACAGCTTATTGACAACCTTCTCAAAAACTATAAAAACCTTGGGTGCCGGATGTCCTTAAAAATACATCTCCTGCATTCGCATCTGGACTTCTTTCCTAACAACCTAGGAGCAGTCAGCGATGAGCAAAGAGAATGGTTCCACCAAGATATCTGAATGATGGAGAGGTAGCAAGGCAGGTGGGATCTCTCAATCATGAGTGATTACTGCTGGTTTTTGCAGAAAGGAGAACAACACATAAGAGAAAAAAATGAACTACTTGTACAGGTATATGAGTAGGTGTGTGTACATTATATTGTTTACTTTTTCTTTTGCTGTCTCATATGCAGTGATATGTGAATAGGGTATTTATACTTTGCAACACTAATTATATAGTTAATAAGACACATAAGTGCTGTAATACATTACAATACAAAGCTGTAATGTGTACATCTTACATTGTATATATGTAGAAAACTGTAAGTGGTTTAGAGTTTTTACAGTCATAATTGAATTCAGCACCCCGAAATTAGTTAAAAACATCTTATTTCACCCGTGTTATGAAAACAAAGTTTTAAAATGTTGACTAGTGTAATAGTACTTTGACTATAGAAATAAAATTTTGAATCAGCACTTTTGTTTTTGATATATTGCTAACAAATATTTAGTAGTAAATGCAGAATTTTTCATGTAAAACATGATAACAGGTACTGTAATCTCAGCATGTGTCTTTTGCACATCTGTTATAAATATGTAGTTCTAAAGGTGCTGCTTATTATGCGTGTCTTGTCTGTGGACACAGTACATGTCATAGGATTAGGATTGAAAAAAAAATCTTTATGCTGAGTACAGAAAAGTACACTCAAAATTCGTCTTCCAGCTCTTTTTTTTTTTTTTTTTTTTTTTTTTTGAGGTAGAATGTTTCCGGGCAGTTGACATGTTAAGTATGATTTTATGGTGCAGATGGCGCATTTGCACTGCGAACCTGAACCTGCACTAAAAGGGCTAAAGAAATTGAAACAGAAAAGCAGCATAAAAATATCCATATGACTAACATTTTCAATTGCAGATAACAGATGCTACCATTAAACTTTAAAAATCACAAGATTTGCTAAAGGTGTTTATACAAGGGTAAACAAAAATGTAAAAGCAGTTTGTGAATTAAACTGATACTGCAAGCAATTGTAGTCAACCCATGCTAACACACCCTAATTGTAATAAGATGAGGTGGCACCTGCATTGCACGTTACATGTCAGTTTTTACTGGGGCAGTTAGTGTATAAACATATCTCACTCGGCGCGGTACTGAGAGTTCTGTTGGTTCGATTCCACAGCGGCGGCTGAAAAACAATTTTTCGGTTGCTGTGTGTTTCTGGAACGTGGAAAGAGCGATGTATTTATTTATTATTATTATTATGGAAATTCCTGTTTCTAATTGCACTGCTGTTGAGGAGCATGCTGTAAGCTTTTGGTAAAAGTGGTCAAGAATTGTGAAATTCACAAAAGGGTAGCATGCTGTGGTGATAGATGTATAGTACAAGAAAATTTTACTCATGGGAATAAAGGTTTAAATCTGGAAGAGCACGTGTAACTGATGAAATTCAGTCAGGGAGCCCATCAACGTCATGAACTCTGTATTATTGATCATGTGAACTCTTTCATTCATGAAAACCAATGGATTATTGTGTTTTCTGTGGCAGATATGGTAACAAGTTATGGTTCTGTGTACGCAATGGTGAATGATGACTTCGGATACCAGGAATTCCATACCTAGTTTTTGCAGCTTTATGAAGAAGAACCAGGTTTACTGGAAAGCATTATCATTGGAGATGAGACCTGGGTGTATCATTTTGACCCTGGAAGCAAGAGATAGGTAATGGAGTGAAAACACCCCTCATCTCCATCAAAACAGAAGTTTAGAAGTGTCCCCTATGCCAAAAAATATCATTAGCCTTGTTTTAGGCTAACAGGGCCAAAAACAAGGCTACAGGGCCTGTATTGGAACATTATTAGGAAGATGAGCAAGCTGTTAACAGTGCAACATATTCAACAATGCTTAAAGGCAAGCTGAAACCTGAAATTTGCAACAAAAGAGAAATGTCAAAAACCATTCAATAGCAATTCTTGCGGCCATACTGTAGCTGCAACCATTAAGTTTGACATTCCTTCACATCCACACACATCCTGTATCCCACACCAAGCAATTTTAATTTCTTCAGTTTCCTTAAAGGAGCATTACATAGTAGGCAGATGTGGAAGAAGCAGTGCTTATGTGGCCTAAGGGACCACTGAAAACCTTCCCCTTTGAAGGGATTAAGAGGATTTTGGACCATTATTAAAAGTATGTTGAACTGCAAGAAGACTATATTAAAAAAAATGACAGTTATGTAAGCTTCACTGTGTTTTTCGTAAGTACAACAATATTACTTTTCGTATCTGATTTACCATTGTAATTTTGCTTTAAGTGAATTTATATGTACTGCAAAATAAATTCGATATTAGACATTACTGCCATGTGATTGAAGGAATGTAATGTAAAGCTGTTCCTGAATCTGGACAAGCCCGAAAATATCATACACTAACCTGGGTTTTGTTGATATAATCTTGTTCCAGGTATTTTTAAATTGCATCTTGCATGTAAGATGTAGTACCATACATATAAGCCGGTTCATGTATAAACCAACTTCCTTCTAGTTTAACTGTCAAAAATAGATATGAAATAAGGACACACATGAAAGCCCCAACATTCAGATTTCACAAATTTGGGAAACTGACATATTTTTTTTAATGATAGCAATAAATGCATGTGTCTCCGTATGTTCAATGGTTTTTCCTAATGAAATTCATGTTGACTCATTTTCTGCCACTTCTACTTGCTACATTTCATTGTCAGTCAATAGAGCAAGCATTCTCCCTTTGTTTTTAAGGTAAATTAAATTTCAGTATTGGTATAGACAGTCAACTGGATGTACAGTTGACTGTCTAATATTGGGGGTTTGTTTGATCTTATCACCACCTATTTGCATACTATGTAGCGTTCTCCCTAGATTTTTTTTTCTGCTGGGTGGCAAGAAATTTTAGCTGGATGGTACTTTTAGTGACCCTTCCCCGATTGAGAAAAAAAAATGTTTTGCTTAGCATTATTATACTTAAACATCTTTAGCAGTGTGGTGGGCATTAATGTAACTTAACATGATAAACAACATTAGAAAATTGTACAAAAATGATAAAAAACATGAGTTCTTAACTAATTAACCATTCGACACAGATTTCAGCCAGTTTTCATCAGTATTTATGGTGCATGTGGAAATAAGTTTCCCACTCTTACTATTGGGTTGTTGGAAAAGCCATGACGTATTTTGGTACCCGATGGTGGTTGGGTGGTTTTGGAAGTACTAGAGGCATGTACAACTCTGTTATCGCTATGACATTCAACAGGTGCCAGTTCTAGCTGCAGTCTAAAAGGAATAGTGAGCGGTTTGGTTGATTTGTGGAGATTTGACATCAAGTTGAAGATGGAAGACCAAACTGTGCATTTTCGCCATATTTTACTGTTTTACTTCCGTAAAGGGAAGACGCGCATCAAGCTTGTGAAAAGTTGCGTAAAGTGTACGATGATAATGCTCTACAAGAACGTCAGTGCCAGCGGTGGTTCGCAAAATTCTGTGCTGGTGATTTTGACCTCAACGATGCTCCTCAGTCCGGGAGGCCAACCGAGGTTGATGATGACCAAACCAAGACATTGATCGAGTCAAACCCACGTTACACGACACGAGATATTGCAGACACATTGCGCATCCATCATTCAAGCGTTCACAACCACCTGAAGAAGCTGAGATACGTAAGCAAGCTCAATGTGTGGGTTCCTTATAAACTCAAAGAAGCTCAATTGACAGCATGTATAAACATCTGCGATATGATCATTAAACGTGAGGAAAACAATCCTTGTTTGAAGCGACTGATAACTGGTGACGAAAAGTGGATTGTGTACAACAATGTGCTGCGCAAACGGTCTTGGTCCCGACGTGCTGCTTTGCCTCAAATGACATAAAAAAAAAGACATTCATCAGTGGAAGGTTCTGGTCTCAGTGTGGTGGGGTTTTAAAGGTGTCATGTTTTTTGAACTCCTACCACGGAACCAAACAATCAATTCGAATGTGTACTGTCGGCAATTGGACAGTTTGAACGAATCCATCATCCAGAAACGTCCAGAGCTCATTCATCGTAAAGGTGTGTGTTTCATCACGACAACGCGAGACCACACACAAGTTTGATCACCCGCCAAAAATTATTGGAGCTTGGGTGGGATGTGTTGCCACACCCAGCATACTCGCCTGACCTTGCGCCGTCAGACTTCCACTTGTTTTGCTGTCTTCAGCAGTCCTTGCGTGGTTTAACGTTCAATTCAGATGAGGCTGTAAATCAGCACCTTGTGCAGTTTTTCGCCGCGAAAGACAAGTCCTTCTATGAATGAGGCATTCTGCAGCTCACTGAAAGATGGTAAAAGGTTATCGAACAAAACGGGCATTATATCATTGATTGATCTTTGTTCTTTCTATCAATAAATGACCTTTGTAAAACATGGCTAAAATACGTCATGACTTTTCCAACCCAATATAATGTGTGTTGTGAAAATGTTCATTAAACAAAATTTAGCTGGGTGGCAGAGAACATTAGCTGGGTGAGCTGCCCAGTAAAAAGGCTCTAGGGAGAACACTAACTATGATTTTGTCTAATTAGTCATCAGCATTGACCTTTAGAGCCAAAATTGTGATCACAAAATAAGCTGATTTATGCAGCATTATTCTTTCTTCCTATTTTGGGAGCATTTTCTGCTCCTCATAGAGTTAGAAAGTTATGCATGCACACACATGGAGTTAAAATTATTTGTTTTTTTTATCAGTGCACTTTTTGTGTGATAAGAAAGCCTAACTCTATTGTGGAAACAGAGATCACATGACCAAATTGAGCCACCTGTGAAAATATCTCATGGTAGCCAAGTCAAGGCTCTTCCACTGGAAATGGAATTGTAATGTCAAATAGATGTAAACTAAAGGAAAGTGAAGCTGATTTAATTATACAAGAGATGTTCAATAAACAAATTTCCTGTGTCTGATGTTTTATTACCAGTGTACATACAGAAACAAGACGAGCTAAAAGCTAGTGGCTTCCTATACTTGTCTTGAAATTTGTGCTTTTCTACAAGTTGTTGCCAATGAAAGTATTGGGCTGTGTAACATGAAATGTCGCTTCTGTGCTGCGGTCGGTGCTGATGGCACTGGAGTCAGTGGTAGATGGTGCACTGGCAGGTACTGGGCAGGGCAGGGTAGGGTACAAAGAGTACATCAGCTGCTGTAACACCCAGGGGCGTAAAGATAACCCTGCGTCGCGGGGGGGGGCATGAAATTTAGGGGGGCCAGATCTACTTAGGTATTTTTGAATTTTTTTTTATTTAGCAATTTAATTTTAGACACGAGGTTTTCTACTTGCTCTAAAAAAATTTTGTTTTAAATTTTTTGTCTTTTGGATACGGAAGTTTTTGAACTAAAGGACCCCATTGACACAGACTTTGATCTGTGTGCCGATTAGATTTTAGGAAGAGATTGTCTGACCCCAGGTCTTAAACAACCCTTAGAAATAGGAAACTATGAGATTTGGGCTAGAGTACCTGATAGGAAAGTGACACGGAAGCCAGGTAGAAAGAGGGAGGAAGACACCCTTATTTATTACTGGGGGCCAGTACCCCGGGGTACGACGGCTTAACGTGCCCATCCGACGAACGGCAGATATTTAGTAGTTCGAGCGTTCGTACCTTCCTGGGATCGAACCTGAGGTTTCTGCCTTCGGTCGTGACACTCAAAGTAGGCTTGATGGACTTGCGATGATAAGCATTGAAAATGACCGAGCCAGAAAACTAGACGTGGCGAAACTGATTGAAATATTCGCTAAGAAGAACGTTAGAAGGGAATCCAGATTTTAGTAATGCAAGTTTTCTTCATTTTGTAAAGTATGCTTGCTTCGTGAATTTAAAAGACAAGACACTGAAAAGAAACAATATCGCTGAAGTATTTAAAACTAGAAAAATGTAAACACAATTGTTGTTTCTCTTTCTCAAAAATTATTGTGTTAAGGAATTAAACAGCTTTAAAAGAAGTTTGAAACCCGACACTCAAATATCAGTATTTGTTTTTACTTGATTTGATATCGTGAACATTTGTCAATTGAAGATTTTGCACTTTTTTTCCTGAGTACTAAATTTATCGAGGATACTTACTATAATAATTGCTCACATAATTAAAAGCAATACATAAGTTATCGTGGAATCAATATCTGGAAAATATATTTTTACTACGGCGAAGTTAAATATTTACCTTCAATTTTTGCATTAATTTTTTCTATGTTGGGGACCTGTTAAGAAAATTTTGCTGGGGGCCCAGATATTTTGCGTTACGCCACTGGTAATATCCATAAGTTGTGATGGTAGTGTGTAGAGCAGTTTCGTGGTGGCGCGGCATGGAAGCAACACCGAATAAATGTGGCTTTAGGTTACTGTACCTGTGTGAGTGGAAATTGGGACATAATACAGGGACAGCTGCATGCAATACTAATGAGGCGTTTGGCGAGGATACCGTTAATAATCGTACACGGCAGCGTTGGTTCCAAAAGTTTAGAGGTGGAGATATGAACCTCTATGACTAGGAGCACCCGAGTGTATGGTGAATAATGATGGAACTACAGGCACTAGTCCAAGAAAACCCATGTCAAATGGTGCGAGACCTTGCTGTGCGCCGAAAACTGTCAAACCACCTGTGGGCTATAGGGAAGGTGAAAAAGATCGATCAGTGGGTCCCGCATGACTTGCTGGACAAACAAAGAGCAATGTTTGGAGGTGTGTCCATCATCAGCCACACATAACAAACGGGACCCGTTTCTGGATTGGATCATTACCTGCGATAAAAAGTGGATTCTGTATGAGAATTGTTGATGATCTGTGCAGTGGGTTGATTCCACTGAACCGCCCAAGAAGATGGCAAAGCCGGCATTATACCCCAAGAAGACTATGGGGACTGTGTGGTGGACATCTCGCGGTGTAGTGCACTACAGCTTTCTGAAACCTGGATCCAGCATTACGGCTCAGTCATACTGCCAAAAAATTGATGCCATGTACCAAAAATTTGTGCAAACAACAACCTGCCTTGGTTAATAGGAAAGGGCGTATCCTATTTCACGATAACGCATGTGCTCATGTCACACGGCTGACCGTCCAAAAGCTGCACCACTTGGGCTATGAGTTTCTGTCACATCCGATGTATAGCCCCGATCTCAGCCCTACAGACTCACTTCCACAGTCTGACAGTCTATCTCACTGGGAAATGCTTTGTTGATCAACAGGTTCTCGAAAGTGACATCCAAACTTTTATGATGTCCCGACCTGCCGATTTCTACCACCTGCCAACCCATTGGCATCAATGTATTGATGCGGTGGGCGGTTATTTCGACTAAAGGTTGTCATTTCTCTAACAGGTATGCCTCTTTCATTTCACACTCTTTCAGATGACATTTCATTTTACACAACCCAATAAGAGACTGTGGTGGTGAGAATGCTTGCCTCAACACAAGATCTGACATCACAGTGAATGTCTAACTGTCTTGTATGTAGAGGAAATTTCAGCTGTTTTTAGGATCAATGGGCATGTGAAGAAATGACATCCAATGCTAGACTGGTGGAGGTATATGGGGAAATGGGATGTCCAAGAAAATGGCGCTAAGATGGTGACAGCTATTCAGTGAAGGGCAGATGAGCATGTACTATGTAAAGAGATCTTTTTCCCTCTCTACTGCCATAGCAGATGGGTCATTCTACGCCAAATCGTCAGATGCTATCCACCACACCATCTCCAATTCTTACGATTTTTTTTTCATGAATTGATCACCACAAGGTATGAAAATCCTGAAAGTTTCATTTTTTTATTTCCCGTAGATTAGAAGATATTCATTTTCGAATTCTGGTGCATGGCGGGGCTTAATCGCGTAAAAACGCAAATATCTCCATTGTTTCCACTTAGTAGTTCTAATTCTGACTATTATATAGCTCTAATTATTGTACTATTCTCTTTTACGTGCGATATTTCAAAGTAACTTGTACAGAAAACTAGCAGATAATGCTTACCTTGGCATTCCTTTCTAGCGACGGGAACATTTCACGCACGTGTTTTCCGGTCCTTTGTTGATGTTATTGTCCTAAAGTCCGTTGTATGCGATGACTGGCTTTACTTCTCACACTTTTCGCTGGGTATACTCATTGGATCTTTGCCTTAGGATTCAAACATCAATTTTTACCGTTCTTTATACTCGAAATTTTCGCCCATACTCTGGGCATCTTCAGGAGCGTGGCGACTTTACCACCGATGTTCGTGGTTAACTTCGTGCTAATGGAGTCCGATACTCCTTGTTGCCATTCGTCGGAAAAACTTTCCTGGATATATTTCGTTATCAAGCCAGGCTGGCGCCATCTATGTTTCGTTAAGAACTCTTTTTTTTTTTTTTTTTTTTTTTTTTTTAATTTTCTTCTCCTATCCTGGTTTTCTTGTCTTTTTTGCCTGTTTTTCTTTTGTTGTTTTTCTTGTCTTATTAGTTCTTTCCACAGGCCCGATAATGTGCTAGGGTCGTTCTGGTTACATACCGTTGCTTTATTTTTGTAGATTAATATTGCTTCTTCCCTCCTCATTTGCCTTTCCGATTTTTATTCTTTTTTAGCATTTTAATTTCATCGAACTTTGGGAATGTCCGGTTTTCCATGCAGAATTGCACTAAAGCAGTTTTGGCTTCTTTTTTTGCCAGTTAGATATGTGTTGTTTAAGTCTTTTTTTAATCTGTTTTTCGTACTTCCAATGTATGATATTGGGGGTATGTGTGCTATTGGAATTTCGTAGGTTCCTGATTCTTCTAGCATTTTTTCCTCTGTTTTTTTGTTGACAGTCATACTTTTCACGGTGTGCACTGAGCTTCCTAGTTGTAAGTCATATTTAGCACAGTGCCTATTGATTTCTTTACTCACTCCTTCCAGGTATGGGAAAGCTCCAATGTATTTCAATTTTTTATTTCTCATCTTCCTTTGGTTGTGCACTTCTTGGCCTTCTTTACTCTGAGTCATATGCATTTTACTCTCATGTATCCATTTATTAATTAGCTTGCTCGGGTACCCATACTCTTGTGATATTTTCGAGATAAACTCTAGCTCTTGATTTTTTAGCCTGTTGTTAGATGTGTGTGTGTACGCTCGCCGTATCAAGTTTACTATGCTGTTTTTTTTATGTATCACTGGATGGTGCGACGAGTATGGTATCAGTACAGGTATGTAAGTTGCTTTTCTGAACACAGAGTATTCAAAACTATTTTTGTTTTTCTTTAGTTGAATGTCCAGGAAGGATAGGCAATTATCCTCTTCAAACTCAATAGTTAGGCGCAGGTTAACGTCAGAAAAGCCGCTTATGTCAGACCGTGGTTGTACCTTGAATCGCAATCGCTGAGTATAAAACTCCGTGATGAAAGATAAATAAGCTTCATTAGTCAAATATGAAGAGCTGCTCACGTAATTGCTTTTGCATCGAAATCAAAGAATTTTTCATCACCTGGGAAGTTTATGTTGGAAGTTTAAGCACTTATGGTTTCACTCTGCTATTGTCGGGAATACATTATGGTCATTTGCAAAAGTTTAAGACCACCTCACCTGTCAATTTATTCAAAAATTAAGATTTTCAAGGAAACAACTAATTACAAGTCAGAGATATTTGAAAAGTACCAAAATCACCACCTTCGTAATTTTCCCCAAGGAATTGCACGAATTTCTATCTTCTTTAGTTTTTGAGTTACGTGCAACGGGAGAGCCTTTTTTCAAAACGTAAAAAAGCAATGTAGTACAGCACTTAGAAGATCGCAATTGTTTTTCATTTTTAAAGAAAAGTTTAGTCTAACAAATAAAGAAAAAAAAACCTTGGGGTTTTTTGTGCGCGCTGAGAAAAGAATTTTTAAATATGGTGCACGGCTCATATTTTGCCACTGTGAAATCACGCGCGGCGAATAGCATTGGCAGCCAGCCAACGGCAGCAGGAGTGGATGTTTGCCTTCGGACGGGCTGGAGATCAAGATACTATTGCACGCGTTGGTCAGATCGCACGGTAATTTGATGTGATGCTTGAAGGAGGAAGGGTAGTGAATTAATGTTATGTTTAAAGGCATTTCAAATAATATAACTGTAAAATATTGCTAAAGGGTCATTTCACGCCAAATCGTCAGATGCTATCCACCACATTCTTAGCCATTCGACGCCGAGGAAAACATATATAAACCATTTTCTTCGTACAGCTTACCAATATGAGCTATACGGTGAAAAAGGTTACACACAAATAACGCTTAAAAATTATGCAACAGACGTCAGAAATATATTGGTATTCTTACCAATCAAAGACAAGAAGAACTAATGTAAACTTTTTCTCCCCGTATAGCTTAACGATATACAGTACTGACACTTATAAATTATGCAATTGACGTTGAAAACAGTTTTTGGAATATTGATTAATGATTTCTACAGCTCACGCAATATTCGACAGAATTTTTAGACGTGAAATAGTTCTATTTCAGGAATTAATAAATTGTCTAGTTGTCCACGCCTGCCGTAAGAGAAAATGATCAAGGAATGACAGCTTGAGAAATAAAGTAATCGGGGATATATATCTCGGTGCCTATTCTTGCGAGCTAGAGGAGATATATACTGCGTTTTAGTTAATGCCAGATACTTGACAATCACATGATGACGTTAGCAAGGCTCAGCGTCGGGCTAGAAAAAATGTTATAGATTATTTTCTGGTAGATCTGGTATTTAAATGAATGAGTATATCTCGCAGTTGTCATCTTGCCTGTTTTTTATTTATTTATTTTTTATTTCAGTTGCTTATTTAAAGATAACGCGTCAGGTGGGAGCTCACAAAACTCCCAAAAGCTGATATGAAACAAAACGCACCACAGCACCCTAAAATAAGGAAAACAGAGTTTAACTGTTCGTGGTGTAGCCCAAAAATAGGAAAATACAGTTTGATGGTTACACTGAATGAAAAATTTTATGCCTCCTATAATCACATCCCGGTGTCCGAGTGGTAGCAATTGGATTTATTTTTGTTTTTATTATTATTATTTTTATTAATCATGCGAATAAATTTAGAAATAATGATAAACATTAACAGACCTCGAACGTTTGAGTACGTTTTCATGAATGTAATACCCAATGTATCACAATTATTGATTACGAATTTATGAAAAACAAATATGGAACTCGTGTTACTATTTAGCGATCATAATTTGTCCGCTCTGTTTTATGAGCTTCTGTTTCTCTTTATCAGTAGCAACGCAGTTATCGTCCTCATATTGACAAGTTACTTTAACTGTCTCTTGAATTAAGAATTAGTTTTTTTTTAACACATTACGCCACAATAACAATGCACAAAGACGCTGAAAAACTAGGCAGCAACTTTCAAATCACAAGTGAATGAAAGAGATCTGAGAAAATACACTACGGAGCTTTTCCACTTGCGGTGCTGTCTCTTAGAAATTCGTTTTCTGTTTGCCAGAGGTCCTAAATTAGGATCTGAGGGATTTGAGTTCTGGGGCTATCCTGTCTTTAAAAGAACCCCCCCCCCCCAAAAAAAAAAAAAAAAAAAAAAAAAAAAAAACTAGAAGCAAGCGTGTCGGCCCTAGCATGGATAAAAAGAGCAAATTGTCTCAAAGAAAAATAAACAGTTCTACATCTGTGGCGAACAGAAAATGTCATACCATAATGGCAAATAAGTTAACAAATGCAGGGCAGTGGCGACGCTAGCTGCTCAGAACTGGGTGGGCCATTAAGGAAGGGGGAGGGGCTAAACGTGATGGGAGAGGAGGCACACACTTTGAAGTGTTTGGCAGAAATTTTGCCAAAAAATTCTGTTCATGTGCACTTCACTCGACGCTGATAATGTTATCCCTAGTCAAAAGAAGTTTCCAAGTGAATACTGTACGTAGTATTTATTCAACCTATGTAGTATGGGAACCATGGATACGAATCTCTGTGGCAAGTTACTATTCGCAATTTTAGCTTACTAGGTCTTTTTTTTTCTCTCTCTCTTTCATAAGGCTATTTATGATGTACAGTTTGTAACCTGAAAAAGAATCTCTTTCTCTGATCGTTTTCAACTAAAATTCCAAAACGCGTGTTTCTGCTGCTCTCTTAGAAATTTGTTCAGAGGACTCCCCCCTCCCCTCCCCATTTCCCTCCGATAAGTACATAAACTAACAGCCATGTGGAATGCCATTTTGGTTTATTATTTAAGACGCTACAATTCATAAACTTCCAAAGGCCGAAAGTTTAGAACTGATTGGTTTACATCGGTGACACGAACATTAAATTTTCTCGCGGGTCATATTTAGTTTCCACGCTACAGAAAAAGTTGATTACCTTCACAGAAAATAATTGGAGATTTTGCGTGCGCATATAAAATCTTCCAAACACTTTTTTGTCATCATCATTTTTCATCCTGCGGCGAATGGCAAGTTTATACTTTTTTTTATTGGAGGGTTAACGACCACCGTGAGCAACTCAGTGGGCTATAAGCACTCGCCCTGTCCCTAATTTGGGGCCACTGGTTCTAGGGAAGGGAGAAAGCCAACGCCATAAGACAAACACAACATCCATTCCTCACCGGGATTCGAATCCGGACCCAATTTGGATGAATGATCATATTCATAAGCCATCGCTTAGACCACTGCGCCACCAGGGCAGCAAGTTTATACTTAACGACATCTTTACGGGGAGCAATAAATTTGCGGGATATGTTGATCAGACAAAGTGCGCAAAAGGTCTGGAACGTCAGGTCATTTGCAGTAACCCTCTGCAAACAACATCTAAAAAGGAGAGAGGCTTCATTTCATCACCGGCATGATAAATCTGAAAACTAAGCACGACAGAACTTTTTATCCATGTACACATACAAAGATACATACTCGCCAGAATAAAAAAAAAAGCTGATTAAAAAAAATAAAACAAGATTCCCAAAATTAGCCGAAGAAATTTCACCATGATCTCTCGTCTAGAGCGAAAGCATTGCCCCCCCCTCCCAAATAATTTTGGTTTCGCATCGATTTCAAGATATGATTCAGATGATGACACAAAACGCGGGAAAAATCTTGCGAACACTGTAAAACCTGTAGATGTTGAATTTTATGATAATCGCCAAATTCGTTATCGGAAAAAAGAAAAAAAAATACTTTCCACGGAAGATCAACTTCCTCTTGTCTGATTTAGCTAAATTTAATCAAAAACTGACATGGAAGTTGATCACAGCGTTGTGAGACATCGAAATATAAACATCGTTCATGGATTAATCATGCTTTTTTAAAATAAATAATTCCTTTTCTTCAAACCCCGTTCAACAATACACGCGTCTGCGCGATAGGGGAGATGGGTGGGATCACTTCTTGCGTGCGGGAGGAATGCCATTCTTCTTCCGGTACCAAGTCTCCGCACAGCCGTGGCCACGACGCAGCATGCTTCGCCGATTGTGCTGTCATCGTGGCAATGCACTGGCCATGCACCATGTTTAAAAATTCTTTTCTCGGCGCTCAGGCAAAATCCCAAGGGTTTTTTTTTTTTCATTTGATAGATTAAACCTTTCTTTGCAAATAATAATAACTGCAGCTTTCTAAGTGCTGTACTACATTGTCTTTTTAAGCATTGAAGAAAGGCTCTCTCATTGCTCATAACTCAAAAACTAAAGCAGATAGAAACGAGTGCATTGCACCAATGGATTCCTTGGTAAAAATTGAGAAAGAATGATGATTTATGTATTTCATTTTATTCTAAATAATGAGGATATTTGCGTTTTTACGCAAAATATGTCCGCCATGCACCAAAATTAAAAAAATTATATCTTCTAACCTATCGGAAATAAAAAATTGAAAATTTCAGGGTTTTTATAAGTTGGGAGTAACTACCCATTAAAAAAAATCGTAAGAATCGGAGATGTGTTGGAAAATTAATTCAAAATCTGACTATTTCGTGTGGAATGACCCAGATGCTAGTATGGACCAGGTGAATCAGAAAGATTCAGGACAAAAGTCTGACAGCTTGAAGTGCAAGATATTGGGAAAACATTGGACATGTCATTTGGCTCTGCTGCTTACATCGTTGTTCATGCTGAACTACTGTAAAGTGTCATGATGGATGCCTTGCCAACACACCGTGGAGCATCATTGATATCAGATGGGCTGCATTTTTGGAGCACTTAATGTGGTGCCACTACATAAGGAGGAATTTTTTGGATTGCATCATGACAGACAATGGGAGCTGGGTCAACCATTTTACTCTCGAATTCAAGGTCACATCCATGGTGTGGGACATCTGATGTGTTTAGTGAAAAAAAAAAAAAAAGCTTAGTATGATTCAGTCAGCAGGAAAAATTTTCCTGACCATTTTCTATGATGGCAGCCCATCTGATATCAGTGATGCTCCACGGTGTGTTGGCAAGGCATCCATCATGACACTTTACAGTAGTTCAGCATGAACAACGATGTAAGCAGCAGAGCCAAATGACATGTCCAATGTTTTCCCTATATCTTGCACTTCAAGCTGTCAGACTTTTGTCCTGAATCTTTCTGATTCACCTGGTCCATACTAGCATCTGGGTCATTCCACACGAAATAGTCAGATTTTGAATTAATTTTCCAACACATCTCCGATTCTTACAATTTTTTTTAATGGGTAGCTACTCCCAACTTATAAAAACCCTGAAATTTTCAATTTTTTATTTCCGATAGGTTAGAAGATATAATATGGAACTCCCAGAAGGAAAAGCCATCATCAACATTTCCTGTTATTGTGTGACCTTAACTTGGCTGAAGTCTACAGTTCAATGCAAGTGCCCCAGTCTCCTAAGCAAGGTGTCACCCTGTTAGATGACAATACTTACCTGCATTTTGCATAGCTGACAGCATTGATGATTCAAGAACATGGATGAAAACATTAGGACCAACCTTCCCAATAGCCCTGACTATGTATCTAGTGATTTCCATTTGTTCCCAGCATTGAAGAAGTTGGAAAGTCAGCATTTCAGGTGCAATACAGAGGTTGAAGAAGTTTCTTTTATGGAAACATTTTACCAATTTTTCGAACCCCACCTTCTTAACAGCGATATTTTAAAAAGTTGGTGTGATGGTGGGACAAATGCCTAAATGTTGAAGGTCATTTCATTATGAAGAGAAACAGATGAGGCATTCCATCTTTTGCTGTACCTTTGATTTATGTAAATAAGTTATTACCTATTTACCAGACCTGTAAAACTCATTTATTAAATATCCCTTGTAAGTATTTTGCCACAATAAATGTTGAAATGAGAAAATTACTTCAGATTTTGTGACCTTGGAGTCACTGATCAAGTGGGCTGAATCTACAGTATAAAAACATTTACAGGTGGTCAATTGCAAAAAAATAACTCAAATTCTGATTTTAGTTGTTTTCATTCTGTGTTTTTAAATCTGTCAATAAATGAAAAAAAGTTGGTATTCAAACTTTTACATAATATGTTTCTATGTAGTGTCTAGTAAATGTTACTATAACTGCAAAATTTTTGTTTCATTGGTTAGTGGTATCATCCAGCTGCTGTTATAAAAGTACATCCATCTCATAGTCAACATATTGAACATTTCCTGCTGTATATTGTTTTTTTGTAGTTAAAATGAAAAATACATTACGGGAAAGCTAATAGAAATGAAAACTTGATGAATGGAAGGTACCTTAACTTATTTATAGAACTAGTTTTTAACTTTCAAAAATACATTTAAAAACTTAATTTCCTATTGGCATAATTAAATCATTACCATCTAAAGTAGCACATGCTTAATTATATCAGCAATAGCCATTTCATTGGTTTGGTTTTATTTATTCACTTTGAAACTTCCTCAGGATGTGAATGCCCATTTTGACATTAGCTTTGGAAATACATGTAAGAGAACCTGATGAAAGTATATGAAAAATAAATAAAAAAATATAGGAGTAAGAGGTGTTTAATTTTACCATTTTAAAGAGGGAGTAAAAGAAATTTTAAGAACAAAATTGAAGTGGAAAAAAACTCCCATGATGGGGGGAGGGATTTAACTCCAGAGAAAACTGAAGAAATCAGATATAAGATGAGTAAAATATATTGAGGCCATCATACAGAGTTTCTGTGATAGAATGAGTATTTTAAATGAGAATGCCAGTATTTTAAATGCAAATGTATTATGTTAAAAAATAAGCTTTATTAAATGTAGCAATAATGAATATCAAGATAGAGTATTAACAATTATTGTGAAACATTAGATTTTCAAGTTTTATATTGTGGTTCAAATAATCTCAATGTGAACTGCATTTTTAGCTTGGTATACATCCAACTTGTAACCCAGTTCTTACTATGCATAGTCCAGATTACCGGAGTAACCTATAACAACTACTGAACATTTAATACCTATAGATCTTTCATGAATGAGCAACTCTTTCAAATTAAAGATTTTTGTGTGCTTTTTAAGTTTCAAGTTGTTCATTGTGCAAAAAAATTTAAAACAAAGTTTGTGCTGAATCTGTGCTTCTAAAAGACGTACTTGAAAAATTATTTTTTATTGCACAGGTGTCAGTATGAAGTTATTTTGTTTATGTATGTGACTTTTTATAATGCATAGTTCTACTGCTAGATGCATCGATGTATTTTCTATTTGCAAGAGTATTTCCACTGGAAAAATCCCTTTTTGGTTGGATACCCTTCACTGTAAAGAACATTGTACACTGTCTTTCATTGTCAACATACAGTTTTAGTACTAATGGGAGTCAAGTTATATCATGTATTCCTCCACATCTGTGCTCCTAATTGTTTAATTTGAAAAATTCCTTTTGCTGTGGATATCATCTGATGTGAGAAAGATTTTGCATACAGTTTGTAATTTTTTGTAATGTACCTTTCTACTACTGCTAGAGATGGATATTGCTTTCTATTTATGAATATTTTACTGATTCTAGGAATTTGGCTGAAAAAATTCTTTTTGTGACTGTTTCCATTCACTATGAAGAGCACTACAACATTGTGCATTTTATATATTATTCAATGCTTACCTGCCAGGTGCTATGGATTCTCCGTAGTTTCTATAGATGATGGTCTGAAACTATGGAGTTACAGAAGAGTTTTAAAAACTACGGAATTTCAAGTTTTTAATTTTTCCTCTAGACATTCATGGATTTTTGTACGTAAATTTCATTTCTTTTAATCAGATTCACCGTGAAATTTTTTTATAGTGTTCGATCATTTACAGTATTTTGGAGTTTAATTTTACACTCGCACATCTTTGCTATAAGCACGGCAGTTGATATAGAAATTCCCATCATGTTTCCAATCGCCGCAACCACTGTGGAAATTCCTTTCCGAGATGTGGCCACTGAGTTCCCTTTTACAACGTTGAACTCGCATCAATGCACAGCACTTCTATGGAAGGCGGGTCTTCTTTCAGCAGTTGCATGGTATTTTAAGTCCCACTTGCTTTGCAGATATCGCCCATGTTTTCTTCTGCATCAGGTACAAGGCGAGGTACCGCATGGATGCGTTGATTCCGCAGCCGTTGATTTGTTATAACATCATCCAGTAGATGACTGCTCGGACATTGGAGCAAGCCGTAGGTGTTATTTTTTTCATCTTCTTCTTTAGAAGAGCTTAAAGTAGAATAAACCGTGAACCATGTTCTTTTTGCGTTGCACATTTCCGCCTGAACAGCGTGTTACAGAGAGCCGCGTTGACAACCATTTTGAGCAATTTATCCGTGAAAATGCTTTGGGAAGGAGCTTTCAAAAGTGAAAAGACAATAAAGCATTCCTGTGATGAAACAGTCAGTGACTTGAAAAAAGGTTAATTTCGCAAAAACAGCCAAAAATTTCGTGAAGAATATTCTTGGGAATGGCCATGCTTAAGAAAGGGTACTCTATCTGAAGGACACACATTCTTTGTAATTTTCTCATCCGATTTTTAGATTGTTCATGATGGAAGAGACGACTGCAGGCACCATGTGCTCTCCAGAATACATGTTGATTATTCAAAAAACTGTAAAGAAAACAAAAGTATAGCGACTTGTTTTAGCGGCAAAACCGACAATTCCGTTATTAATGCAGAAGCTTTCTTCACACGATTTTTAGTTGAGCATAATATGCCTCTTCAGGCTTCTGATCATGTTGGAATGATGTTCTGGAAGATGTTTCCAGACTCTGAAATTGCCAAGAACTATGGTAGTGGCCAAACTGAAATGACAGCAATTCTTCACTCCATGACAGAAGAAAGAAAAACAAAACAATTTTGAGTGTTTGAGGAATGTTTTTTTCTCTTTTGCGACAGATGCAAGTAATGATATGAGTGATAAAAAACTGTATCCCATAGTTGTTACTTTTTTCAGTGAGACAGAAGGAAAGATGAATACAACTGTGCTGTCTTTATTAGGATCTCCTGATTCCATGGGGGAAGGAGTATTTAACATCCTAGATAAAGAGTTTAAAAAACCTGATCTTAAATGGGAAAATTGTATTTCTTTTGCATATGATAATGCAAACAACATGCTAGGGAAATTTAAAGGTGTGGCAGCATTCATTGAAAATAAACAGCCCAGTGTAAAAGGTAAGCAACCTGTTATAATTGTATGCACGTAAATTACGAACAACCGTGGCCTGTGCTATAGATGTTCTAACACTAAATTTAAATTTTCTATTATTTGGAAAAAAGCAGTAAACGCAAACACCAGTTAACAGTGTATCAAAAATTGTGTAGGGAAACGAGTAATAAAATATTAAAACATGTTAATACTAGGTGTCTATTATTAGAAAATGCTTTGAACAAGGTGCTGGAACAGTGGGAACCACTGAAATGTTTTTTTAATGATAAAAGCAGTTATCGAGATTAGAACACTCAGTTTCATGCAATGCTTTTTTCATTAAGAGAAGATTTTCTTAGTTTTGTTTAATTAAATTTGCATTAAAAAGTAGAACATTATTAAACTATGTCATAAAATGCGTTATTTAGCCCAAGGTTGATGCTGACTTTTTACACCAACCGTGCTCGCCACGTAACGTGCTACTGATCAGATACTTTCAAACCTGGCAGGTATGGCAATGTCCTCCCAACAAGGCGTAAATGCATTTTCTTATTTTTCTAATTTCTAAAATCTGTTTTGAAACATCCCTTTTGTGTGTGTGTGTGTGTGTGTCAGAAAGAATTCAAGAGGTGTGCTTGTTGCACCTAAGAATTCAATGTCTTTCCTTTTGTGTCTGTGGTCACTAGTTCATACTTTTAGTGTTTCCTGATTTTGAGCAGTTAACCTATCCCTTAGATCATCCACAAGAAATAGGTCAACTGCCCAAAATATAGATTTTTTAGATTCCTTAGATTTTTCTTTTGTAAAATTTCTAGATTTTTAAAATATTCCTTATTTTTTTATTCTTAGATTTTTTTTATAGATTTTTTATAAATTCCTTAGATTTTGTGTGTGCCAGAAAGGATTCAAGAGGTGTGCTTGTTGCACCTAAGAATTCAATGCCTTTCTTTTTATGTCTATGGTCACTAGTTCAGACTTTTACTGTTTCCTGATTTAGAGCAGTTGACCTGTTCCTTAGATTATCCACAAGGTCATCACACCCCTTTTAAATCTGTTGAAGGTATGTACAGTAAAACCTCTGAATAGTGGACACCTCCGGACCGCCGATGAAATGGCCGTCATTCGGAGGCATCCACTATTGGGAGGTACACGCCTATCTTCCGAAGCTATCACGTATACCAACTTTGAGGCCTTTTTTTTTTTTTCTTTTTCCTCCTGTTAAAAATAAGGTTACATGTATATATGTACATATTTATGCAGTAAAAAATTCCAAAACTGCATTAGTAATACTGTACACAAAATTGAATATATGTACAAAATAATTTAAATATTTTTCAGCTTTTTGCACATGAAGAAGAACGTAATTTACTTACATAGGTATATATGGAATTGAATACATGCTTCTGATTAACAAATGTTCTAAAACCTTCGAAAGGTACAGCTAATTTATCAATTTACGAATATCAGTTAGCATTCTTGCCAGCAAAAAATTCGACAAAAGCGTTTTTCTTTTTCTTTTGCCGTTTATAGGCTCTTTTTCAATATAAATTTTCAAATTCATCAAAAGTGCCAATTCCTCAGAATCACCTTTGCTAATAAAAATCTAGGAAGTTCTTCACTATATTTCTCTGCGGCTGTGAAGTTCTTAATGTCGCACACCTCTTCTGCAACTCCATCCACTGCCTCTTCTTCAGTTCCTTCTGCTTTCTCTTCGACCATGTCATTCTTGATGGAGGTGTGTGAAGAAACGTAATCTTGCAGATAATCCGTCATGTTCAAAGTTCATCATCCACTACAATAAAATCTTTTGCATCTCCCTCGCAGTTCAAACATGTCATCAGTTCAGAAATCGACCGCAGATCCTATTCTATATTGAAAGTGTTGTACTCCATCTTCTATGCCGGTCAAAACAAACCCTGCCTTACAGAAACGACGACTAATGCACTACAGTTTAACGTTTCTGATTGCGGAGGTTACCGAAGTGATGGCATGGAGAGCATTAATGCAAAAGAGATGGCAAACAATAGCTAGGAATGTTTTCAGTGTAGTGAACTTGGCATCGCAATAAAATTTCTCTTACCTTTTTCTCCTGCCTCCCTTCAGTGGACGCATTTTCAGCTTTTTGACTGAAATCACTGTCTGCTATTCGGAGGTAAAAACACAGAACTGCCTATACTGTGGGACTGGGGATTACGAAACTGTCCATTAAATGGAGGTGCCCACTATGCAGGAGTGGCCATTAAGGGGGTTTTACTGTACAAAGAAAAGTATAATTTCTCCAATGAATGTTTTTTGTCTGTGTATGTATATTTCCATAGCTGTTTTTGCAAACTAATAAAACTTTGTGATTGCTTGCTGTTCTGTGACTACAAAGAGAAACATGATTTGCCTTAAGCAGGTTTCAGATCAGATCAGATCAGATCATATGTAGAGGATTTTAGGAAAGGAGTGTCTGACCCCAGGTCTTAAACAATCCTTAGAAATAGGAAGCTAGGAGATTTGGGCTAGAGTGCCTGATAGGAAAGTGACACGGAAGCAAAGTAGAAAGGGAGAGGAAGACGCCCTTATTTATTACCGGGAGCCATTACCTGGAGTCTGACGGCTTAACGTGCCCATCCGACTCACAGCGGATATTTAGTGGTTCGAACCTGAGGTCCTTTCCGTGGCAGTCATGGACGTTGCCCACTAGGCCACCCGCGGCCCCTTAAGCAGGTTTGCTGTTGATAAGCTGATTAAGTTCAAACTTTTGCCAACCTGTAGTGGTCATTACTTGAACTAAGAGCAAATGACTAGAACTGAATTGGTTTATGCTTCAACACCCTTGTGCACAATGATATCACTCATAGATATTTATTATTTATCACACCTCATGTTTTCATGATAACCAAAGTATCAGTATTTCACAGTGGTTCTTATTTGATTGATTTAAAGTCTCATTATACATATGTATCACTAAGATTCAGAGGTTAGCTCTTTAAAGAAAGTTCGTCCACCAGATTAAAGTTTAAAACAGATGGAGCTCGATTTTACATACTGTTGATGTATCAGATGTCTCCATTTACAGTGATCTTGGCACACAACTCGAGCTTCACTAACATCAATCACACATTTCACACAGGACTTTTTGTACTTCATGCTCATTTTTCTTTTCTCATGCAGGCACTCCTAAATCTGGCCCTTCCATGATTTTCTTAACTTTTCTATATCTTCCTTACATATTGGGCTAAATAAATTCTCTTAGTAAAGATCTCACTACTCATTCTTCCAACATGGCAAAACCACATCAAAGTGCTTGTCTAGAAAATTAAGCTTCAGTTTAAATATAATTAAGGTACCAGTTAGTTCTTTGTGACATTAGCAAAAAAACACACCAGCTGACTGGGTTTTGTTCAAGGACCTTAGGTAGTATCACCAACTGGAACCTTTGACTGTGGGCTGATCCCCTCCCCTCCCTCACATGTACTTTTATGGTTTTTCTATGAAGACAATTCCATTATGAATATATATTTTGCAAACTTATTTTATAACAGCATTAATTGTTTTTAATTCAATCTCAAAAATTTTTGTTATTGCAGATATTTTTCGTTTCCACCATTTAAGCGCTGAGCACCTTCAGAAAACTATTCCTGTTATGAAGCCACAACTCTGTGTATCAGTTACAGGGTTTCATGCAGATACTGTAGAAGATGATTTATACGAATATTTCTGTCTCTTTGGAAAAGTAAACACAATAGACATTCATAAAGATAAGGTATGTTGCTGCAACTGATTTATGTGGGCTTATTTAAAAAAAAATTACTACTTGTAATAGTTGGCCTTGACAATTTTTTTTCATTATTAATCATTACTCATTTAGTTGAAATACACCAAATGTTGCATGGAATACTTTGGAAACCATTTCACATATTAAAGATGGATCATATATGTAAGAAATTTAAATACAAAGATAAAAATATGTGCAGTTTAATAGCATTTAATTCACATAATAATGTAGTGAGTAGTAAGAACATTACCAAACATATCTGTTCTCTTATTTTTGTTAGCAAGAAAAGACTTTGTGAGGATTACTTCTATCAGGTTATTAGTTAACATTGTAAGGCTTAAAATTGAAAAATTCTGTTCATACAAAGGGAGTTTTTGAAAAGTGCTTATATCACTTCTTGTCATTGAAGTTGCTTCCAGTTCATTGTGTAATGTCATCATAGTGGGAGAAGGGGAGGAGTCAAGGCAGCAGTTGTCTCTCGCTAGAAAAACTGATTGAAAAATTAATTTGTGGTGAATCACGTCAGGTGTTCTAAAATAAATGTCAAAAATTAAAGCAGTGTTGTATAATTTTTGATAGATTTTTCCTCACTACATGTTTTATTTAACTTCTTTGATCTTGTGTTAGTGTTTACTTATTAAAATTTTAAGATCTGTATAACACTTAACTTTTGAATAATTCTATGTGTGGTATGAATATATTTGTTGTAATTCTGAAAAACATTCTTTATTTACCTTGATTCTTGTTGAATCTGGTGCCTTTGTTCAGAAATGTCTGAAAAATGTCTTTTTTTCCCCCTTCTGAACTTGTTCAGTCCTTTCTGGATGATTAATTTTAAAGATCACTGTTGTATTTCATTATGGTGAATTATTTTTTTCATGTACTAGCAATCATGCCTATTCTCCTAACGGTGCATCTATAAAATCATGTTTTGAACATAAAATTATAGAAAGGGAAAAGTAATTAAGGGAAAGAAAAAAAGCATTGTGACATCAATGCGTACGGTTTAACATAAAACGGAGCAGGCTTTGGCGCCCCTTAATTTTAAATCAAAATTTTAAATTTTCAAAGCATTTTAATGATTCTGACAAAATTATTTTTAAACCTATCAGCATTTTAGAACTGTAAAGCTAAGCCACCCTTTTGAATTTTTGGTTTTCAGACTTTTTTTCTAGGTGTAGAAGTGGTAGAAAAATTCAAGCAGACAATATTCCAAATCACTCAGGTTTTTTAAGAGGGGGGGCATACATTTGCAGATATCCGAAATTTAAGACCTACCACCTACCAGCGTGTCAATTTTTAGATCTGTAGGTAGTTGGAAGTGGTCTAACAATTTGCAAAAAGTTCAAGCAGATAATGTTCCAAAGCTGCCATTTTTTTTTTTTTTAATTTTTTTTTTTTTCGTACTTTTCTAGGCATATGGACCTTAAGGCCTATCAACATGCATATTTTCAGATGTCTAGGTCATTTAGAAGGGGTCTAATAATTTGTCAAAAAATTCAAGCAGACAATCCAAAGCCACCATTTTTTTTTTCGTACTTTTCTAGGTATATGCACCTTAAGGGATGTAAGGTCAGGTGATGCGTAACATCACAGCCTCTCCTTGACAAATGTCAACCCCGCCTTCTCGTGGTGCATCCTGTTCCCACTAAAGGGGCTCTGACGACCGCCAATAGCGGTATAACTATACCATCGGGATCAGAGGAAATGCTATCCCACACTCGCCAACCCGCTTGGCCAGCGTGGTGAGTTATGGCCAAACACCTCCAAAATGACTCTACAACTTAAATCTTGGCCCTCAGTCTCCGGCAGCTGGAATGTACCTGGCCAAGGCAGCGGCCAGTGCGACATGAAGGCAGAGGGTGCTAAGAATCCCCGGAGGACCAGACTAGGCTGCCATTTGATGCTGACCTTGGCTACCTATAACGGACGCTCCCTATCTTCTGATTCAAGGCTTCTTGAATTGGAAGAGGAACTACAAAGGATCAAGTGGGACATCGTCGGGCTAAGTGAGGTAAGGAGAAAAGGAGAAGATCTCATTGAACTGAAAAGTGGACATCTCTTCTATTATCGTGGGACAGATACTGGCAGAACTAGTGGTGTTGGATTTATAATAAACAAGAAACTGAAGGATAAAGTGGTAGAAGTTGAAAGTTCCTCTGACAGAGCTGCACGACTCGTTATCCAACTATCGAGAAGATACCAGGCTCAGATTATTCAAACTTATGCACCCACCACAAGTCATCCTGAAGAAGAAATTGAAGAATTTTATGAGGAAATTCGTCATCTAAATAATAAAGGTAAGCAGCACTTGAAGATAATTATGGGAGATTTCAATGCAAAAATAGGGCAACGGCAACAGAATGAAACTTCAGTAGGTAAATTCGGTCACGGCAACAGAAACCAGCGTGGAAATACTCTCGTTGAGTTTGCAGAGGCAGAAGGATTTTTCATCTTGAACTCCTTTTTCAAGAAAAAGCCACACAGGAAATGGACATGGAGACATCCAATTGGGACGACAAGTGAAATTGATTTTATTATGTGTAACAAAAAATTCGTCATCGAAGACTGCAGTGTGCTGAACAAGTTCAACACAGGTAGTGACCATAGATTGGTGAGATGTAAGATGCACCTCAACACTAAACTGGAACGTGGCAAGCTCATAAGACAAACAAAATGTATTGACATAACCAACCTTAAAAAACACCATAATACTTTCAAGTTGGAACTGAAGAACAGATTCTCTGCTTTAGAAGGCCTAACATCGGAAGAAGTGGATATTTCGGAAGTTAACAGAAAAGTAACCAAAGCTCTAATGGAAACAGCAACAAAATTAGCTGGGTCTAAGAACAAGTTGCATGTGAACAAATTATCAGGAAAAACCAAAATGTTGATGCAAAAAAGAAGAGAGATGAGGACAACTAAAGTAGATGTGACTTCCAAAGTGGAATATATAGAGCTATGCAAGACAACACGAAAAAGTATCACTGAAGACGTAAGGAAATTCAACTGTGAGCTAGTGAGGAAAGCAATTGAAAACAACCAAAGCCTTAAGATAGCAAAGGGACATCTCAGTAAGGGAAGAAAACAGATTATGGCTCTGAGAAAAGAAGATGGTTCTATAACAAGAAATAGAGGCGAAATTTTGACAAGAGTGAATGATTTCTACTCCAAATTATATGAAAGGGATGATACATGTACTCCAGACATCATGAAAGGTACCAGAGTTCTTCCAGTCCTCCCAGCAGAAGTTGCTCATGCAATCAAGAACATGAAGCGAGGGAAAGCTCCAGGAGAAGATGGAATTACTATAGACATCATACAAGAAGCAAGTGGAGAAATTGAAACAGTACTCGCCCAAATTTTCACTCTATGCCTTAATGAAGGGAAGATTCCTGAGGATTGGAACAATGCTACAATGATCCTGCTACATAAAAAAGGTGACATTGAGGATCTCAGGAACTACAGACCTATCAGCCTCCTATCAGTGGTTTATAAAATCTTCACTAAAGTTCTTTCACACCGCTTGAAGGTAACACTGGACATGGCTCAACCGAGAGAACAAGCTGGATTCAGGAGTGGCTACAGCACAATAGATCATATCCACGTACTGAGAGAACTGATTGAAAGAGCGAGGGAATATGAACTTCCATTGTGCATGGCTTTTATCGATTATGAAAAAGCCTTTGATTCGGTGAAACCATCAGCAGTTACCACGGCTCTGAAATCCTGCGGTATTGAAGATGCATACATTAATATTATTAATAACATCTATGAAAATGCAAGTGCAAAGATTCGGCTGTTTGAAAATACAACACACATAAAAATTGGAAAGGGAGTGAGACAAGGTGACACCATATCTCCGAAGCTCTTTAATGCCACATTGGAAAATGTCTTTCAATCACTGAACTGGGAAAACAAAGGGATAAAGATTAATGGAGATTATCTAACCCACCTTCGTTTTGCTGATGACGTAGTCATTTTTGCAACTACCCCATCAGAGCTGCAGAGTATGATCCAGGAACTTGCTGACAAGAGTAAAGAAGTGGGATTAAAAATGAACTTTCAGAAGACAAAAGTGATGTTCAATGCTTTTACAAGAAATGAAGATTTATCGATTGATGGAAAAAAACTGGAGATAACAGATACGTATGTTTATCTTGGACAGCAGATATCAAGTGAGGGTCACATTGATGAAGAAATTAATCGGCGTACAAAACTTGCCTGGAGAGCTTTTGGAAGAAACAGCATAATTTTTAAGAGCAATATGCCATTATGTCTTAAAAGAAAAGTGTTTGATCAATGCATCCTTCCAGTGCTTACGTATGGTGCAGAGACGTGGACCTTAACTAAAAGAGACATACAAAAGCTGCAGACAACTCAAAGAAGCATGGAGAGGTGCATGCTTGGTATAACCAGGAGAGATAAGAAGAGGAACTCGTGGATCCGAAAAATGACGAGAGTGGAAGACATCATGATCAGAGTTAAATCCCTGAAATGGCAATGGGCTGGACATACTGCCAGAAGGACAGACCATAGATGGACAGCCGAAATTTTAGATTGGATTCCAAGGGACAGGAAAAGACCCAGAAAAAGACCACATGGGAGATGGGTGGATGAAATTCGTAAATATGCGGGAGTGACATGGAGGAGACTGGCACAAGACAGACCGTTGTGGAGGAAACTTGGGGAGACCTTCGTCCAGCAGTGGATTGATAATGGTTGACAATGATGATGATGATGATGATGGACCTTAAGACCTATCAGCATGCCAATTTTCAGATCTCTAGGTCATTTAGAAGTGGTCCAACAATTCACGAACGAACACATTCACATTTTCCCTCTTTGCTTTCTATGTACGAGGCAAAAGCCTGTATTTGCATAGGTATTCACGTATGTCGGCGGAAAACGCCGAACTTTAAAAGCGTCGCTACGTCATTACCAGTTTGACTGTAGCCTGTACTTTCATCCAATGAGAAAAGAGTACTAAATAAAAATAGCTGCGTCACCATGGCAGCAGGTCACAAGACCAGAACTTTCTTGTGTGGTTAACTCTGAAGACAGAGTAAGCCATCCATTCCCTTCCTTTGCATATTTAAAAAATGCTTAAAAATCAGAAAATTACTTTTTCTTGTAAAAGAGGGCTGATAGTTGTGAGTTTATGCTGTAAAAATTGCAATGCATTATGACTTATAGTTTGTTGTATATCCGTTTTTTAAAATGGATCCCATCGCGAAATAAAGAATTTTGTGAAATTTAAAAATCTAATTTCTCGTAAACTAAATCAAAATTAAAAAAAAAGTGTGATGAGGTGCAAAAATTCAGCCATGGCCTTAATGCCTACAAAGTTTCGTGGTTCTTCTTGCTGTTAGTGTGTCCGGAACGCGAACTGATAACATTTTTTTTGCTTACTTTAATTCTGAAATACAATAGCTCTTGAAGTATCGCCAGAATTGAAAAACAGTTTATTTCAACGTGTTCTCCAAACAATTTTCTACAAACAATGTAAATTTCATATTTTTGTGTTCAATAATTTTTGTGCTGCAAGCTAGGAAAGCGCAAATGTCGCGAAATTTCTGAAACAGCATCGGCAGCAGTTATTATTTTTTTTAGAATACTTTTTGCACTGTATCGATTCCAAGATGGTGGCTTGTTTGCAGTTATTGTTTTGCTCCTGGTGAACTCCCTGTTGGATTTTTGTGGAACTTTTTTCAATTTCCTTCTAGTTTTATTTAAGGACTTTGCTCCACCGCCATTCCAAAGTTTCCGAGTTTCTTTACTGTCGTTATTTTTTGGAAAGGCGGACTTCTGTCGTTTGAACTTATATGTCAGAATTGTCGACAAATGTGTTCGACTGTCTCTTTCTGGTGATGCCATCTGACGAAATGAAAATGTTCTCCCAGTTGTTCAATACATTTTGCGCTGTGTTAATTCCAAGGTGGCAGCTTGTTTACAGTTTTTGTTTCTCTCCTGGTGAACTCCCTGTTGGATTTTTGCAGAACCTTTTTCAATTTCCTTCTATTTTTATTGAAGGACTTTGCTGCACCACCATTCCGAAGTTTCCGAGTTTTTTTACTGTTGTTATTTTTTGGAAGGTCAGACTTTTGTCATTTGAACTTATGTAGCACTTACTAAATTTACCACTAAGGAAAACAAAAGCGGTCCAAAAAGCATTACCGTAAACCGTTGTGCTAAACCATTAAACAACTGAGATAGCTTTACCAACAAAACATATGCATAACAAATTCTCTGCATCACCATGGCAGCAGGTCACAAGACCAGAACTTTCCTGTGTGGTTAACTCTGAAGACAGAGTAAGCCATCCGTTCCCTTCCTTTGCATCTTTAAAAAATGCTTAAAAATCAGAAAATTACTTTTTCTTGTAAATGAGGGCTGATAGTTGGGAGTTTATGCTGTAAAAATTGCAATGCGTTATGATTTATAGTTTGTTGTATATCCATTTTTTTAAAATGCATCCCATCGCGAAATAGAGAATTTTGTGAAATTTAAAAATTTAACTTCTGGTAAACTAAATCGAAATTCTGAAAAAAGGACGACGAGGTGCAAAAATCCGGCCATGGTTTTAATGCCTACAAAGTTTCGTGGTTCTGTTGCTGTTAGTGTGTCCGGAACACAAACTGATAGCACTTTCTTTGCTTACTTTAACTCTGAAATACAATAGCTCTTGAAGTATCTCCAGAATTGAAAAACAGTTTATTTCAACGTGTTCTCCAAACAATTCTCTACTAACGATGTAAATTTCATACTTTTGTGTTCAATATGTTTTGCACTGCGAGCTAGGAAAGCAAGAGTGTCGCAAAATTTCTAAAACAGCAGTAGCAGCAGCGTCAGCGATGGCAGTTACTTTTTTTAAAATAGAGAGATATAATGATATGTTAAGAGAATATTCATATTCATCCTTCCATACTTAATAAAATGTGCAAGTTAATACCAATATAATTACTGTATGCCACTCATTTTTCATCTTTCATAGTCATGTCAAGGGGTCCTACATTTTGGCAAACATTTCATACACATGGTCACAGAATTAGGTCTGACTCCAACATGAGGATATGCTAAGATTATCACTATTTCCTCTCAGACTTAATAAACACTAATCCTATAATTTGAATCATAAGTAACTTTTAAAAAACTTTACTGACATAAAACCCAAATGAAAAACTTCGATGACATGCAGTTGCATGTTTGTGTTTTGAGTGTTGTTGAGTTTTTCATTCGGGTTTTATGTCAGTAAAGTTTTTTAAAGTTACATATGATTCAAATGAGATAGGTTTAGTGTTCATAAAGTTTGAGGGGAAATGTGATAATAATCTTAGCATATCTTCGTGTCGGGAGTCAGACCTAATTCTGTGACCATGTGCATGAAATGTTAGCTAAAATGTAGGACTCCTTGACATGAATATGAAAGATGAGTGACCTAAAGTATTTATATTCATTATATTTTTTTCTTTGTGGGTAAGTGCATTTAGTCTGGTGAACAAAAATGTTTATTGATGCAATACATTTCTCCGATGATGAAGCTAGACTGGACTGAAATATCAGGAAAGGCATTAAAGAAAGCTAGGAAGGCAGACATCAGTTCAAAAACAGGCATGGCTTGTGTTAGTAATAGTAAATTTTGAAATCAGGGGAAATGTAAAATAAAATATTTTGTTCTACAGAATTCAACAAGATTTAACAAGAAAGATGACACCTAATTTTCGGGTGTAATGAGCATGTCTCTTGAATTCGTTCTGATGCAAATTAAATTTATCAAAGCTATTCAAAGTCAATGGAACCGGTATGGAAAACAATACTATCTGACAGAGGAAAGAAGTTTTTCAATCGGGTTTTTAATACTGCAGATATTGCTGTAAATGGAATCGTGAGCTTACGCCCTCTGGTTGCAGACTTGTGCGTTAAGAAAAATTTGAATTTATATGAGAAACATTTCACAGCAGAAACACTTTCAAAGAAAGAAAGAATTTTTCAAATCAAACTCTTCAAAACAGAGATATGGACAAATATAAGATGTGCATCTACGTCCCCTAGAGGGAAAACTGCATTATTTTAGGAAGAAAGTTTTCTCAAAAAGTTTTTCGACGTGAGTGGTATTGGTCCAAGAACAAAATTTTAGTCGAGTTTTCAGCAGTTCAGATTTTGCTGCAAATACATCAGAAGCAGAAATTAACACTTACGCCCCCTGGTGGCCAAACCATTCTTTACCAAATATTAGAAATTATGTGAAAAACATTTTTCATCAGGAGCTGTATGAGATACAGGAAAAAAAAATTCAAATCGGAGTTTTGGAAGCCGAAATAACGCAGAAAACACAATTTACCTTTGCGTTCCCTAGCGGAAAGTCTATGATTTACTTGAAAATTTTAAATTTATATAAAAAACATTTCGCATCGAAAACACTATCCAACAAAAGGAGTTTTTCAAATCTGACTCCTAGAAGTAGAGATATTGGCAAAAATAAGATATATATCTACATGCCCTGGCATAGAAACCATGCATTATTAAGAAAATATTCCTAAAAGGTTTGTTGATGTCAGTAGTATCGGTCCACCAATGAATTTTTTTCAATCGAGATTTTAGAAGCTGAGATTTTGCTGCAAATACATCAGAAGCGGAAATAAAGACTTACACCCCCTGGTGGCCAAACCATTTTTTACCAAAATTATAAATTATATGCAAAGGATTTCCCATCAGGAGCTGTATCCGGTACAGAAAGTATTTTTCAAATCGGAGTTTTAGAAACAGAGATATTGGGGAAAACACAATTTACCTTTACTCTCCCTAGCTGAAAGTCTATGGATTACTTAAAAATTTTGAAATCATATGAAAAACATATCACACCGAAAACTCTATCCGATTAAGAAAGAATTTTTCAAATAGGACCATTAGAAGCAGAGATATTGGCAAAGATATGGTATACATCTATGCCCCCTGGAGGAGAAACCCTGCAATATTTTAGGAAAAAAATATTCTGAAAAGGTTTATTGATGTGAGTGGCATCGGTGCATGAAAGAATTTTTTCAATCGAGATTTTAGAAGCTCAGATTTTATGGCAAATACATCAGAAGCAAATATTTATGCTTACGCCCCTGGTGGCCAA
This sequence comes from Macrothele yani, assembly GCA_039090855.1. Classification (NCBI taxonomy): domain Eukaryota; kingdom Metazoa; phylum Arthropoda; class Arachnida; order Araneae; family Macrothelidae; genus Macrothele; species Macrothele yani. The sequence goes on along the minus strand of CM077013.1, from coordinate 34,655,702 downwards.
AGTATTCTTTATCAAAAATTAGAAATTATATGCAAAAGATTTTCCATCAGGAGCTGTATTGAAGAAAAAAATTTCAAATCGGAGTTTTAGAAGAAGAGATATCGAGAAAAGTGTAATTTACTTTAATGCCCCTGGCAGAAAATCTATGCGTAACTTGAAAAAGTAACTATACCTAAAATACTCTTTGACTTAAATGGAATCGAAAGATAAAAGAATTTTTTCAATCAGATGCTTAGAAGTGGAATAAAATGTATTTTTAATTCGACATCATCTGCATTTTTACCTCTAGCAGTGAAATTGTACATCATAAAAAAACAAAACAAAATGAGGGATCATCATTTGCATATTTCAAGCTTCCCAATGCAAAAAGAATTTTTCAAATCAGACTAATAGTTGCAGAGATATTGTGACTACAGACGGATGGAGGGTCAGACCGATAACATAAGCACAATCTTTTTTTTTTTTACAAAAGACGTGCTAAAAACGCAAAATAGTTCCATAAATTTTGATAATCCAAATATTCCTTTGAAAAACCTGTGGACTGTACTGTGGCAACAAAGCTGGCGTGGTAAGTTTTTTTGAAGGGAAGGAAGCATTAGTGTCATCCCTTAATGACATCACTACATTTCACTCATGAGTCCTGTGAGCTTCTTCAGGCTTTCATGCGTCTTCATCAGTTTCTGTTGTGTTGATCTTCTAGAATGATTTCAGATTTGTTTGTGAGTTAGTTTGTATTGCCATATTTTGGTCTTATGCAATTTCTATTACTTTTTGTATAAAGTTATTTTAGTTTCACTTTAGTAGTATGATTCCACATATATGTATTGTTTCATTTGCAAGTTTTTTTGTATTGTTTCATTTGCTACAGTTTTTTTGTATTGTTTCATTTGCTAGTTTTTTTCTCTCTCATTTGTGACAGAGAGAGAGCAAAAAAAGTGTTTTTTGTGATTTTCATTCCTTCTGTTCCATTTTTGTTTTCTGTAATTAATTGAATTTCTTCTTAAAAATTGGTTCTACATTATTAACTAAATGAAATTGAATTAATGCAAGTTACTTTTGTTTTTGGTTCCAATTTTTTAAATGTTCTTTCAGATGTGCCCTTGAGCTCTTTTTAGTGCATCATGTTTAAGGGGAGATTTCCCCAATTAATAGGTAGTTTGTTGTTTATTCAGGATTTGTACATCTCCTGGAATTTAAGTAAGGACTCCTTAAATGTGCTTTTTCTTCCCCCCCCACCATCCCAGACTCCTGTAAAAAAAAATTGACTCCTGGAAGTTATTGTACTTCACACTTTATCGATGCCTTCCATTGCTCATTTAGCAGGCAGGAGGTGAACTTTTCCTCTTTTTTCTTTTTTTAATTCATGGTTTCTTTTCTTCTGCTGTGTAAACTATTTCGAGTTCACCTTTTCCAGTTGATATGCATTTGGTCCTCTCCTGCTGATGGCATGAGTAACAGGTGTGATTGGATAAATTTGGTTACGTGCCTTGGCATTGGTTGGAGAAGACCCAGACACTCCGCAGTCTTTAAAGAAATCATTGGTGCACTACGAAGTATGAAAAACTGAATATCTACAAAAATCAAAATCAAAATCTAGAGAACATAAAGGTAAATTGTGATTTCCCAGATATCTCTGTTTTTAACAGTCCAATTTGAAAAATATTTTTTGCGTTGGATAAGAACTTGGTGGGAAATGTTCTGCATGTAATTGGAATTTTTTGATAATACACAAGTTTTCCCACTAGAAAGCATAAATTCCACCTCTTTGTTTACCAGATATTTGCAGCAATATCTGTGCATCTAAAAACCCAATTGAAAAATCCTTTTTTTGACCAGCTACTACTAACTACCAAATCATGTTATATGTATGCATCTCTTGCCCAAAATATTACACAATTTCCCCACTAGGTATGAAAAAGTTTAATCTGTTTTTGTCAACACCTTTGCTTCTAAAAGTGTGATTCAATTTTTTTAAGTCTGGATACCATTTGTCTTGTGGAACAATTTTGAATATGCTCTTGGATTTTTTCCAGTTCACAGTTCTGGTCATGTGGTGTTAATGTACATTTTTGTTTGCAGCTGTATGTCCGCTTCTGAAAATGGTATAGAAAATTTTCCCCTTTTACTGTATTCTAAATTAAAGAAAAAAATTAAGTTAAAAAATGCCATGGGTTTTTACCCAAGGTTCTTTTCTTAGATATCTCTTATGTTGGGTCCATTAGCAATCTACGCCTTCATTGATTCTTTCATTTGATGTCACTTTGGAGGCACGAAGTGGAAGCAAAACACAGTGTTGATACATAACTTAAGGCACAAAGGAGAGCTTCAAGTTTTTATGAACAAAAATTAAAATTTCCCTCCACTTAAAATTTTTCACTTTGTCATGCAATTACTAAAGAAAAGAAAAATGTCCAGTTCAGAATGAATTCTTAACTAATATAAAAGAGTTACATTTACCGTTTGTCATATGTGATTTTGAAACAACATGGACGGAAACCTGAGATTTTTATCAAAACAAACAAGGAATTTATATAGGCAAGGTCTTTTCCAATTTGCTCAGTTTTAATATGCTGAGTAGTACCACTTTTACATGTAAAGGCATGATCATCAATATACAAAGCCTTAGAATCTTTTGCATTCACAAGCAATTGTCATTGCTTTGCTGATAGCAAACCATTCAGAACTTTATTTCGCGGTTTTTATTATGCACAAGTGGCTTAAGTCTTTGATTTTCAGCTTGTAGTTATATCGTGTTCAGTAATATCTGTTTCATTTCCACTTACTGGTTAGAATTTTCAGGATGTATGCCTTCATCTATTTGCCTCTTGTTTGGTAATACACTGGAAATGGTTTTTGCAGCATCCTTAAGAATTGCACAGTACTGCTTTTGTTTAATCGGTCAGACTTGTTATACAACAAATTTCCTACATCTGGACTTTCTGTGTTACTACTGGCACTATGTGAAATGTTTCCATGAACATGCGTAGTGGCAGCAAGAGTGCTGGTCTGGACTTCCAAATCGAAATGCTTTAGTACTTCCCAATTTCAAGTGTATCATTCTGCTTTGTTTACATAGAACCTCCTCGCACCCAAAACGAAAGAAAGTAGTTCTTGGTAAATTTTATGCAGACTTTTTATAATTTCTCTATAATAAATGCTTTAATGACTAGTTTTATTTGTTGTAAATATATTTTATGAAGGAAATATATCGAATAATATAGCTATGTTTTTTTTGTTTGTTTTTTATCCAGAGATAGTGTGTTTTTTATGTGAAGCTATTTCCAGCTTTTGTTCAGGAAGTCAAAGTGGCTAAGATTGATGCTTCATTTTTTGGTAGTATTTATTCAGATTTTGTAAATTATGCCAGGGTGGAATTGATTGTGATTGCTGTGAGAGGCAGCTGAAGATTCAGACACAGCTAATAAGGGGTTGAAGATAATGATATTTTACCTGCTCTAAAATTATATTTTACCTGCTCCAAAAATTGATTTTGTTGCTCCAAAAATGCATTTCACCTGCTCCAAAAATACATTTTGCTGCTCCAAAAATGTATTTTACCTGCTCCAAAAATGGTTTTGCAATTTTCCATCACTGGTCTTGGTCAGCGGCGATTACGAGTTCACCCTCCATTTCCATTCTGTTATGCGTGGGATGATGTATTGACGCACCCGGTGCATCTTCAGATCATCTGTTAGTATCAATTGACACGTAGTCTGATATCCCAGCAGCCTCTGCTATTTGCTCAACTGTCTGTCGACACATTTGATGGCTACAACCTTAAAAATGTTTTCACCTGTGAGAGCTGTCACTGGCTGCCTGCTTTGTCCATCGTCTTTGACTTCTTGTTTGCTTTCTCTGAAGTGTCGATGCCAATTGAATGTTTCTGACCATGACAGGGTGTGTTTGCCATAAACTTGCTTCAATATTTCGTAAGTTTCTGTTGTACTTTTGCCCGAACTAACCCAAAACTTAATTTTAATGTACTTCTTTAAAAAACACCATATTTAATCAAACGCCGAACACTGCATAAGTTGCTCACAATTCTCAGATATACCGCAGCGAGTGTGTGGCATAAATGGACGAAACGAATTTCCCTGTGAGGGGGAATAATGTCGTAACATAATCCAATAATCACTGTTGTTATGTGATACACATACTTTGCCATACAGGTGCAGCCCAGGAACTTTTGGATCCTAATCCATATAGTCTGTCTAATGCACTAATGCTAAACAAAAGATTTTACAAAATCTGGAGAAAACAGGGCAACTGTAACAGAAAATAATTTAAGATACTTGGAGTCAAACCTCATTAAACCGCTGTATTTTGTTTGTCATGCTAAGCAAGCAGTAAGCAAGGGTGGTTGTTTAAAGAGGTTCATAATAAAAAACAGTAATATTAATTCAATGAGAATATAAGGAAGAAATAAAATAAGCATATGATGCTATTTATCGAATCTCTTATTCTTAGCACATTGGGATTGAAAATACAGTGATTTAGTTAAGTTCATGATGAAAATTCTTAGGATAACATGGGTTTTTACATTTTCCCATAACATCAGTAATTCCTCAATCAGTACAATCAGCAGTTACACAGTTAACTGTTGTCATTCTATCTTTTATCTTTTTACAACCTTTCTCATTTTTATTTGAAATCCATTTAATGGATATCATCCTATAAAACAAACTAGATTCATCCATTTTATACACTGCTTTTAATTCGTAGCCAAATGTGATTTCTAACATTTTTTTTGTTCCTGCTTCATTCACTGAACTTCGAGAGGTCTCGGCTGTTTCACCATCCCATATTCTCAGTTATAATCTGTGCCAATTTTTGAATCTCTGTAGCCATTACTGTCAATTAATTCATGAATTTGTTATTCTTTCCCAAACTGTCTGGCCTTTTCATGAATGACTTCATCTGCAGTAACGCCATGCTTGGCATTTACCTTACCAATCCATAGAACATGGGTTTTCTCTAGATTAACTTCATCTGCAGTAACTCCATGCTTGGTTACCTTACCAATCCATAGAACATGGGTTTTCTCTAGATTAACTTCATCTGCAGTAATTCCATGCTTGGCATTTACCTTACCAATCCATAGAACATGGGTTTTCCCTAGATTAACTTCATCTGCAGTAACTCCATGCTTGGTTACCTTACCAATCCATAGAACATGGGTTTTCTCTAGATTAACTTCATCTGCAGTAATTCCATGCTTGGTATTTACCTTACCAATCCATAGAACATGGGTTTTCTGTAGATTAACTTCATCTGCAGTAAATCCATGCTTGGCATTTACCTTACCAATCCATAGAACATGGGTTTTCTCTAGATTTTGTGCTTGCCAGTTTTTAGATGCCATTCGTTCATGTTATCACTTAATATGTCACTTACTGTTGTTCTTCTGCTAATTGAGTTGCCAAAAAGATTTGAAAAGTGATTTCCTAATTCCTGATGGCTAGATCCAGAATTACAGTCCTTGAATTTGCATATCAAAATTTTCTCATGAATGTCCAACAGTCTTTTACCTATTTCAGGATGTTTTAAAATAAACAAACTAATGAATGAAAAAAGCCCCCACAACATGCACTCCATGTCAGAAACAATGACTACTGAAGACATTGGATAACTAGAGGTTTTAGAATCCAAAATGTGAAATGTGGGACAGCAAATATCATTTGCTGATGAAGTAGTTCGTTCCTCTATGGAAATGTTAGATGAACAGTTAAGCTGTTGTCATCACTTTTAAGAGGTTCATATAAAAAAGAGTGATATTGATCAGATGAAATGAATGCTATAGAAGTGATATAAATTTCACTAAATTATGGGTTTTACATAGGAATAAAGGAAATTACTTAGTCAAATTTTCAGATAGCACCCCTACCCTTCCTCAGGACTACACTATAGTAGGTGTTACCATTCATTAGCTAAATTCCAACCTTTCGACTATAAGTAATTTTTTTTATTCCTATGTAAAACCCATAATTTAGTGAAATTTATAGTGTATCAAGTCTAGGAATGGCCATGACGTCAATTATTACCAAGTTTACATAGAAGTGTTTGCCCTTGATTTTCAGCAACTGACTACATTTTTCTAATGGAATTATCCTTTTTTTTTCATGGAAGTGGATATGGCAATGGCTGTTATCTCATCATTTCCGCAAAACTTCTTTGAAGAGGACCCATCTCACCGATATGCTTTTGGCGCACACTGAAGAAAAAAAGGTCGGTAATTTGAAGTGTCCGCTGCAAATGAATATTTTGAGAGATGATTCAATGGAGTATTTATTCTCCAATGAGAAACACCAAATGTCACTAGAATGTCTTGGGAGATAGTGGTCAGTGAGATGGCAATTTAAATGGGGAAATTTTCATTTGGTAGAATAGGATAAGATTTGTAACCCATGATCAAGGGCCAGAAGGTGGGAGGTGCCAGTTTAAAGTGGGGGTGGTTTATTAAGGCTCTAGTGTACGTACATATCACTGAGCTGTTCTCCGAGATTCACAGTTAAACTCCTCAGAGAAAGCCCATCTGCTAGATTAAAGTGTAAAATTGATGGAACTAGAGTTTACTTACTGTTGATGTATCAAATGTCTCCAGGTACTGTGTTTTCAGTACCCAAGTCTAGCTTCACTGGCATCCATCACACGTCTGACACAAGAGCTTTGTACATCATACTAATTATCTTTTTCTCATGCAGACATTTCTGAATCTGGTCCTCTCATGATTTCCTTGGCCTTTCTTCTGCCATTCTTTCCTGCACTTGGGCTGAATAAATTCTTTTGGTAAGGATCTCACCACTCATTCTTTCATCATGGCCAAACCACCTAAGAATATTTGTCTCCACCTTACTAACAACATTTTGTCTCACATTACACAACACATCTTCATTCCTCACATGATCAGAGTGTTCCCCCCCCTTCCGCAAGTAACGTATTTCTCCAGCACACAAATTACTCCTATGTCTTTTCTGCAGCACCCAGGTTTCACTGCTGTACATCAGAGTAGGAACAATTGCACTTTAATATAAAGCCATTTAGGACTTTCTTGGGAACCCATCATTCCTGTGAAATCCTCCTAAAACAGCTGTGATTTTCAAAGAAGAATTCAACTTGCTTACTAATTTCACCATCTAATTTGTTCTCTCTGTCAAACATTCCTCCTAAATATATAAATTGATTTGCCCAGTTTATCTATGTGCCTTTCAGACTGATCTTGCATTTAGTACTAACAGTTCCTCACTCAAAAACCACAGCTTTGGTTTTCCTCTTATTTATACTCAGTTTGAATTCCATACAAACTTCGTACTTGTGGGGCAACTTATTCTGTAGCTCACTTTGCTCTCTGCCAAAAAGGACTGTGTCATCAGCATACAGCAATCTGCACAGATGGATATTACCAAGACATAAGCCAGTGTTGTTTATTTTGGCATCATGCATGCATGCATGCATCCATAATTATATTTTTAAGATACACTCCAAAAATAGAGAAGGAACTACAGACAAGTGTTGAGCATTACTTTAACAGCAATGAGAAAAAGAAAAGACTCCAACACTTCTGTAAAGAGAACCTAAGCAAACTGTTTTTATCTATAGAAAAAAACTCAGCAATTGAATAAAGAAGCAATCTTCAAATCACACGAGGGAAACAGAAACCCAAAGCGTGAGATATCTAAGTGATCCAAACAAAGTAGAAAATTTTCAGCTTAGCCATGCATGTTCAGAACTTTAAAATGGCTTAAAATTACTCATGCTGTGAATTGTGTCAAACAGAGTAGGACTGCCTCTCATATAATGGGCTTTGCATTTGTTAGTAATGCAAAACCCATAAGAGAGGCAGCTAATAATATGAAGACCTTCCATGTTTTACTGAAGTTTTAGCAAATTTAAATGCTTTTTTCTAAACTCATACCTAAAAGGATCCGTAAAAATTTATATTGATTGAGCAATTTTAATTTTCCACGACACCCAATCAATGTGTATTGAAGGGAAGAAATGTCAGTGATAGAAAAAATTAATTAATAGTGGTGTGTTCATCAGTCAAAAATCTTGCTGTATAGAGATGATCTCTGTAAGTAATTTTAGTTTGAACTACAGAAGTTTTTGAAAATAATAATGTATAAGTGAAGAGTTGTGTGAAATTGTATAGGTAAAAAGTTTCTTTTCCATTGCAGGAAATGTATGCTGTTGTAGAATTTTACAGAAAATGCTCAGTGGGTCATGTAGTTGAGTGCGTTATGCCTCATGTTATTAATAATGTAAATGTGTCTGTCCAACGAGGACGAGTGCCGGCTGAGAACGAATTGTCGAATGTTGAAATTTCAGTGGCTGGAAAAGTACGATCTGTTTTTGTAAGTAAATATCGTCCTTGAAAATGATATAATTTTGATTTACGAGATTCAGATTAACAAAATTATTTTATATTTCATTAGTTTGTTGTTGTGTTTAAATAAAGATAAGATAATTTGATATCATGCTGACCTATGTATATTAGTTTTGTTTTGAAAAAAAGGAAGGATGGAAACCGTTTCTTTAATATTTTTTCTTCTTTCTTTCTTTACCTTCTCTCCCCCTCCTCTTCGTGGAGCTGTATCCATTGCTTTTGCAAAATATAATTGAGTTTAGTTGCTAAAATTCCTTTTTTATTTTTGAACCTTAGTTATGTTAAAAATTGTGTGTGTTACAACTCCATTACCTAAAAGATCTGTAAAATTTATATTGATTTATATTCATTAATTTGTTTCTGTGCCTGCATATATTGCAGGTGAGAGGTGAGATGTTGATATTGGGTATCGGCTGCAGTGGATGATTATTTGGCTGATGATTATTTCAGTAATTAATGACTTCAGTATTTGCTCTGAATAACAATTTGTTTCAATTCTAAAGCAGCTTCTATAAACAAAGATGTGGGCTAGCAATGTGCTCTGCATTAGCACCTGTCCTAGCAGATTATTATTTTAGTAAAATAGAGGAGGCCTTCCTATTGAAACCTTCTATTTTCTGCATGTATACTAGATACATGGATGATAGATATCCTTTTCATCATTGATCAAGATTTGAGTGAATACTCAACAAAAATTCTATTGGGTTGGCCAAAAAGTGCATTTTGTTTTCTGTGTAAGTGAAAGGCGAATTTTGAATGGGAAACAAAAACTTTGGTCAACAACATATTTTCCATTTTGTTCGATTACCTTTTACCATCTCGCAGGCAAGTTCATGATTCCACGCTCAAAAAAGTTGGGTTTTTCCCCGCAAAAAACAGTTCAAAGAACGATTTTATTGCCTCATCAGCAGTGAAGATTTTACCATTCAAGGCATTTTGCAACAAACGAAACAAATGGTAGTCTGATGGTGCCAGGTTTGGCAAATAAGGTGGATGTGATAACATATCCCATCTAAGTTGCAACAATTTTTGATGAGTGACCAAACTTGTAAGTGGTCTTGTGTTATCATGGTGAAACATAACACCTTTGCAATTCACCAATTCTAACACTTCTGTTTGACTGCATCACTTAATTTATCCAGCTGACAACAGTACACATCCATATTAATGGTTTGGCTCCTTGGGAGCAATTTAAAATACACAATACCTTTGAAATCCCACCAGATTTGCAGCATAACCTTCTTTTGGTGCATATCTGATTTTGAAGTGCTTTGAGCAGGTTCATCACGCTTGCTCCACGATCTTCTCTTCATTTGACATTGTTGTAGACGATCCATTTTTCATTGCCTGTTATCGTACGTTTCAAAAATGGATCATTTCCTTCGCATTTCAAGAGACAATCGCAGATGTCAATACGCTTAGTGAGTTGAATTTCTTTTAGCTCATGTGGTGCCTACATGTCGAGCATACTAACATATCCCATTGCTTTAAGTAGTTATTAACACTTGATTTTGATATGTTCAGATTCTCAGCAATCTCTTGTGTCGTTAAACTCGAAGGGATTTGATCAATGCCTTTATTTTGTCATCATCAACTTCGATTGGCCTTCCTGAGTGTGGTGCATCTTTTACATTAAAATCTGTAGACCGAAATTTTGCAAACAAATTCTGACACTGCCGTAGTTTTAAGTATCTTTGCCCATACACATCACATAACTTTTTATGAGCTTGCACAATGTTTTTTTTTCTTTTCGGAAGTAATATAGCAAAACATGATGAAAATGTTCCTTTTGATTGTCCCTTTTGAAATCAATGCCAAACAAATACTTGTTAACGAAATTGTGCACTTTCTGTTCCTAAAGCAAGCTTGAACTGTCAGATATCACGTTACATAATGAACTTGCAGTTTCAAATGACATTAGTTACATTTCAAGACATGTTTCACCATCTACACTGACAGAAAAAAAAAAATCCCAACACCAAGAAGGGGTTGTGTTAGATAAACGACAGTTGGTAGGCGGTGTGAGTACATCTGTAATATGACGTCTATGCATATTTCGTGCTCGGCGCATACGTGTGGCGCTAGTAGCACCCTCGGAACATGCAAAGCAGGCTTGCTGTAAATACGCGCTGTAACTTTCGTGAGCGTTAGTTATCGTTGAGATTCGACGTAGTGTGTTGATGTTAGTCAAGAATGCCTTTAAAGACGAAGTAGCCATTATCAACAGCTCACGGAGTTTGAACGAGGTCGCGTAATAGGGCTACGAGAAGGTGGATTTTCTTTCCGTAATATTGCAGAACGACTTGGCAGGAATGTAGCCACTGTGCATGATTGTTGGCAGCGGTGGTCAAGGGAAGGTACTGCCTCAAGAAGACCGGGTTCCAGTCGACCACGTGGCACTACTGAGAGGGAAGACCGTCGTGTACGGCGTATGGCCGTGGCGCATCGTACCGCGTCTGCGGCAGCAATTCGAGCTGCAGTTGCCACCACAGTGACACAACGAACTGTTACAAATTGGTTACTTGAAGGACAGCTCCGAGCCAGACGCCCTGTTGCGTGCATTCCACTTAATCCAAACCACTACCGTTTGCGACGTCAGTGGTGTCAAGCTAGAGCTCATTGGAGGACGGAATAGAGATCTGTTGTGTTTTCTGATGAAAGCCGGTTCTGCCTGGGTGCCAGTGATGGCCGTGTGTTGGCTAGAAGGGAGGCCAGGTGAGCGCCTGCAACCAACCTGTCTGCGGCCGAGACACACTGGACCTACACCTGGAGTTATGGTCTGGGGAGCAATTTCCTATGACAGCAGGAGCACTCTCGTGGTTATCCCACGCACCCTGATGGCGCAGTTGTACGTCGGTCTGGTGATTCAACCTGTTGTGCTGCCATTCATGAACAGCATTCCAGGGGTGTTTTCCAACAGGATAACGCTCGCCCGCATACCGCTGTTGTAACCCAACATGCTCTACAGAGTGTCGACATGTTGCTGTGGCCTGCTAGATCACCAGATCTTTCTCCAATCGAGCACATATGGGACATCATTGGACGACAACTCCAGCGTCACCTCCAACCAGCATTAACCGTCCCTGTATTGACCGACCAAGTGCAACAGGAATGGAACTCCATCCCACAAACTGACATCCAGCACCTGTACGACACAATGCATGAACATTTGCGTGCTTGCATTCAACATTCTGGCGGTTACACCGGTTATTAATGTACCAGCATTTCACATTTAAAATGGCTCTTCTCGCGCTTACATTAAGCTGTGATCTTGAAACCTTAATCGATTAAATATGTTACCTATACAAATGTATTGCCGCCATTTCATTCCTCTACAACTATTTTTTCATGGTGTTGGGATTTTTTTTTACGTCAGTGTATGTGTAAAAAACGTAATGACTTTTTGGCCAACCCAATAGAAGGTTTTAATTCCCAAGATGAATTCCTAAAATTTGCATCAGAAGAGCAAAAGGAAAATAAGCTGACATTACCTTAAAGTGGGAAGATAAAAATCTTACCCCAGAGTTATACAAGAAGCCTACTAATACTGGTAAAATTTTAAATTATAACTCAGATCACCCTAAATATATAAAGAAAAAGGAAAAAGAAAATTGTAGCTTTACAATTTAAAGAACAAGTTGAAAATCTGAATTCATCTTCAAAAGCTAAATAAAAAAATAAAAAAATAAATTAGAGTCAATCTTATTAGAAAATGATTACCCTTCAACAGAAGTACATGACATGTTGGGAGACAATTCTACTAGAAATAGAACCAGCACTACAGTAAAAAAAAAAAAAAGAGAAAATTGACTATTCATTCACAAGAAAAGTCACTTACCACAAGGGACTGTTTGAAAAACTGAAGAAAATCAGCACTAAATATAAAATTAGGTTAGCTCCAGGTTTAAATAACAAAATTAAAAAATACTTACTGTCCCTAAAATAAAAAGAAGAAAATACTTTATTCCAGGAAGGAGTCATTCATGAAATAAATTGTTCATGTGGATTACCGTGTATAGGAGAAACAGGACAAAGGTTAACCACCAGAATTAAAGAACACAAAGCAGCAATAAGGAACATCTCAAATAAAACAGGATTAGACAATCACATACAACAAACTGGCCACAAAATAGAATGGGACTCCTTACAAGTTATCAAGCATCAATCCCACGCAATTGTCTGGAAATTAGAGGAATCCCTGGAAATTTAAAAGACACAAGGTGGCAACATCAACGACGTTACTGGATGGCAAATCAACCAGGCTTGGTCACCAGTCCTGTGGAAGTAGTAAGACGCAGGAACTCCTGACAATGATCTAGTGTATAGATCGAAAATTTGAGAGGTAATGCACTTTGATAAATTTATCCTTTATAATTTCCGTTAAGTATTCACAGTACTGGGATTATTTCAGGTTTCTTCATGCATCATTTTCTATGGCAGGTGAACTGTTGTCATACTGTATTATCAATGCTAGAAATGTAGAAAGACTCTTGTATTTTGTTTGATGCAGAATTAAAAATTACCTCTTCAGTGATAACCAGTATCTTCCCAAATGTTAGTGAAGTTATTGTATTTGCATAAAATGAAAGGGGCAGAGATGTTGCAGGCTTTTTATGGAGAGGGTGTCGTTGTCAGTTACCTGTTCCATTTGATGAGCTATAAGTGATGGTCTGGTGCTGTCAACATGATACTGAGGTTTGTTTGGTGTAGTGTTTAATCGTGGATTTTCATGTCTCAGTTTTATACTGACGTTTTTGGGTGAATGTGAACCATTGTTAGTTATTTAATTCCAAACCTAGGTTGAATTTATTGGCAAGTCACTTCAATGTAGTAGCTGACAAATCGTAATATGGTAAGTATGCTGCGTGTTTAAGAGGTTTGTTGGCAAGATTTTTGCTTTCAAACTGTTACAGCATCAAGTGACTGCTGGGAGATTTTGTGCCAAATTATTGTGTTAGTAGATGCTGATTGACACTGTCAAAGGTTTCATTTTTTACTTTCTGTGTATCCGTCTATTCTGCATGACTGCAAAGCAGAGAAAGTGAAAATTTCTTTATGTTTTATCTTTTCGTGTGTGTGCAAAGTGTTATAATGGGGTACAAAAAAGGTTCCACTGATGGTTTTACCTCCTATCAAGTGACAGGTCATTTTCCCAGGAGGTCAGGGATTAAAAAAGCCTGAAGTCCCAGGCTTTATTTCACTATTCATTTATTCCCCAAGTGGATGGAAGTCTGGTTTTAATGACTAAATTTTGCCATGTTTCTCAGATAGACCATGTACAGTGGTATACTAATAGCCTCCACGACCCCTGCGTTGCAGGGGGCCCCCCTCACAACTAAAAAAGCCTCTAACCTCAGGAAAAAGACTTAACATTTTTTCCCCCGGAAAATATTAGGTGTACAAATAAGTTTTAAAGCATTTTTTGTGTGACATATACTACTAATTTACATATCCGACATTCCCTTGCTTTGTTGTCATGTGACCATAACTGGTCCGGAGTATAAAATGTGACACAGAAGTTTGCCCAACAGTCAAATGCATTTGCACATTGGTAGGTGAAAGATGGCAAGCAGTACTGCATTTATTCGACACTGCATTTGTTGCGAATTTCATCAAGGAAAAAGTGCTGCAAAAGCATGTGCATTGATCTGTTCTGTTCTGGGGGAGAATATTGTATCGAAAAGCATGTGTGAGTTTTGGTTTAGACGGTTTAAAGCAGGTGATTTTGATGTTAGCGATTGAGAACGTAGCGGCTCCCTGCAGAAGGTTGCACATGAAGAACTGCAAGCATTGCTGGATTAAGATTAGTCTCAAATGCAAAAAGAACTAGCTGAACAACTGGGGGTAACTCAACAAACCATTTTCAATGGTTTACGCACAATGGGAAAGATTCAGAAGGAAGGAAAATGGGTGCCACATGACTTGAGCCAGAGGAACAAAAATGAGCGTGTCATGAAGTGTTTGAATCTGTTGAATAAACAACACAGAAAATCTTTCCTATGGAAAATCGTTATGGGTAATGAAAAGTGGATATGGTACGACAATCCCAAACATAAAAAACACTGGGTAGACCCCGGTCCAGCAATGATTTCGACACCAAAATGCAATATTCACTCCAAGAAAGTTCTGCTGTGTATCTGATATGAAGGGTGTGCTCTATTATGAACTATTGAAACAGGGTCAAACTGTTCCTGCTGATTGCTACAAGCAATAATTGCTGCGATTGAACCAGGAAATCTCTGGGAAACATCCATTCATAGGCAAATGATTGCGTCCTGTGAAATTACTGCATGATAACAGTAGGCTGCATGTTGCGAAATCGGTCAAGGAAATGTTATTGACGCTTGGCTTGGAAGTTTTGGAGCACCCAGCATATAGTCCCGACATAGCCCCTTCAGACTATCATTTGTTCCGATCGATGCAACAGAGTTTGTCTGCTGTACGGTTCCGGACATGTGATGTAGTGCAAAAATGGGATGACAGCTTCGTCGTGTACATGACAAAGTATTCTTCATGGCTGGAATCCGACAGCTACCCAACCAATGGTGGAATGTGATAGATAATGATGGCACATATTTTGATTCTTAAAGGTATTGTTGTTTTCTCTCAAAGTACATGTTGCATTGTCTTAAATTGCTTTAAAACTTATTTGTACACCTAATACATAAGGTGCATTGCATAAATATAGAGACAGTCGACTTTGCACCGTGAACACAATGCGAATGTAGGTAGGGAGCTGAAGTGGTACCTAATTAGACATAACCCTACTACAAACGTTTCGATCAGTCGAGATGACTGGATTGTGTGAAAAAAACACCACAAAGTGAAATAGTGTAATTTTAGGTGTCTCATAAATATAAAGACAACTATGTAAAGTAGCCACATGCAAATGAGATGTACAAATTAGCATGTTGTACGAACGCGCATGGGCCGTAATTCGGTCCAGCCTACAAGAGACAGCGGACCTGCCGTCAGACATTCATTTGCTGAAATGCCATGCAACAGTCAACTTTCTGGTGAGGAGGTGCAGAAGATTTGGAGACTGAGAGCAAATGAATTGCTTGTAGTGAAAATTTGTAAAGCCATGGGGAGGAGTAGGGCAGTCATTTGTAAGACTTTATCAAAACGTGGTGCGTTAATTGCTAGAAAACGGCCTGGAAGGCCTCGAATAACAACCAAACGAGATGATCATGCCATCACGCGTTTAGTTTCATCCCAAAGGTTATCACTACATCAAGTTTCTTTGACTGTTGGTGTCACCGTCTCAAAGGACACAGTTCATCGACAAATCAAGGAAAGTCGCAACATTGTGCTCCATAAAATGCGCCGTCAGCCACACCTCGCGCAGCACCACAAGGAAGTTAGATTGTTATGGGCAAGCAGCCACATGCACTGGACGGACGAGTGGATCACAAATATTTTCTCCGATGAAAAAAAGTTCAACCTGGACGACCCTGATGGTTGGAACTGCTATTGGCATGATTTACGACACGAGCTATGCACCTTCTTCAGCAGACAGAAAGGAGGGGGATCTGTGATGGTCTGGGGAGCTTTTGCATTCAATGGGACAATGGATATCGCTTTCCTGCAAGGCAGGCAAAACTCCGAAACGTATCAGGACATACTCAGCAGCCACCTTCTACCGTTTGCCGAAACTCTAGCGGGTGTTTATTATCTGTTCCAGCAAGACAATGCCTCTATCCATCGGTCTGCATCAACAAAAAGCTGGTTTAACACTCATCATGTGACCGTAATGGGTTGGCCAGCACTCAGTCCAGATCTGAACCCTATCGAGTACCTCTGGGGTATCCTAGCTCGTGATGTGTATGCGAATGGACGGCAGTTCTCAGGTGTGGTGGCATTGAAAGAGCAGATTGAACGAAGCTGGTATGCACTCCGTCCAGAACACTTACATCACTTGGTGGACAGCATGCCCAATCGGGTTTTCAGTGTTATTCGGAACAACGACTCCACTATTTGTACCGGAGGTGCTCATAACTAGTAAGTCTTTATATTTTTGAGACAGCATATTTCTGTTTTTTTTTTCTTGTACTTGGCATTGAAATTGTTATGTTTCCGTCAAACTATTGTGCAGCTGCGTGTCCCATGCTATATTTGCTATAAATATGAGGTGTACATTTCAGCTCGTTGTTTATTTTTTATTCGAGAATTTGTTCTGTCTCTATACTTATGCAACACACTATATGAGGCTGGATAAAGAAACAATCAGGAATATTTTATGGCAACTTTGAATGAAGTATTAAAATGAAAAAGTATTTTTAGTATTCTCTCAATAAATAAGTAAAATATTTGGAAATCATTTTTGTGGTTTTAGTTTATCAAAAATGGATGATACCAATGAGGATAAGATACTAGTTTATAAAAATGAAAGTTTGATACCAATGAGGATAAGGTACTATGTATTACAGTTGTTAGCACATAACTACATATCCTTGAGAATATTCTGAAGTATGTGTAGATATGTAATGAACTGAAATGTGTTCTTCGCTTCAACGAAGAAACAGAGTCAAGAGAAAAAAATTATGATGTGCAAAATATTGTGACATTATGCTCAGTGTGTTTTTTATATATTCGAGAGCAAATAATTTAAGTAGTTTTACATTTTGTGGGTCATGATTTTTTTATTGTTACTTATTTATTTATTTACTTGTGTTCTGTATTTTCCTATAAAAATAGAAAAAATCATTAGTCACTGTTACACAGCAAATGTGTTTTGTGTGAGTATGTTCATAAGACATTTCAAAGAAGCTGGCCTTAATTCTCTGAAAGAATAAAATTTTGATGATATGATTAACGTTGACATAAGTGTTTTGTAATGGTATAAAACTAGGGCAATCATTTTAATTACAATATGCACATTTGTGTTACACACAATAAAGTGCAAAAATTTTGGTTTTACAAAAAAATACCTGGAGATTCCAAAAAATTGAAATTATTTAAACAACCTTAAAACCTAATTAGCAATATATAATTTACAAACTTCAGTAACTGAAAGTTAGTAGATTTTCGCAGAAGAGCCTCAAAGATATTTTTTGCTGGGAGGGCAGGAGTTGCAAGTTTTTCCGGTACACCACTGGCCATTTAGAATGTGGTTGCCCAGTGCTATTCAGTTATCAATGTAGTGTTATTTATCTTAGCTTGTGCTTGGTCATGCATTGTAATATGTTTCTTATCTGTGGAAGATCTCATACTGGTTGCCCATAGCCCTTTAGTCTCTACTTTGATTCAGTGATTTTGTTCAGTAAAACAAGGTTGTGGCTTAGGACCGGATGGTCCTACTGATCTTTGCAAAACATTTTCAGTACCTTTTGTAGAGCTTTGTCAGTTGCATCTGCTGAGATGCCAAGTACTACAGATCTTCCATAGTTTCTATGGATATCATGTTCAAACTACAGACTTACGGAGAAGGTGTAAAAAATTATGGATTTTTCCAAAAATCTTAGATGATTGAAAAAAAACCTGATGTTTTTTCTGAAAAGTTATACCATATATACTCGTGTATAGGTCGATCCCCCAATATTTATATGAATATCTGCAGTTTTTGTGTTTTTGTATATCTCTTGTATAAGTCAACCCCCATTTTTTATGGGAATACCTGGTTTTTTTTATGTCTTGTGTATAAATCGACTTTCCTACCACATTGTTTTCTGCAGGTGTATTTAAAGCATAAAACTTTTTTTATTCTGTTTAAAAGCAAGAAGTCATGTGGTCACTATGTTTTGAGAACACCCAATTATACTCCGAGCAAACTTAACCTGGATTTTTGAATCAAAGATGATACTTATTAAAATGCCAGCGAAGAAAATTATAAGGGTCGCCCAAATGAAAGTGAGGCTCATGTAATAGAGTCATTATATAATTACACAGAGCCATGCATTTGCGCTGATAGATGGCGTGTCATGTTAGGAAGCATGCTGTTATTAGCGGCACGTGTCAGTGCACTGTTTGCACTTGCAGAGGCAAGTTGACTACGTAGAGAGAGTCATGACATGGATTTGTCAAACAAGCGGGCAGTTATGCAATTTTTGATGGCAGAAGGTGTTAGTGGATCTGAAATTTATCATCGTATGAAGGATGTGTATGGGAATGAGTGTCAGTCACGGTGTACAATGTTCTGCTGGTGCAATGAATTTTGTAAAGGACGTGTGGCACAGAGGACATGCCAAGACCTGGGCAAGCACACATGACCATCACCATGGTATCGATTGCTGCCGTAGACAACCTTGTGAAGGAGAATTGTCGAATCACTATCTGCAAGCTTGCAGCAACATTGTCTGTGAGTAAGGAAACTGTTAACACCATTCTCAATTGCTGATTGGGATACAGCAAGGTTTGTGCACAATGGGTCCCCAAGCATTTCCAGGAGAAGCAGAAAACTCGGTGAATGGGTACTTGCCTAGAGCATCTGCATCATTACCACACAGAGGGGGGGGGGGACAGTTTCTTTCCAAGATTGTGGTCGCAGATGAAATTTGGTGCCACCACTTTGATCCGGCCACAAAACGTATGAGTATGGAATGGCGGCTATCCAACTCTCCACACCCCAAAAAAGCTCAGTCCTTAAAAGCTGGAAAAGTGATGCTCATGGTTTTCTTCAATGACTGTTGGATTGGTTGGGCGCAGGCAGTATGGTCAAGGCAACCACATACTGCAATATGTTACGCAACCTCAAAATGGCCATCAAGCGTAAGCGACCTGGTGTGTTATCAAATGGGGTTATGCTGCTGCATGACAATGCACGCCCTCATGTGGCGACAGTGTGCCAAGATTTTCTGCGGAGCTTCCGCTGAGAGGTCCTTGACCATCCCCCTATAGCCTTAATCTGTTACCCTGTGACTACCACATCTTCAGGCCACTGGAAAAAGCTCTCGAGGGCTGCAGTTTGCTAATGATGCTGAGGTGTTCTGGATACCGTTGAAGACTGGTTCCACAGCCAACCCTGGACGTTCTACGCTCAGGGTATCTACAGTCTCGTGCCGCACTGGAATACTTACTTGAACTGACAAGGCGACTATGTGTAGCAGGTATGTAGCCCATTTATCACTCTTACTTTCTATATGTTCATGTATTCCAATCTATCAACCCTTATGGCAAGAAACTGACAGTCTCAGTTTCATTTGGGCGACCCTTATATAATGTGACCATGGCTTCAGCCAATAGGGCTCTCCTCAGCCATCCAATCATGTATGTTGCTCCATTCTTTATCAGCTTTTGAATCTTTTATCTTAGGGTTGCGGTCTTATGCTACCATCTCCTGGCTGTAATCTGTTGAATTTTCGGAAGACTTTAATTGCTCATTAATATTTTGTGAAAATGATGTGACAAAATTATCCCATATTTTGTTAATTTTGAGGGATGGGTCCTTGTTGCAAGCTTGATAATTGGTTGAAATTTCGACAGATTCACAAATTAGAGTTCATTTTCAACCTGTGTAATGTGAAATAACTTTTGCTTCTTCCCAAACAGGTGTAAATCCTACATCAATAACTCTTTTAACTAGATCTGTAGTTTTTTGGGAATATTTACATTTTGTTTATGCTCTTTAATGTGGGTTGATTAAGCTCTTTTGGTCATTCCTATGTATTTTTTCTTAGTGGAACCACCTGGTGAGTAAAGAGGTATAAACTCCATTTTTGTTCTCAGATTTTGTTGGGTCTTTATTGCTCTTCAGTCGTGCAATTGAAGCTCCTTGTCTGATGTATATTTTGATATTTTCTTTTTTTGAGCTTTTTTTAATCCAGTTGGTAATACCTGGTATATACTGAATAGAACCTGTATATTTGTATTTATTTTTATTTTTCATAATGGCAGAACAGGATTTAAAGCATTTAAAGAGTTTGCCAATAATGTTGGGGTTATAACCATTGCATAAAGCAATTTCTTTTAATTTTTGAATTTCAAGCTGTTTCAGATTAGAGTTGCTTATGCTATTATTGGCTTGGTTTATATACCAGGTATTACCAACTGGATTCAAAAAGAGCTAAAGAAAGAAAATATCAAAATAGGCATCAGACGAGGAGCTTCAATCGCACAACAACTGAGGAGCAATAAAGACCCATCAAAATCTGAGAACAAAAATGGATTAATAATCTAAAGCAACTTATGGGAATTTACTAGGAAATGTTTTCATTTATAGCAAATTTTCGGAGAAAACTCTTCTCCTTCTTCAGGCTCTCTAGTTGTTGTCACTTTTTGCTTGTCACTATCATGGTTACGGTTTACCTTGACGGTTACGGTTAACCTTGACGGTTTAGGTTATTTTTCACCAAATCCTGCCAGATGTTAGGCAGGGAAAATCCTTTGCAGTCATTGATGATGGAATTTTGTTTTTTCTCAATCTCTATTCCTTCTTTCAGTTTTCTTTTTGGAAATTGCTTTGGAAACTGATTACTTTAAGGGAATTCCAATCCATGCTGTGCCCAGTTTCTCTAACATGCCTATCTAATCCAGTCTTGTTGGAGCAATTTTTTATAGCTGCTTTATGCTCAGCTATACGAGTTTCTAGTCTGCGACCTGTTTCACCTATGTAAGATAGTCCACAACTACAATTTACTTCATAAACTACTCCTTGCATTTTTAAAATATCTTCTTCTCTTTGAACTATTTTAGGGAAAAAAATTTTTAACTTTGTTCTCTAAACTTGGAGCTAGCCTAATATTGTATTTTTTACTAATTCTCTTTAAAGCCTCAAATAAACCTTTGTGATAAGAAATTTTTCTAGTGAATTTTACTTCTTGCTTTTGTGGGTTCTTCTTACCATTAAAATTCAGAAGCTTCTCAATTTCTTCTTTAGGATAGTTATTTTCTGCAAGTATGACTTTAAGCTCTTCTTTATGGGCTTCTTTTTTATCTGCAGTAGAAACTATTTTATTAATTTTTTCTAAAAACTGACTTGCTACATTTTTTTTTGGTAAGAAGAACCCACAAAAGCAAGAAGTAAAATTCACTAGAAAAATTTCTTATCACAAAGGTTTATTTGAGGCTTTAAAGAGAATTAGTAAAAAATACAATATTAGGCTAGCTCCAAGTTTAGAGAACAAAGTTAAAAATTTTTTCCCTAAAATAGTTCAAAGAGAAGAAGATATTTTAAAAATGCAAGGAGTAGTTTATGAAGTAAATTGTAGTTGTGGACTATCTTACATAGGTGAAACAGGTCGCAGACTAGAAACTCGTATAGCTGAGCATAAAGCAGCTATAAAAAATTGCTCCAACAAGACTGGATTAGATAGGCATGTTAGAGAAACTGGGCACAGCATGGATTGGAATTCCCTTAAAGTAATCAGTTTCCAAAGCAATTTCCAAAAAAGAAAACTGAAAGAAGGAATAGAGATTGAGAAAAAACAAAATTCCATCATCAATGACTGCAAAGGATTTTCCCTGCCTAACATCTGGCAGGATTTGGTGAAAAATAACCTAAACCGTCAAGGTTAACCGTAACCGTCAAGGTAAACCGTAACCATGATAGTGACAAGCAAAAAGTGACAACAACTAGAGAGCCTGAAGAAGGAGAAGAGTTTTCTCCGAAAATTTGCTATAAATGAAAACATTTCCTAGTAAATTCCCATAAGTTGCTTTAGATTATTAATTCAATTAAACTAGGAAGCCATTTCTCAATATGAGCTTTATTCAAAGAAACAAAAATGGAGTTTACTTTATTTACCTTTTTACTCACCAGGTGGTTGCACTAAGAACAAATACATAGGAATGACCAAAAGAGCTTTATCAACCCACATTAAAGAGCATAAATAAAATGTTAAATATTCTCAAAAAACTACAGAACTAGTTAAAACCGTTATTGATGAAGGATTTACACCTGTTTGGGAAGAAGCAAAAGTCATTTCACATTGCACAGGTTGAAAACAAACTCTTATCCGTGAATCTGTCAAAATTTCAACCAATCATCAAGCTTGCAATAAGGACCCATCTCTCAAAATTAACAAAATATGGGATAATTTTCTCACATCGTTTTCACAAAATATTAACGGACAATTAAAGTCTTCCAAAAATTCAACAGAGTCCAGCCAGGAGATGGTGGCAGAAGATGACAACTCTATGATAAAAGATTCAAAAGCTGATCAAGAATGGCGCAGTGTACGTGATTTGATGGCTGACGAGAGCCCTAGTATCTGAAACCATGGTCCCATTATAGTTTCCTTTACTGGCATTGTAACAAGTGTCATCTTTGATTTAAAATTGATCTAAGTATAATGAAATGCCATTAGCAATTTTTGCTCTGATTTACTATATAAACTTAAGCTGGTTACGGATTGAAGGTTACGGATAATTTTTCATCCCATACCCAGGTAGTTAAAGAATATGCCATAAAAAATAAAATGCTAAGTTCAAAAGGTTTTTTTTTAACTTAGCATTTTTTTTTTCAAGCTTACTCAAACATTATGATTTTTGCTGTAATGTCACAAAGTCGTCACATGGTAAGCATGGTTAACTGGCCGACAAGCAAGCGGAAATATTGCTGTGAAGATTGTTCTGCATGATCATGTGACTTTGTACTTGGCTTGCAGTGGGTGGTGTTTGCAATGCACAATGTGTGTAAACTTTTGGGAAAACCTCAACAGAGTCCTGAACTAACGCAAAACATTGGAGGTAGTCTCGATTCCATTTTTGTTTTCTTGTTCTTAAGTTGAAAGTTGATTAGTTGTCCTCCTGCAGAATTAGCTTGTTGAGCATTTGATGTACTACCTTCCCATTGCTTTACTATTAACATTCTTCCACTAGCACATCAAGATTACACTGCCCTCTTGCAATTTCATCTTGTAAGCCAATTCCATTCCCCCATTCCAGGGCAGTGCGCAGCAAGATTTGTCTGCCTCATTAAATGTGAAATTTCATAAAATTGTATTACTTCACTTGTTAAAACCAATAATTTTAGCTGTTCTCTTCCTTGTTAAATCAGGGAATTTCATTAAAGTTGTTCATCAAAAACGATCATATTAGCTTTGAGTTAACATTATAACTAATTCTTTGAATAAAGCTCATGTTGAGAAATGGCTTCCTAGTTTAATTGAATTAATAATCTAAAGCAACTTATGGGAATTTTACTAGGAAATTTTTTCATTAATAGCAAATTTTCGGAGAAAACTCTTCTCCTTCTTCAGGCTGTCTTGTTGTTGTCACTTTTTACTTGTCACTATCACGGTTACGGTTTACCTTGACGGTTACGGTTAACCTTGACGGTTTAGGTTATTTTTCAACAAATCCTGCCAGATGTTAGGCAGGGAAAATCCTTTGCAGTCATTGATGATGGAATTTTGATTTTTCTCAATCTCTATTCCTTCTTTCAGTTTTCTTTTTTGGAAATTGCTTTGGAAACTGATTACTTTAAGGGAATTCCAATCCATGCTGTGCCCAGTTTCTCTAACATGCCTATCTAATCCAGTCTTGTTGAAGCAATTTTTTATAGCTGCTTTATGCTCAGCTATACGAGTTTCTAGTCTGCGACCTGTTTCACCTATGTAAGATAGTCCACAACTACAATTTACTTCATAAACTACTCCTTGCATTTTTAAAATATCTTCTTCTCTTTGAATTTGTTTCCAAAGCAATTTCCAAAAAAAAAAAAAAAAAAAAAATGAAAGAAGGAATAGAGATTGAGAAAAATCAAAATTCCATCATCAATGACTGCAAAGGATTTTCCCTGCCTAACATCTGGCAGGATTTGTTGAAAAATAACCTAAACCGTCAAGGTTAACCGTAACCGTCAAGGTAAACCGTAACCGTGATAATGACAAGTAAAAAGTGACAACAACAAGACAGCCTGAAGAAGAAGAGTTTTCTCCGAAAATTTGCTATTAATGAAAAAATTTCCTAGTAAAATTCCCATAAGTTGCTTTAGATTATTAATTATAACTAATAAAAGTTCCTGTTTTGTTTCTTAGATCTGTGATCTCTTTAAATAAATATGGGCTTGTTATACTATAATAGCATGTTGTTTAACACTATTATTATACTGTTTTTAGCTGTGTATGGACAATTCTGCAAATTTGAACATTTTGTAAATGAAGAGTTTAACAGGGAATAAGTGCACTGTTTAAATTTTAAATTTATCTCTTTTTTTTTATATAGGAAAGGGGGAAAAAGCTGACATCATACACATGTACCATCTGTGATGATACTTTTGATACAGGTAATGATTATTATCAACTTAAATATCTCTTATGAGGTTGACAAACTCCTTCATAATTCAAAATGCTGTTATACCATAGTTCATCATGTTCCTCGCAGATTGAAAATTAGCAAAACAGATTAATGTAAAGTTGTTTTCTTTAATAATCATGTGACACATGCATCTTAATGTATGAAAATGAATTACCTTTTTTTTTTTTTTTGCTTATGTGCACCAAAGTATCAAATGATCAGGAACATTTACCTAATAACGTGCTGTGTTGCCCTTGGCCTTCAAACAAAACAGCCTCGATTTGATGTGGCATGAACTCAATGAGGTGCTGATGTCATTTTACATATATTTTCATCCAAGCAGATGTGATGGTGTCCAACAAATATCCTCCTCCAGCTAAATGCTCACTGGAGGAGGATATCTGTTACCAATAGCTCTGTCAATCTATTGCCATAGGTGTTCAATTGGGTTAATATCTGGAGGCTGTGTGGGGGGGGGGGGGCATTTTATCACTTTAAAGTCACTGTCCTACTCCTGGAACCACTATGTGACAATCTAAGCCTTGTGTCAGACACATTATTGTGCTGGAAGCAGCCCTTTCAATCAGGAAACACAGTGCACACATTTGGGTGTTCTTGGGCCACCATGATGTGAAATACCTCGTGACATCCAAATTTTGTTCCAGAGGTATTAAGGAACCCAATGCTTGCCATAAAAACAACAGGCCACAGATCATTACACCACCTCCACCAGGTTGTACAGTTAACACTAAGCAGCTGAACTCAATCAATTCATGTTGTTGATATCATATTCTGGCCTGTTCATTGGCATGTAATTAATTGAAAACACAATTCATTGAACCCCATGATCTTTCTCCAGCCCTCAAGGTTGCACTTCTGGGGCTCCCACTTACGCTACAGATGAATTTGTCAGTTTTTGCCAGAGATGAGTTTGTATATGAAGAGAGCGTCTGCTGTTATAGCCCATTTGTGCCAATGTGCAGAAGGTTATGTATACCGAAAATTTCTTGATACCGCTGTTGTACTGTGTGGTTACTTTACACAATGGAGCTTATCTGTTACCTCATACAGTCCTCCCCAGCTGCCATTGCCCTTTAACATCAGCCAGTTGTTTCTGCCCATGGGAAGACTGCTGGCTGCTTGTTTTGCTGTTTCTGCACCACTCATTGTATATCCTCAGTAGAGTTTTTCTTGCATAACCAAAAAGGTTTGCCATTTCTGAGATGCTGGCACCTCCCTAGCTAGTTCCCACTACCATGCCTCTTTCAAAGTCACTTAAACCACAAGTCTCTTCCATTTTGCCACCATCTATGCTTCATACGCATCTGAATTCTTTGCAGTGAGCTGTATGTAAAGCCATCTCAATGTTATAAGTAAGTGATAATGGCATGTCTGACTGCTATTGGGTGCTCCCAATAATTTGCTACTTTAGTGTGCAAAGGCTTGTGTGTATTGCAAGAGTTTTTTAAAAATAAAGAGAACTTCTATGTATCATTCTTTTATGGTATCACAACAATCAACATTCCAAAATGAAATAAAATGAAAGTTGTAAAGAAGGGGGGTGGGGGGGGGAGAGAATCAGTAGTATTTGCAAGTTTTCCAAATATTATTCCATTTATACAGAATGAAGTACAGGAGTACCACTGGATGAATTTACAAGCAACCATACATTCCCTTGTTGATACATCTTAAGTAATGTTACAACACAATAACGCAGCTGTGCACTTTTGTTGCAGAAACTCTGTGTTGATTTCTTAATCCAAGTATTTAGCTGCAAACCACAGAAGATAATTTACTGAACAAAAAAAATATTAACCTATGCATGCATGAGGCGAATTTTAATATGAGTACTGAATGACATTTTAATGCAATTGCACATGGAAAAAATGCATGCGATGGAGTTAGAGGAACAGTCAAAAGATAGGCTGCCTGTGCAAATCTTCAGCATCCATATAACAAGGAGATTATTGACACTGCAACAACTTATTAACTTTTCCAATAGCCACTTTGATGTCATAAAATTTAAATATTTTACATTAGAAGATCACATTGTTAAGAAAGAAAACTTAAAGACAGATTCATTGAATCTTTTGTAATTCTTGGTATTCAAAAGCTGTATGCATTCTTTCCTCTGAGCAAAATTGAGGTTGAACCTAAACTATACCATAAATACTTAACAGGAATTATAGAGGATAAATTTATTAAGGTACATTACCTCACAAATTTTTGATGTATACACTAGATCATCGTCAGGAGTTTTTGCATCTTACTATTTCCACAGATCTGGCGACCAAGCTTGGTTGATTTTGGAAATAAACAAGCTTGGTCGCTAATCCTGTGGAAGTAGTAAAATGCAGGAACTCCTAGGGCACTGTGATTTTTAAGATGAACAAGTTTCCTGATTATATTGTCAGTTAATCTGTAGGGATAGCTTTTAGATCACTGATAGATTCATTCATTTTCTGGTTATAATCGTTTTTATTGATGATAACAATTTGGTTAGATTTATCATCTATTAGACATTTAATTTGTAGATTGTCTCTTAACTCTAACACAGTTTGCTGTTCATATTTTTACTTTGGGTTTTGCACATTATAGCACGTGTTATTAATGCCTCTTACAAATTTAAAATGGGTAGGATCTTGTCTTGGTTTGGGTAACTTCTTAATGATGTCTTCAACATGTGGTATAAAGTTTCCAGCTTGAGAATATCCCGTGTGTACACATTTTTCAGACCTTTGTTCAGGGCTATTTCTTGCCTGGGGGAAATCTATATGCTAGAATTGTTGATACATAACTTGTTATAGTTATTATTTACCTTATCAATAATATCCCCTGTGCACACATTTTTCAGACCCTTGTTCAGGGCTATTTCTTGCCTGGGGAAAATCTATATGCTAGAATTGTTGATACATAACGTGTTATAGCTATTATTTACCTTATTATCAATATTTTGATTCTTTACACTGATCAGATGTTCGATTTTATGGAAATGTTTCTTTCTGCATGTCATTTGCTGTGTATCGATAGTAGCGAAAATTTGTATTAGTCCTACACTAATTTCCTCATGTTTGAAATATTTAGTGCAAGTGTTATATATGTCATAGCATTTTTTGCTTTAGAAGTGTATTGATGCACCTTCTTTTATCTCAAATTACAGTCCTTAGTCATTTAATTTTGCATGTATTATTGATTTTGCCATCACGAAAGTGATAGGTTTAATTCGGATTTGAAGAAAACTTGGGGATGTCATTGTTATTTTTACAAGTGGTAAGGAATTCCGGGTGTTCCACCTCTTTACATAGTTTTAATTGACTTTTTTTTAAAGTTTTTAATGGACTCGATGGCTTGACGTGCCTTCATAATCACAGAGCCTATGATGCAAGGTATGTATAAAGGTGTCCCTGAAAGTCGCCATTATTTACATTTCCAGTTTTGTACTCAATAATAATATTTGGCTAATAAAATATAACCCTATCAAATATGTGGCTAAATATATCGTTGAACAATAGGTCAACTACTGTTTGTACTACTGTTTCACATGTTATTCTGCGCTTTGCAAGTTACATATGCAACTTGCTTGAATAAAACCTATCAGCTTTCGTGATGGCAAAATCATTTAAACGTGAAATTAAACGACTAAGGACTGCTATTCGAGATAAAAGAAGGTACATCGATACACTTAACAAAAAATGTTATGACATATATACCACTTGCGCTAAATATTTCAAGCATGAGGAAATTAGCGTAAAACTAATAAAAAATTTTGCTAATATCTATAGACAGCAAATGACATGCAGAAACATTTCCCTAAAGTCGAACATCTGAGTAGTGTCAAGAATTGAAATATTAATAATAAGGTAAATAGTAACCATACTTGCCAAGTTTTATGGTTTACCCGTAAAATTTACAGAAATTCTACTCGTTTTACGGTTATTTTACGGACAACATATTTGACAAATTTCTCTATTGTTTCAATTTTGCAGATTATTGCAATTTCAAGGAGAGAATAACTAGGCCCAAGGACCACCGGCCCTGAATATTCTGATTTACTTGAAATGAAAAATATCAGTCTCACATAAGATTTAATACTGCGTTTTTGAATGTTATTCTAACATGTTAGCACAAAAAATTGCGATCAAAACACCAGTTAGGTAAAAGAAAAAGTTATTGCAGTCACAATAATTTCTCAATTGCAAATGAAGTTTCTTTCTATGTATGTAGCTTAATGGCAGCAGACTAATGCGAATTACGTATCAATTGCATTTTTTAATTGCCGTAAGCAGGCAACAGTGCTAAATACTGTACAGCATATAAAATTGATTAAAACTGACTAATAATTGCCATAATATATCGACCTTTAATCGATATGTCTGAAACATTTAATCAGCACTTTCAATACATCAGTCAATCGAACATATCAAATAAAAGGTTCACTGAAAATCTTTTATGGATTTCAATTCTTGAAAGTTGGAAAGTCTGAATAACTGTAACAAGTTATATATCAATAATTCTAGCATACAGCATTCATCCTAGCAAGAAATAGCCCTGAACAAAGGCCTGAAAAATGGGTATGCAGGGCATATTTCCAAGCTGGAAATCATTATACCACAAGTTGAAGATATCATTAAGAAGTTTCCGAAACCAAGACAAGATCCTGCCCATTTTAAAATTGTAAGAGGCATTGATAATATGTGCAAAACCAAAAGTTAAAATATGAACAGCAAACTTTGTTATAATTCTAACAAAGTTTGCTGTTCATATTTTACATTTACATTTTGCACATTATGGCAAAACCCAGAGAGACAATCCACAAATTAATTGCTTAATAGCTAATAGCCAATAAATCTAAGCAAATTTTTATCATCAGTTAACACGATTATAACCAGAAAATGAATGAATCTATCAGTGATCTGAAAGTTATCCATATAGATAAAAACTCAACTGACAATATGATCAGGAAACTTGCTAATCCTTAAAAATCACAGTGCTCTACCAATTGATGTCAAAAGAAATGCATACCTACCTATTGCTGCTTTAATACCCCGCAGTCCTAGATTGGGAAAATATAAAAATCCTTACTATGCACAAAAATCATAGTCAGATTTTATGGTCAAAAGCTGTCTGTCATCATTGAAAAAGCCCACAAAGTAAATTGTAACACTTCATCACCATTTGAATTCCCATATCCATGGAAATATTTAATTAATCAAGACAAGAAGAAAAAAAAATAATTCCCAAAGAAATAAGAAAAATTAAGCAGAGTGACAACAGAATGTGTAAGATAATAATACTTTACGACTAAATCAACAGATGGCACCAAACATCATGATCACGTGAGTATGCGCTGATTGTGATGCACAGAGGAACAGACCAACGTGAAACAACTTGTTTTAAGAGCGATACGTGGAAGTCAACACCTTGATTGTGCCAACTCGCCAAACATTGGCAGTTATACCACTGAAGAAGACTGATTGAGACAGGTTGAAACTAGTATGGTCATGGTGCACACAGTGTGCTATGCATAATTTTAAATGTTTCATGTATTTTAAAATATTTTAAAACCTTTCAGTGCTTTATTTTCGACTTCAATCTGTGTTCATTGTTTGGTTTGCCATATTTGACCACGTCTTTGAGAGCTAAGGGTTTCATCTCTGCTGTATATAGGTTTTAAGCTTTTGAATGCTTTTATACTATGCTTTATTACTTCATTCCTGACTTTGCCATTTACTTATTTTTGTGCTTCATCCTTTCAACTATATCTGTGGAATTATTTATGCATAAGGGAACCTATTTGGTAAGGACTGATATGCCTAAGTGTTAACGCTAAACAATCTAACCTTACTGTTGTAGGCTTCATTGTAATTTCTACCCATTTATGCACTGCAATATATGTTTCAAAGAATTACAGCAAGCAGGATGAATTGCAAGAAGTAAACATATTTCGATATAGATTACCTCATTTGACACAACAAATGTCTTCTGTCTAAAAACTACGCTGCAGCGTACCTATACAACATGGAAATAACTGTATCGAAAGGAATCTCCAAACTATGCTATTGTATTTGGTAAGTTAAAATTCATTCTTAGATGTTACCCAATACTTAACCTGTTTCATAAATGAATGTTGCATATATTTTTTGATGTGCATGGCACGCACAACTTGCAAAACACAAAATAATGTGTGAAACAGTAGTACAAACAATAGTCGACCTATTGTTCAATCATATATTTAACTATCTAATTGATTGGGTTATATTTCATTAACCAAATATTATTGTTGTCTTGGTGATCACTGGAGGTGTTTCCACTTTCATGGGTGTGAATCAGGCTTGCAACAAAATGGAGGTGGAAAGAGATACAGCCCACAGAAAAATAGCGAGACTATTGTACACCAAACAATCACTCTGGCAGAAACATTAGTGGGGTTGAGCAAATTCTGGGAGTCGATGAAAAATCAGTGGCTGACCTGATCAGTGCCTGCTGAAGGTGCTAAGACC
Organism: Macrothele yani; assembly: GCA_039090855.1. Classification (NCBI taxonomy): domain Eukaryota; kingdom Metazoa; phylum Arthropoda; class Arachnida; order Araneae; family Macrothelidae; genus Macrothele; species Macrothele yani. The sequence goes on along the minus strand of CM077013.1, from coordinate 34,624,643 downwards.
ACACTGCAGACTGCATAATGTCAACCTACGTAAAACTAAATTTAGTTCAAGAGCAAAAATTTTGATATTTAGATTAGTAAATAAGCAGAAATTGAAGTTCTTGCTGCTGAACTTTTGAGAGAGTAAAGTAAAAAACAAGCAAGGTTTTAGTAATTCCAACACATTTATTTTTCTTGTTACCATACCCTAATGCTCACTTGATCTCCAGCTAAGCATTAATGCCATTGTATTCTGCTTGTACTCCAACCCAGTCTGATCAAAGCTTCATTTCTTCAGATAAATTGGTTGTTTTCCACTTCCCTCTTCTGCTGAAGTATGCAGCAGGAACAGTAGGTAATGCCATTTTCTAACTGGATGAAGTATGTCTAAGGTGACCATTGAACCTTCTTTGTGATTACCTCAGCTGTCCATGGACCAGTGTTATGAGGCTCCATTGCTCAGAGTTTATCCTTAATGTTAATCCCATTGATGTAGTTCTGCAATAACCAAAACTTGCCGTTGTTTGAAGATTGCCATTGTTGGGAAGTGTCAATTAATGGAGGTTTCACTGTACTACTATTATATGATGAACAGAAATATAAGTAGTACAACGTATCTACTCTACATTTATAATCATGAAATTTTACTTGAGTGACACAAAAGTTTTGATAATTTCCACTTAATACAAGATGTGAATAAAACTATGTCATGTTAATTGTTAATTCATGCATTCATTTTCTATTTACATTTTCATTAAGCTCATTGAAACTTTTGCTGAATGTTCAAAACTGCAGTACACTCCACTTGATAATAAAGAACATGATTAAAAATGCTGGGTATACTGAGGACTGTTTACAGCAATGTGAAAAATATGTTAGGACTTCTTACAGGGGTGTAAAAATATGCTCAGTTTTATTGTTTTAATAATGAATTATCAAAGTGTGATAATTCATCATATGTGTGTGTGTGTGCGCGCGCATACTTCTGTGTGTAACAGCAGCATTGTATTGATTGTTCTACAGAGAAAATTTGGTGTGCTTACATTGAAGACAATGCTGATGTGATGGCTGGCAAAAAGTGTTCAGCAAGCTTATAGTTTCTTTGAAAACAGTTTCTTAAAAAACATCAGATCATCAATGTTGGGGAAAAACATTAAATGACCTGTTATAAAATGACCGTACATTCTGGATATTACTGATTTACATATTTACTTATTTATAATTTTTTTTTTCTGTCACAGTGAAATTATATTTCTGATGTGCAATTTGGACAGCATCTCAATTAGACGTGAAGCCATTACATGCAGTGAGATGACACTGTCTAGTGCATGCAGAGGTGCTTTCCTACTTAGACTATTACAAAAATTTGATGCAGGTTTTTGATATTGCCTGGGGTGGTGTTTAATGCCATTCATCTGACACGTTTCAGTACTTTAGTAAATGAGCACACTTTCAGTGGTTGCTCTGGCTTTTATAAAGTTTTTTCCAACCCATTCCACACATAAATATCACTAAGCTGTTCTCTGAGATTCAGAGGTTGGCTCTACAAAAAAATACAAACTACCAGATAATTTTTACTTACTGTTGCCATAGCAAACTTCTCCATTTACAGCTATCTTGACATACAACTTGGGCTTCACTGATATCCATCACATGCTGTACACAAGATCTTCTATACTTCATACTCATAATCTTTTTCTCATGCAGACACTCTTGAATCTGATCCTCTCATGACTTCTTTGACCTTCCTCTGCCTTTCCTTTCTACCACTTGGGCTAAGGAGATTTTCTTAGTAAGCACATCATCACTCATTCTTTCAACATGGCCAAACCACTGAAACATGTTGGTCTCCACCTTTCTAACAACATTTTGCTTCACATTACACAACTGCAACACATCTGTAGGTAAGGCATTTCTCCCGCACACAAACTACTTCTATGTTTCTTCTGGTTTCACTGCCATACATCAGAGTAGGAACAATTTTACTTTCATACACAGCCATGCGGAACTCTCTTGAGAACCCATCATTCCTGTGAAAACCTCCCAAAGCAGCTATGACTTTCAATGAAGTATTCACTCACCTATTAATTTGACCATCCAATTTGTTCTCTCCGTCAAACATGCTTCCTAAATACTCAAACTCATTCACCTGGTCAATCACTGTGCCATTTAGACTTATATTACATTCAGTACTACCAGTTCCTCTCTCAAAAACCATAACTTTGGTTTTTCCCTTATTTATACTCAGTTTGAATTTCATGCAAACTTCATACATCTGGGATAACATATTCTGCAACTCACTTTTGCTCTCTGTCAACAGGACAGTGTCATCAGCATACAGCAATCTGCACAAATGGATATCACCAAGACAAAAAACAGTATTATCTATTTTGGCATTAAGCATGCACGCATTCATAAATATTAAGCAACCATGGTGACATTGCACAACCTTTTCTGACTCCTGCACCAATAGAAAACCATTTTGATAAAACACCATTCACTTGTCTCTACTGCCAGCATTCATGGCTTTTACATTAAGTAGATTCTCAGTAACACCATATCATTCAATGCCTTCCACAAAAGTGTCCTATTTACTCGGTCATAAGCTTTCTCTAAATCTATGAAGGCAGCAAAAACTTTCTTACCAACAGCCAGATACTTTTCGGTCATCATGCGTAATGCAAAAATTTGGTTAGTGCAGCCTTTACCCGGCATAAAACCACTCTGAACATCCCACGCTTTCTCTGATTAAGTCCCTGTACTTTTTCAATGAAGACCTTACCAAACACTTTCCCTGCAACACTCAGTAGGCTAATACCACAATAGTTCTTGCAGTCAGTCTGATCACCTTTTCTCTTATACAAGGGAACAATGATAGCATCCTTTCAATCCCAAGAGAACATTCCTAATTTCCAGCACAACTGGAAAATTTCAGTTAACCAATCAATTACAGTCACCACCATATTTCAACATCTCAGCAGTTATGCCATCAACTCCCGGAGCCTTACCATTGTGAAGAGATTTTAGAGCTTCGCACACCACTTCTCTTGAGATTCCTTCTGTGCTTCCATTTTCCTCGTGATATCATCTGCTTCTGCCTCAGAATCACTTTTGCTTTCTTGATCTAATAACTCACAAAAGTATTCACCCCACCTTTCACTTAACTTGTGGGGCTCCAATATCATCTCCCCAATCCTATTCTTCATACAATTTTGTTTCCCCTATTTTTCCTGAGTCTCATGTACTTCCAGAAAGCCTTCCTATCTTTCCAAAAAGCCAATTCATGCCTTTACACCTTCTCCTTCCTATCTTTTGCCTTACTCGGGTGAACGAGCTTAGCTGCATCACGCTTCTTACAGCGATATTCATCCTCAGAAACTGTACCTTGCAGCATCCCCAAATAGGCTCCCTTCTTTCTCATTACTGCGTCTTAAATTTCACTATTCCACCAAGCATCACCTCTATTGTTACCCACTGTTGTGGTGCCACAGACCTCTTCAGCAGCAGTGAGAACACAGTTCTTAAAACATACCCACTTCTTTTCTACATCCCTCTCACAAGACTTCAGTCATGCACTGACTAAGTCAGAATAATGCTGATGATAATGAGGGAGCCTTTCAACCTGTATTCTTTCCATCCTAGGCCTCTACCTATTCCTTTCCCTCCAAACCAACATTCAGTTTCACTCGTGACACATCAAGTAATGATCAGAACCAACATCTGCACCTCTCATCACATGGGTGTCAACAACTAAGTGTTTCAAACGCTGATCATAGACAACCCATTCACCAAATTTTTTTTTCACCAAGTATAACGTAAAGTCACCAATTTTTTTTCACCATCCATTGGAAGTATAAAAACTATAAGAACATAAAGGGTCTTATGGATCTTATATCAGCGATTGTGTCACTCTTTTCATGTAATCACTTTCTGTCTCACATGCAATATAAATAATGAAAAAAGTAACTAACATTCGAATTTCATTTTTCAAGTACCAAATTGAATAAAAATTAAAGATTGTTTTTGCTTGGATGTCATTAAAAAAAGGTAATTGCCAATATTTTCACCAATACTTTTTATCAATCGCCAAAACGATTTTTTTTTTTTTTTGCAAATTGTGAAGAATGTGATGGCAGCACAATCCCTGAACTTTGTAATTAGTAATGATTTAGCAATTTTAATTAAATATTTTATTTGCTGAATTGAAAAATGTGTAGATTATTTTATTGTAAATTGTTTTCATTATTTCTGTCTTTCTTTAAAGGGAAGCACCGTGAACATCACTTAAGCAACACTCACGTTCGTCTGGCAGTTCCATTGATTAGACCTAACTGTTGTGTCATTGTTACTGGATTTCATCACGAGACAACAAAAGAAGATTTATATGATTATTTTAGCATCTTTGAAAGAATACGAACAATTAGCATGCCCAAGAAAAAGGTTATCCAGTTATCATATTTTTAGAAGTTACCCATAATTTTAACTCCAAAACGTGGTATTACTGCTTACCAACTAAAACCTAAAGTTTATTGTAACATTGTGTATGGACTTATAACACTCCTTAACTAAAATAGACATACAAAGGCTGCAGACAACTCAAAGGAGCATGGAGAGGTGCATGCTTGGTGTAACCAGGAGAGATAAGAAGAGGAACTCGTGGATCCGAAAAATGACAAGAGTGGAAGACATCATGATCAGAGTTAAATGCCTGAAATGGCAATGGGCTGGACATACTGCCAGAAGGACAGACCATCGATGGACAGCCGAAAGTTTAGATTGGATTCCAAGGGACAGGAAAAGACCCAGAAGAAGACCACATGGGAGATGGGTGGATGAAATTCGAAAGTATGCAGGAGTGACATGGAGGAGACTGGCATAAGACAGACCCTTGTGGAGGAAACTTGGGGAGACCTTCATCCAGCAGTGGATTGATAATGGTTAACAATGATGATGATGATGACTTTATTTTCAGGTATAAAAAATGTCAGTATATTACCATGCACATAATGAGTGTAATGTATTTTCCTTTTCTTCACATTTTTTTTCTCTCTTTTCAACCTGTAACAGAGGTAAGATGGTGGCTAAAATTGAAAGTACTTTACATAAAGAATTGAAATAGTGACAGTTATTGAAATAGTGGTATTCTAAATTTGGAACACAGAGGCACAGACTTTAATAAATTTAAAAGTAATGAACATCATCAATTTGCTCATACAGTCATTAGTTACTATACATTTAAAAAGGGATTTTGGCTGGAGTTCTGTACACTATTTTCCAAAATCACCAGCCAATCACTATTTCATGCAGATTAAAGTTTCTGCCTGATAACTATCAGTCCCATACCATTTAAAATTTTGAAGTAAAAAATGTCATAAGCTAATGGTGCTTTGAATTCTGAGTCTGAAAAGGTTGAAAATGAGAAAAAGATGTACTCAAAGACACTGAAATATATCCATTGTAATATGAGACACACACACACACACACTCACTTTGGTTGCATAAACAAGCTAGGAAATTTGGTAGAATTATGCCTGCAGCATCAGCATTAAGACAGCGTAAGTAAGGCACACAAGTTTGTTTGAATCACTGCTTTTTCTCACCCATCATCAGTTTGTTCGATGAAATAGTAGAACACTCTGCGGACTGACCAGTTGTTGTTCAACAGTTGCCCACACTCAGATGTACAGGCTCTTCGCCATCTTTGTGATGTCCATCACTAATTGTTGGAGTGGAGAGAAGGTTTGTCTTTGTTTGTTCCAAGTAACCTCCACTGAGTGACTGGCTGGTCTGCCATCTGGCTTCTGCAATGGTTTTTCAAGAGCTGACTGAAAGGAGGAGGTTTCCCCTTTACATGCTACTGTGATAGGAGACCCTTTTGGTTTATGTTTACTCCCTATGACAGCTGCTTGGCTGCTTTCAGAGTTTGGTGTCAGGGTTTGTCTCTGTTTTGGTTATAAGACAACTAAGAAAATTTCCGTTTCCTTTCTTATCTTGTATTTCTCTACACAGATCATTACATATTACAGCACAGACCACAAGTGCCCTTTTCATCTTCAGACCTTTTACTTGTTAGTAGGCTCCTAATTTTTCTCCCTGAGTTGCGTTTTGCAAGGGATTTGTGCTTCCTTCAGGACTTCTTCCTTTTTTGACAGTTCTTACACAACTGCACTCTTTTCCCATCTCCCTTTGCTTCGAGTTCTCTGCACTGTCAACAACATACCATTTGACTTTAATGTACAATTATCAGGATGCCCACCTGTCCTTGAAAACCTGGACCTTTTTTGACAGTTCTTGCACAACTGCACTCTTTTCCCATCTCCCTTTGCTTCGAGTTCTCTGCACTGTCAACAACATACCATTTGACTCTAATGTACAATTATCAGGATGCCCGCCCGTCCTTGAAAACCTGGAAAGTTCTTGAATTTCAAAAAAAAATTTTCAAGGCCTGGAATGTCCTTGAATTTTAAAATCCCACAGCTGAAAAATTTCGATTGGAATTTCCGATCTTTTTACTTTTGTTATTTTTCACTTTTTTTCTGCAAAACCCCATTGACATAGGCAGTCAAAAAGAGTAAACTTCACAGCAGCTTTGTTACTGGGAGAAAGGGTGCACTGTGGTCTGACGGGGAGTTAAGTAGGTCAAGTTTGGATCCGTGAAAAGCAGATAATGGAATTTCATATAAAATGCAGATCAATTTTGCAAAACCTTGTCAAAAAATTGCTCACTAAATGCCCGCTGCAGTATGCTCTTGTGCGGCACATGAAATGTTTAGATCCTAAATTAATAAATGCTGAGAAGGAATCTTGCTTAAAAAGTTTCAAGATTATTCTAGAAATTCTCGTGGATGCAAATCATCTGAAACCTGGTGTTGTTGACACTATTATGCTGCAGTTAAAGGATTTTTATAAGTAGTGTTGCAGCAGTAACTTCAGATTTTAAACTTTTTGATAACAATTATGAGGAATTGAGAATAGATGTGTTATTTCATGAACATTTATCCTCAAGTAAAAACTATGATCTGTTGTGGGAAGTAACTGAAAAGCTGCTGTTGCTCTCGCATGGACAGGCATCAGTGGAGAGAGGATTCTCCATTAATAAGGAACTAATAATTGACAGTATGAAAGAAAACTCTATTGTTTCACAAAAAATAATATATGACCATCTAAGTAATATTGGTGGCATGGAAAAGGTCGAGTTTTCAAAATTGCTTCTGAGTAATGTCAGATGTGCTAGGCAAAGATATGTAAAAAATTTAGAAGAAAAAGCTTGGGACAAGGCTAATTCTGCTGTAGCCCAAAAGAGAAAACAAATACTGGATGAAATAGAAAGTATGAAAAAAAGAAAAACGTGTAGAAAATGAAGTATTAGATTTATTAAAATCAGCTGATGACTTGGCAACAAAAGCAAAAGATACTCATAATTTTAATTGCATTGTTAAATCAAATAGCTTTAGAAAGACAGCTCAAGACAAACAATCATTTTATAAAAGTAATAGATTTTGAACTCAAGAAAAAAATGGATTTAGTGAATAATTGTAAATAAATTATTCACCCATTTGCTTAATATTTTTTAATATACTTGTTAATTATATTTTAACAATGATAAATTTAATGTTGTGTTAAGAGTACTAACATTTGAGTAGAAAAATTCTAATTATTTAAAAATTGATTACAGTATTTTCATTTCTTAAATATTTTCACCTGAAGAAAGTTTGTCATTCAGTAAAGAACTTTTTGCAAAATTTGAAGATGCATTGTTGCTAAGATTTTTTTTTATAATTGGCTACGAATTACAAATACTGTTAATGAGTATCTTAATACAACACACCTAATTCTTGATATGTAATGTATTCATTGCAGTTTAGGACATTGAAAAATTCATCCTTGAATTTTTTTCTGAAGGTCCTTGAAAGTCCTTGAATGTCCTTGAATTTTTCCCCTGAAAAAGAGTGGGCACCCTGAATTATCTGCTTTCATTCCAACTCCACCTCTGTGACCTAGACAGTGCTTTATCTCCACTGAACTCTCAGATACATTGTTGTCATGTTCTTAGCAACGACTGAGAGGTCTGGGGGAGGGGAAGAGGGTATCCCTACACTGTATGCATTTTCAGTATTTAAATTCTTCCTCTGGAAATCTCAAAATGCTTTCTTCCTTCAATTTCCCAAGTACTAGTCATTTTTGTAATAATAACATGATCATATGTTGTCTTACAATTCTTTTGCTGCTCAACACAGGCTTCCAGAAATTGAGGTCGATATACACTGAAAAGCAATTGAATGAGAGATACCTGTCTAGTAACGTGTAGCACTACCTTTCGCCCTGATTACGGCAGCGATTCGTCTCAGCATGGACTCGACAAGACACCGGAAGCGTTGGGAAGCCATACGGATCCACGACCCCTGAACAAGCTCCAACAGTTCACGAAGATTTGATGGAATTAGTTAGAGCCTCGAACATCTCTCTCGATAGCATCCCAGATGTGCTCGATGGGATTGAGGTCAGGTGACCTAGCTGGCCAAGGAAGCGAGGTCACGTCGGTGGAGTGTTCACCCAACCATTCGCATACAATTCGGGAGCGATGGCACAGTGCACTGTCTTGTTGCAGGATGAGGTCCCCACTGGGATGTTGAAGACGCACAAACGGGAGCAAATAGTTGTCCAGGATATTCTGGTAACGTTGACCTGTGAGGGACGATGCGACACGTACCAGGGGTCCCATTTCAGTCCACGTAAACAGTACCCAGATGACAATGCCACCCCCACTAGCTTGAAGAATACCCTGATGGCAAGAAGGATCCATCGCTTCATGCGGTTTGCGCCGTATTCATATCCTGCCATCCACATGTACCAACGTGAATCTCGACTCATCAGTCTAGGCAACATTTTTCGACATGTCTAGGGTTCAGTGGCGATGTTCCTGCGCCCATGCTAATCTTTGCACCCTGTGATGTGCGGTCAGCAGCGGTACCCTCGTGGGACGATGGCCTCTGTACCCCATAGCGAGATGGTTCTGGATGGTGTGGCTGCTTACACGTTTTTGTGCACCAGCGTTAAATTGCCGAGTGATTTCTTGCACTGTGGCCTGTCTATCCGCTGTTACAACGCGAGCTAGCCGACGATGACCCTGCTCATCCACACGCTGTTGTCTACGGTAGTTGGCCCTTGCAGGAATGGTTTTACCGGATTTGATGTACTCACGGTGCATCCGTGACGCAGTGGCTTGTGAAAATCCCAGTGCCTGCACGACTTCCGGGATGGAGTGACCCATTCGTAATGCCCCGACAATTTGCCCATGATGAAATGCGCTTAGGTCCTTTGTCTTACCCATACTGCGTCTGACTCTTACTGATTTCTGTCGCATCACTCCTTATATTGTCGGATCGCTGCATACGTCATGCCATTTCCGTTCACAGGGCCACCCACAGAGCCACATTTACATAACGCCAGCTGTCTCTAATTCAATTGTTCTTCAGTGTATATCATCAAAATGGTGTCAAAGGTCAGGGCACAGGAGCAAGATTTATTCCACAGCCATTATCCTCATGACTAAAAATGCTTCCATTGAGACAAAACTTTAGTATGTTGTTCTGGAGGCATGCTGAACCAATTCTGTTTAGTATCATTGAAATTGGGTCAAAGGTCAGGGCACATGAGCAAAATTTATTCCACAGCCATTATCCTCATAACTTAAGTAATAACTTGAGTAAAAATGCTCCTATTGCGACAAAACTTTAGTATGTTGTTCCGGAGGCATACTGAATGAATCAATAGTCAGGGTAGGGAGGAGGGTTTGTCAGCATGATTTCTGGTATGCTGGAAAGTGTATCATAATCAATGCATTGCATGATTTTACTAACTTGTGTCTCACTATGCCCCTTTACAAAAGAAGGTTGTATCGCAGACTTTGAGCAAGGAAGGATTGTTGGGATAGGAGAAGCTGGATTTTCCTATCGTAAAATTGTCACTCATACAGGACAGAACAGCAGTACAGTGATGAGAACATGGTGTCAGTGTACAGATGACACTCGGATGCACAGATATCTGGGAAATTGACTACAAATCACACAGGATGCTAGACACCTCTACTGCATGGAAATGACTGATCGCACAGTGACATCCATGATGTTAGCACAGCAATGGAGCACTGTCGCAGGTCAGGCTTTGTCCTCCAGCACAGTTTGATTTCGTCTGCTTAACGTAGGGCTGGTTGCTAGCAGCTCATTGCTACTCATTTGTTTGGCCTTCAACCACAGAAGCCCTAGCTGCAATAGGGTCTCAAACACAGACATTGGCAGGCTGATTAACAATGGGTCATGTTTTCTGACGAGTCATGATTCACCTTGATACACCAGGATGGTCACGTATGTGTTCGAAGACACAGTGGTAAACATCATCTTGCAGGGTTATACCAGCACAATTCCAAACGTCATGGTTTGGAACACCATTGTGTTCAATTTGTAATCTCACCTGATACAAATTGAGAAAACTGTCAACAGGCTGCAATACATTAGTGATGTTGTAGAGGCAGAAGTGATACCTTTCTTTCAGAGTTGTTATGGCACTATATTCCAGCAGGACAATGCTTGGCCACATATGACTCAGAATGTCCAAGACCTATTCCATGCACGGCAAATACTGCATCTTCTGTGGCACCTGCATGTTTGCCGGATATGTCCCCAGTTGGACATGGCGGCTAAGGGACTGGCTGTAGAAATGCTTCCTCTAGTCACCACAAACAAAATCTGGTCTCGCATAGAGGCAGCCTGAAAGGCTATTTCCCAGCACAATATCAAAAACCTCTTCCATTGAATGCCATGCCTTGCAGGGGCTGTTATTGTTGCTTGAGGTGGCTTCACGCTACTGAATTTTGAAGCAGAAAAATATTTTATAGCTCTACAAATGTAATCAGTTATCTCCTGTAGCATGAGAAATTTGTAATATAAATTTCATTGGAATACTGCAATTCTTGGTGTCACAATTTTCACAAACAGAAGTATATTTTGTCATGTTGGGAACACAATTTTGTCTGCATAATGATAATTTAAATATTTAAAAGATCAGAATGTTGTATTTCTCTCTCTCTCTGTCTCTCTCTCTGAAGGAGTTAACTCTCGTTTCAGGGTGATCCTGCTTTTGTGGAGTTTGAGCGCAAACATCCTCTGAATCATGTTCTTAGTCCACTCGTCACACATAAATTAGGGAAAGAAGAAATTAGTGTGGAAGAATGTAAATCTTTACCATGTAACCTGAAAACTGTTTCTCTATATTGTGAAGTGGAGCAGTGTGAAAATCATTGTGAAGCTGGCAAAAATGTAAGTTTAGTTCTCAGTGCTGTGGCTTTATTATTATTATTTTTTTTTTGAATTGTTTTTTTTTTTTTTTTCTATGTAAAGTTCCTTTACAATTAGTTGCTGCATTTTGTGTTTCTATTTATTTTTATTTTTAAGGTGTAAAAAAATGCAATATGTAAAGGACTTAAAAATGCATGTTTGTTTGAAGTAGAAATTGAATCCATGCTCTCCTGTTCCTTCCCAAGAGTGTTACACTTCACCACTGTAAAGACAATGCTGTTCTAGCAAAGCAGTAACAAGTTGTTTGTTAGGAACACATAGCTGATAACATGTTGTGCTGCCATTGGCCTTCGAAACAGTCTCAATTTGATATGGCATGGATTCGGTGAGGTGCTGATAACAAGGGAGTGGATTTTTAGGTGCAAAAAAACATAAAAATATGTCAATGAAGGAAGAAATATTCTTCATAATACATGGAAAATTCACAGAATATTCAAGCAAAGCAAACAGAATTTGCTGGTACCACTTATTGGTCATCCATGTAACACTTCTCATTTTCAAGTTTTCTGAGAAATGTTACATGGATGACCAGTAAGTGGTACCTGCAAATTCAGTTTGTTTTGCTTGAATAAAAATATGTATTTTAATGTGCTAATAATTACAAGAATATTTACTAAAAATATAAAAATATAGAAATATTTGCTAAAAATAAAAACATATTTTCTTCAATGCTAAATTAATTTAAATGCCTTATATAAATCTAAATAACATGGCCATTCCATAAAAACTGAAGAGTCAAATCACACAAAATGAAGAAATATAGGTACAGCAAAATATACGTTATTCTTTCTCAAAATATCTTCCCACGGATGATATGCAACAGTCCCATCATTCATTCCATTTTTCAAAGCATGTGGCAAAGGCATTTTGTGGAAGCTGCTTTAGTGACCCCTGTACAATTGAATAACATCAGCATGTGTGTTGAATGTTGCGCCAAGGAACTTCTCCTTCATTGTTGGAAACAACCAGAATTACACAGGGCGATGTCAGAACTGTAGGCAGGCTGTGGCATCATTTCAGTACTGTATTTTATAAGAAACTGTTGAACACAATCAGCCACATGTGGGCAGGTGTTATCATAGTGTAGGTTCCACTTGCCCACCAGTTCCAGGCTTAATCGATATGTGTCGTCACAGACACTTCAAGACTGAAATGTAATACTCAGCACTGCCAATAATTTGTGAAAGAATGGCATGCTGGTAGACTACATCTTTATGATCAAAGAAAATTATCATCACCACCTTCCCAGCTGATTTGGGTCTGCATACTTTTTGCTGGGGAGGTAAGCCTCTGTGTTTTCACACACTTGTTGCACGCATTGTGAGGGAGTTGAAATAGTACACCCATTCATCAGCGGCAGTTATTTCTGTGTTTAAAAAGTTTAGATCATTTGCAATAATTTATTTCCACTCATGGCATGCCTGAACTCTGGCTAACCATTGTTCTCTTGTCAGGTGATAAGGTACCCATCTGGAACACACACAATGCAGCAGTAATTTATCATGTAGATTTTTCAAAGTGCTTATGTTTTTGAAATATTAGTTGATGCCGTTATGTCTTCACATGCCATTCCTCGATCTCCTTGCAGGATTGCCCAAACAGTGTTAACAATACGCTCCGTAACAACACTTTCAGGTCGACCAGGCCTAGGAGTAATTTCTGCAGATAAACACCCATTTTGGAAATCCTGGTGCTATCTAAAAATTGTTGACTCACCCAAACATTTATCTTTGTAAGCTGTTTTAATTAAATCAACTGTTTCTGGAACCGTTTTACCCAAATGATAGCAAAATTTTGTTGCACAATGCATTTTACTTTTTAACTCTGGATCACTCACCTCCATAGCTGTATGGCGAAATGCAGACGTACCTTAAACAACTGCTCAATAACAAAACCAGAATCGTCTGTCATGACTAATAACTGTTGCCATAGATACTTCCTTAATTCAGTTAGTCATCTGCATTGTTATTTTCCCCTTCACACTGTTGCCAACTCAAAAAAAAATTACTCTTAATTTTTATGGTACAGCCTTTGCATTATACCGAACACTATGAAGGGCTGGAATATGAGGATGGAACTGGTTCTCCTAGAATGGCTTGTCTAGGTACCGAAGCAGTGATGATATGCTTATTGGTAGACAAGTGCTGTGTTACTTGGGAATTCTGATCTACCATATAGATTTCCGCCATGGCTGGCAAAACAGTACTTTTCCACCAGTAGTAAATGTGTTTTTAAATTCCACGACATATTGCTGCAGGCAGAAGCTTGCAATTTCTTTTACTTTTGGCATTATACATCTCACTTCATGCTTTCTTAAGCAATTATCCACACCACAAATGGACGAGACTGCTGATTACTGAAACTAAAGGAATGATGTGGCTGGATCAAATCAAAACTTGAAACTTGCAATTGGGAAAAATCTCATTTGGAAACCATGCAGTTTCTACAGAGGCTGCCAAATAGGAGTGAGAAATAGAGGGTGTTTCATAAAGAATGTCCCGATTTGAAAAGTGGATATCTCGGCAACCACGAACCACCAATGAACGCAACTCATATCATGTCTACTGGTGTGGCCCAGAGTTTGTTATGACTACCGTTAGATGGCAGCACGAGCGTCCAAACAGCTGCTATGCTTAGTGAGTGAGAAGATGGCGTCGAGGCAACAGAAGGCGTTTTGTGTGCTTAAATTTAACAAGACCATGTCCGTGATTACGGTGCAGCGTGCGTTTAAACGGCGTTACGACAGTGCTCCACCAGTGGGCGAAAACATTCGTCGTTGGTATTGACAATTTGAAGAAACAGGGTGTTTATGTAAGAGAAAGAGTCCTGGACGACCAACCACCTCGGCGACGAATGTGCAACGAATTCACGAGGCGTTTCAGCAAAGCCCACAGAAATCTACTCGTCGTGCGAGCCGCGAACATTCCATCCCTCGTGTGACTGTTTGGCATGTTTTCTGACGATGTTTGCTGCTGAAACCATACAGATTGCAACTGGTGTAAGCTCTTCGTGGTGGTGACAAAACACAATGAAAAGATGTTTGTGCAACTCTGTTAGAGAAAATGGAGGACGTCACCATTGTACAAAGGTTAATTTTTAGCGATGAAGCAACCTTTCATGTATGCGGGAAAGTTTCGCGCCACAATGTTCGCATATGGGGACTGGAGAATCCACATGAAACTGTCCAACATGAACGTGATTCACCGAAACTGGATGTTTTTTTGCGCGGTTTCTGTTAGAAAGGTTTATTGCCCTCTCTTTTTTGCAGACAACGCGGTTACAGGCAACTCCTATCTTGCAATGCTGAAGGACTGGCTACTTCCACAGCTGCAGGACGACTCTGAAGATTACATTTTGCAGCTGGGACGGTGCACCGCTACATTGAAACCTCCAAGTTCGTCGGTTTCTAAACGACACATTGCCTCAGCGTTGGAATGAACGCAGGGGACCCTATGACCTGGCCCTACACCCTTGGCCTCCGAGACCTCCAGACATCACACCATGGGAACTTTTTTTATATGGGGATACGTAAAAGACCGTGTTTATGTTCCCTCTTTATCCACTGACTTGGATGAGCTGCGAATGAGAATCACTGCCGCAGTAAATTCTGTGACTGAAGACACTCTCTGACGCTTTTGGGATGAATTCAGCTATCGGCTTGATGTTGTCCATGCAGTAGGTGGAGGGCACATTGAGCATTTGTAATTGTGGTGAGTGAAACTTTAGACCTTCTTCATACTTGGCTCTTTGTTTTGTAACTATCCCACATTTGCCTTATTAAATATACTACTTTGAAATCGGGTCATTCTTTTTGAAACATCCTGTACAAAGTAACACTACAAACTCCATAAAAGTTTTTGCTTTTTATTTGGTTTTGGCTTATTTTCCTTGTGGATGTTAATGCCACATGATATCATATCCGCTGTAGTTTTTTTGATCGGATGCTGTTACATTTTTATTACTTTCCTTTGGTTTCGAATTCAAAAGATCACTTTTCACTCACAAATTCGCAGTGAAGAGGCAGAACTCTCGTTAAAACTTGACACAAAAGTTTATTGGGCACAGTTATACAGCTCTTAGAAACAATTAACACAGTGCACTTTAAAACCACACTTTAGCACATAATATAGGAACATAATAGTATCACAAAAAGAACATGCAGACTGTAGCACTTCAACAGAACTGCATCAACAACAACGATGCAAACAACATATATGTATATACTCTCTGTATTAAACTTTGAGACCTATCTACACTGAAGAGCAATTGAATACCTGTCTAGTAACTTGTAGCACCACCTTTCGCCCTGATGACTGTGGCGATTCGTCTCGGCATGAACTCGACAAGACACCGGAAGCGTTGGGAAGCCATACGGATCCACGACCCCTGAACAAGCTCCCAAAAATCACGAAGATTTGATGGAGGGGGTCAGAGCCTTGAACATCTCTCTCGATAGCATCCCATATGTGCTCGATGAGATTGAGGTCAGGTGACCTAGCTGGCCAAGGAAGCAAAGTCACGTCGGTGGAGTGTTCATCCAACCATTCGGATACAATTTGGGAGCGATGGCACAGTGCATTGTCTTGTTGCAGGATGAGGTCCCCACTGGGATGTTGAAGACGCACAAACGGGAGCAAATAGTCGTCCAGGATATCCCGGTAACGTTGACCTGTGAGGGACGATGTCACACGTACCAGGGGTCCCATTTCAGTCCACGTAAACAGTACCCAGACGACAATGCCACCCCCACCAGCTTGAAGAGTACCCTAATGGCAAGAAAGATCCATCGCTTCATGTGGTTTGCGCCGTACTCGTATCCTGCGATCCGCATGTACCAACATGAATCTCGACTCGTCAGTCTAGGCAACATTTTTCCACATGTCTAGGGTCCAGTGGCGATGTTCCCGCGCCCATGCTAATCTGTGCACCCTGTGATGTGCTGTCAGCAGCGGTACCCTCATGGGACGATGGCTTCTGTACCCCATAGCGAGATCGTTCTTGATGGTGTGGCTGCTTACACGTTTTTGTGCACCAGCATTAAATTGCCGAGTGATTTCTTGCACTGTGGCCTGTCTATCCGCTGTTACAATGCGAGCCAGCCAACGATGACCCTGCTCATCCATACGCTGTTGTCCACGAAAGTTGGCCCTTGCAGGGATGGTTTTACCGGATTCGATGTACTCACGATACACCCGTGACACAGTGGCTCGTGAAAATCCCAGTGCCTGCACGACTTCCGAGATAGTGACCCATTAGTCAGGCCCCAACGATTTGCCCACGATCAAATGTGCTTAGATCCTTCATCTTACCCATACTGCGTCCGGCTCTTACTCCTTATATTGTCGGATTGCTGCATACGTCATGTCGTTTCCGTTTACAGGGCCGCCCACAGCTCCACATTTGCATAGCGCCAGTTGTCTCTAATTCAATTGCTTTTCAGTGTATATGTTACCTAAGCTTTCGTTTGTACAAGAGAACTTCCAGTTTCATTTCTCCAAGTGTGAAGAGGAGGCCAATATACTGGACCCCAAGGAATGAGGCCTCGTGTAGGGGAAGGGGGTATACTTTTTTTCCAGTTATTGGAATACTGTACAGTTTTTTTTTTCTTCTAAAAAAAAATTTTTTTTATGTGCACTAAAAAATGGAAGAAACATGCACATTTTTGTATTTATTACAGAATTTTTAAAAACTTGTATTTACATACGGAATTTTTGAAAGTATGTGTTGTTATGTGAAAATATTCATTTACCTTAAAACCTGCTCCCTATTGATAACATTCCATAGGTATGTGTAGCCAAGCAGGTGTGATTGCAACCGTCAATTGCTGAATGTTCAGTGGATGAGGATCTCTGCTACGAATGGCTGTATAAATCTCCCACAAGTTCTCAATTGGGTTAAGTTTTGGGGAGTATGTAGGGGTGGTGTGTGTGTGTGTGTGTGTGTGTGTGTGTGTGTGTGTGTGTGTGTGTGTGTGTGTGTGTCATGTTATCATTTCAAAGTCATTTCTGTGACTGAAGACACTCTCTGACATGCCTTGTGGCATGTCATATTGGGGTCTATGTAGGGGAGGGGGGTCATGTTATAATTGCAAAGTCACTTCTAGGCTTTTGGAACTATTGTGTGATGATCCAAGCCTTGTGGCATGTTACATTATCCTTCTGAAAGTTTCTCTCTTTTTCAAGAAACACCATGCATATGTACAAATTTGTCTAGTGCTCTATTCTACAGTTATGTTAAGATACCTTGTGGCATCTGAATGCTGTTGTAGAGGTATTAAGAAACCCAGTGTTCACCGTGAAGACAAACCCCAGATCATTATGGCATCTCCACCAGCTTGTTTGGAAGCTGCAATCCAACAGTTTCTGCTGCTGATGCTATATTCCATCTCATCAAACAGCATGTATTTAGTGAAAACGTGATTCATTATAGGAGGCAACCTTTATCCAGTCCTTTAAGGGTTCAATTTTTGTGCTTCCATGCCCACTGTGGATGGATTTGTGAGTTTTTAGCCAAAACAAATTGTACAGGAAGATGGCACCTGCTGCTGTAGGCCATTTGCACCATTGTGCGGTGGTCTGTGTACAATAAAATTCTCTTCACAATACCGCTGTTGCACTGAATGGTTACTTAATGCAGTGGAGCTCATCTGTGTTACCTCCTTGTTCAATTCTCTCCAGCCATAATTGCTCTTCAATATCAGCCTGTTGTTTCTGCCCAAGAGAAGACTGCAGACTGCTTGTTTTGTTGTTTGTGCACCACTCATTGCACTCTCCAAAACAGTTGTTCTTGCATGGCGAGAAAACTTGCCATTTCTGATATGCTTGCACCTGCCTCTTAATGCCCACTATCATGCCTATTTCAATGTTGTTTAAATCACAAGTCTTTTGCATATTTCCACTATCTACACTTCATACACATCTGAATCCTTTGCAGTGAGCTATTTGTTTATGAAGCCATCTCAATGTCATAGTTGTGGATGTAAGTGAGAATGGCATGTGTCTGATTGCTATCATATATTCCTAATAATTTGCTACTTCAATAAATATTTGGTGATCCTACTAGCACTAAAGTGATTAAGAGTTGTGCTAACTTTGTAACAGTTGATTACTGGGGTAAGCCAAAAGTTCAACCTGTTCGCAGCTAAAAAGTTGAATTATGAAAGAAAGCTATATTTGCTTGTCTCATTCTGCAAAGTACATGTGTAGTTTTCTATAGTTCTTTACCGACATTTGGCTAGAACCACAATCCACAGTGGTGGTACCCCTTGGCAGGTTTAAACACACACACACTATCTGATGCCAAAAATTCCTATCTACAACTGCAGCAAAGTGCCATAATTTTAGGAAGTGGGCTGTGGAGTGAAACAGGTGTTATAGTTGGATGAGGCAAGGTCCAGACTGTGTGGAGAATGGGGTAGGATCTCAACCCCTTCCAATTTCTGCAGTTGTTGGTGGCCCACTCTGGAGGAGTGACATAGGGCATTTTCCACTTGCAGCTTTCTATTGATGAGTGCTGGACAGCATTGGCGCAGAGCAGCATGGACCCACTGCAGTTGATTGGCATAGAGGTTCCTGTCCGCAGCCAGGGTGACCAGACGTCTGGCTTTTGCAGGACATATCCTCCTTTTCTTGCCAGGTTGTCCTGTCCTCCAGGTTTTAAGAGAAACAGTCAAAATGTCTGGCTTTTTCAATGAGAAATAATTAAAATACATTTTGATCAAATTCTAAACAACTCAGAAACCTTGAATTTTGACAACATACTCGAAAGTTTTACTTACCTTAAGGAAAGAGGTATTGAAATTGAGGATGACAAACTTTGTGATAATTGCTCTACTTCATAAAGCATTTTACATACTTCTGCAAATGGATTATTTTCTGTCATGAATGTACTGAGTGTTTGTAACAGACCTTCATTGCACCCACTATTTTCTCACATTTGCATTCTTTGGGCAGCATCCTCAACAGGATCCAATATGTACAATTGTGCATATGTCCGCTGTTCACCATTATCAGGATGCAATACTCCTGTAGGATGATTCTAAAACAACAAGACCCATAACCTGGTGGAGGAGCCATTTGTGCTCTCATTGATGCAAATACAAGATAACTATTAATTGACCGTATGCTAAACATGAAGTATTTTGAATGCTCAGGCTGAGAGTTCATAAGTTGTCCAATTAATGGGGAAGTGCTATTGGGATCTAATTTTACTGCTTCGTTTGAGCAACATTTAGAAAATTTACCATCTGAAGGTCTCTTTCCGGGAAAGTATTTGGCTTTACAAAATTCACATATTTGCTCAAGAGTGTCTCGCTACAGTCTTTTCATCGTCTATAACATCTAAAGCCACACAAAGTGCAGCATTTCTTTGTTGTTGTTGCTTCGTTAGTTGCCTCTGAACCTCTAGAGTGCAGCATTCTTTCCTTTGTTCGGGGGTCATATTCTGTGCCTCAGCAATATGAACATTTGTCATGTGCTGAGATTTAGCTTCAATATGTTGTGGCATCATATTACTTTGACAATCATGCAAATGTTGAATATCAGCATTTCTTTCAACTTCACTGCATTTTTCTCTGTTTTTCTGGCATGTTCGGCATTGTGGTGGTTAACTTCTTGTCTTTCGACTGCAGTGCATTGTTGCCACCTTGCTCGATCGTAATCGGCTTTGTGGCATTTAGCTTCAATCTCTTCATCTAATGAAAGAAGTTACTTTCTTTTGACGCGGCATAGGTGAGGTTTAAAACGACAGTCAAGCTCGCGAAGGACAGTAACATTCATCCTTGCCTTACTCAGTGCTAGTAAAGTAAAACATCTTACTACCTACAACTGTGTGCTTCCACTTCCATCACATCCGAAAAAAAACTTTGTGTGCTTCCACTTACATTGCACCCGGAAAAAAAAAACTGTCTTTGAAGAAAAGAAAAAAATGTAAACAAACATTAAACAGGAACAGTTACAGATAACACGGTATAAACACTGGAATATAAATGTTTGCCTTCTTCTGTTAAGCGGCATACATAGTTGGTTATTTATGGTTAAAAAGTGATCCACGTCATCGCAAGTCTTGCCTTTTGTACAGTAAGATTTATTAATTTTTTGCTCTACCAGACTCCAACTCTTGTGTCGAAAGAATTTTTTTCAACAATAAGCCTCCAGTGGACTGTTGAAAAGAACAGGTTTCTTAATCGATCAGTGAGAGGTATAGTGCTAGTTAAATATACAATTTGAAAGACATGTCATGCTTTGAATTTCACAAATATTTGTTAAAGAAACCCGATCTACTGAAGAAAATTTCTTCCAGTGAACAACAATATGAGTAAAAATGTCCAGCCGTCTAAAATCTTTCTTTTCTAAAGCTTTACACGTATAAACTCTCAAACTGTAAAATTTAAATACAGAGTATTTGCATTCATATTTATTTTGTGTTAATATATTGTGTCCTCCTCTTTCTTGAAATGTCCTCCCATTCCAAAAAGTCTTTTGGTCACCCTGTCCACAGCTAGACTATCTGCATTAATTCTTATTGCAAAGGACCACCCTCACGATTCCACCAAATGCACATTGTGATGTTCCTCTTGAGCTTCTTTCTGTGCACCACTAGCTTACCCCACTGGTTCCCAGTGGAAGAATAACATAAGAATATCCACTTTTCGTTACCTGTGACTATATGACACCAAAATTTATCATCCTGTGGATTTGATGGCAATTCATGACAGAGTGGCACATTGTTCTGCCTACTGGTATGTCGATTCATGAGGAACACTGGCTCACCCCACTGGTTCCCAGTGAAAGGATAGCATAAGAATATCTACTTTTAACCATGTGGGACAGTATGACACCAAAACTTGTCATCCTGGGGATTTGATGGCAATTCGTGACAGAGTTGCACATTCTGCCTACTGGAGTGTCAACTCATGAGGAACCAACCATTTGATGATGCCTGGAGGAGAAACAAGCTGGTGCAGGTGGTGAATGATGGTGGATAGGGAAGAATCCACCTCAGCTGCTAATGGTTGTGTACTAATGATACTGGGGTTGACTGTCACAGCTTGAGCCAGGGTGTCAGTGTTGATGGTCGTTGGGTGTCCTGATGACCTATGGTTGTCTTCAAGATTGTTGTCCACTGTTTTTTTGCCATCAATTGAGCAATTTTTTCTTGCTGCTGCTCCCATGCATGTTTAACCCTTTTTTCTAATAATGGTGTAGTTGCACCCAAAGAGCAAGTTTTTGGACCTCCTTCCTGTGATCACCAGATAATGAAATGGGCCCCATGCCAAATGTACGTTATCAGCCTCATGTGTTCCACATCATCATGGTACCAATTTGATGCTGGCACACATTTCGTGCAGGAATGTGGGGTGCAATGTTATGTGTTGCTCAAAATAGGATTAACTTTTGATTCACCGTGGTGTATTTACACCATAGCATGCACACAACACATCCTGATGAATATCAGGAGAGACTGGCTCTGTTCCCTCCCGTGGACAATTTGCTTTTTAGTTCTTTTAAGATTTTTTAATTTCAGTTATAATCAGAGCTTAATTTGCACCAGAGCTCACCAGAGCTCATCTCTGGTACTTCTTCATTTTTGGCAAATTTTTCAATATTAGCTGGAGAGCTCCAGGAGCTCTGAAAGAGACTGTTTTTATTTTTTTTATTTTCACGACCGAACGCTGGAGGAAGACCTCACACCAAAATCAATCCTCTTTCGATAAAGTCTAGGAACACACAAGCCATAACTCACCGTTCACTGATACATCGTGAACACACTGACCTCTTTTGTGACGTCACGTGCGATGTGTCACACACAGTTCTTCTGCAGAAGTCTCTGGCAACAAGGGAAAAGTTTTTTTTTAATTTTTTTATTGGAGGTTTAACGACCACCATGAGCAACTCAATGGGCTATAAGTAGTCACCTGTCTCTAATTTTGGGCCACTGGTTCCAGGGAAAGGATAGAGCCAGTGCCATAAGACAAACACTACATACACGCCTCACCGGGATTCGAACCCGTACCCCTTTCGGACGAATGATCAGAAGCCATTGCTTAGACCACTGCCCCACCGGGCGGCAGGGAAAAGTATATGAGGATTAACCGTAGCTGCTGTTGCCTGTTGGTTATCGTTGATGTTGTTGTCCCACACTTCAATTTTCATGTAGGTTGGTATTGAAATATGAGTAAGCGAAAAATCAATGTTTATTTTGGTTGTACCAGCAGTAAAAAAACAGCTTTGACTGTACCATCCAGCGTGACTCCAATTCCGAAGGATAACGAAATGCAGACGACGACGATAAACCATACATGTGTTTCAAATGAAGAGAATCCGGGTGAAAACACCTTTTCAGAAAATTTGCCATCATGCTGTTCAAACCAGTAGGGTTTGTATCTCTCTATTCTAAAAAAAGTAACTGTTGCTGCTGCCACTGCTGATTTAGAAGTTTTGCAACACTCACGCTTTTTTAGCTCGCAGCGCAAATAGTATTGAACACAAAACTATGAAATTTACATCGTTTGCAGCAAATTGTTCGGAGAACGCGCTGAAATAAACCATTTTTCGATTCTGGCGATACTTCAAGAGCTATTGTATTTCAAAGTTAAGGTAAGAAAAAAAGTGCTATCAGTTTACGTTCTGGACACACTAACAGTAACAGAACCACGAAACTTTGTAAGCATACAGGGCCATGGCTGGATTTTTGCACTTCGTCACCCTTTTTTTGAATTTCGACTTAGTTTATGAGAAATTTAATTTCCAAATTTCACAAAATTCTCTATTTTGGGATGTAATCCATTTTAAAAAACGGATATATGGCAAACTATAAATCATAATGCATTGCAATTTTTACAGCATAAACTCCCAACTATCGTCCTTCATTTTCAAAAATTTTTTTAAGAAAAAGTCATTTTCTGATTTTTCAGCATTTTTTAAAGACTCAAAGGAAAGGAATGAGCGGTTTATTCTGTCTTCAACGTTAAACAGGAAAGTTTTGGTCCCGTGACCTGCTGTCATGGTGACGCAACTATTTTTAGCACTCTCTTCTCATTGGATAAAAGGACAGTCTAGAATCAAACTGGTAATGACGTAGCTTGAAAGGGGAGCTCAGGTACTTTTTTTTAGAAATTAAGCCCTGGTTATAGTTACTGTATTTTCCAATAATAATGCTGTGGCATTAAACTCGATTTTATAAGTTTGCTGCTCTGAAATGTGCTCTTTAACTATGTGAGGCTTATAACCATTTTTAGTAGCATTATAAATTTCAGCTGTTGCTCATGATATTAAAACAGGTCTTTTCATGGCAGACTTTGAGTTACAAAGAATTCGGAGTGCTGATTCTTCACTGATTATTAGCATGGGAGCCTAGCAGTTATGCAAATGATATCCAAAATCTGCGTGTGTTATTATTATTATTTTTTTTTTTTGAATAGGTGATTTGGAGAATGGCAAGGATTGAATTTGACCTTCTATTTTGCGCAGAAGTGGTTTATGATTTACTGTTTAAAAAATCTTTATTTTGGATTAATAAATTAAATTATGCATTAGTGTCTTTTTTTCTTTTAGTCGCTGTTTTATTTTCCGATCCAGTGCTAAGGAGGGTAAAACATGGAGTTCTTTACAGTGTTGCACATGATACAGTCAGTGAGCCTGCAACAGAAAAAACTGCAAGTTTATATGTATTTCCACTATAATACGCTTCCTCACACGTGAAATTAGGGTGATGTCTCCCTCTTTTTGAATGCATAAACCACTGTAGGTGTCAACCACAGGCTAAATGACATTCGCCTCCTGCCGTGTTTTGGTTGATAACAAACATCCTGCTGGGAACACAATCTTTCACACCCCTTCCCTCTCCCCCAAACATTTTTTTTTTTTTTTTTTGCCTATTTGGGAAAGAGTTAAACAAGTGCAGCAATGAAGCAATGATGAAAACAGCCATTTAGTGCATAACTTTCCACATGTCTTTCAGTGCTTTCATTCTAATGTTATGTACTGTGTGAGTTGTGCAAATGCTTCAAAGTGCATTAAAAATAAACAGTCTTTCTAAGTCTTCTCTTTGTTGTGTCAATTATCTTCAACAAAAGTCATACAGTATTCTCTGTTACAATATTAGTGGTGGGAAGAGGAAATCAAAAATTATCATCATGTAAAAATTCCCTTGTGGTTTGTTTAGCTGTGGGGCTTTAAAAACTGGCGGGTGTTATTATTCCTGATAACAAACCAACAAGATAAATAGAACTGCAGCATTATTTTTGTAAAATATGGTATTTCAGATTGTGCTCTGCCGAGTATACAACTTTTAACTCTTTTGACGTATTCAGCATTCCTAAGTGATGGTACAAAATTAATCATAATGCTGAACGAACAGATTACTACAAAAACTAAATGTATTTCATTCAAAAGTTTGAAAAGTTACTAATATTCTTTTTATCTACAAAAGTGTTATTGAATACTCTTTCAGGCAGATTTTGCTGTTTTGGAATCCAAATTAAAACATCCATTGTGTGATGAGTCTAATACTCCAGCTATGCATGGACTAGAAAAGGAAGATATTGCTGTACAGGCATACGAACCTTTGAATTATAAGGAGACTGAGGCCAGTCTTAGTAAAATAGAGCATTCCACCCAGCAGAAAGAAAGTAGTAGTAGTGAAAATGTGAGTTTGTCTCTTAAACTAGTCACTTTATTTTTTATTGGCTTATGTATTTGTCTGAAGCTTCATTTCAGTTGTTTATAAATTTGTTTTCTCTTAGAGCTGGATTGCATAACCTTACCTTTGGCTTTTGCTCAGGGATAAATAAAATTATTCAGTCCGGTAAATCAAGTCTTGAACATTAAGAAGCCAACAGATTTAAGTTATGAGTTATTTATTGATTTGCAAACATTTAAAAATTCTGTTGGTGTCATTAATAAGCACTGAAAACAGATCGTGAATGAGACGCCAAAGGATTTGACATGTTTGCACACCAAGGAATAACTCAGCGTTAAGTGTTTGTTGGCTTCCTTCATAATAAAGACTGAATATCTAAAATTCAGTTCATTGCACTGGATAATATTAAAACTGTATTCTTGATATATTGAATTTTTGAGGGAAATGACAAAATTCAGTTGTCTTGATGCTAATGTGGTGGTGTTGACAATATGGTATAGAAACTCATATCATGTGAAGCATTTTCAGAAAGTACTGGGAATACAGCTGTAGTTTTTGAACTGAGTGTGCAACTCCAGAGTTCTGCTTTTAGATATGATGGTGGTGGGATTGTGCTAAAGGTAATGCTCAATTTCAGGTCTGCACCTGCTTTTGTTTATTACTCTGGCAAGTGTTGTGTTTTAGTGGTCTGGAGGATTTTACAATGGCCAATGTGAATGAGCACCGAGTATCTATCAAGCTTTTTGTAAAACATGAAAAACTGGCTTAGTAACATTTCTAATGTTCCCATAACATTTAAAGAAGTTGTAAGCCATTCAAACATTTCTTAGTGGTTTACGGTGGGTCCACCTAAACAGCCTGCCTTATGGTAACTTGTGTAGACATTTTCTTTGAAATTAATGTATTTCCAAGGATGTAAATTTGCACATTGATAAAAATAACTTTATATTATTACCTAATATACTTAATATATATGTTGCTAAAAATCATAAGTATATTAAAAATCAAACATTTTTCCTTAGGTATTTAACTTTGCAAGCAAATTAATTTGTGGAATACACATATGCTTGCTCTACATTCGTTGTAGGACTAACACTATTTTATAGCACTTGTTTTGCCGATTCGAGATATGAACTACATGTACCTTGCCTTTGTTTGATATTAAAAATATATATATTTAGAAGGACTGAATGTAAATAATTTATTATACTGTAATCAAAATAACATTTAGTTTAAGGAAAATGCTACTATTGATAAATTTAAATTTAACTTACCTTAAAACCACTTGGTTTTAGAATACTTACTTAGTCAGTTGTATTATTGATGCTCAAAGATGTTTTTTACACATACATACATTTTTTTATAAGTTGCTTTTTACTAAATTTTTTACCTAAAACATGGGGGCATGAGGTATACAGTAAGTTCTATTGCGAATATGGCTTAATATCTCGTAACCCAGGTTTTCAGTGCGTCTCGTGCCTCCATCGTCAGCATTGTTCTTGCATGCGCTCACACACTCGCACCAAGGAATTGCAAATGGCTAGTATTTGTCCACGCCTCAATGTTTATCGACAACATCAATGCTCAGGCATTGTTATTAGTTCATCTGAAAGAGATTCTCACATTGAGCATCTTCTATTGGGTTCAATAATGTTCGGAAAATTGATTTAATTTAAATTTAATGGATTATTGTTGCTTGACACCTATTGGAAATTGATTTAACTTTAATTTTAAAAGATTATTAATACTTGATAACGATCAGAAATTAATTTAATTTTAAATTTAATGGATAATTATAAGTTTCTCAATTTACTTGTATGATTAATTTAATTTCAACATACACCGATGAGCCATTATTTTATGACCATCCCCAGCCTAGAGAAATGAGAGCACATGAAAACCGGCACATGGAAAGTTCACATATATACAACCTGAGGACCGGCTTTTGGTTAGTAGTGTTCGGAGTCAGAATGGGGAAAGCTGCCAATTTATCAGTTTGATAAAGGACAAATTGCGATGGTTTCCAAGAACTACTAATACTTGATAATGATCAGAAATTAATTTAATTTTAAATGTAATGGATGATTATGAGTTTCTCATTTATTTGTATGATTAATTTAACTTCAACATACTCCGATGTGCCATTACTTTATGACCACCCCCAGCCTAGAGAAATGAGAGCACATGGAAAGTTCACACAGAGCAGTATGTATACAGCCTGAGGACCAGCTTTTGGTTAGTAGAGTGATGGCCAAATGACGAATCGTCGTCCAGCCGCAAGTCATCCGCAGCTCATTGATGCCAGAGGGGAGTGGAGACTGTCATGCATTGTTCACAGCGACCGCAGGGCCACAGTGTGACAAATCACCCACAGCTACAACAGAGGTGATCAAGGCAATGTGTCACAGCACACAGTTCATCACGGCCTTCTGCGCATGGGCCTGCATATCCGAAGACTCAGCTGGGTCCCCATGCTCACTGCATGTCATCGCCAACAACCTATGAAATGGGCCCAAGATCATCGAGATTGAACCATGGATGATTGGCTGGAACACTTTAGGCCCCATTATCCCAATAGCATAATCCCTGACAGCTGTCAGGTACCTGAACATCGTTGCAGACCAATTTCACCCATTCATGACAACTGTGTTCCCTGCTGGTGATAGCCATTACCAACAGGATAATGCACCATGCCACACTGCCAGAATCATCAAGGAGTGGTTCATCACAATCAGAAATCAACCAAACTGCTCATCAGGAAATTGTCTTTCCAGCGTTTGGTGCGTGAAATAGACCAATACTTTTAGACTGATCTCCATTTAGTTTGATAAAGGAAATCAAGATTTTAGTTCTCGGAAACACAACCCACAAGCTGTGCCATTTCCGAGAACTACAATCTTGGAAACTGCACAGCTTGTGGGTTGTTAATGTGCTGCTGTAGTGAGTACGTATCAAAAGTGGTGCACAGATGGCCAAATGACAAACCGTCGTCCAGCCGTGAGTCATCCGCAGCTCATTGATGCCAGAGGGGAGCGGAGACTGTCATGCATTGTTCACGGCGACCACAGGGCCACAGTGCGACAAATCACCCGCTGCTTCAACAGAGGTAATCAGGGCAATGTGTCACAGCACACAGTTCATCACAGCCTTCTGCGCATGGGCCTGCATAGCCGAAGACTCAGCTAGGTCCCCATGCTCACTGCATGTCATTTCCAACAACGTATGAAATGGGTCCAACATCATCGAGATTGAACCATGGATGATTGGTTGGGACACTTTAGGTTCCATTATCCCAGTAGCAGAATCCCTGACAGCTGTCAGGTATCTGAACATAGTTGTGGACCAAGTTCACCTATTCATGGCAACTGTATTCCCTGCTGGTGATGGCCATTACCAACGGAATAATGTGCCATGCCACACTGCCAGAATCATCAAGGAATGGTTTAAGGAACATGCCAGTGACTTTCTGTTATAATGCCCTGGCCTCCAAATTAGCCTGACATGAACCCAATTAGAGCATTTGTGGTTCGACTTGAAAAAGCGGGTTCGCTCTAAATCACCACTACCACGAAATGTATTGGAACTGGAGGATCTGCTGTTGACTTTATGATACCAGATACCCCAGGATATCTATTGCCACCTCATCAAATTGATGCCTCGCCAAGTGGCTGCTGCTGTTTTGTGAGCTAAAGGGGGTCCTACAGTTTATTAGGTGTGTAATCATAATGTAATGGCTCATCGGTGTATTTTATTATGACTTTTTCAATGTTATGATGATTATTATTGCATATCCCCTGTGCTTTTATTAATTAATTATTATTGTTATTTTTCTTTTTTTCTTTTTCTTTTATTCTTTCTAATTTCTTTATATACCTTTTATTTATTTTTGTTCATTTTTGGTAACCATTTTTTTTTTTTTAAA
Organism: Macrothele yani; assembly: GCA_039090855.1. NCBI lineage: Eukaryota > Metazoa > Arthropoda > Arachnida > Araneae > Macrothelidae > Macrothele > Macrothele yani. The sequence continues at coordinate 34,595,748 of CM077013.1, read as the reverse complement.
AGTTTTTCTCTCTTTTAATTATCTTTTTCCAAACTTCAGGAAGGGTTGTTGGGCCTTCAATATTGCAAACTTTATATTTTAGTTTTTCAATAGATATAGATTCAGAAAATCTTAATTCTTTTTCAGATTTATGAGTTGAAATCAATTTTATTTTATCTGATTTTGGAAATTTTTTATTTTTAATACAATATTGAATCATGGTTGTTTTTCTCTCTTTTTGGTTCCAATTTTTTATGTGTTGATTCAATCTCTGCCTCAATCTGTTTTTGGTGCAATGGTTTTATGGGTATTTCATAAGCACCTGCTTTTTCAAAAATTTTAGGTTGATAGGCGTGTCTAACAAGCATGTCTTGATGGTTGAGACATCCAACATATTTTCTTTTTCCTTCATTTTTGAAGTGTTTTAGTTTATTGAGGCAGGATTTTTAAGTTTATTTTTAATTTCACTAATGAGTTTAATCACCACTTTTTGACCATATCCAAAAGTTTTTGCTACGGATTTAATCCATTTAACTCTTCATCTCGATGCTTCTTTTTGGAAGAATGAGTAAATGCACATTTAGCCTATGTTCACAAACTATTTATCTTGTGGCTAACTGGGTGAGCTGAATCTGATGGAATTATTACTGGCATAGAAGATGGTTTTCTGTATGTATACTTATACCTGCAGATTGGGTAAAAAATACAACTGTTACTTCGGCCATTCTGTCTCAACCATCAAAGACGTGCTATTAAATACTAAATATCAACCTAAACTTTTAGGAAAAGCAGGTGCTTATGAAATACCCATAAAAATATCTAACCCTTCCATCTCATACATCGGCAGCACCAAAAACAGATTGAGGCAGAGAATTGAATCAACACATAAAAGATTAGAACAAAAAAGAGGGGAAAACAGCCATGATTCAATATTGTATTAAAAATAAAAAAATTCCAAAATTTGATAAAATAAAATTGATTTCAACTCATAAATCTGAAAAAAATTTAGATTTTCTGAATCTACAAGTATATCTGTTGAAAAACTGAAATATAAAGTTTGCAATATTCAAGACCCAACAACTCTTCCTGAAGTTTGGAAAAAGGTAATTAACAGAGAGGAAACTTTTCAAAATAAAAAACAAAAATTAACTTTTTTATCAAAGTGAACAAAAAAAAGTATATAAAAATAAAAAAGAATAAAAAGAAATATAAGAAAAAGAAAAAATTAATAAATGAAAAAAGGCACAGGGAAAAATGGGATAATAATGATATCATAATAAAATTTGTTGAAGTTATTTAATAATACAAAGAAATGAGAAACTCATAATCATCCATTAAATTTAAAATTAAATTAATTTCCGATTGCTATCGAGTACTGATAATCCTTTAAAATGAAAGTTAAATCAATTTCCAATCGATATCGATAAATAATAATCCATTAAATTTAAATTAAATCTATTTGCCGATCATTATTGATCCAATAGAAGATGCTCAATGTGAGAATCTTCTTTAGACGAACTAACAACAGAGCACGTCGCCCGTGCATCGATGTTGCCGCTAAAATTTTAGATGAGGACAAATACTTGCCAGTTCCAATTCTTTGATGTGTGTGTGTGTGTGTGTGTGTGTGTGAGAGAGTGAGCATGCAAGAACAACACTGACGATGGTGCCATGAGATGCATTGAAAACCTAGATTATGGGATATTAAGCCACTTTTGCGACAGAACTTACTGTATACCTCATGTACCCATATTTTAGGTAAAAAATTTAGTAAAAAGCAACTATAAACAAAAAGTATGTTTGTGTAAAAAATGTCTTTGAGCATTAATAATACAATTAACCAAGTAAGTATTCTAAACCACATGTTTTAAGGTAAGTTAAATTTAAATTTATCAATAGCAACAGTATTTTCCTTAAACCAAATATTATTTTGATTACTGTATAAAAAATTATTAATATTCAATCCTTCTAAATATATATATTTTTAATATCAAACAAAGGCGAGGTACAGTTTATATTGCAAATCAGCAAAAAAAGGTGCTATAAAAATAGTGTTAGTCCTACAATGAATGTAGGGTGAGTATATATGTATTTCACATATTAATTTGCTAGCAAAGTTAGGTTCCTTTAAGCACATTAAATTTGCCTAAAAAAACTCTTTTAGGTGTCTGCTTTTATATCATTGGGCCAAAGACAACTGTAACAAATTTTCCTTGGGTAGTGTTTAAGATCTGCTACTACAGTAGGTGGCGCACCGCCTATGTAGATCGCTACTAATTGTGATGATGTTGCATTTTTTTCAATAATTTTATTGATTTTCAGAATGGAGTTAACACTTAAGTCGATCCATGTGATAGCCTGGAATGTTTAGAATGATTTAAAATTTTTTAACAGTAATTTAGCTGAAAATGTTGGAGAAATAGCTAAAATGTTGGAGCTTGCTGGTTTATTTTGGAATTGAAATTAGCTGCTCCTACAGTTCTGTTCAGATTTTCAGCTAAATTATTGTCAGAACCTTTAATCTAAGTGGTTCAAAGCATTCTAAACATTACAGGCTATTGCACGGATAGACTTAAATGTTGATTCCATTCTGAAAATTAATGAAATTATTGAAGAAAAATGCAACATCATTAAAATTAGTAGGCAATCTGTATAGGAGGAGACTGGCACAAGACAGACCGTTGTGGAGGAAACTTGGGGAGACCTTCGTCCAGCAGTGGATTGATAATGGTTGACAATGATGATGATAGGTGGTACAATTAATTAGCAAACATCAGTGTTATCATAGGAAAAGTTATTAATTTTTAATATAGTTATGGGTTAAGTTTTTGGAAATATTAAGTATACCAGACTATAATATAAAGTTATTTTTATCAGTGTGCAAATTTTCACCCTTGGGAATACATTAATTGAAGAAAATGTCTACAGAAGTTTTTACCACTGGAGACATAGGGCAGAGTGTTTAGGTGGTTCCATTGTAAGAGATTTAAAAAAGGTTTAACATACCGATTGAAAATGTCCCTTTCTGTGAATGTCCATCAACTTCAAGAACAGATGATTCCATCACCCATATGAATGAAATAATTAGAAGTGACAGAAGATTGTCTGTTAGGAAGGTGTCTAGCAAAACTGGCATTACAATTGGATCCCTGCAAATGATTTTGACATAGGATTTGGGGATGGTAATAGTGAAAACAAAGTTTGTGCTTTGGCTTCTCACAATGACCAAAAGGAGCATTGTATTGCAATGTGTTAGGTCCTTAAAACATGTGCAGCAATGAACCCACATGTTACAAAAAATTATCTTACACATAACGAAACCTGGGTGTAGGGCTGCAACACTGAAACAGAATCCCAATCATCCAAATGGAACGTGAAAACTATTAGACTCCCAAGAGACCTGCTAGACTCCCTCTGGCCTGCATATCAAATGTGAAAGTGATGCTTGCTGTTTTCTTTGATGTTAAAAGTATGGTGCATTTGAATTTTATCCAACCGGGCAGACTGTGAACTAGACTTATTACAAAGAGGTTTTGAACAGACTAAGGTAAAAAGCTCTGTGCATATGGCCATGACAGTGGGAGTTTCAATGCTGCTTTATGCTTCATGATATTGCACCTGCATATTCTGTACTGCTGATATATTTATGAGTATTTGACAAAACACCAAACCTCAGCAGTATCACACCCACCTTATTTACCTGATTTGGCCCTCTGCAATTTATTTTTGTTTTTCAAATTGAAAAAAATCGTTTAAGGGAGGAAGATTTGGGAGTGTAGGCAGATGCACCAAATTGAATGTGGTCCCAAAAGAGGACTTACAAATTTGCTTTTTGAAGTAGCAAAAATGCTGGAACTACTGAATTAGTTCAAAAGGAGAGTATTTTGAAGGAGAGACATTCAGTTGCCTTGTAAGTATTTTGTAATGTAAATATAGTCCTGGTACATTTCGAATGCACCTCATATATGTTTATTAGAACACTGGAAGAGATATCATGTTATTTAAGAACACAGCTACAGTCACACATTATTGGCTGAACTGAAAAAAGAATGACCACATCCTCAGGGTTCATCACAGTTTCAGTTTACTAGAAAGTATAACCTTCATAGAGGCTCACATTAAAAGTATGAATCTTAACAGTCAGTAAGCAGTGCTGTATGCTCAAAATTATTTGTGGTTGTAGAATAGGCAATCATTCTGGAGATTTAGTGGGTTTCTAAATATCAGGGGTATGCAAAAGTTTCCGCCGTTTTAAGGAGAAAGGAGACAGGAACAATCAGGAAACCAGTACATATTTATTCAACGAAATATGGGACATTAGCATCAATGACCTTTTGCCATTTTTCAGGCAGCAAATGAATGCCCTTATGATAGAAGGACTTGGGTTTAAAGCTGAAGAATGCTGTGATGAAAATTTTCCACCTCTGGAACTGTGGTGAACTGCTGTTAGGCTAGGGCATGTTGCATAGAGCAAAACAGATTAAAGTCTGAGGGTGCAATGTCCGGGCGGGGAGTAAGCCGGGTGCGGTAAAACCTCCCAGTGTAACTGTTCAAGGGTTGATTTTGTGGTGGCACCGACATGTGGTCTGGCATTATCGTGTAACAGGATGACTGGGCAACGTCCTTTACCTGTCCATGGGTGTTTTTGCTCGCTCGCAGATTTCAGTTTCATCAACTGGTCGCTATATTGTTGTGCAGTGATTGTTTCACACAGTTTCAACAGCTCGAAGTACAGCACTCCATGCATATCCCACCACACAACAACAGCACTGTTTTCCCATGGATATCCAGTTTTGCAGAGAATGTTGATGGCTGGCCTGGGTCAACCCAGGATTGCTTGTGTACAGGGTTGTTGCAATAGACCCATTTTTCATGCCCAGTGATAACCTTTCACAAGAAATTCTTCCCTTCAAACCTCTTCAGCAACAACATGCAGATACCCAATCATTAACCAATATTATGCTCCGTCAAAGTATGCAGAACCCACTTACCAATCTTCTGGATCTTCCCCAAGGCCTGTAGATACTATACCACTCACTGTCAATTGAGCCACTTTCAAACGTTTGGCCAGTTGCGTGGTCGATTGTGTGGCATCCTCTTGCAGCAGTGATTCCAGCTCCTCGTCTGCGAGTTCCTGTGGTCTACCTGCACATGGTTTGTCTTCCAAGCTTAGATCACATTTCTTAAACCTGGCAAACCATTCTCGAGATGTCCGCTCACACATAACTGTTTCGCCATACGTCTGACATATTGAACCGTATGCTTCACTCGCACTTTTCTCTAAATTAAACATGAATAACAAACAATGCCTCAAATGAACTTTGTCGACTGCCATGCTTGGCTTCATGCACGAACTGACAGCATGGGTCACCAGCCGGTTAGACCCGTACAGCGCCTGCTATTAGGGGTGGGGGAAATTTTTTGCATACCCCTAATAACTACAGATTTTAAAGCTAGTTTTTCTTGATTTTGATCAAGTTTTGGGGTAGCCACATAATCTGATGTTGGTGGAAGATTTTTTGCAGGAAATGTATGAAGCAGTGTTGGAAAGTTCAGAAATCTAGGTAACAATAAGGATTCTGCTGCATTACATCTGAGTTGATCCACCTGTCTTGTGTACTGCAACCATCTGGACACACCATATGACATAACATTGTTCAAGAGCTGAAAAATAACACTAAATCCTCATCTATCACTGTTTCCTGCAAGTCCCGGATTTAGGGTTATCAGGGCTTTGCATGCAGCATCGGTTTTGGACCCCCCCCTCATTTTGCCCGCCATCTTTGAAAAGTAGCATTTTTTGTTGCTGCAATGCAAATAGTATGAGAAAGTGTGATAAGTGTAAAAAAATCGACTTCAAGATTTTATCAGAAATGCACATTTTAAGTTGGTCCCCTGAACATGATTTAACTGGTCTCACCATGGTGTATGCATGTGTGCCTGTGCGTGCTTTAAAAACCATAAAAGGAAAGTGTTATAATAATACAAAAACAAGAGTTATATATTCTTTGCAATTAAGTAGCAAAATGTTATTAAGAAAGGTGATATCATGGGAAAAGGTAATCGCCAATATTTTCGCCAAAACTTTTTTCCGTCTCCAAAACATTTTTTTTTTTCGCAAATTGTGAACAATGCGATTGGCAACACAACCCCCCCCCCCCTCTCTCTCTCTCTCTCTCTCTCTCTCTCTCTCTCTCTCTCTCTCTCTCTCTCTCTGCATGTGTATGTGAAGCCTGTCTGTGTGTGCACTTTGTGTGTTTTTGCTGTTGTAACTCAAAAGCTGTTATAGCTATCAAGATGAAATTTAATCAAGGGTTTTGTGATTCCCTGAAGGAAGAAGTTGGAACTTTTATATGGATGCTCACTGAAACACAATACTGGCATTTATCATGTTACATAATGTTAGTTTATGACACTGCTTTAATTAGTATTATGGTACATGTGGTATGAGATTTGCTGTCGCATATAATCATGCTAGAAATTTATTATATACGACAGCAGATCAATGATCAGACAGGAAACTTGTTTGTAGTTTTCTCGTGTGTGTAAGTTCAATTTTAGTGGTCCCCTCAGTTTTCATTTGAAAATTTTTGGCTGAGTCATGTGTATTTCTGATTCCATGCCAGCTGTTGGTTTGTTAAAAGTAGAGATAGGACGAATCCAAAATTTTCACGAATCCGAATCCTAATAGGTTCTCGAATTCTTCATATAAGAATAATTATAAGAAAAAAAGGGAAAGAAAAGACTTCTACTTAAACTAAAAGTTTTTTATTAAAGCAAAATTTGAAATCTGTGTTTAGTAAAAAACATATTAAAGAATACAGTTTTCAAAAAATATACCCATACTTATTAAGAAGATATAAATGAAATTTATAATTTACATTTACTAAATGAAATACATAATAACTCTTGAGTCTTGAGGTTCATCTCCATTTTCTGAACATAATTTGACAAAAAAATATTTGAATAAAAATTCACACTTTTGACATTTTTCTGTAATAACAAAAGTTTCAAAACCTTTTTAAATCAAAGCAAGTGTAGAGGTGGGGAGGATTATTTCAAGTGTTAATGTAGATAAACGCTAAACATGGAACACTAAATTGAGTAAATTCTTTCCAGGAAATTAAAAAAATGGAAAACATGTTTGTTATTAAAAAAAATTAAAAATATGAGTTAATAAAACACTGAACTCTTTCAGGGCAATGTAAAAAAAAATTGAAACTTTTAATGAAGATTTTTATTTAAAAACCCTAGCATTCGAACTCTCTCTGGGTCTAGCTTACTTCATTTTTTATCAGCTATGACACCTGATGTGCTGAATAGTCTTTCTGACATTACTGTCGATGGTGGTGTGATTAAGAACTTTTTAGAGAGTTTCCTCACATTTTGGAAGTATGAGCTATTTCAATTAGCTGTGTACACACTGCTGACAATCTTCTTTGATTGTTTTCTAATGTCAGAACTCGTCATGCTGACAAAAATTCAAACAAATATCGCTCTAGAACAAGCAACAAATGCCAAGTTTTTAGGTTAAGATTCGAATAACGAAAAAAGCGCGAAGTTTTGAGTTTTCGAATCTCGAATCTTTTTTAAGATTCGAGGGATTCGAGGATTCGAATGTCCCATCCCTAGTTAAAAGCTTCTATGCTGCACTGGACTGGTTGGCATTCAATTGGGCTACTGTAAATTTATTTAAATTGCTATCTTGAGCCCATTGCTTTTGGCCTTGTATATCCCATTTTTGTTGGTCCTCCCACCAATCTGCTTTAATTCATGATTTAAGATACTTTATTATTTTTGTAAACTTGGAGTCTCAGTGTTTGTATGCATTTAAATTATTTGTTGCTATACAGAGGCACAGTGAGGGGGAGCAGAAAAAGACAGTTACCCCATTCCCCACAGTCTGTGTGGGCAAAAAAAGACTCCAGTGATATTGCATATAAAGTCAAAAATGCACCACTGCGAGAAATTTAACATGGAAACACCAAATTTTCCTTGCAGTTGAATGTTGATCACTTTTTTATTTAATAATATTTGTAGTGTAAGATTATGTGATAAACATTCACTTGCTTTACTTTCTTTGTTAGTAGACAACTATATGCAGCACATTGTTGTCAACTAACAATAAGAATATCGTGTACCTTGGATTATTTTTTATTATATAATTATTCTTTTTCAAATAATTATTAAATAATTTATGTTTATGGAACATAAATATTGAATTAAATAAATATTTAATTAAATAATTTATATTTTTATAGAACATCCTCAGCAAAAGTGAGTTGCAGAGTATTGTCTCAGATGTACGAAGTTTATTGGAAATTCAAACTGAGTATAAATAAGGAAAAAAACGAAGTCATGGTTTTCGAGCAAGGAACTGTTAGTACTGAATGCAGGCAGCATAAGTCTACATGGCACAGTTATTGACGAGATAAATGAGTTTGTATATTTTGAAAGCATGTTTGACATAGAGAACAAATTACATGGCAAAATTAGTAGGCAAATGGATTTTTCATTGAAAGTCATAGCTGCTTTAGAAGGATTTCACAGAAATGATGGGTTTTCAAGAGAGTCCTGAACAGCTGTGTATAAAAGTTTAATTGTTCTTACTCTGATGTACGTCAGTGAAATCTGGGTATTACAGAAGAGACATAGGAGTTGTTTGTGTGCTGGATAGATGCGTTACAGGGGGTTTGTGGCAAGATACACTGATCGTGTGTGGAATGAAGATGTGTTGTAGTTGTGTAATGAGAGGCAAAATGTTGTTAGTAAGGTAAGGTTGAGACTAATATTCTTAGGTGGTTTGGCCATGTTGAAAGAATGAGTGATGAGATGCTTACTAAGAGAATTTTTACAGCCCAAGTGGCAGGAAAGAAAGGTAGAGGAAGGCTAACGAAATCATGGGATTACCAGATTTAGGAATGCTTGCATGAAAAAAAGATTATGAGTATAAAGTACAAAAGGTCTCATGTGCAACGTGTGATGGATGTCACTGAAGCTTGAACTGTGTGCCAAAATTGTTGTAAATGGAGACGTTTGATATGGCAACAGTAAGTCCTTTCTTTGAGGAGCTAACCTCTGAATATCAGAGAACAGCTTAGTGACATGTATGTATGTATGGAAAATAATGCTATTATTGATTTTCCCCCATAAGCATATAAATTATTTAATTACAGTATAATACATACATACATATCACTAAGCTGCTCTCTGAAATTCAGAGGTTAGCTCCACAAATAAATACAAACCATCACATACATTTTTAACTGATTATTTACTTCAAAGAGAGCAATGAGTAACTTACCCTTGCTAGAAGGTCCGTTCTCATTAGAAGAACATACATTTCTCACACGTTTTTTCCCCTTTTTTGAGTTCTACAGTTGGTTTGGGCTTCTGGTGTGACGGTTTTATGTTGTCTTCAGCTCCTTCTTTATTTGACAGAATGAGTAATTTCTTTATTCCATACTGCTGCAATGATACGTGGTCTAAGAACCCTTTTTTGACTTAAAAACCCATTATCTCACTGACGCCTAAATAACCCTAACCTGTAGTTTAATTGACTTATAAAACTTACTATTCCGTAAAACTCATGCGTGAACGTTCACTAACACAATCTAACTTCTTATTTACAAACACCAAAACATCTAACTAAAAATTTTAAAACCTAATATACAATTATTTACACAAACTCATCTCATTGCTTTCTATACCATTCTTTCATTCTTCAGAACAGATTTTTTTATCTCATTTACTTACTGTTTCCATATCAAAGTTCTCCATTTACAGCTATCTTGGCACACAACATGGGCTTCACTGAGATCCATCACACGACATACATAAGACCTTCTGTACTTCATACTCTTAATCTTTTCTCATGCAGACAATCCTGAATCTGATCCTTCCATGACTTCCTTGGCCTTCCTCTGGCTTTTTTCCCTGCCACTTAGGCTGAAAAATATTCTTAGTAAGCATCTCATCACTCATTCTTTCAACATGGCAAAACCACCTAAGAATATTAGTCTCCACCTTGCTTAATAACATTTTGCTTCACGTTACACAATTGCAACGCATCTTCATTCCTCTCATGATCAGAATGTGTCTTCCCACAGACCCCCCTGTAAGTAACGTATCTCTCCAGCACACAAACGACTTCCATGTCTCTTCTGTAGTACCCAGGTTTCACTGCCATACATATCAGAGTAGGAACAATTACTCTTTCATACACAGCCATTTGGGACTCTCTTGAGGACCCATCATTCCTGTGAAAACCTCCTAAAGCAGCTGTGACTTTCAATAAATAATTCACTCGCCATCTAATCTGTTCTCTCTGTCAAACATACTTCCTAAATACACAAACTCATTCACCTGATCAATCACTGTGCCATTTTGAGTTGTCTTGTATTCAGTACAAACTCACTCAATTCACCTGAACAAAATAAAAATTAATGAAAAATAAACGAAAAAAAACAACATTTCTTTCTAATATAAGTTGATGTATTCTTATTAAATTAAAGCATTTTTGTCTAATGTAAGTCACATTTTTACCAAAAACATAAAATAATTAAACACTTTTAGGGGAGGCAAGGCACCAAACATTCACTTGTTCTGGTCACTGCAAAAATCCCGTGGTTGGTAAAACCGTGAAAGATCGTATTGAGGTCAAAATGGAAGATCGTATTGAGGTCAAAATACGTATTGAGGTCAACCGTAAATGATCGTATTGAGGTCAAAATGGCAATTCAAACATTTTTTTTTTTTACTCCAAAGGTGCTACTTTCTTTGAAAGAGGAATTAAACCTGTGCCTCTCACACTGAGCTTAGGACCACCAGATATCACTTGTTCTGGTCACTGCAAAAACATGTGGCTGGTAAAATCATGAAGGATCATATTGAGGTGAAAATGGCAATTCAGTTTTTTACTCCAAGGATGCTACTTTCTTTGAAAGGGGAATTAAACAGCTAATTAGACGATGGGAACAGGTCAATGCTAATCATGGAGACTATAAAATGAATCCATCATGTAAATAAAAAAAACAGCTTGGTTTTTCATGTATGCAAACTACAAGAGCTTCTGTACGTCCTCATTATTATCAATAATACTTACTGAGCTTGATGTAGAGCAAAAATCTGTCAATATTAGTTATTGAGCTTAATTAAGATAAATTCGTAAAATATCTTCCACAACCAGAGCATTGATAGATTTAGGGCAGGCGTAATGTATATGTCTTCCGTAAATTAGAATATATTAAAATAAATTAGAAAAAATGTTTATTGTGTGTGACTAGTGGTAATACTGCAGCAGTTTGAAGATTGCAGATGCTAATACCGCTTTCATAATATTATGGTGCAATATATCAGTGTGTGTGTCCATAAAGAAAACATTCTTTATTTCAGGGATGTTCTGATGATGTGGAATTAGAAGAACATCCTCAGCATGATGTACCAAGTGCTTTAGTTACTAATAAATTAGGAATCACAGATATTACTGTAGAACAACCTGGAACCGTGCCTTACAATATGGAAACAGCAGCCATGCCTAGTGAAACAGAACAATGCAAGGAACGTTGTAGCGGTAAAAAAAATGTAAGTTTGGTTCATTGTATTATTATTTTATTTCTCTTTGAATTATGTGTTTTCTTTCCAATTTGTGTGTGTGTTCTAATCTTCAAAGTGCACTGTGTTTCGAGGCCACTGATTTTTATGTGCTGAAGTTTTAGTGAAAATTATGCATATTCAATATTTAATTTGTGTTCTTACATAATGATATCCAGCAAGTTTTTACATGTGTCATATTTAGAAATGGTGATCATAATGGGCAGAAAATATAAAAATAATGTTATTAATATTTAGGTCGTCACATGAAAATATTACAAGTAAATTGTTAACCTTCTATGTTGTCATGAAACAAAACTTAAGCATAGACAGGGTCTCTATCACCTGTCTTGTTTTTTTTTTCTCAAAAATGTAGGAAATTGTAATGCTCGCACATAGAGATTGCCAAATAATGTATTTGACTTGCAAATCTGTTTTTAGGTGATTCATTAAAAACATACCATGAGTTACTAAGTCTTACTGCTAGAAACTTAATCTTTCTTAATGTGGAACATTCTTAAACTTTGCAAAACAGTGATTTCGTATTTTCTAGTGGAAAATTTATTTGGCTTGGTTCATGTGACAGCTCTTTACTAATAAAAATCCTACTACAACCTGCTGAAGTTTTATAGATTAATCAATTAACTTTCAACATTATGTGGAATCGTGAACTTTTCATCAACAAATGCTAGTAACATAAAAGAGTCACTCTGAGGATTTTGAAGAAAAAAATCAATGGGTATGGCTTGCTTCCTTTAAATATGATGGACATATCAACTCCATCATCAGTGCATTTTTGTAAGTGAATTTGCCATGTTTCATAAACATGTGGGTAGTAACTTCTTGGAATGCTGTCCTAAAATTTGTGTGATAGTGAGTTCAACAACTCCTTCTGATGAGAATCATTTACTTCATCTTATAAGGTTTTTTTTTATTATTATGGTTAAAAGAATAATTAAAAGTTACACATCACCATATAAGAAAAATAAGGGCATAAAAAACTCAGTAAATTTGACGATTTTTGCCTTCAGTAGATCTACTTCATCTGTTTTGTGTGTGTAAGGAAACATTATCATGGTGGCACATTAAACTTTTGATGCAGAGATTTTGCAGAAATAAAAAAACAAACTGGTATTTCATAATGTACCAGTTAGCAGTAACTTCTTGTAGTCTTTTAGTTTATTGGCTTGATAAGACCTCTGTGCTTCAGAGGAACATAGCAAACATCAGTTTCTCCAGTGCATTTTTTTTTTCACTTATGTTGTCATTGGTAAATCTTGCAGATTTATAGCTTTTTTGATAAATATTGTAAAGGAATATATTAAGTTTCATTACCAGATATGATTATAATAATGCTGTAGATGCCACTAAACAATGTTTATAAAGTTGCTTGGATTAATTGTCATATTCTCACTGGCTCAGAATTTTGTTCTTTGAAATTATTTAAAATTAAGTGGCACCCAGTGGGAAACAATTTTCAAACTGAAGTTTGTCATGAGACTACTGTAGAACCTATGCTAAGGGTATCACCTCTCATTTTACAAGACTTCAGCTTCCACCATTCATGTTTTGATCTACATTTTTGCAGGTCATTGTAGAGTCAGGTTTTATGCAATGATACGAGTTTTCCGTAAAGGAATGTTTTTTTGCATATTTGCGCGAAAGTCTGTACATATCTAGATTGACCTTCTCACTAAAGTTACAAGTTTTTGAAAATGGAAGGTTGCAAAGTGACATAGATCTGTATGAGGCTGAAAATAGTGTATGGAAACACAGCAATCAATATCAGCAGTGTCAGAAGATGGATAAAGAGTTTCAAGTATGATAAACTTTAGTGTACAATAAACAATAGAGCACAAAGCCTTCAACTGCAGTCATTGACAAGAACTAATGGAAGTTGATAATTAATTCTGAATGATTGATGCATGACCATTTGGGAGATCTGTTAAGCATTGCACTGTGGTCATAGTACTGTGGAGACAATGATTCATAACCTGGGATATTCAGAAGTGTGTGCAAAGTGGGTTCCATGCCAATTAACCCAATATTAAAGGGTTGAGGTGTGCAGAGATCTGTTGTGGTTGTTTGAGGTGAACCAGGACACATTGTTGTCGAGTGTGGTTACTGGAGATGAAACTTGGGTTTTCCTTTATGACCCAGGAACGAAAGTGCAGTCTATGAATGCCTGCACAAGACCTTAGAAGTTCAAAAAGCAGTGTTTTTTTGTTTTGTTTTTTAAGGACACTTTTCTGGGATTTCAGAGGTATAATTCATGTTGATTTTTTTACAAGGTGGCAGTATCAACAGGTTTTGTTATATCAAGACACTAAAGAAGCTCAGGGAAGCTATCAGCAAGAAAAAAAATGGACGTGCCTCTTTGTTCTGTCTTCCTACACCACAGCAAACCTCAACCTTGCACCTCACTTGAAACATCTTGGGCCACTGCCAAAATGGGCTCAACATCTGTAACCCCTTATATGCCATACAGTCTTGATTTGACTACTTTTGACTTTCACCTGTTTGGTCCCATGAGGGAAAGTGTCTGTGATCACCAATTTGAGGTATAGATGAAATTAAACTGAACGTAATATCCTTGACAAGTAACATTGAATGATGTCATAAATGCTTGATTTCAGTGGAAGATTTTCTTGAATAGCACCATCACATTCAGCAGATTTAAATGCATTTTTATACCAGATTTCATTAAAATATCACAACTGATAGGAGTTAGTCAAACAGATGTCACAGGCAGATGGATGCCAAATCAATCATGCAAGTGGACATGCCTCAGAAAGCTTGAAAATTAAATTGCCCTAGAATGGGAAGCAAGCCTGCATCTCTCGATTTAGGTTCGAATATGTTACAATTACACCACCCAGAACAATCTTATATGTTTCGATGTGTGCACTGCAAAGCATTCATTACATCTGAATCCCAAAAGACATCCTTGTTCTGTGTGGTGTAATCATGATGTCAGATGCTGACTGAAAAAGAAAAACACACATAGCTCCATGAATTGTTGGCCACTGTGGTGTAAGGCTAACGCGCTCAGCTAGATATCAAGAGATTCGGGATTCAATTCCCTGATGTCGGCCGAATAACAATTTTTCAGTTGCTGTGCGTTGCTTAACGTGGGAAGAGCAATGGATTTATTTATTCAACTGACGCCACGTGTTTAGAGGATTTTCATATTACATTTGAGTCCCAAACCACACATCCTTAGTTGCTTGGATCCTTGTTCTGTGTGGTGTAATGGAAACATACTCGAACATAAATCAGGAGATGCGGGTTCAATTCTTGTTCCAGGACGATGTAATTTCAAGTTTTCTGAGGCATGTCCACTTGCATAACAGGAGTTACTTGTGAAAACTTATTACCTTTAGGACACCCTCATACATATCCCTTAGTACTTTACAGACTTTCTGGGTTTCTGAAGATATCAAGATGCAGATGCACAAAAAATACCATCATCACCAAAAGCACTTTGAAGCTGTTGTACCAATTCATCTTCATTCAAACCAGCTTGAAAATAATAGAAAATCATTGCACAGTACTCTTGTCATCACCATATTTATTTTTACAAGTGCACCAGTTCTGTTTTGCCAGATGATACTTTTAACAGTTTACAAAACTTTATGTGATTGCCTTCTTCACTGTTGCCAATGTATCCTGACTTAATCCTGTTTCATATCTCAAATTTAAGAATGACCTTCATGCACCATTTGCAGGCTGTTTGGGCAAGGGAAGGTTTCCATCTAATTCATACAGCCATTTTAAGTAAATTCTAATAACAAAGTAGCAGGGGAGTGTCTCTAGTTAAGTGCTGCTATGTAAAACGCTTTTGGTAACGTGTAGTTCATATTTTGTTTTTGTAACTGATCATTTGTATCAACTATTCAATTAGTATGCTTGCAGCAGTTACCATCAAAGGCAACTTGCCTATTTCACCTTCCATAAGTCCAGTTTTGTCTTGCAAGAGAATGAAAGACAGTCAAGCAAAAATTTGCATTAACCTTCAAGCTTTATTTGTGGATGGTCAAGTCAAATAATGATTTAGCATAATTCCAGTCTGCTACATTTATCTTGAACTCAGCGAAAGTCAACAGGTTAAAGTCAAGTATGAGAAACTAAGCAAGCACTGTTTGTCACATAGGAAACATGTCTTTTGAAATTCAGTGTAAAATTTTAGAACTTGACTGCAAATATCATGAGCATATGCAATTTTTTTTTCTGGCACTCTGATGGCTTAATCTGCATTTGATTTTGCTTTTTGCTTTTAGAATATTTAAAGCATAGGCACTACATTATGGCCTGATTTGTGAACTAACTTTTCTGCTTGCATTAAGCAACTTATTTTGCTTTTTGTTGCTGTAAAAAAAATTATACACTGACACAGCAGCTTCCTCTACCTTCCTTCCTTATTTTATTTATTTATTTTTTATTTATTTATTTATTTATTTATTTTTATTTATTTACTTATTTATTTATTTGTTTGTTTGTTTCAGAAAAGTGAACATTGTCATAAAAATAAGATTCCAGAACACTTGTAGCAGCACATACCAATGCAAGAAATCTTTCCTGTGTTTGACCCAGCATAAAATTGTGAAACTTCATATAAACACTGGAAATATGAGCAAGTCTTTGTATAAATGTACAAGGGAATGCTGATAAGTTCCGGTCTCACCAAGAAGGAAGTGGGCTAGAGCCATGAAACTTACAGACTATTCCACATATTCACCCCAAAGTTGACACACTTGGCACAGCATTTCTGGAGTTTCTTTAACCCTTCCAAAAAAAATTCTGAATTCTGAAGTCTGATCACTGAAATTCTGCTTTGCTGCTGATATCACCTCTGAATCATTCGAAAAATTCTTCCCTTTCAAACTTTTTTAAGGTTTTTATGAACTGGAAATAGTCTAATGGAGCAAGGTCTGGTGAGTAGGGTGGATGGTCTATGCACTTAAACCCAAGATCCCTCAAAACATCCATTGTCTTACCAGCCTTGTGAGCTGGCGCATTGCCCTGCAAAAAGAGAACACCTTTCTACAGTTTTCCTCACCTTTTCCCCTTCAACGCCTCCATTAATTGGCACAGCAAGTTGGAATAGTATTCAGCATTTATTGTTTGGCCCTTCGGGAGATAGTCAGTAAAACGCCTTCCGAATCCCCAAAAACCATTGCCATGACCTTTTCTGCAGACCTTTGGGTCTTGAATTTCTTTGGCCATGGAGAACCCAGACTGTTGTTTTGTCTCTGGATCATAGTGATGTAACCACATTTCATCAAGAGTAACAAGTCACTGCAAAAAATTATCACCGAATTGCTCAAAATGCTGCAAAACTGATTTGGAAGTTTCCGCTCATTTTCTTTTCTCATGGGCATTCAAACATTTGGGCACACACTTCGCTGACATCTTGTGCATATCCAAGTGCTCATGAATTATGAACCCAACATGTTCCCTGATCTCCAGTGGCTTAGCTATTGGTTTAGCCAAGATTCGCCTATCTGACTAAATCAAATCATGAACACAATCAACAATTTCAGGTGCTGTCACTGTTGAAAGCCTTCCAGATCTTGCTGTATCTTAGGTCTCAAAGTGTCCACCTGAAAGTTGGCACACCATTTCTTCACAGTGAAATATGAAGGGCACTTGTCACTTAATGTTTGCACCATGCACTCATAGATTTCCTTTGCAGCTTTTTTCTGCAGGAAAAGAAATCCCATGACAGCCTGCAGTTCCACATTCGAAAATTCAACACTTTGCATTGACATGATTCAGTTCAAGGTGTCAAACATCTGCAATAAAAAAAGAGCTATTAGTCTGAAAATTGGCACTTTACAATACCAAAGAACACTCTTTCGAGCTGAAGTTACAAAATAATGCTACAATTACAGGAAGTGAGTTGGTTCGAGAGCTTTTCAGCATCCCCACAGAATGACAACTCAAATGTACTCTCCTAATCATAGTAAAATATGGCTGTTATCAAGGTATTCTAAGAATGTTGCACTACTCTTACAGTTGCAAGACCATTCCAGAAATCCTGCATGAAACATATGGTAAGGCAATGTCTCCTTCCCCCTAAAGCAAACAAGATGGATCAAAACTATTGATGCTTCTGCACGTTCCAGTTAACATAACATAGGATCAGCTGGTTTATGTCATACTTAGATAGTTTTTGTGTCAAAGATGATGCATATTAAAATGCCAGTAAAGAAAACTATAATGGAACCATGGTTTCAGCCAGTAGTACGGCTCTCGTCAGCTATCAAATCCCATACGTTGCTCCATTCTTGATCAGCTTTTGAATCTTTTACCACAAGGATGTGGTCGTGCTGCCATATCCCAGCTGGAATCTGTTGAATTTTTGGAAGACTTTAATTAGTTGTTAATATTTTGTGAAAACAATGCGAGAAAGCTATCCCGTATTTTGTTAATTTTGAGAGATGGGTCCTTGTTGCAAGCTTGATAATTGGTTGAAATTTCGATAGATTCACGGATAAGAGTTCATTTCCAACCTGTGTAATTGGAAATGACTTTTGCTTCTTCCCAAAAGCAAGAATTAAAAAAAAACTTTCAAATAAAAAAATGTAATTAAAATTCAAGTGAAAAAGAAATTTTTGTATTTTTGATTTGTTATCTTGCTTATGGGAAACTACTGTTTGTTTTGTTTTTCCTTTCATGCTTTGATATATTGATCCATTTATGCTAAGTGTTTGTATTGTGAAACATCTAACAAATATTTTTTCTAATACAGGAATCAAGTGCCAGCACCAACAGTAAAGCTTTGGCTTGTGATGTATGTGAAGTTACTTTGTGTAAAGGTAAAACTAAATTTTATTCCTATTGAATTCTTAATCCACAGGATCTATTGTTTATTAGCAAAGCAGTGAAAAATTTTAAGGGATTTTCTGAAACCATTGATTTTAAAAATCACTGCATTTGCAAAAATATTTATTTATGATGTAGTGTTACATGTCCAAAAGTCATATTAAAGAAGGTGTAGAAGAAAAAACTCACAAAAAACATTATAGAAGGAGTGTTCTTTTGGAAACAACAGACCATAATTAGAGTGTGAAATAAGATTTATGTAAAAGCAAGTTATCCTTCTCGGACTGGTGTTAAGAAGTCATCAACTGTATTCAAAAAGAAGGATTTTTAAGTAATTAATTGCAAATGCATATTTTAGCATTTATGTGGAGTTTTTTTTTTTTTGTAGTAGAAGAAAATTAACTTAATGGATAAAAAATTGAAGGAATGATAGTTTAAATCATGTTAAAAAATTTTAATCTAAAAAAAAAAAAAAGTATTGACAAAGTAACAAAATTAAAATTATTAAAGATATCAGAGTGTGTGATTTATTTCACACAATAGGTTTAAATACAAGCAAAATAGTTGAAAAGCATTTTATTAACAGTTATTATTTTAATATGATTTATTGAATCTCATATATATATATGTCCTGTAGATAGTGATTTATGTTGTCTAATGTGCTATTAGTGTTTGGTTTACATTGGTTATTGTTATTTGTGGTTTTTAACATTATTTTATTCATTCTTATTTTCTGTTTGTCACATTACATATTATGTTCATCTTTAAAGAATAATTCATAGATGAATAATCAATATATGCTATATATATTGTATTTGTTAACACTTGAGGATGGCAGTGGGTACTGGTGAAATGCGTAGCAACATTTGCGCGGCTCATGCAGTGTGAGGGAGTTCATTGGCTTTCATGTCCAAATCTGCTTAAAGTTTTTTTTTCTTTTTATTTTTTTTATTTTGACTAGGCTTTTGCTCCATTGTTTTTGGATTTCTTGTAATTCGTTCTTATAATCATTCTTATTCTTTTACCATTCAATAATCATTGTAAATAGAGGTCACCATTATAGCGTGAGTTTGTGACCAATATGCAAATTGGACAACCTTCAATTTATGTGTTGAATGACTACTGTACATCATACTTATTATGCACCGTATAACAACTACTGGATTGCATAGCTATTATTTTACCATTCAGCAATAATTTTAAATAGAAATCACCTTCTTGGCAAGATTTTAAGACTGATCTCAAGGTCGACAACCTTCAGTTCATATATTGGATGGCTACAAGATTGCATGCAAGTTAACTCAAACTGAAATAAGGTACATTATTTTTAAACTATAATTTTACTACTTTATATAAGCTAATGCCAAGATATCGGATAGGTCATGTAGTTGATGTGCTTTTAATTGTTGCAGTTGAGCTAAAAAGATAGCGTTTGAATAAAGGAAGATATGTTGTACAGAATAAATATATGGTAACCTTTTTAAGGTATACACCATAGCATATTGCAAAAATATAGCTATATGTTAATTTAATCACCAAATTTAGCATTTTGAATTTTATTTATAATATGACTTTATTTTGATTCATCCTATGGTTATCAGACATTCCACCTTTTTATAATGGCTACACAGAGTGACACTTACCAAAAAGATTAACAGGAAGGAAATCTTTTATCCTGTTATGAATGAGATTTTATCCTGGATTTTAGCACTTTTAAAAGTCATGGAAGACTTTTTTTTTTTTTTTTTTTCACAAATTGGCAACATTTTGATCCTCGCTAGTGAATCACAACAAAGAGCTCTTAACGGTTAAAGAACATCATGAGACCAAAAATCAGACACCAATATGGAACAGATGTTAAGAGTCCAACAAGGTGGGATGTCAGGTAACATAAGGCAAGTTAAAATAAATGTATTTTGTGTTATTAAGATATCTCATTTGGTGATTAAATAAGCATGTAGCCAAGTTTTGGAGATGCACATCTTTTATACCATCATAAAAAAAGAAATCAGAACAAGTTAAATAATGCTTGTTTAGTTAAATCCATTCAAATAATGGTTCAACTGTTGGAACTTTTTACATGTTATAGTTCTTTTGTGTGAAATGCAATTTCTCAGTTAGAAGTTATTAGTATTTACGGCAAACAAATATCTCGGTAATCAAATATAATTCAAGAAAAACCTTTTTACGTACCTCAGTTGCAAGTGGTCAGTGTGGTCTATCAGTTGTAAAAGTTCGAATCACTTATATGTTTGTTCTTATCAGGCTATTGAGTTTAGACTGTTAAGAAATTAGCTGGTACATTTTCTTCATAGGGTCCCGAAATTGAAAAGACAAATTAATGTATTGGAGGAATTTTCAAGATTAATGTATTGGAGGAGTTTTCCTCCAATACATTAATTTGTCTTTTCAATTTCGGGACCCTGTGAAGAAAATGTACCAGCTAATTTCTTAACAGTCTAAACTCAATAGCCTGATAAGAACAAACATATAAGTAATTCGAACTTTTACAACTGAGAGACCACATTGACCACTTACAACTGAGAGGTATGTAAAAAGTTTTTCTTGAATTATATTTGATTACCGAGATATTTGTTCGCAGTAAATACTAATAACTTCCAAATGAGAAATTGCGTTTCACACAAAAGAACTATAACATGTAAAAAGTTCCAACAGTTGACCCATTATTTGAATGGATTTAACTAAACAAGCATATAACGTAAGTAAAACATGTTTTGTCATCTCAATACGTCGAGAAATACGTACATAAGTTAAATTATATTTGATTACCGAGATATAATTATAATTATATTTGATTACCGAGATTTCTTAATGTATATTTGATTACCGAGATATAATTATAATTATATTTGATTACCGAGATTTCTTGAATTATATTTGATTACTGAGATATTTGTTCGCAGTAAATACTAATAACTTCCAAATGAGAAATTGCGTTTCACACAAAAGAACTATAACGTGTAAAAAGTTCCAACAGTTGACCCATTATTTGAATGGATTTAACTAAACAAGCATAACGTAAGTAAAACATGTTTTGTCATCTCGATACGTCGAGAAATACGTACATAAGTTAAATAATGTTCAAAAACACATTCTTTGCCAAAAAGAAAAAAAGAAGCCCCCTGAGAAAGTCATTCGATTCTGATGAAACTCTGCATGCAAAGTACCTCAGTGCTGAATATGCAGATGATTAAAAAATAATACCAATAACTACATGGTTTAGTACGCTCCTTGAAAACCTTGAAAAGTCCTTGAATAAAAAAAGTTCATTTTCAAGTCCTTGAAAGTACTTGAAAAAGAAGAATCTGTAAATAGTACTTGATTTTTTTCTGTTTTTTAAGTAATGATATGAAGAGCATGTGTTAAATAATTGTTTGTGCTAAAAAGATATATAGGAGATTACTGTGTAGTTCTGATAAAAACACCAAGTTTGAGAAATCGACAAAAAATGAAAAAAGCATTACTCACTTACTACTTCCGGGCATTACTGTTGATCTGAATGTCATTTGCAAACATGCATATGATTATTTTTACGAAAGATTTAATCCCTCTTCTATTACTAATTTTCAAAATTCTACTTTCTTTCGTAACCGTCTTCAGATTTCAAATTTACACTCTTCCCTTTTACTTAACCCAATTTCTCCAACCGAGATTTGTAAGCCTTTTTTACGTCTAAATCGCCATTCCTCTCCAGGTGCTGATGGTCTTGCTGCTATTTTCTACCGTACCTTTAAGAAACTCTTTCCAATTTTCACTTCTGTCTTTAATGCTCTTTTCTTATCTTCAGAACTGCCAGCTAGTTTCACTGTTCACTGTTTCGTCTTCTACCTAAGTCTGGTAACCTTCAAAATTCTAATAACTTGCATCCTATTTCAATTTTAAATACCAATTACAAGCTGTACTCTTCTGTCCTTGCTGCTCCTTTGGTTCATGTCCTTCCAGAAGTGATTCATCCAGATCAAACGTATTCTATTATTAATTGTTCGATTACTCAAAATTTACCACTTATTTCAAATCTTCAATCTCTTGCAAACTTTTTTTGAGAACCACTCGCATTCTTTAATTTGAATAAGCGTTAAGCTTTTGATCATATTAATCATTCATATCTTTATACCACTCTTCTTAGTTTTGGTTTTCCTAGTTTCTTCTGTAAAGTCATTCTTAATTTATATACCGAAACAGTTTTCCATGTAAAAAATTCTACTTTCATCACAGCTGCCATTTCCTTTAAATGTGGAATTCGACAAGGTTGTCCTATTTCAGGACAATTATTTACTTTAGTTTTTGAACCATTCCTATGTCATCTATGTTCTTGTCTTGCTCCTAATCCTCTCTTGCTTACTCCGCAATCTCGGCATCATTCTATCATTCTTACTGCTTACGCAGATGATGTCACTATTTTTATTCATCATGATTGTGACTTTTAGGTTGTTCTTGATACTTATGACGAATATTCAACTCTCTCAGGTGCTGCGTTAAATTTCTCCAAATCTTCAGGAATTTGGGTTGGCTCTTGGTCTGGTCACTCTCTCTCTCTCTCCAGGTGGAGCTGCCTGGACTTCCGATTGTCTAAAATTCTTAGGACTTTGGTTTGGTAAACCTAATTATATTGCAGAAAAAAACCCAGTTTTCAGTCCTACGAAAACTTAAATGCCAACTTAGATATTGGTCTTGACTTTCTCCTTTTCTTTCCTATTCGCAAAAGGCAACTTTTATTAATACTTATTGTCTAGCTTGTACTATATTTGGATAGTTCATTCGTCTCCCCATTTTTTTCATCATTCTTTAAAAGTTTTTTTCGGGAATTTTGTTTGGCGTTCTACACATCATATTCGTATAGTCATTCTTTCATTGCCAACTTCACATGGTGGGATTAATTTACCTTCTTTGCCAATTCGTTATCGTCTTTTTTGCACAATTAATTTAATTCAACTCATCTGTAATCCTCCTTCTTCTTCGAATCTCGTCATAAATGTTTTTTAAATCTTCATCATTCAAATCTTACATTAAATATTCTCCTTTGTATGGACCAGTGCCATTTAACTCTTAGTCGCCTTCCTAAAATACTTAAGGAGAGTATAACATTTTTTCGATCACTTAATCTTCAACGTTTCAGTCCAGTTACTACAGACTTGTTACAAAAACCTATTTTCTATAATTCCTACTTTCACCCTATTTCACATAATTCTTTTTACTTTCTTACATGGTATAATATTTGCACTTTTAAGGTATTAAAAACCAGCAATATGCGCATATTTACGTGCAATTCATTAATGATGTATTATTAAAATAACCAATCGCTTACCCGAGAGATCATTGTCACTTTATTCCTTTAACACTTCAAGTATGTCAATCATCATCATGCAATGCTGCTGGCCTTCAAAGGTTGAAAGACTCCTTGCCTATGATATTCATTCTTTCGGGGATGAAACATCATATTTTCTTTTTCTTTTTTTTTTTTTTGTTATTTACTGGACAAAAAACGCAGGTTTCCCTCTGCCATATGAGGCGTAACCATAGCTCGTCATCTCCATAAAAACCTCACCAACATACACACCATACCCCTCATTCATACATTCAGCTAAAAACACTATGTACATAATTACATTATTTACATTCCAAAGCAGTTAAACCATTGTCAACTGTGATTAAAAAAGTGCTCCATTCGTTTCAAACTCCGTGCTAACCCTACTGCAAGTGCCAACCTCATTCAGCCCGTCATACACAATCCTCTAGCGCTTTCAACAGGCTACTGTCATCATCAGGAGGCAGATGTGTCTCACCCGCCCACCACAGCTCAAGTGAGCAGAGCTATTGAGGTTCGGGCTCCAGTCGCAATTTCTGCATCCCTGTGTCTCTGGCGCCATCTATTGTCATTGCTGCTCTCTTTTCTTTTTTCCCTCTTAGCTGTTGTTCAATTTTTATTAAGGCCATCCATTGTTCATTTAAGTTGCTAGGCTCATTAATGTTGCACAATCTTGATCTGTTTTTTTCAATTAACACTGATTATATGGGGTCATCATTGTCAACTTTATTTGCTGAAATTATAATGAGTGACATAGAGGCAAAAATAATATGTAAACTAGAGGATCCACCACTGATATACTGCAGGTATGTTGATGACATTTTTCTGTTGTCCAGGCTAAAAAATGATGAACTTGAAGACTTGACAAAAAAGTATAATGATATTTATCCCTCTATTGAATTGACAGTAGAACAGGAACATAACAATACATTGACATTTTTGGATATTATGATAATCAAAACAAATGATAATATGAAATACAGAGTGCATAGAAAATCATCATATATTCCTGTATTAATACCTTTTCAGTCATCGCACCCACTAACACATAAAAGAAATAGTGTTAAAACACTAATTAAAAAAAGTTTAACACACTCATCAATGGAACAATATAAAAAAGAAGAAATTGAATATATTGAAAACATTGCACATGATTTTGGTTACCCTAAACAGGTATTAAAGAAATGGATTTATGAAGTAACTCAAGCAAATAATAAGGCCAAGACTGATAAAAAACTATTAAAATATGTAGGGGCAATCCCATATGTTGAAAGTATGTCAGCTGAAATTAATAAAGTGTGTGGCAAATATGACATACAAGTAGGAAATCAGGTACTTACTATAAGAAATTTAGTAATAAAAAATGAAAAAATCAGCTAATTGAATAGAGCAGGAATATATGAAATTCCTATAAACCAGCAACCACCTTTGTCATATATAGGCAGCACCAAGAACAAATTAGAGTATAGATTGAACCATCATATAAGTAATTGGAATAAAAAGAAGCTAAGACCGCATTAACCCAATACTGTCTGGAAAATCACCAATGTCCAAAGTTTGGAGATATTAAAATTATTAAGAAGTTGAGAATTGCAGAATCCGTATTAATTGAAAAAAAACAGATCAAGATTATGCAACATTAATGAGCCTAGCAACTTAAATGAACAATGGAAGGCCTTAATAAAAATTGAACAACAGCTAAGAGGGAAAAAAAGAAAAGAGAGCAGCAATGACAATAGATGGCGCCAGAGACACAGGGATGTAGAAATTGCGACTGGAGCCCGAACCTCAATAGCTCTGCTCACTTGAGCTGTGGTGGGCGGGTGAGACACATCTGCCTCCTGATGATGACAGTAGCCTGTTGAAAGCGCTAGAGGATCGTGTATGATGGGCTGAATTAGGTTGACACTTGCTGTAGGGTTAGCACGGAGTTTGAAACGAATGGAGCACTTTTTTCGTCACAGTTGACAAAGGTTTAACTGCCTGGTAATGTAAATAGTGTAATTATGTACATAGTGTTTTTAACTGAATGTATGAATGAGTGGTATGGTGTGTATGTTTGTGAGGTTTTTATGGAGATGATGAGCTATGGTTACGTCTCACGTGGCAGAGGGAAACCTGCGTTTTTTGTCCAGTAAATAACAAAAAAAAAAAAAAAAAAATATGATGTTTCATCCCGAAAGAATGAATATCATAGGCAAGGAGTCTTTCACCCTTTGAAGGCCAGCAGCATTGCATGATGATGATTGACGTGCTTGAAGTGTTAAAGGAATAAAGTGACCATGATCTCTTGGGTAAGTGATTGGTTATTTTTATAATATATCATTCCTACATGGATTTGAAATGGAATTATACAAGTTCGACATCTTGTAAATTATGATCTTTCATGGTGTTCTGTGGAAGATCTTTCTGATCCCATTCCCTCTACTGCTGCAAATGTTCTTAAACTTCAAACTTTAATTGATTCAATTATTGATGCATTTCCATCTTTGACAAATCACACTGGTTTATTTTATGTTCCTTCTGCTTCTCTTCCTTTTCCTTTTTACCTCACACTCTGTTCTTCACTTATTTGCGCTCCTTATATGACCACTAAAAAACTTTACCAATACCTAATTGTTCTTAATATTGATCCTTCACCTATTCATGATTTGCCTGCTAATGTTGTAAAAAACACATGGTTGGCAGTCAGTAATTCACTTTTTGCTCCTAAAGAACATGTTCGTCAATGGCTTTTTCTTCATAATCATCTCGTCTTTTTAAATTCCAAATTCTAACAACTGATGTGTGTCACTATTGTAATGTTCCTGGGACTGTCATTCATTTATACTCTGAATGCTCCCTCATTTATCCTATTCTGAATTACTTAAATCAATGAACCTCTATTGTTTGTACAACAAATCATACTCTTTGTGATTACATGTTTTCCCCTGTTGCTAATTCGAATACACAGTGTCGCTCCCCTTTATGCATTTTTTTCTTTTTTCTTGTTAAATCAACAATTTATGGTTTTTTTAATAAGCATTCTTCTGATCCTTCGTACCTTTCTCTTAATTCTGCACGCAGAGAACTGTTTTCTCGCTTTAAATCACAACTCATCGCACATCTTCAATTGGAATTTACTGTTGCACGAAAAATTGCTCAACTATCAAATTTCCATGCAACTTGGCTATCTGCCAAAGGTTGGTTTTCTGTTCAGCGAAATAGAATTTGTCTTAGAATTTGATGTTGATTTTTAATTGTTTTTGTAGTGTATTCTTGAATTTATCTCTACTTTTTTTATGATTTAAACTAATATTACGCTTGTTATTCATTCTTCATAAAGTCCCTCATTAGCTTCATTATAACTGTTTAATTGTCGTTCCGTTAGTAATATTATTAATATATATGCATTTTATTTTATTTTTCTCTAATTTTATGTTCTGTAATGTTCTTTTTTTTCCCTCCTCATACTTACATTTATAAATGGTTACTTTGAAATAATCTGCGATTGTTCTCGTAGCCGATATTTATGTCTTTTCATTGTGCTTTCTGTTTATGTGAAGTATTTTGACTCTTTTTTATGCGGTGCACTGCGGGGACATATTCTTTCGGTTTGAACACCTGCGTGCGTTCTCTTTGCTTATCCCCCGCCTATCAAGACTGCACCTGTGTGCCAGCTGAGTTATTGCGTTCTTTAACATTCCGAGACTCTTTACAACGTACTTGTTTATGTTTTACCGAATATGCCACAGAATGCTTTTTATTTCCTTTTTTACTGCTATTTAGAAAGAAGATGAAGTGTTCGTGTTCTATTTTTTTCTTTCCTCTTTTCTTTACAAGAAAAGATTTCGCTTTAGTGTTTGACTTTTAAGTTTGTGTGCTAAATGTTTCAAGTTTCGTTAATGACTGTATTTTTTCCTGTTTTCAAATTTTTTTATTTTGCTGTTTTATTATAACCGCATAATAAAGTTATGAATCCTGGCTGCATCAAAAGAAGCATCAAAGTCATGCATCAAAAATAAGAAGTTATAGCAAACAATAAATATCATACCAGCAGATGAATACAAAAATAATGTACCCTTTCAAAATATTCCGCAAAATAAAATGATTTCAAAAACACCAAAATGGAGAGGCAATTCAAAGTTAATAAAATAAACCAACAGGGGGCAAGGGGGTAACAGGCAATTCAAAATACCTATACCTATCTACTGACCGACCGACAGTACACACATATGATAATTCGGGTTTAAAAAGTGCTTTATTTTGCGTGGAAGAGTACGAACCATGGACTAAATAGTTGTCCACCACAGCACATCAGAATCATGCATCAAGGGGAGAATATCAAGAGCAAAGCTCGCACTCAGAGACAATTCTGACAGTGGATTGTGATTGCATTGACCAGTGGGTTGTGGTTTGCATATACCCTCCTTGATGTGTGGTTCCCATGTGCTGTGGCAGGCTACTATTTAGTCATTGGTGTTATTTTTTAATCATTTGCATATTGACTGTGAAGATGCCTTGATGTCAGATCTGTGTAAAATACCAGCAGTTGAGCACATTTGAGAGAAAATGTATAATTGTGCTGAGAGAGGCTGGTTGGTCAAGTCGCTCTATCACCGGGCATTTGGGTCAGAGTGACGCGACAATTGGGAGATGTTGGTGCCAATTGGTCAGTGAGGGCACAACTCAGCAGCACACAGGCTGTAGATGGCCAAGGACAGTGGTTGTATGCGAGAATTGAGCGATTGTGAGAGCCGCATGAACAGACCCAAATTCGTCGCTCTCAACCATCTGTGGCCATGTTGCATCGTCTACAGGTTCAGAAGTTGCGATCCAGACTGTTGCCAGATGACTTGCGGCAGAGGAACTACATTCTAGGAAGCCACTCTGCTGCCTACCACTGACCAGCGAGCATTGTTGGCACCAGTTGCATTGGTGTTGATCAGTGTGGGATAGTGTTCAGTGGTGGCATGTTGTCTTCAGTGATGAGTCACAGTTTGCACTTAGCACCAATGACCAGTGCATATGTGTCTGGAGACAAACTGGCTAGCGCACGGATCCGGCCTTTTCCATGGAACAGCACATGGCTCACACACTGGGAGTGACTGTCTGGGGAGCCATTTCCTATGATAGCCGAACACTCTTGGTAGTCCTCCATACCACCCTCATGGCTCAATGGTACATCAACGACATTCTATGACCTGTTGTGTTGCCATTCCTGTCACATTATCACTAAGCAATTTTTTAATAGGGTAATGCCTGGCCGCACACAGCACTGCTCTCCCTGCCCTGCCTCTGTAAAGTCGATACCTTTCTATGGCCAGCCTGATCGGGCGACCTCTCACCAATTGAGCATGTTTGGGACATGATGGGACACCACCTACACCTATCCCTGAATATTGACAATTTGTATACCATTTGGCATGCTAAACCTCAGGACAGACAGTATGTGTGAATTGTATGCATCTATTTCACGTCGGGTAACTGCTTGTATCTGAGCCAGAGGTGGCGCTACACTGTAATGACTTGTTCCACTCGTGTAGCTGTTTTATTCAAATAAATGGCCCAACTGCCCTGGAATTGCAATCATTTCCTTTACTGTACATGTACATTGCACATACCAATTTTCATCTGGATTGGATGATTCCTTCTGGTGCTTTGTTTTTTTTAGCAAAGAGTGCATATCTTCTGTAAATATTATGTTTTACATGAGTGTATGATTTTTAAGACATCAAAGCTGCCAAATGAATTAGGGTTAACCATACCTGCTACTGAAAGAAGAATTAATCAGAATTTAATTTTGTTTTTAAATGTCTTGTCCATAGCTTTTCTGAGATTTCTCATGCAAGCTCAGTGAATACAGTGCAACCTTGGACATGTGTTTTTCTATGAGATGACCTTAAAGATGTAGAAATGTAAAAAAACTTATAAAATACATTTCAAAATATTAAATGCTGTTGTAAAATTTATGTTTTGAAGAAGTGCACAATATTCCTTAGTAATGATTTATTTAAAGTCAAATCCGTAGCAAAAGATAAACAAGTTAGTAAAATCTTGCAATGCATTGATTATGATATGCTTTCCAACTTACCAGAAATCATTACTCAGATTATGAGGATAATGGCTGTGGAATAAATCTTGCTTCTGTGCCCTGACCTTTGACCCCATTTTGATGATATTAAACAGAATTGGTTCAGTATACCTCTGGAACAACATACTAAAGTTTTGTCAGAATAGAAGCATTTCTAGTCAAGTTATGAGGATAATGGCTGTGGAATAAATCTCGCTCCTGTACCCTGACCTTTGAGCCCATTCCGATGATATTCAACAGAACCGGTTTAGTATACCTCCGAAACAACATGATAAAGTTTTGTTGCAATCAAAGCATTTTTACGTAAGTTATGACGCATAAGGGCGATGGAATTTATCCTGCTGCTATGTCCTGACCTTTGACCCCATTTCGTTTGTTTTCAATAGGGTTCGTCCCCAGGTTGCCCCCTACCACATACTAAAATTTCATTGAAGTCGAACTATTTTTATGGGAGTTATTGTGCGGACAGACAGACGGATGGACAAAGCTGGAGCATATACGCTTCTTCAACCTACAGTTGGAAAGCGAAGAAAAGAAAAAAAAAAACATTACAAATTATTGCATTATTGGACTTACTGTTAAACAATCCATGTTGAACACTTCTACACAACGGAAATATCTACACAACAGAAATATGGAAACACTGTTGGTTTCCATATTTCCGTTGTGTAGATGCGGCATGGGTTTTTTTTTCATTCGGTTGCTGTTCCTTTTTAATTAGCCTCGTCATTAAATTAATATTTTTATTTGCCGCCTCTACATTTTGATACGTTTTTTACCCGAGTACTTTCGGTAACATTCTGTTACCGTCATCTAGGTCGTTGTGCTCCGACCAGCATGGACCGTGTCGGCAGAGCATTAGGTGGTTCTCGTGGGCTGCATCTGTTCACGGCTATCGTTTCCTCTAGGGCGTTGTGGCGCCATCTCTTGTTGGTCAGCGATCTCATTTTTCGAACTTTTCCGGGTTTTTTGCTCAATTTTAATTAAATTCCTCCAGCTGTTTCTTAAAATATTAGGGTCATTGTGGTTGCAAACTTTTGCTCTATTTTTTTCTATCATTACCGACTGCTATTCTGAGGTGTTTCTCGGATTTACAGCTTTTTATGATTTTTATATTTTCAAATTTAGGATATTTTTGGTTAGCCAGACAATATTGAATAAGTGCAGTTTCTTCTTCTTTTTTCTGCCAATTTTTTACATCTTGTTTTAACCTGTGTTTAAGCTTATTTTTGGTACTTCCTATATATGCCATTGGAGGGTTTTCTGTAATAGGAATTGAGTAAATACCTGCTTTTTGTAACATTTTTATTTTTTCATTATTTTTTATTACTATATTTTTGATAGTATTTACTTTTCCTCCAATTTGAATGTTATGCTTTTTACAAATATTATTAATTTCATTAGTAGTACCTTTAATGTAAGGAAAACCATTTAGATATTTGATTTCATTTTTATTTATTACTGCATTATTTTTTATTTTCTTTAGTACTTCTGTGTTCCATTTTTTTATTAAATGGTTTGGATAACCAAAACTACCTGCAATTTTTTTTATGAATTTAATTTCTTCATTAATGAACTGAATATTTTCAGAGTGCGTATGTGCTCTTTTAATTAAGGTTTTCAAACTATTGCATTTTGGTGGATAAGGATGTGCCGAATTGTACGGGATTAGAACAGGAACAAATGAACTTTTCGATAAACTCTGTATTGCAACTTATTTGTAGATTTTATAACTTGTATGTCCAAAAAAGGCTATTGTGTTTTTTGTTTTTTTTTCCATTTCTACTGTAAGTTCTATTGTTGGGTATAAAGAGCTGTAACATTTGGTTAATTTTCTTAACTCTTCTTCATTCAGTTTTGATAGAATGAAAATGTCATCCACGTATCGACAGTATATTTCTGGTTTTTCTTTCATACTCTGCATGACATTTTCTTCAGTCTCGTTCATCACAACCTCAGCATATAAAGTTGATAATGGTGAACCCATTGGGCCTCCTGAATTTTGCTTGTAAATTTTGTTCTTGTATGTAAATACATTGTTTTCATATAAATAGAATAAAACTTTTTTGAATTCTTGAGTTTGTGTGTCATTTAATATTTTAAGACGTCCCCTAGATAACGGTAACGGAATGTTACCGAAAGTACTCGGGTAAAAAATGTATTGAAATGTAGTGGGGGCAAAGGAAAAAAATTCATTTAATGATGAGGCCAATTAAAAAGGAACAGCAACCGAATGAAAAAAAAAAAGAAACCCATGGCGCATCTACACAACGGAAACCAACATGTGCGGTAAGTGTTCAACATGGATTTAACGGTAAGTCCAATAATGCAATTGCATTAATGCACGTCAAAAAACGAATTAACCTTTCAATAGCGGACTTTTACTAACGAAATCCAATATTGGAAGTACTTGAAAATTACAAATTATATGAAAGAAGTCAGTAAATAAGTCACAAACTGTTATTTAAAAATTATTAAGTGAGATACAAACCTGCAAAACATTTATTATTACTTTTACATTTCCCCTTATTTCTCAACATAATTTCCACCAATACTGGTACACTTATCCTATCGCTTTATCAGTGCATCAAGCAGCATAATAGAGGTCTTGGGTCTGCTATCTCAGCCACATTCGTACTGCATGTTCAAACTCTTCATCACCTGCAAAACGTTTGCCGCCAAGGTGAGTTTTTAGCCCTTCAAATAAGGGAAAATTCCTTGGGGCTAAGTGTGGGCTGTAAAATGGATGTTCGACAAGTTCCCGGCCCAGTTGTTCAATTTTCTGCTGGGTTAATCAAGCCATATGAGGTCTGGTGGTGTAATGGAGCAGTACTCCTCTATTCAGTAGGCCTGCTTTTTTAGGCCTGCTTTTTTTTTTTCTGGATTGCATCTCGAAGCATCCGCAGAATTCACAGTACGATGCAGCATTCACGTTCTCACCTCACCTCTGGAAACTGGATAACTGTACTCCTTTAGGATCCTGAAACACTATAAGCTTAACTTCCCTGCTGATGGCAAAATTCAGAATTTTTTGTTTGAAGAAGAGGAATGTTTCCATTTCATTGAAGCATGCCTTGATTCAGGTCGGTAGTGATGCACCCATGATTTGTCCCCAGCAACTATCCTGTTAAGCATGTCTTCTCCTTCATATGCATACCAAGAGAAATGTTGCAAGGACAGGTCCTAAGTCAGTTCTCTGGGCACCTGCCGTACGCATGCTTTTTGGAAATTCAAACACCATGCTGTAGGCTAAGCCATGAGAACACTCTGTTGCAATTGCTACGCTGCCTGCTGTTACTCACCTGTCAGCATTATCACAATCTCACTGTCTGCCGTTACTCTCCTCCACCTGTTTCACAGTTGCTTCTATCACAATCTAAACAGGATGACCAGGCCGGTCTTCATCAGCAACTTTTGAGCCTCCATTTTTAGAGAACTTATTGACCCAGTTTCGTACTGCTTTGTATGACAAACATTTCTCACCATAAACAGGACACGTTTCCCTATGAATATCTTTTGCAGGAAGACCTTTTGACCAAAAAAAAAAAAAAAAAAAATGCACAACAGCATGCTGATAAGCTGGATTGTGCTGCAACCTAATTATACCTTTAGAGACTAAAACTACCATTATCAGCTATTCCATGACTGTCTGTGACTTATTTGCTGACTTCCCTTCATAATATATTTAATGGTAATTGCATTACAAAAATCATAAAGCCTTTGAAAACCAAACTTCTTTTTCAACAGTTCTGTCTGTCTATAAAAATCCTCATTCTGGATTAAGTGAAATTCTCACAACTAAGAATCTGAGGCCAGTGCTTTAATGTGCAACACATGAATTAAGAGATTTTCTTTCCTTCAGATTGTGGGTGCATCCATTTAAAACTAGAATGTTGAATATTGATGACAACCTCCAGGATTCTATTTTACTATGCCATGAAATGGTGGAGCCACGAAGTTACGTCCCAGATATTTATCAGTTTTTTTAATATTGCATATGTGTGTGACTCGTGAAATGTGAAACCAATCTCTCTTTCATCCAATTCGAAAGTAAACAGCATGCACTTCTCTAATTGGTTCAAGGTTCCAAGAGGGAACGTAGCAGCACTGTCTCGATTATCTCAAAGTTGTAACACACCTGGTTATGTATAAAAGAATCAGAGCCATGCATTTTTGTAAATCTGAAATTCAAATATTAACATGTAATCACAAAAAGCTTATAAGTGGATTACATTGAACCAAATTAAAAAAAAAGCTATAAAAACTACAGTAAAATATCAGAATCGATGCATAATCCCGTATAAAAGTGAAAAATGTATAACCTAGGTTCCACTGTATGTGTTGCATCGTTTTGTGCAGCTACTGGTTGCTGCCGTTTCACATCTTCAGATGAGATATATTGTGTTGTAGTCTGACAAATTTCATACGTTCAAGTGAGAGATGCCAGTTTGGAATATGGCAGTTCGCCTTTTTTAAGATTTTTTTTCTTTTTAATATTTTTTTCTTAAGCAATGTGCATGTTGTCTAGTGTCATTGTAACTCATATTTGTATCCTGATTTATTAATTTCCATACTTACATAAGAGTGTTCATTGAATTACAGCCACCCCTATGCAAAGTGAGTTACACATGGTACTGGTATAATGAGAAAGAGGATGTGTGGGTCTGTAGGCTAAAGATATTTGTGTAAGAGGTACGTTGTTTAGTTGAGGGCAAAGTAATGGACATGAAGAGTAAAACCAAGGATTTTTTTATTAGAGATTGCAAAAACACAAAATAAATTGTGTGCACACAAAGGGTTAGTTAATCCATTTTGGAAACTGTGACACTCATGGGATGTTCAAGAACCTGTGTGGTTACAGTATACCAGGAGTAGTGTCAAAATAGTGAAACAGTCAGCTGGTAACACAGGTGTAAAGTGCGGTTACAGCAGGGTTTGCACGGCTCCTGGAAAAGTCCGGCAGTTTGATTTCCCTTTTTTTTCAGCCTTGGAAAGTCCTTGATTTCTCATATTTTTGCAAAAGGTCCTGGAACTTTTTCTCACAGTGAAAAAAAAAGAAATGGTTGAAATGTTTGGACTGATTTCATCTCTTTGTCCTAGCTCCCCACAGCATCTGCTCATGATGGCTTCACTTCCTTCCATGCAGGGTGAAACATGATGTCATCTCTTTTATCTCATGTGATACTGCAGTTCAAGATCTTTGAGTGTTGTATTTCCAGTGACCTTGGTTGCTGGTACACCAGTTGTGTGCAGTGGAATCACAACAGTGTGTGGAAACCTTCAACGCTATGCCCCCCTCCCAAAAAAAAAAAAAAAAAAAAAAAAAAAAAAGAATTATTTTCTGCTGATTTCAGTATGTTTTTATATTTTTGGATTTCCAATGCTAATTTAAAATGGGAAATAATGCTTTTGTGGCTTGCAGTAATTATTCCTTGTAATTCAGTGAAACTATCTAAGGTAAATTTTTGGAACAATTCATGACTTTTTCTATGTTCTGTTGAATTAAACCCTTATTTATTTCAAATAAAAGCAAGTATTTTTTTTTCTTTGCCACACAAAGCCAAGCTGAAGTGTTCAAGCAAAATAAGCATAGTAGATTTAAGTTGAAATACAAATACGGTAGATTCCAGTTATTTGAGTCATCGGCTAATCAGGGAAGCCCTTTATTTGGGACATTTCATGAAGAACATCCTGAATCAGCTCTTTGGGATAAAGCTTTGCATAGTTAGGGCTACCACTTAATTGGGCCAAAGTGTTCAAGCCCTAGTATATCCAATTAATCAGAATCTACTGTAATAGGTTCCAATACAAATATATAAATTTACTCCATATAAATCATAACTGTGACAGTTTCTGTTCAACTTTTTTTTCAATTTGTAGGTTTGCTTTTTACTAGCTATCACTTAACTGGACACTGAGGAAAATTTTCAGTTTACACACACATGCAGCAGGTCAAGGAATGCTTTACCAGAATCTTTGAAAAATGATGGTAAAGACCTAGATTTTTTTGTTTTTTGTTTTTTGTTAAAGAGTACCTGTACCTTATATAAAAAATAACATAATATGGTAGCAAAAGGCTCCCATAGCTTTCTAAGGTAGCAAGCCATAGAACAAAAAATGGGCAGCCCAAATAAAGGTAAAATTGCTGTTATGAAATCATCTGTTAGTGATGAAGTGTCTTGCTGGGAACCACATAATGTCAGAGAAGTTTCTATTGAACAGCCATTAATGCTTTTTTTTTTTTCATATATTAGTATATATATTTTTCTTTTTGTTGTCATTGTTATTCCTGTTATAATTACTTTGAAGAAGGGAAAACACCAAGAAATAAATACTTGAATGTGACAGTATTTCTGAGTAGATTTTTAAAAGACCTGATGTTTTTAGTCTTTTGGATCTTTTTCAAAGCATGTGATCAAGGGAAGCAAGAGATGTTTACTTCCTTTAATAACAGATATTAAAAAACAATTATTATATTTATTGTTTTCCTTTCTTCAGTTTTATCCTCTGAGTAAAGCCAGTGATCTTCATAATTTTTTTTTACTCATATTCATTCTCTTTTTCCCTATTGTGTTAATTATCATTGCTATATCTTGTTTCTTTTCTTTTTTTCATATTCAGATGTGAGGTGGTGATGCTGGTGGATGGATGAATAAATAATTATTTATACTGTTTTGTTCTTTAGAAAACTTTCGTGACCATCATATGAGAGAAGAACATATCCGGAAGGCTGTGCCACAAATGAAACCAAACTGCTGTTTGTGTGTCATGGGATTCAACCCTGGAACCACCCATGATGCTTTGTATGAATATTTTAGTCTCATTGGGCGGGTGAAAACAGTGGCTTTGAATTCACAAGAGGTATGTGTAACCTGTAGAAACCAATGTATTGGAACTGATGGATGTTGACTATTCAATCTGCGAGGACTTTTTTAATTACTATCCCACTATTGCATTGATGGTTTCTGGAAAACAATGTTTGCTTTTTATAATGTTTAAAGCTGATAAATTTGCGTATGCTCAGAAGTCAGGCTGATATATGTTGGTGTCAGGATGACTGCATAATTTTGTGTCCCTCAAATCTATAAGTGCCCAAAAAAATTATGTAAAAAATTAACTACTCATATTGTGGTAGTATTTTTCATATGAAAAACCATGAAAATATGAGACATAGTGGCACATCTTGTATAATAAATGTGATTTTATATTAAATAACCCAGAGGAAATTTATCATTTAGATTATTTATCACTTATTTTCTTTGCTAAGAACAGCCACTTCTGCATTATTTCGAAATGGAATTGCTGTCCTATATTTTTGCACTTATATTACATAGTATTAAAGCTTGCTTTGAGACTTTCTAATGGTTTGGTACCATTGTTAGAGCCATTTTATCACTATTATGTGAACATATTTGAAAGCAGATTTCAAATATTTGAAACATTTCAGGCTGTAGCATGATTTGATTATAGTTTTAATTACTTGTGCTCAGTTAGAAAGTATGTACATGTAGAATTTTCAGCAGGGAACCGAAGATTATACTGAATTTTTATTTAATCTGCTGTGAATGTGCAAATGTTTTTTTTTTTTTGTTCTATAGGAGTAAATTTTTTACATCAGAAATGAAGTTGACGGAAGTTGGTAATGTTGGATGGGTTTTATGGGTGATTGACTTTTTGATGTTGACGTACCGTATTTATCGGTATATAACACACACTTTTTTCCCTAAAATTTAGGGCTGAAATTGCACCTGCATGTTATAGGCATATACTACTTTTTTCATTTAAACTTAGGTAAAATGAATACTGCTGTAGAATGCAACGCATCCCGACGTTGCCAAATGTTAACGGTTTGGTATCACTTTACTCTAACTGCAGACGCTTCTCTAATGCTTATCTCTTCTGTTTTCTGATGGATCTTCTTAAAAGTGGTATCAATACAATCTTTAGTTCTTGGGAAAAAAGATTCACACAAAAAAGTTTGAGACAGACTCCTGATTTACCTTTCGTAAGCGCCCGAAAGTAACCTCACTCACTTCAGCAGCAAACGCGAGCTGCTGCGTTAAGCCTAAGCGTCTTCTCTCATTAAGTTGCTTTCATGGCACAACCTGTTTAAGCAGCAGTTGCTTGGGGGAAATATGACAAAACTTCCGGTGACTTTCACAAACTCCGTGGCTGACGGTTTGTTATAAAAATCGTTAGTTTATGTGTGGTCTTGTCGTGCTGGTTCGAGGATATCATTTCTCGTGATGATGACCATGCATCATTGGCAAACAGCATCAGTTTAAAGAACCCAGACTTTTGCTGTTTTTAATTTTTAGTCTGTCTCATCACTTTCCAAGATAGCAGTGATTCTGATTAAAATTTTTGTAACAGGTTTTTTGTTCAAACAGATGCTTTTTCTTTCGTATTATTTGCCTTATAAGTAACATAACTATTAATAAGCATGCATGTTGAGTTATCTAAAAGAACGTTCAGAGCTCCCAAGTCATTTATTTTAAATTTTTTTTTTTTTACTCAAACTTCCTTCTTAAAATTAGGGTGTGTATTATATGCCGATAAAAACGGTAATTTTGCAGATTTTTGTGACAGAAAGAAAGTTTACTGCATCCTGAGTGCTTACACTGAATAAAAAAAGTATTCTAGAATTTTGAAGTAACTTTTAATGCAATAGCAAGAAGAAATATAATTATGTTGAATAGAAATTTTGAAAGATATATATTTATAAACATAAAAGTGCACAAAAGGTCTATTTTCTCTATCTCTTTCTTTCTTTTTTTTTTTTTTATACTGTGTTATGTCTCCATTTGATTTCTGTTACTGAATGTTTAAATTTCATTTGTGATGCAAGATGACAGATCATTTATAT
This sequence comes from Macrothele yani, assembly GCA_039090855.1. Taxonomy (NCBI): domain Eukaryota; kingdom Metazoa; phylum Arthropoda; class Arachnida; order Araneae; family Macrothelidae; genus Macrothele; species Macrothele yani. The sequence continues at coordinate 34,557,084 of CM077013.1, read as the reverse complement.
TTTTATGGATTATAGACTTGCTATGTTGCACATTAAATAAATTTTAGTTTTGATTATACTTCAGTTATATTTGCCCAGAATTGTTTAAACTCTTTAGTAATTGCTTCCTGTCATCGCAGTGCCTTCTATGAGGTCCAATCAAAAAGTTCTGAGACTAAGCTGATACACAACAAAGTATTTATCCTAGTTGTAAATGAATTTATGGCACCTCTATTCATATTGTACTGTGGAATTAACTTTTTTAGGGGTCTTATAGAGGTTATTATTCAAAAAGTTGGTTGTCAAATTTTCGAACTAAATCCTAGTTGATCATCAGGACTATGTCACTAGAGTAGTTGCTGCCACTCAGTTGGAAGAGTCCATCCGCAATTATCGTTAATTGTGGTACTTCTTCTTCTTGCTATTTCGATCCCTTCTTCTAGTTTCCTCTTTACTAAGTTTGACTGGTGGGCGGTTATTCTTACTGAGTCCCAATTTATGGAGTGTCCACTTGCTTGTATATGTCTGTCTAGCCCTGTTTTGTTACTAATGTTCCTAATAGCTGCTTGGTGTTCTTTCATTCGGACTTTAATACTCCTCCCTGTTTCTCCTATATAGCTGAGTCCGCAGTTACAGTCGATGCAATAGATTACTCCTTCTTGCAATTGGATGTCCACTTCTTTCTGCTTTAAAGCTGGCAGGAATTTCTTTAATTCGTTACTTAGATCTGGAGCAAGCCTGATATTATATTTTGATCCGATCCTCTTCAGTTTTTCGAAAAGTCCCTTGTGGCACGTAATTTTGCTGGTGAATTTGAAGTTGTTTATTTCCTGCTTCTTTTTTGGCACTTTTCTAAATAATTTCTCAACATAAGGGGAGGGGTAATTGTTTTCTGCCAATATTTCTTTTAATTCTTCTCTGTGACGATCGTTTTGAGCATCTGAAGAGACCAGGACTTCAATTTTTTCCAAAAATTGTCTCACCGTATTCGATTTAATATAATCAGGGTAGAATGAGTAGAAGTCTAACATCTTCCCTGTGTTAGTGGGTTTTCTAAAAAGCTGTATATTTCTGTCTAGCCCAGTATTTATGTTACTTAAGTCTGGCTATGTTCTCCTTCAAAGTAGTCTCCTTAGGCAGCGATACACCACTGCCAAGCATTTTTGCCACTGTTAGAACGCTCCCTGGAAGTCCTGTTCGTGAATCGTGTCAAGCAAAGTCTGCGATTCACGCTGGATCTCGTCCACGGTTTCAAAACGGCAACCCTTGAGCTTCAGCTTCATCTTCGGGAATAGAAAGAATTCACTGGGCCAAATCCGGCGAGTAAGATGGGTTAGGAAGGGTAGTCATGCTGTTGTTGTTGCTGCAAAACTGGCTTGTTGCTAATGCTCTGTGAGCTGCTGCATTGTCGTGATGAAGCAGGAAATTGCCCCTGTGCCACATTGCAGTAAAAAAGGGCTGTTGCGATCTGGCCCTGGGGGACGAAGTCACACTGCACAACCCCATGAATGTGAAAGAACATGATGAGCATGCTTTTGGTTGTGCTCTGGACCTGTTTAGCCTTCTTTGGTCGCGGAGATGCCGGGCTCTTCCATTGTGACAACTGGTTTTTGGCCTCCTGGTCATAACCATAGACCCAAGTCTTGTCCCTAGTGATGACTCACAACAGGAACATTTCATGCGTCTCCATTCCTGATTTGCTAAGTTTGACGCAGAATTTGATATTCGCTCGCTGCTCTAGTTTGCAGTCCATACTGAAATTGCAGCTGTGTTCTGCATGTGGTCACCAAATATCGTGTAGCACAGCTCCTGATGTTCACGGGACGATGCCACTCGGCACAATGACTCACGAAGGTCACTGCCCTCGACCACTGCTCGCACATGCACGTACTGCCATCTGTTGGTGCGCTACGTAAAGTCTCAGAACTTTTTGATCGCACTGCGTATATACAAGGCCCGTTCAAGAAAAACTTGGCAGAAATTTATAAACATGTATGTACAAACCTGAACTACATATGGTTGTGGACCTTTTGAAGGTAATCTCTTCTGGAGGCAATGCTCCTGTCCAAACATCACTACCGCTCCTTAAAGAAATGCTCTGGGAGCCATCTTTCTTCATGCCTTTCAGAGCCGTCTCCGAAGCATTGACAATCTCTTCTGTTGACATAAACCTAGGTCCCCGCAAGTTCTTTTTGAGAGTTGGGAAAAGAAAAAAGTCACAGGGTGTTAAATCTGGATTGTATGGAGGGTGTGGAACCATTCCAATATTTTCTTCAGCCGAGAAGGTAGTGACTTTCTCAGCCATGTGAGGATGGGCATTATTGTGGTGGAGCTTCCAACCATTTTGGTGGATGTGTGGACGCTTCTTATGGATATGTGTGTGATTAACTTTGTCAGAACAGTCACATGATAATCCACATTATCCGGGGTGGTATTTAGTGGCACAACATTCTAGTACACCATTCCTTGGGAATAAAAGGAAGTTATTACCATTACCTTACCTGCAGACTTTTCACATTTTGTCTTTTTTGCCTTTAGAGATAACAGAATTTCCATACATAGCTCTGTTGTTTGCCCTGTAGATCAAAATGATAAAGAAAAGTTTCAACGACTGTAATAATTGACTTCAGGTAGTCCTCGTTTTACGCAGTTTCTTGCTTCAAAAATTCACACGCATCGACGTGCACTTGTTTTTTTTCAGGCGTCAGTAAACGAGGAATCCATCTTGCACTGACTCATGTCATGTGTAGTTTCTCACTGAGTATAGTGTGGGCACTTCCAACTGAAATCTGTAAATGTTCTACTATTTGTCTCTGTGAGCCAACGATCCTCACCGGTAATCACGGCTGCAGTGTTTGCCATCTGATCAGTAATGGCTGTTGGCAACACCCCCCCCCCTCCCAGGTCCACCTTATTTCTGAAACAGTTTGCTGCCTTTGCGAAATTCTTTTAACCACCACTGTGCTATATGATGTAGCACACACTCTCACCATATACCTGCACCAACATTTCGTATGCTTCCGAATTCGTTTTTCCTAAACGAACACAGAACTTCAAAGCTGCACGCGCTGTTCCATTGTGATATCCATGACTCAACTGTGAGGCAGATGCAAACAGACGCTTCTTCACAACGTTCTATTGCAAGTCACGTGCAACGCAACAGCTCAGAAAGGTTCATTCACATGGAGGGCAGTCGGATGTATGCAATATGTAGCTATACTATTAAAAAAAAACAAAAAAACATGCAAGTTTTTCTTGAACAGACCTCATGTCTATCTGTATGTTATGCTTAAGCATAACATACTACAATATTTGGAACTAAGAAGCACTTTCTACTCAGATAAAAAGAGTATGCTAATAAATTAATAATTTTCAGACAGGAGTGTTAACTGTGTTTATTAAAAATAGTGCAATTCTTATTCTGCACTGAGGTAAACTGCAGTTTTTGTGACCATTGTCCCATATAGTATTGCAAGCACTTATTTTTATCACCTCAGATATTATCACTTAAGGTTGACCAATCAGCTTTTTCCCATTATGTGTGTTTAAAGAGAAAGATGAGTTCACCTTTCTCTGATGACAAATACATGTACATACACTCAGTGTAAGTAATAACAGGTAGCCTTAAGCCATGTAGTCTGTTGCAGACTCTTGCATTTGACTCAGTACTGTCATTTTATGACAATTTTTTTTTAACTGCAGGAACAGTCTTGACAAGGTATGAAGTAGAAATTAGATCTCAATAGATCCTTTGAACTACATATGGACTACAGAAGTTAACCAGTTGACTACACTGTGCTGTTTGTGTGTCACTGGTACTGGCTGATGATTTCCTCTGCAGTTGGCTTCAGGTCTGTTGACCAGCCATTCAAGCACTTTTAGAAGAATCTTTGACCTCCTGTAGGTTATTCACTAGATTAATAAAGTACTATTTAACTGTCTAAAGTATACAGTGTTATTGATTTTTCAGAAAATGAACCAGTTTTAACTGGTGTTCACCTTATCTGTGGGCCCTTGTATAAATGTTATGAAGTAGCAACTGTGAAGAATTCCATGATCATCTATCACTAAAAATGTAAGAATTCTATGATCAGCCATTCGAGAAACATGAATAAGGTCTTCAAGAGAATTTTGGTAGGTTTTGTGATCTCTTGAGATGACATGCCTAATTGCAAATTTAGTTTCAGCTATGCAGTTTTACTTTCTATGTAATATCGCAAAAGCACTGTTTTTATTTTGTTGTCACTGTGTTTATTCAGATATAATAATGATGCAGGAGGTATAATTTCACTACAATTTAGTGCTTTGAAATCAAGCAAGTCAAAAAAGGTCTCTGTTCTGCTGCTTCTTGGTTGGCCTTACAACTTTTTTTAATGATATGTGTATACTTTTTTTTATAGCTTTTGAATAACTTTTTGTTTCAATCAGCTTATTCCTTCTTTTTTTTTTTTTTTTTTTTTTTTTTGCATGATAACAGCTGCCACTCTGGATTACTGCTATTTTTACTACTTGGGTAAGTTAATTCCAGACCCCAGTTTGCTGCACATATTTGGTATGAGAATAATTCTAATGAACATTTTGAAACTTCTTTGCATTTAATAACAGTTAATTTTGACCAAGCTAGTCAAAGACTTATATTCTTATGAAATATTTTATTCTTGGGCTTGCTTGGGTTTTCCTCATAACCGACCAGACTTTGCCAGATCAGTAGTGTGATTTCTGAGTTACCTGCTACACACTTCCAGAACAGAAAATATTTTCTTCCCATATTTCTGAAATGTAATGGAGTATAAATTGCATATACACTAATAAACAGCAGTTTCATTTATTAGGCATAAAATAAACTCAAGAACTTCTGAGCTTTCCGTCTCCTCAGGAAGACTTTTTCCAGGCTATATGTTGAAGCAGCATTTAAGATAAAACATTTACTGTAGATTTATTTACTTTAGTGAATTCGGTGTAGGTTTAACCTATACTATAAAATTTTGCTTAAGAGGCCAATATGTTATAATAATAAATAGTAAAGGTTAAATAAATATATATCATCATCATTAACCATTATTTTTATCAGTCCACTGCTGGATGAAGGTCTCCCCAAGTTTCTTCCACAACGGTCTGTCTTGCACCAGTCTCCTCCATGTCACTCCTGCATGCTTTCAAATTTCATCCACCCATCTCCCACGTGGTCTTCTTCTGGGTCTTTTCCTGTCCCTTGGAATACAGTCTAGAATTTTGGTTGTCCATCAGTGGTCCATTCTTCTGGTATCATGTCCAGCCCATTGCCATTTCAGGGATTTTACTCTGATCATGATGTCCGCCACTCTTGTCATTTTCCTCATCCACAAGTTCCTCTTCATATCTTTCCTGGTTACACCAAGCATGCATCTCTCTGCGCTCCTTTCAGCTGTCTGCAGTCTTTGTATGTCTTTTTTAGTTCCACATCTCTGTGTTGTACATAAGCAATGGAAGGATGCATTGCCTTTTAGTACTTAACATACACTGGCGGAAAGTGAAAAAAGAACAAGAAGGAATTGGCGGACGATCATGAAATTTACATATGTTAATGGGGTCGAGTTTACGTAGGTGTGATGTTAATTTTAGGACCAACTGGTTAGCGCTTATGCCACAGCACGGCATAATATGCAAATTATCGTCGGTGGTATTTAAGGAGTACGGCGAAGTGAATGTAATCAGTCGTCGGCGTACGGACACATGCGAAGACCCTGAAGAAGCTGCAATGCCTGGACATGGAAGACGTGTATGATTTCAGAAGTTATCGAACTTTGAGCGAGGTCGTCTAGTCGGACTCCGCGAGGCCGGGTGGTCGTATCATCGTATTGCGGAGCAAATTGGACGGGAAGTATCGGTGGTGGTACGATGGTGTCGTAGATGGTCCGAGGAACATTCCCACACGAGAAGATGTGGAACCGGTAGTCACAGACGGACGGATGAGCGGACCGATCGACGCATAAGAAAAGCGCTGTTGTCAAGCAGAACATCCTTTGCAACGCAAATCCGAGCTGCCGTTGCACCTGTGGTGACTCTGCGAACAATCCGCAACCATCTACTGGATGCAGGACTACGTGCACGTGTGCCTCAGGCATGTGTACCTCTGACTCCAGCCCACCGTCAGGAACGGCTGCAGTGGTGTTGCCAACGTCTGCACTGGAGAACGCAATGGCAATCTGTTGTGTTCAGCGATAAAAGCAGATTCTGCTTGGGAGCCTCCGATGGCCGTATGCGTGTTCGCAAACACACACGGGAGCGTCGCCACCCTTCTTGCATCTGCCAGCGACACACAGGGCCTACACCTGGTCTCCTGGTGTGGGGAGCGATCAGCTATCGCTCCCGTACACAACTAGTGTTTGTACCGGGTACGTTAAACAGCACCTCCTACATCAACAACATCATTCAGCCCGTTGTTGTGCCATTTGTAAGGTCGGTCCATCGTGGTGTTTGCCAGCAAGATAACGCACGCCCACACATGACACGTGCAACACAGCATGCACTTCAGGGTGTGAGATAACTTCCATGGCCTGCATGTTCACAGATTTGTATCCCATTGAGCACGTGTGGAATTTTATGGGACAACAACTTATCCGGTCTCCACGGCCAGCCACGACTATCCCCGATTTACGCGTCCAGGTTGAGGATGCTTGGAACTCAATACCCCAAACTTACATCCAACATCTGTATGACTGACTCCATGCCAGAATTGCAGAGTGTGATGCAGTTCATAGCGGTTCAACCTCGTACTAATCATGTTACATGGAAATGTTATTTTTCAGTTTACCAGCAAATACAGCTGTATTTTGCCGTAATGTTTTGATCACGTTATCCTCTGCATTCCGTTATGATGCTGTATAAATTTTGTTGGTATCAGAAGTCTCCTTCTTGGTGTTCTTTTTTCACTTTGCGCCAGTGTATATCATGTACAACTACTGTATTTCATGCCACTGGCAGAGTAGGCTAGACTGTAAAAGTGCCCAAAAGGATTTGTTTCATTTTTGTTATTTATTATTTAGTTCATTGGGAATAGATGTTTCTGCAGTTGTATATATGTGTATTTATGAACTTGGTTAAAAGTATACATAATCCCAAAACAATGTCAAATGTTCAGAACTAATGCTGAATTTTTATTGGTTGCTTTTTGTGCTAAAGTGTAAGTCAGAAAATTATGAAGTCCTTTGCTGCAGAGTCAAGTTTACATGGGGTTACTAGGCTATTGAAAAAGAGCTGATGCATTTTATATAGATTCTAGTATTGAAATTTTGTAATGATGGTAGTGTAAGAGGTGAATTGTATGATTTTGTGGAATGCTATTTCTATTTAGAGGGGAATTATTCTATTTTGTGCCTTGACCTGGTTGTTGTGAAAAGCAGTTTTACCTCCGAACCTCTTCGTTTATGTTGATTTCCAATTTATATTTTTTTTAGTAGTTGAAAGTTTGCAAGTTCTTTCAAGTCTCATTTTAATTTTAGCATAATGTGATAACAATTACCTTTCATATTGGCAAAAAGTAAGGTGGGGAAATTTGGTGGTTAAAGGTTAAGAAATAATTTAGAGATGAGTGATTAAGTTTTCAAAGAGTTTGATTTAGTATTTAAAGACATATGATGTTGTTTTTGAACAACACCGAAGAAGTTACAGATTTTTTTGAGTAAAATTTATTTCTTCTAAATGTTTTATTAAAACATGTTTTCTAGAAGCTATATTTGTATGATAATTAACACAGCAATGAGACACCTGAATTGACTGTATTTTACTATTCTCACATAACATAAATTACATCAGAAAACTTGAAAGTTTCATCGCTCTGGAGAGGTGAAGTTTTCTGATGTGATTGATATTACATGAAGAACAGTAAATTCAGAAATGTCTGATTGCTGTGTTAAAAATAGGGGAGCAAGTCAATGATGGTGCAGAAAATCTCTCTCTCTCTCTCTCTCTCTCTCTCTCTCTCTCTCTCTCTCTCACACACACACACACCACACTTATGTTTTAATTCCTGTGAGGAAGTAAAACCACAGCAAATTGCTGTCAATACAGAGAACTCATTATATAACATTATTCACTTACTATCAAAAAGATTTGTTATATTAAAAAAAAAAAAGAGACTTTATTTCCAGAAAACTGAGCATCTGGTCAAAAATATGTTGGACTGAACATCTTTGTTCTTTACTAACAGTGATTTAATAGTAATGCGTAACAAAATTTGTTGTGCTCTTAAAAGTTCCAAATTTGGTGACATTTATGAAGAAACTGTTTCCAGGAATGGCCTCTCCCAAAGGGAAAACATCAGTTTACACTTTTCATGCCCCCCACCAAATGAGAACTTGTTTACCCTTATTTGTGTCCCCACCTTCTAACTTTTTGGTCATGCTGTGCTTGTGCATACATGAGTTGATTGGAAACTGGAATAACATTGAGTAGCATTTAGTGATGAGAGCTGTTTCTTTTATGGTGTTTATGATGGTATAGTTGGGGGCAGAAGACACCCTAGGGAGGGAGGGGAGAGAGAGAGAGAGACTATAAGAGGGGAGACACACATCATAAGTCCCTGGTGTTGTGGTTTGGAAGCTATCAGATATGATAAAAAAAACAGCTCTCATGGTTATTGGGAGAGAAGAAAGTATAAACATCTATTATTATTTTGAAAATGTCATAACTTAATCACCACCTCATTTTTGGCAAATATAGATAATACATATTACTTAGCTGTTTCAAGATTCAAAAGTTAGCTTCTCAATGAAAGTTCATCTGTCAGATTAAACTTTAAAACTGACTGTGATAGAATGTACTTGTTGTTGATGTATCAAATATCTCCATTTGCAGTGATCTCAGCTCACAACTTGAGCTTCACTGATATCCATCACATTACTAATCAAAAACTACAATTATGGTAACTTTTACAAGGAATTTTTTTATTATTTTATTTATTTATTTATTTATTTTTTATAAAATTCCCATAATAGTAGTTTTTGGTTATTAATGAATTAAGAAACTAGGAAGCCAATTCTCAACATGAGCTTTATTAAAAGAAATCCATCAAATGTCTCACGCAAGACGTTTTATACTTCATACTCATTATCTTTTCTCATTAAGACATTCCTGAATCTGTCCCTCCTATGGTTTCCTTGGCCTTCCCTTACTTTTCCATTTCCTGCCACTTGGGCTGAATAAATTCTCTTAGAAAGCATCTCACCACTCATTATTTCAACATGGGCAAACCACTTTGGAATATTTCTCTCCACCTTACTAAATAGCATTTTCCTCCACATTACACATCTTTAACACATCCTTATTCTTCACATGATCAGAACATGTCTTGCCACAACCCCACCAGAAGTAACATGTCTCTCCAGCACACAAATCACTCCTATGTCTCTTCTGTAGTGCTCAGTTGTCATTGCCGTACATCAGAGTAGGAACAATTATGCTTTCATACACAGCCATTTAGAACCTTTTCAAGAACCCGTCAGTCCTGTGAAATCTTCCTAAGGCAGCCATGACTTTCAAAAAAGAATTCACTCTCCTATTAATTTCATCATCTAATTTGTTTTCTCTGTCAAATATGCTTCCTAAATATACAAACTGATTCACCTGGTTTAACTCTGTGCCATTTAGGCTGATCCTGCATTCAGTATTAAAAGCTGCTTGCTTAAAAACCATAACTTTGATTTTTCCCTTATTTATACTCAGTTTGAATTTCATACAAACTTTGGACATCTGGAACAACATACTCTGCAACTCACTTTTGCTCTCCACCTACAGGACTGTGTCATCAGCTTACAGCAATCTTCCCACTGGAATATTTCCGAGACATGAACCGGTATTGTCTGTTTTGTTATCGCCCATGCATGCATTCAGCAATATATTAAACAGCCTTGGTGACATTACACAACCTTGTCTGACTCCTGCACCAATAGAAAATCATTTCAATGAAGCCATTCACTTGTACACATGACTTACCTTTCAGTGTACATAGCTTTCACACTTTTAAGCAGGTTCCCACTTATATCATAATTATTAAAGACCTTCCCCAGAAGTGCCCTGTTTACTCTGTCATAAGCTTTCTCTAAATCCATAAAGTCCAAATATGGATAATACTACCAACATTACTAAATTGACTCTTTTGAACTGTGTGTTGCTCTGACAAACATGTATTATTACCAGGTCTGTCCCCACATGAAGATGTCTAGTACATCTGTAAGCAACCTGATCTTGATTTTTGTACCTAAACCTCTGTTGAGGAATCAAGTGGAATAGGCCTGGAAAATGGTAAGATGAAAGTCATGACATCCAACACCTAGACCTCTTTGATCAAGTGTACACTGGAATCTGTCCTTGTATTCAATCACGTAAGAACCATGGATCATATTAATTCTCATAACTTAATGTTCTTTGATATCTCAAGCAAAGCCAAGATAATCATTTGAAAATTGTTTTCAAGAATGCATGAAAAAGATGAGTAGTATGAAATAAAAAAGGTCATGTTTGACTGATGTGTATCGATTCCTGTACCAGGAAATTGTTAAGAAACAGTACTAGTAAGATATCATTTGCATGCCATCATACCCAAACTTCTCTGATTTTCTTCAATGTGTTTTGCCTTTCACAACACTGTGTTCAAAGGTTTTGTGTATCACAAAAATGAAAACTGAATAAACAAATTATGAAAATAAACAATGCATTGGAAATGAAAATGTAATTTGTCAGAACACTTGTACAAAGCAAATCATATTTACAAAAAATAGATCAGAGAGAAAAATGCTGGAAGGCATTGATATCACTAATATGGTGATAAGTGGTATTTATTCAGAACCACTCACTGATTCATGTAGATGCTTGCTGCCATATGGATTTAAGATCTTTTTTTTTTTTTTTTTTTTTTTGCTGATATATACAGTCGTGGCCAAACGTCCTGCACCAGTAGACCAAAAGTAAGTTTTTGATGTTTGAAGTCAACTTATACAGGGTAATGGTAAAGTCAGGGATACATATTATGCATCATTTTAAAGGACGTTTTATTCCTAATTCAAATATGTTTACAGAATGTTATTACCAATAATAGAAGTGAAGTTACAAGCAAAAGTACAGCATCTAGTCATAAAAAGCAAAAAATAGTGGAATTTGTGAAATTAGTGTAAAATGCATTTAACATAAATTACTGTACAGTGCATTATTGAAACTTACAGGACACTTGAAATTACTTACCAAGAAGCAAAATATGCTTTAATATTTAATTGGATAATCATGGTTTCTTAGTAACAAAGTGCACCTTCTTGGCATGGAACTAATGAGCTTCTCTAGTTGTCCATTGGTGATAACACAGTGCCAAAATAGCTGTTAAATGTGGCTGTGATTATTCCATTGTCTTGCGCACCATTAAAAGAGTTGCAGAAACTGGATGTGTGGGAAACAGAAAAAGATCAGGTTGATTAAGGCTGTTGTGTACTGAATGTGATGATCGCATGTTGATTCGTCATTCCTTAAAATCAAGGTTTAAAACAGCCACTGATTTACGCAGTGAGTGGGAGAATGAAGTAGGCATTATTGCTTCAGCATGTACAGTTCATCGTAGACTATAAGAAAATGGACTGACTGCACGAAAAACTGCACTAAAACCTTTCCTTACTAAACAACAACAGCTAAAAAGAATTGCTTGGGCCAAGGCATGCAAGAATTTGACTGTTGATGAATGGAAAAATATTATTTCCAGTGATAAAACAACTGTTACTATTTCTGCTAATAATGAAAATAATAATTGATATATTATTAAAATAACCAATCACTTACCCGAAAGATCATGGTCACTTTTTTCCTTTAACACTTCAAGCACGTCAATCGTCATCATGTAATGTTGTTGGCCTTCAAAGGTTGAAAGACTCCTTGCCTATGAGACTCATTCTTCCGGGCATGAAACATTGTATTTTCCTTTTTTTTTTTTTTTTTTTGTTATTTACTGGTTTACTGGACAAAAAAACACAGGTTTCTCTCTGCCATATGAGACGTAACCATAGCTCGTCAGCTCCATAAAAACCTCACAAACATGCACACCGTACCACTCATTCATACATTCAGCTAAAAACACTATGTACATAATTACACTATTTACATTCCAAAGCAGTTAAACCTTTGTCAACTGTGAATAAAAAAGTGCTCTATCCATTTCAAACTCCGTGCTAACCCTACTGCAAGTGCCAACCTCATTCAGCCCGTCATACACAATCCTCTAGCGCTTTCAACAGGCTACTGTCATCATCAGGAGGCAGATGTGTCTCACCTGCCCACCACAGCTCAAGTGAGCAGAGCTATTGAAGTTCGGGCTCTAGTCGCAATTTCTGCATTCCTGTGTCTCTGGCACCATCTATTGTCATTGCTGCTCTCTTTTCTTTTTTTCCCTCTTAGCTGTTGTTCAATTTTTATTAAGGCCTTCCATTGTTCGTTTAAGTTGCTAACTCATTAATGTTGTTTAATCTCGATCTGTTTTTTTCAATTAATACTGATTCTGCAATTCTCAACTGCCTTTCGTTTTTACAGCTCTTAATAATTTTAATATCTTCAAACCTTGGACATTGGTGATTTTCCAGACAGTATTGGGTTAATGCATTCTTAAATACAACTGAATATAATCAAAAAATGAATAGAGCAATAGAGAATCTGAATTGCAGCGTTCTGACAAGAGACCCAACCGAATCTCAAGTAAGGTACTTGGCTAGAATAAGAAATCACAGCACCTTGCCTGGTATTCCAGTACCCACCAATGGGTACTGGAATACCAAAAATGTTTGCAAAAATAAAAACTCATAAACCTGATACACCTATGAGAGTGATAGTATCAAACAGGAATTCCCCATTAATAAAGCTGGAAAACATATCTACAAATATTTGGCACCGTTGTTCATGAAGACAGGGTTTCACTGTGAGGAATACATATGAATTCATTGAGAAAATTAAAGTAATTAAACAAGATTTAAGTGAATATCATATGGCTAGTATGGATGTCCGCCCTCTGTTTCCTAGCACACCAGTACCTCAGGCAATTGACATAATTATTGAAAATTATATATGTTACAGACAATGAACGCAATATAAATTGAGGAATTAAGAGAAATTTTATTGTACATATATGAAAATAACATTTTTATGTTTAATAACAAGGTGTACAAACAAAATTATGGTGGACCTCTGGGGTCACCATTGTCAACTTTATTTACTGAAATTATAATGAGTGACATAGAGGCAAAAATAATAAGTAAACTAGAAGATCCACCACTGATATACTGCAGGTATGTTGATGACATTTTTCTGTTGTCCAGGCTAAAAAATGATGAACTTGAAGACTTGACAAAAAAGTATAATGGTATTTATCCATCTATTGAATTGACAGTAGAACAGGAACATAACAATACATTGACATTTTTGGATATTATGATAATCAAAACAAATGATAATATGCAATACAGAGTGCATAGAAAATCATCATATATTCCTGTATTAATACCTTTTCAGTCATCGCACCCACTAACATATAAAAGAAATAGTGTTAAAACACTAATTAAAAAAAGTTTAACACACTCATCAATGGAACAATATAAAAAAGAAGAAATTGAATATATTGAAAACATTGCACATGATTTTGGTTACCCTAAACAGGTATTAAAGAAATGGATTTATGAAGTAACTCAAGCAAATAATAAGGCCAAGACTGATAAAAAACTATTAAAATATGTAGGGGCAATCCCATATGTTGAAAGTATGTCAGCTGAAATTAATAAAGTGTTTGGCAAATATGACATACAAGTAGGAAATCAGGTACTTACTATAAAAAATTTAGTAATAAAAAATGAAAAAATCAGCCAATTGAATAGAGCAGGAATATATGAAATTCCTATAAACCAGCAACCACCTTTGTCATATATAGGCAGCACCAAGAACAAATTAAAGTATAGATTGAACCAGCATATAAGTAATTGGAATAAAAAGAAGCTAAGACCGCATTAACCCAATACTGTCTGGAAAATCACCAATGTCCAAAGTTTGGAGATATTAAAATTATTAAGAAGTTGAGAATTGCAGAATCAGTGTTAACTGAAAAAAAAACAGATCAAGATTATGCAACATTAATGAGTTAGCAACTTAAACGAACAATGGAAGGCCTTAATAAAAATTGAACAACAGCTAAGAGGGAAAAAAAAAGAAAAGAGAGCAGCAATGACAATAGATGGCGCCAGAGACACAGGGATGCAGAAATTGCGACTGGAGCCCGAACCTCAATAGCTCTGCTCACTTGAGCTGTGGTGGGCAGGTGAGACACATCTGCCTCCTGATGATGACAGTAGCCTGTTGAAAGCGCTAGAGGATTGTGTATGACGGGCTGAATGAGGTTGGCACTTGCAGTAGGGTTAGCACGGAATTTGAAACGAATGGAGCACTTTTTTAATCACAGTTGACAAAGGTTTAACTGCTTTGGAATGTAAATAATGTAATTATGTACATAGTGTTTTTAGCTGAATGTATGAATGAGGGGTATGGTGTGTATGTTGGTGAGATTTTTATGGAGATGACGAGCTATGGTTACGTCTCATATGGCAGAGAGAAACCTGCGTTTTTTGTCCAGTAAAAAAAAAAAAAAAAAGGAAAAAAAAAAAAAAGAAAGAAAGGAAAATACGATGTTTCATGCCTGAAAGAATGAGTCTCATAGGCAAGGAGTCTTTCAACCTTTGAAGGCCAACAACATTACATGATGACGATTGACGTGCTTTGAAGTGTTAAAGGAAAAAAAAAGTGACCTTGATCTTTCGGGTAAGTGATTGGTTATTTATAATATATCATTAATGAATTGCATGTAAATATGCGCACTTTGCTGGTGTTTAATACCTTAAAAGTGCAAATATTAGGAAATACATATGTACATATTCGGGCTGGTGAAAGATGTAGGGCATGCTGCACCCAGCCAAAAATCAAGCACCCGCATTCTGTGATGTTATGAACCTGTATTTAAGCCAGTGGTGTTGGCCGTCTGCACATTTTTGATGGCACATTGAGTGGTCCAAAATATGTGGATAATTTGGAGTCCAATCTGCTGCCATCTGCAAAAGACATGGGTTTGCGGAATTATATCTTTCAGGACGATAACACACCATGATATCAGTCAAATTTGGTTGACAAGTGGTTTAATCGAAAAATTATAAGAAAACTTCAGTGGCTGGCACAGTCACCAGATCTTAATCCCATAGAGAACCTGTGGGTGAGATTAAAGCAAAAGATCCATCAACAAGGACCCACATCTAAAGCAGCATTATCTGAGTCTGTAAGGGCCGCATGGCACTGTGTTAACCCTATGGACAACTAGAAAAGCTCATTAGTTCCATGCCAAGAAGGTGCACTGTTACTAAGAAATCGTGGTTATCCAATTAAATATTAAAATACATTTTGCTTGTTGGTAAGTTATTTCAAGTGTCCTGCAAGTTTCAATAATGTACTGTACCGTAATTTTATGTTAAATGCATTTTACACTAATTTCACAAATTCCACTATTTTTTGCTTTTTATGACTAGACACTGTACTTCTGCTTGTAACTTCACTTCTATTACTGGTAATAACATTCTGTAAAAAAATTTAAATTCAGCATAAAATTTCCTTTAAAATGATGCATAATGTGTTTTCCTGCCTTTACCATTACACTGTATAAGTTGACTTCAAACATCAAAAATTGACTTTCGGTCTGTTGGTGCAGGACTTTCGGCCACGACTGTGTAGTAAATCACAAGCTGAGGGTGACTTTCAAGTTCGGAGCTGAACAAGATCATCTAAAGTCTTAGAGATCATTCTGTTTCTTTGCACACTTTTATTGCCTGAGAAAACTGTTTCCATTTTTGTATTTGTGGTCAGAAATGCTCTAAAGACTGATCTGTTGCATATTTTTTTGAAATGTGCCATCACTAACGTGAAAGACTAGATGCATGTTCTCTGTGAATGGTAGTAAGGAGGAATATCTTTAAAAAATGGAAATAAATAAACTTGTGTTTGAAGAAATATTTAATCACCACTTTTTGTAGCTCTGCAACTTGCATTATTAAATTGTGCTGCAACAATCACAAAATGTGATGTGATGTGATAGAGTTTAAATTATTCTTGCTCTGTAGTTAAGCATTTTGTGTTAAGACTGCCTACTAGACCATTCTTGTAAACTAACCTGTGAACATAGGACTTACACATCAGAATTAAATAATCAGGAAATTAATACAAAAAGATACCTCTTCCTGAAAAAAAAATTAAAAATTGTTCCTTACTATTATATTGGCATTATCAAAGAGTCATAACCTGATCAAATTTGACAGCAGTACCCTGTGTTATGTTCAAAAGCTGTGGAATCAGTATAGGTCTCTGAGAGTGTGTAATGTTGGACTTAGCATTCATATTATTGATCTGGCAGTATCTGACAAGTCACATTCAAAACAACCCCATGTTATTAAGAAAAATATTTCAAATAAGTAACTTGTGGTACTTTATAGTTACATTGATAAGTATCTTTGATATTTTCTAGTTACATTTAGTTTTTCGTTAAACATTTTAACGTTCTTAAAATGTTCATTAAATTATTTAGTTATTGCTGACGCTTTTACACTTTTGTTGCTTCAGATGCATGAATATTTTTAAGTTGGCTAAACAATTACAGATTTTTCATGTAAGCTTTGTCTGGTTACACTGCTGTTGATAAATAAATGCTTTATAATCAAGATATCTTATTTTGACTTACTTTATTAGTCATCTCTACATTCATTCTATGGTAATATGCTGGCAAGTTCGATTCCAATAGCTACGTTACAGACAAGCAGATAAAATGAAGAAAGTCATTTCAAGTACACGCTCATAGTCGTAAAAATCCTTGCATCAAGGAAAAACCGTGCAATTAACGTGAAACTTGGCGAATAACTATGGGGAGGGCAGACATGCAAATGATTAAAGTTTTGTGCGATTCCATATGCGTGTGTGTCCAAGACCGGTGCTGCAATCACAATCCTTGGGGTTTATAAGGTGCTGCACAGGTGTGCTCCACATTCATGCTGCAATGCATGGTAAGAGTTGGGTGAGATCCCTGAGTGATAGACATGCCAAGGAGCCGCTGTAGATGTGCGTACGGGCAACTGACAGAATTTTAACAGGGCAACAGGGCCATATCATCAAGATGAGAGAAGGAGGGTAACTGGCGCGCTGAATCAGCCGCCATTTTGGCCAGTTGGACAGTACGGTGTGATCGTGTTGGGAGCAGTGGACACAGGAAGGCGCCCAGAGACGGCGGACTGGCTCTGGACGACCCAGACACACCACCAGCAAAGAGGACCGTGGGATCGCGAAAGCGGCATGCACATCTAGATGCAACAATGTCCTTCTCCAATATCCAGAAATGTGGCGACTGTACAAGGGATTCCTGTGTCCACCAGGACCAATTCCAGGTGCTTGGCAGAGGCGAATCTGCACTCTCGACAGCTCCTTATGTTTTCTGCCATTAACACCTGACCATCGTTGGCATCGATTGCAGTGGTGTCAGCAGAGAGCAACGTGGAATGCTACGGACTGGCGACATATAGTGTTCAGCGAAGAATCTCCCACTTCTGTATGGGAACGGACAACCACCATGTCAGTGTGGAGGACCGCAGGTAAGTGCTACAATCCCAACCTCACTTTACAGCAGCACATGTCCCGAACTAAAGGCGTGATGGTCTGGGTAGCCATTGTGTATGACAGCTGGACTTCCCTTGCAGTGATCCAAGGGACATTGATGGCCCAGTGCTATGTGCAGGAGATCCTGCGGCCCCATGTGCTGCTTTTCCTGGCGAGATGGCCTGGAGCCATTTTCCAACAAGATAACGCCCGTTCACACATGGTTCGGGTTTCCCATAACTGTATGTGATGCTTCAATGCTCCTGTGGCCTGCCAGATTGCTTGATCTCTTGCCCATCGAGCACATGTGGGACCAGATGGGACCCCAGCTTTCTCCATGTCCCAGTGTTCATGATTTAGAGGATCAGTTGCAAGAAGTGTGGGCCAATCTATCCCAGGATGAAATATGACGTCTCTTTGACTCCATCATGCCTGACCTTATCATCGCAAGTATCAGAGCACGAGGCGGTCCAACTCGGTACTAATGCTGACTGGAATGTGTGCCATATGTCTACAGGAAATCATTTTGCTGTTGTGATATTACAATCACTTCTGTTCTTGTATGTACTATCTCACTAATAAAATATCATTTCAATCTGACCTCCTTCTTGGTGCACAGATTTTTTGACATTGAGCGTATTTCAAATCTGTATTTTCCCATGCTGAATGATTTCACAGTTTATGAGATATCTGAATGATGCTAACAGTTTTTACTGTTGGCAGTAGTTTTTGTTCTGTCATAAAGTCCATTTTATATGAGGTGATGTGATTTTCATTGCTGGCCACTTGTTTGTTGAACATTCATTCTAATATCTTCCATGATTTCAACTGTTTGTGTATTCATCCTGTGATTACACTTTGTAGTAAGTGCAGTAATCTGGGGCTTTATTTGCTGCTTAAAGGAACTAGCATTTTCCTTCATACTATTTGGAACATGAGCAGAAGCATTTTATCTTCTAAATAAAATTTCCATAGACTGGCAGCATTCTATTGTGCATGGAACTAATGAATAAAAAACTAGCTATGAAACTGATGTTGTATGAGTTTGTCTGGAGTGTAGTTTGAGGAATACAAGGCTTGTTCAAAAAGTAATGAGTGACAGTCCAGCCACCAAATGTGCATAGAGCTCCCAACACACTCCCTTGTGCATTTTGCACCATACAAAACCTGTTCCAGATGTTAGGCATCATTTGCACAGTGCCACAGTAGAGTAGTGAGCAAAATGAAGCCGCAGTGCCCGAAGAAATGTTCACAAAGCTGGAACAATGCTATTGGATTAAAATCAAGGAGTGATGTGACTGTATTTCAAGAGATTACTGATGTAGTCTGAGAAAAACATGTGGAGATGCAGCGCTGCCATATCACATAATTGATTGAGTACAGTTCTTTTGCAAAGATCAGGACATATTGATGACATTCATCTTGCAGGGCATCCCACATTCCTGCATTAGAAGTTTCATCTCATACAGTCATTACTGGATATTGACAGACATTGAATGACATGCCAATTGGCAAACGAAGCTATAATTTTTTTTTTTTATTGTAGGTTTAACGACCACCGTGAGCAATGCAATGGGCAATAAGCAGTCGCTTGTCCCTAATTTAGGGTCACTGGCTCAAGGGAAGGGAGAGAACCAGTGCCTTAAGACAAACACAACATCCATGCCTCACTGGGATTCGAACCCGGACCCCTTTTGAATGAATGATCAGAGGCCATCGCTTAGACCACTGTGCCACCAGGGCGGCCAAACGAAGTTAAAGTCGGACTCAGTATTTCCACCATTCAGTATATTCTTAAGGACATGCTGGGCATCCAAGAAATAAAAGTACATTGCTTCCCACACCATCTCACGGAAGTGCAAAAGTGGCTCAAGTATGCCATTGTAAACTACCACGTGTAATGGTATCATGATAAGGGTGAAGCATTTCTTTGTCATGCTATTGCTATCAACAAAATGTGGACGTGGGTGTATATGCCAAGGCTGATGCACCAGTCCAACAAGTACCACCATCCAGTGTAAGGGTCTATTTCCATGGCCAAAACAGTTAAAATTGTGGCAAGAATCCAGCAATGTGAAAATGCTACTGTTGGTCACTTACAGCATCAATAGTGGTATCTTTCATCAGGCAGTATTTGAGGGCCTAACTGTGAACATGGAATATCACTGACAGTTTCTTGTGCATAATCTATATCCAGCCATATGACAATAGTGTTGACACTGCATCACAGGGAATTCATCACTTTTCACTCATAACAATACCCTGTTGTCACATAGCCCAACCTCTGAAGGAGCTTTCAGCAAGGCTGAAATGGGAAACTTTGGAACCTCTACTTTTCTGCCCAGACATACTGTAAGTCTTTATGACTTTGACTCGTTTCCTAAGGGAATGAAACCACTCTGAGTATAATGGTTTTGCAGTCTGGTTAAAGAGATATCTATAGGGTGGTCCATCATAATGATAAATCAAAACAGATCTGCTGGCAGCATTCTTCGGTTCTCACTGATTTGGGAAAAAAATAAACCCTTTCCTGTGATTGCATTGAGGGAATAAGGTGTTAATTTCACATTTCAGTTAGTACAACATTTACTGAGATGCCAGTTTATTACGTACACCTTCACTCATCACACCAATACATTAAAGACATCATTGAGCATCACTTAGCATTTAATTGAGGATCCAAATGGGCAAAACGACTAATCTGAATACTTTGAATATGACATGATAGTTGGCATTAGGCATGCTGTAACATCTTCCAAATGGCTTCTCTCTTGGCTTTTCATGCACAACCATAGCAAGGGATTATTATGAATATTAGGACACTAAAAACTTTCAGAAGTTGCCAATCGTGTGAACAAAAGCTGCTGGTGGATCAGAGGGGTCAAAGAAGAGTGGCAGGAATAATGTAAGTTTGCAGATGGGACACAACCCACAAATCAGTGCAGATTTCAACATTCGTGTGCTGAATGTCATCTCCAAAAGCACCACTTATCAGACTGTATCGCAATTGGATAGAACAGCTGTGACCATTTCGAGTGGCGATGTTGTCAGCACTGGGCCATTGAGGACTGGATAGATAAATCAAAGTTCCATCTACATCTTCAGGATGGCAGGACCTAAATTTGGTACGAGCAACATGAGGTCATGGGACCATCCTGTTGGGTGTAAACACTACAGGCCAGTGGTGGCTGTGTGCTAGTCCAAGAAATGTTTTCCTGGAGCACATTAAGCCACCAATACCATCAAAGTGCATCTGAATACCATGGTGTAGCTGAATATTGTTGCTGACCAAATTCATCCCTTCATAACTATGGTTTATCCTCCATCAGATGGGCACATTCAACAGCATAACACTCCCACTGGTAAGACTCGTATTGAATATATAATACCACAGTAGACTGGAAAGTGAACCATTAGAGTTTATGCACATAATCTGTCATAATATAAATAAAAAACACTTGAAAGAATCCATCCTTGTCACATTTACGCCAAAAATCGGATTGTCATCTTAAAAAAACACTGGTTTTCATAAATTAAGGAACAACATAAAATTTGGAGTTTTTGTAAAATTCCTCTGTGAAAGTGGATATGACCGTAACATAAAATAGGTGCTTTAGGTTAAAAGAAAGCATTTGAGAGCATTTTGTCATTTTGCATCTGGATTGCAAGCAAAACATGTGGCTTTAGAAGTTTGCATTTTATTGTTATGGTGACATTGTTTAGACACCATTTACGACAAAAATTATGATGGAGAGTCATTGGAAGGCTGAAAGCCAGCCAGTCTCAAGCCAAAATGGCCATGCAGCTGAGTATGAATTGTTCTGTAGTCCCTTGATTTTGAGCCACATTCCAAAGGACAAATCATGGCATCAAGAAGTTTTAGTAATGGAAAACCTAGGGCTACAACTTTAAGAGATGACCATTATCTACAGCTGAGTGCTTGAAGAAGAAAGACTGCCACACCTATCCACTTGTGTTCAGATTTTATGGGAGGAACATTAAATTTGATATATTGCTCTACAGTATGCAAGGAGCTTCATGAATGTGGTCTTTACGATAAGATACCAATGATGTGCATCCCCCTCACCTTGCTTCATAAAAGAGAATGCCTCAATTGGTGTCACAGTCATTTCAACTTTACCAACCAATGGCATTCTGTTGTCTTTATGGATAAGTCCAGATTTACTCTCCAAAGTGACTCCAGATGCAGACTTATCTGGAGAGAACCAGGAACATGCTATCATCCTTTAAACTTCTTAGAAAAGCACACATTAGTGGTAGTTGCATGTTGTGGACCAGCTTATCTTTGGGCAGCTACACAGATCTCTACCTGCTTCAGACTGTCTCTATGAATGCTCAGATTTATAGGGATGAGATCCTAGACCGCTTTTTTGTTAGGCTTTATGCAGGAGCAATTTGTGTCAATTTTATACTATTGGACAACAATACACATCTTCAGTGAGCCAGAATTGTTGACCATTGTCTTGAGGAGAACACCATGAACCATATGGAATGACCAGCTTGTTCTCCTGACCTGAATCCTATTGAGCTGGCTTGGGATGCTTTAGGCAGACATATTGTACCTCTCCAACCCTCTCCGCAAAGCCTGCAGGAGCTTCAAAGCACCTTGGTGGAGCAATGGTCATTATTTACAGAACACTCTCATTATGAGCATGAAGCATTGCTGTAAAGCATGTAATGCTGTAAGGAGTGACCACACTGCATATTGAGACTACCTTTGGCTTTCTTGTTTTAAGCATTCTTTATGACTCGGTATGTCTACTTGCTATTTGTTCTTTAATTAATAATTCATTTTCTTATTTTGTACATATAATATGAAAGAGTATATTCAATCATGTTTTCCTCACATTTCACATGAAAACTTATTATAATTTTCATGACATGTCAAAATTTAATTTTATTTCTTAATTTACGATTTTGTTTCTTAATTTACGAAAGCCAGTGTTCTTTTATGCACTATATCTTGGTAGATTATTCTTGTAAATAAGCATAGCCTACAAGAATATATTGCATTCGAGCTGAGAGTAAATACTGGAAGTATTCTTATAGGCATGTTGTTAGACAGGTTAAAAAGTGTCCACCTTGTGTGTCTGGGGTTGTGTTGATAAGTGAATTCATTCACATATGTGGTACCTTAAAAAATTGAGATTTATGATTTTATATTGTTGCACATCACACAATTAACAACTGTAGAAAAGACAAATTTGATCAGGAGCTTCTGTAATTAAGAAAAAGAGGTTTGTGTCATTATTTCCATGACACTCATTATGAGCATGGTATTTAAATTAATCTAAAGTGTTGTGTTGCTTTACATTCCCTAGTGTTAAAAAAAACTGCTTATTCATTATTTTGTGTTCCAAGTAAACTACATTGTATGCTTAATCTATTGTTTAGTTTTCATAGTAAATCATTCTGCACACTTAGTCTGTCATGGCAATAAGTGCCCTAATAAGTATCTTTTAAATCTGTAAATTAAACTCATCTTTGTATTGTGGCTTCCTAGATTACTATATTCAAACTTAGTTAACTTTTTTATGGGATTTTTCCGGGTAAAGTTACAAATTTTCTGTAAATTTTTGGAGAAACCTCCACTCCTTTGTCAGGCAGTCTTTCAATCTAATCTCCATCACGGTCTTCGGTTATGGCTAACCTTGATAGTTACAGTGATTCTGCAAAATATCTTGCCAGAACTCCATTATAAATGATTGCAGGGGATTAATGCTGCCTAACATCTGGCAAGATATTTTGCAAAATCATTGTAACAGTCAAGGTTATCCATAATCGAAGACAGTGATGGAAATTAGATTGGGAGACGGCTTGACGAAGGAGAAGAGTTTTCTCCCGAAAATTTGCAGAAAATTCGTAACTTTACCTAGAAAAATCCTATAAAAAGTTAAATAAGTCTTTTAAATGTTAATGCATTCATATATCTTACTTTTTGGAAAATGAGATCTTTATTTGCAGCAATATTTTTCAGGAATTGTTTGCCATTGTGGAATTTTATCTAGACAGTTGTGTTGATTGTGCCTTGATTCCAATTTTCACTCACAAGTTGGAAGGTGCAAAGCTTACTCTGAAGAAGCTGCTGCACCAGGAAGAAAAAAACGAAAGTAGCAATATATCTGAAGAACCTGCAAGGTGCTGTCATCTAAAAATTCAAAATGTAAGTCACAAGATTTTAGTTCCTGATGTTAATTTCAAGTATTAAGAGAATTGCATTATGCCCTGTGTTCAGTGCAACCCCGATTAGTACTCAAAATTTAGCAAAATGTAAATGGAACTATATTCTTAATTGAGTGGTAATTTTCAATAATATTAGGGAAATATAATTATCACAGTTATCATGTGCGTATATGTTTACACAAACACGCAAAGTTTTTAGTACCTTTGCATTTTTTTTTATTTGCCATCATTTTCAAGTAGAATTCCTGTTTCACACACACACACACACATCTGAGTCATTCCATGCCAGATCGTCAGATGCTATCCACCACACCATATCCGATTCTTATGATTTTTTTTTCATGAATAGATCACCCCAATGTATGAAAATCCCGAAAGTTTCACTTTTTTTATTTCCTATAGATTAGAAGATATTAGTTTTCGAATTCTGGTGCATGGCGGGCCTTAATCGCATAAAAACGCAAATATCTCCATTGTTTGGATCAAAAGAATTACCAAATTCACCACTCCTTTGTAATTTCTCACAAGGAATCGATTGGTGCAATGCACAAATTTCTATCTTCTTTAGTTTTTGAGTTATGTACAATGAGAGAGCCTTTTTCAAAACGTAAAAAAGCAACGTAGTACAGCACTTAGAAAGTTGCAATTGTTTTTCGTTTTTAAAGAAAAGTTTAGTCTAACAAATGAAGAAAAAAAAGGCTTGGGCTTTCACTTTTGCGCCAAGAAAATAATTTTTAAATATAGTGCATGGCTCATATTTTGCCACTGTGAAACAGCATGCGGCGAATAGCGTTGGAAGCCAGCCAAACAGCAGCGGGAGTCGATGTTGGCCTCCGGACGGGCGGCAGATCAAGATACCATTGCATGTGTTGGTCATATCGCACAATCATTTGATGTTATGCTTGAAGGAGAAAGGATGGTGAATTAATCATATTTACACCAAAACACGGGTTCACATCTTCAAAATTTGTATGGTAAATTAATGTTATGTTTAAAGGCATTTCAAATAATATAACTGTAATATATTACTAAAGGGCCATTTCACGCCAAATCGACAGATGCTATCCACCACATTCTTAACCATTCGACGATGAGGAAAAATAATATAAGCCATTTTTTCCATACAGCTTACCAATATGAGCTATACAGTGAAAATGGTAACATACAAATTACGCATATAAATTATGCGACGCATGTTGAAAATATATTGGTATTCTTAGCCATTCAATGACAAGAAGAACTAAAATAAACTTTTTCTCCCAGTATAGCTTATCAATATACAGTACTAAACACTTATAAATTATGCAATTGACGTTGAATACCGTTTTAGAAATATTGATTGACAGTAGCTACACTAACGTAATATCTGACAAAATTTTTAGACTTGAAATAGTTCTATTTCAGGAATTAATAAATTGTCTAGTTTTCCATGCCTGCCATAAGAGAAAATGATCAAGGAATGACAGCTTGAGAAATAAAGTAATCGGGGATATATATCTCGATGCCTATTCTTCCAAGGTAGAGGAGATGTATACTGTGTTTTAGCTAACGTCAGATACCTGACGATCACAGATGATAACATTAGCAAGGCTAAGCGATAGGTTAGAAAAAATGCTATCGATTATTTTCTGGTAGATCTGGTATTTAAATGAACGAGTATATCTCACAGTTATCATCTTGCCTGTTTTTTTTGTTTTTTAATTTCAGTTGCTTATTTAAAGATTACCCGTCAGGTGGGAGCTCACAAAACTCTCAGCTCATATGAAACAATACGCACCACAGCACCCTAAAATAAAGAAAACACAGTTTAACCGTTAGTGGTGTCGCCCTAAAATAGGAAAATACAGTTTGACGGTTACACTGAATGGAAAATGTTATGCCTCCTAATCACATCCTAGTGTCGGAGTGGGATTTATTTCCTATATTATTTTTTTTTTATTAATCATGCCAATAAATTTAGAAGTAATGAGAAACATTGACAGTCCTAGAACGTATGAGTATGTTTTCGTTAATGTATCTCAATTATTGATTACCAATATGTAAAACAAGTATGGAACTCATGTTACTATTTAGCGATCGTAATTTGTCCGCTCTGTTTTATATGCATGTGTTTCTCCTTACAGTATCAACACAGTTATCGTCCTCATATTGACAAGTTACTTCTTTAGCCAGGAGAGAATCCAGGATTTTCGTGAGGGGGGGGGGGTGCGCAAATGTCGGGAGTAACCGGGACCTTTCTGAAAAGTGTTCTTAGTATGTCTATAAATTCTTCCAATTAATTAAGGAAAGTAATATACTTTTAAGTAATACTTTCTTTCATGAAAAATTATTCAATTTGTTATTAAAACCTAACAAATCGAAGCTTTTCCTTGGTCCTGAGGGGAGGCACCTCCGCGCCTCACCTGTGGATCGGCCACTGACTTTAGCTGTCTCTTGAATTAGAGTTTCTTTTTTTTTCTTTTTTTTTTTTGTTTAACACATTGCGCCACAATCACAATGCACAAAGACGCCGAAAAACTAGGCAGCAACTTTCAAATTACAAGAGAATAAGAGAGATCTGAGAAATAACCCTACAGGGCTTTTCCACTTGCAGCCACTGTTTGCCAGAGGTTATAAATTAGGATCTGTGGGGTTTGAGGTCTGAGGCCTAAGGCCATTATGTCTAAAAAACAAACTAGAAGCAAGCGTGTCAGACATAGCACGGATAAAAAGAGCAAATCGTCTCTAAGAAAAGTAAACAGTTGCACATCTGTGGCAAACAGAAAGCTTTATACGATAATGGCAAATAAATTAAGAAATGCAGTGGCAACACCAGTCGCTCAGAACTGGGTGGGCAATTAAGGGGGTGGGAGGGGCTAAACATGATGGGAGAGAAGGCACATATTTTGAAGTGTTTGGCAGAAATTTTGGGAAAAAATTCTGTTTATATGCATTTTACCCGATGCTGATAATGTTATCCCTAATAAATAAATAAAAATAAAAGTTTCCAAGTGAATACTGTACGTAGTATTTATTCAATGTAGGTAGTATGGAAACCATGGATACGAATCTGTATGGCAAGTTACAATTTTTTGCAATTTTAGCTTACTTAAGTCCTGTTTTTTATTTCTTCTTTCTTTCTCTCATAAGGCTATTTATAAATTATAGTTTGTAATCTGAAAAGGAATCTCTCTCTCTCTCTCTTATCGTTTTAAACTATAATTACAAAGGTGGTGTGTTTCCGCTGCTCTTAGAAATTCGTCAGAGGACTGCCCCCCCCCCCCATTTCCCTCTCGTAAGTACAAAAACTAACAGCTATGTGGAATTCCATTTATTTATTTATTTTTTGAGAGGCTACAATTCATAAACTTTCAAAAGGCGAAAGTTTAAAACTAATTGGTTTACATCAGTGACACGAGCATTAGTATTGAACTTTTCTCGCGGGTCAAATTTAGTTTCCAGGCCGCAGAAAAAGTATCATATTACTTTCAAAGAAAACAATCGGAGATTTTGCGTGCGCATATATGAAATCCTCCTAACATGTTTTTGTCAACATAATTTTTCATCCTGTGGCGAATGGCAAGTTTATACTTAACAATATCTTTACGAGGAGCAATAAATTTGCGGGATGTTGATCAGACAAAGCGCAAAAAAGGTCTGGAACGACATGCCATTTGCAGTAACCCTCCACAAACAACATCTAAAAAGGAGAGGCTTCATTTCATCGTCGGCACGACAAGTCTGAAAACAAAGCACAACGGAACTTTTTATCCATGTATACATACGTGCATGCATGCATACATACATACATACATACATACATACATACATACATACATACATACATACATACTTGCCAGAATTAAAAAAATAGCTGATTAAAAATACAAGATGATCCCCAAAATTAGCCAAAGAAATTTCTCCATGATCATAGAGCGTCGAAAGGGCAGGAGAAATGTCTTAAAATTGTTGGTCTCTCGTCTAGAGCGAAAGCATTGGCAGTAATCCCTCCCTCCCAAATAACTTAGGTTGTGCATTGATTTCAAGAATTATCTATATGATGACACAAAACACAAGAAAATTTTGCAAACACTGTGAGATCTTTAGATGTTAAATTTTACGATAATCACCAAATTCGTTATCAGAAAAAAAAATGCGTTTCATGGAAGGTCGACTTCCTGTTATCTGATTTGATCAAATATAATCAAAATCAGATATGGAAGTTGATCACAGTGTTGTGAGACATCAAAATATAAACATCGTTCATGAACTAATCGTGCTTTTTTAAAATAAAGAATTGCTTTCCTTTAAAACTTGAGTTCAACAATACATGCGTCTGCGCGGTGTGATCGCTTCTTGCGTGCGGAAGGGATGTCGTTCTTCTTCCAGTACCATGTCTCCGCACAGTCGTGGCCATGACACAGCATGTTTCACCGACTGTGCTGTCACCGTGGCAATGCACTGGTTGTGCACCACATTTTAAAATTCTTTTCTCGGCGCTCAGGCAAAAGCCCAAAGTTTTTTTTTCTTCATTCGATAGATTAAACCTTTCTTTGCAAGAATAATAACCGCAGCTTTCTAAGTGCACATTGCCTTTTTAAGCATTGAAGAAAGGCCCTCTCATTGCTCATAACTCAAAAACTAAAGCAGATAGAAACTCGTGCATTGCACCAATGGATTTGTTGGAAAAAATTAAGAATGATGATTTATGTATTTCTTTTTATTCTAAATAATAGAGATATTTATGTTATAATGCAAAATATGTCTGCCATGCACCAAAATTCAAAAATTATATCTTCTAATCTATAGAAAATAAAAAATTGAAACTTTCAGGGTTTTTATAAGTTGGGAGTAGCTATTTAAAAAAAATCATAAGAATCGGAGATGTGTTGGTGGAAAATTAATTCAAAATCTGACGATTTCGCGTGGAATGACCCATCTGCAATTCTCCATAGATATCCTGCAAGCTGAGCAGAGTTCCAGTTTGTGGTCATGCATATATGTGTCACAAATTTTACCTTTGAAAAGTTTTAAGAAGTGAGAAATGAAACTGTTCCCAATGCATGTGTTGCATTGAAACATCATACAGACAAAGCCAGGCTTCGTTGTGATTGTGAAATATCAATTCAACATGTGGCTGGACGATGCAAAGGACACCTCTATTCCACCAAATTGGTATCATAGTTTGTGCTGACCTCTCTCATGCTGTTGCTTCCAAACTGTACACACCAGCCAGTGAATTAGAAACCTCTGTGCAGATGCACATAAACATAATTTTTGCAGCATATATGCAAAGTATGTGGTCACCTGCATCACCACATGATCTATGCAGTGTAGACTGCTGCTCATCAGTAGTGTTTATCACAATGGCAGACGTGCCAACTCTCCAGGTTTAGGCCGGCAATGCCGGATTTTATTACACTTCCCGGAATTCCGGATTAGAAATCAATATTGCTGGATTCCATCATGATTTCCGTAGCATAAATTAAAAAGTAATGTGAAAAGTTTGAAGTTCTCCAAGGCATTGGAGAACTTCGACGATTACCGTAGCGTAAATTAAAAAGTAACGAGGGGAAAAGTTCGAAGTTCTCTGAGGCATCGGTTCATTAGTGGAGAAGTGACCTTTCCCTTCTGAATCAGCAGCGAGCAGTTGGCAGCAATGTTTACTCTTCTCGCTAATGATCTCTGGCGCTGCAGGCATGGAGTAGAAGCGGGCTTGGCTTTGGCGCACACCATACGTACTGACGCAGATTTCTATCGGAACCATGCGGTAGTGTTTTGGTTTGTTTTATGTACTTCGTCTGTCTTCATAGGAATTTCTGAGAACTTTTTGTGCACATGTTTAATCGAGCGATGGCTGGTAGAAAATATCACTGTTTTTAAGAAGTATACGACAGATTATCCGTGTATAATCGAATCAAGGAAGCGCCAACAATTTGCATTTTGCTCTATTTGTAGGTGTGATATTTCCGTTGTCCACAAGGGCAAAGGAGATATCGTTAATCACATTCGTACGCAAAAACACGTGGACAATTCTAAGTCCGTGGAAAATAACAAAACATTAAATTTTGCTCGAGATAGTTTCTCTTCCGATGCGATTATCCATGCTGAGTGCTTGTTTAATTCATTCCTTGTGTAACATAACTTACCTTTAAGCTGTGCTGCCCATGCAAGTGTGCTTTTTAAGAAAATGTTCCCAGATAGTAACATTGCAAAAAAAAAATATGCATGTGACAGAACAAAAACATCGTGCGTTGTTGCCGAAATGGGGAAATTTTCAAAAATAGACTTGCATACTTGCCAACTTTTACGGATTTCTGCGTAATTTTACTGATTTACGGATAGAGGTCTTTTTTAACAGATTTTTTTAATATTTAGATTGCTCAATCGAAATATTTCAACCCTCTGCAACCATCCACTTAGATTTTCTACCAGACCTTACAAGCGCTGTGTCACGTGATGATGTCATCTTTGACTCGCTGACTTGGTGTCATCGTGCGGTAGCTCTCTCTCTCCGCGGGAGTGTGCTCAAGTGATGTGCCAACCAGAGTTCGCCAAAATGCGTAATTGCGCATTTAGTATGCATCAGAATTTTACCAACGCGTAAAAATACGCCTCGGGAATTTTTCTCGATGCGTAGAAATATGCGTCGGGGATTTTTTTCTTGCGCGTAAAACTATGCGTCGAATAATTTTACCAATTCATAAAAATGCGCATCTGGACGGTACTTTGCTTTTCAGAAACGGAAGTAAATGAAATAAAGATTTTCTCCGTAATCATAATTTCTTTTTCCTGTGATGTTGCCTCTGTCCAGTATTGTTGTTATATATCATTTTATTCCATAAATATTTGTATTTCAGTCTAAAAATGGAGGAAAAATTTCCGAAATCGGAAATTCGGCGGCGGAAAAATTTTACTGTAATCTTTTAGGCATGAGAGTGCGACGACGTCGAGGAATTTCTCCTTTTCTGTCATAATTTGGGTTTTCCTCCAGATCGATGCATAACTTAACAGATTTTTTTTTAATATTTTTTAACAGAAATTGTTTTACATTTTTTATATGCTTTAACGTAACATTAGTGCTTCAAATTATGTCCATTGATATTTCAAACATACGAAAATAAGCTTGCAGGATTTTCATAGAAAATTGCAGGATTTTTCTCTTCTTAAGGTTGGCAAGTCTGCAATATATAAAACAAAGGATCTTTTGGAGTTTGATAAAGAGATTATTGTGAATGCTTGTCTGACTGGAGCAAAGATTTTGAAAACAGTCTGGTTTCTCAAAAAGTGAGATGTGCTGTGTCTTTAATCAGTGGAAAAACAACCCATGTTGCTTGTCTAAGAGGTGTAACTGCGGCATGCTGACAGTCTGTCAGGTACGAGATTGCTGTCATCTGAGAAGGTTTGTGCAGAGAAACGTGATTTCTTGTAAGCAGCAATTGACTGAAGCATTCAAAGAAAACCATTCCCTATCCATATCTCAGTGAACTATGCACAGGGAATTAAAGAGGATTGGTATTGGCAGTTGAGTGCCTACATGGAAACCACTGATTTCTGTGAAGAACGAGAAAGTTCATCTACAGTAGTGTCAGGTGTACCATGACAGGATACTGGAAAAAAGTCTGACAAGTTGTGGTACACCTTGTTCTGCATTGACGTTGGGCAGACAGTTTGGCAGGAGCCCCATGAAGTAATGAACCCAGCTTGCCTTGTAAAAACAAATCAAAATTCTGGAGGTGGTGTTGTGGTGTGGGGCACATTCTGTTGGTACAGAACGGGTCCCCTGATGTTACTGAAGTTCGGGTGTCCTCCAAGGATTATTGGAACATTGTTGCCAGTCAAGCCCATCCTGCAATGTTGACTTTTTATCCAGCAGATGACGGCTGTTTCATGGACAACAATGGTACTGTCCATCATGCAAGATGTATTTAACAATCATTCAGCGAGCATGATAATGACTTTCACCATCTTTCCTGGCCACCACAAACCCTGGATATGAACATCATTGAGAATTTATGGGACATGTTAGAAAGAAAGATCCTGGAGCAAAGTCCTTTTCTGTCAAATGTGAGACGGTCGTAGGACTGACTGTCTGGTGAGCACCTGGTATGGTGTAGACGTAGATGCACTCCAAGACCTTGTGGAATCTATGCCAAACCATATATGTGCTGTAATTCGGGCTAAAGGAGGTTGGACCTAGTATTGAATTAAAGTTTCTAATTCAGTGGCTGGTGTGTGTAAAAAGATTTAGTTATTGTATATTTGCATTGTGAGTAATTATGTCTATTTAAGCATAGTAATAATTAGAAGAAAACTCAGAAGGCAAATTTCATCTGCTGTCCTTATAGGTGATGTCGTCATTTACACTGATTTTGCACCATTTGCATGCCCTCTGAGAAGTAGTAGAAGCGCTTTCTTGATGCCATGCCTGATGAGGGCAGAGAATGTTTCTTTAAAAATATGGCAGATAAGTTAATAATGAGCTTTCTGTCCGCCTTTCTTGAAAAATGTTGTAATTCGGGCTAAAGGAGGTTGAACCAAGTATTGAATTAAAGTTTCTAATTCAGTGGCTGGTATGTGTAAAAAGATTTAGTTATTATATATTTGCATTGTGAGTTATTATGTCTATTTAAACATAGTAATAATTAGAAGAAAACTCAGAAGGCAAATTTCATCTACTGTCCTTATAGGTGATGTTGTCATTTATACTGATTTTGCACCATTTGCATGCACTCTGAGAAGTAGTAGAAGCGTTTTCTTGATGCCATGCCTGATGAGGGCAGAGAATGTTTCTTTAAAAATATGGCAGATAAGTTAATAATGAGCTTTCTGTCCACCTTTCTTGAAAAAGCATTTGGTTAACTTGCAAAAGCTTGGAAACATTGGTTTATATTCTTATGACAATAAATCGAATTACTAGTATAGTTTTTCCTATTTTAGGATATAAGTTTTTTTGTTCATTTCATTTAAGGCTAAGAACTTTCTGTTGTAATAGGTATCCACTTGCAAACTATGTGCAATATGGAGTTTGCTTCTGCATTAGAAAGGCTGTGCGTCATAAATGATATCTAGCAACTTGGTTTGTATGCATCCTGGAAATCTCGGAAATGTCTTAAAGTTCTGTTGCATGCCCTGTAATTTTATCCATTCCTGCCTTTTTGTCTCTGTGCGATGTTTTGTAATTGAGGATTTTTCTGTGATTTAACCTATGTCTGACGAATTTCCCACCCCACTCCAGGAAAAATGTGGGGCGGCTGTTGGTTTTCTTGTCTGTCAGCAGTACTGGAACTGTGTTATTAGTACACCTTTTGTTAAAAAAGATTGTGCTTATGTTATCCCTATGTCAGTCCGTCCATCCATCTGTGGACACCATATCTCTGCAACTATTAGTTCGATTTGAAAAAATATTTTTGAATTGGGAAGTTTGGAATGTGAGAATAATGATCCTTGCATTCTGTTTTTTTCCAATGCACAACTTTGCCACTAGAGGGCGTAAATGCAGATCCTATTGAACTCAAGATACATTTTATTTCATGTTTTTGCTTCTAAATATCCAATTGAAAAAAATCTTTTTGCTTTTTATGCCGTTTATTTTGATGACTATTTTGGGTAGTGTCTTTTACAATAATGCATAGACTTCCCGGTAGGGGGCGTTAAGATAAATTACATTTCCCGATATCTCTGCTTCTAAAAGTCTGATTAAAAAATTCTTCCTGCATCAGATCTCCTGATAGGAAATGTTTTGCATATAATTCATAATTTTTAGTAAAGAATGGTTTGTCCACCAGAAGGCGTAAGTGCTTATTTCTGCTTCTGATGTATCTGAAGGAAAATCTAAGCATCAGAAAACTCTATTGAAAAAAATTCTTTTGTGGATCAATACCGCTCTCCTCTGAAAATTTGAGAATACCTCATGCTTAAAATAGTGGGTAGTTTTTCCCCCAGGGGGCATAGATGTATATCTTTTGTTAATAACTCTATTTCTAACAGTCCAATTTGAAAAATTCTTTCTTTTTTTAGAGAGCATTTTTAGTGCAAAATGTTTCTCATATGATTCCAAATTTTTCTTAACACACAAGTGTGCCATAGATAGCATTATTTCACTTTTCCATTTAAAGCAATATTTACAGGACTAAAAACACAACTGAAAATTTTTTTCAGTC
Organism: Macrothele yani; assembly: GCA_039090855.1. NCBI lineage: Eukaryota > Metazoa > Arthropoda > Arachnida > Araneae > Macrothelidae > Macrothele > Macrothele yani. Next base: position 34,523,089 of record CM077013.1, on the reverse strand, counting down.
AATTACTATTAACTATGAAAACTCCTTGTGCATATTTTCTTTCCAAAATAATGCAAAGTTTCACCGCTAGGATGCGCAAACATTTAATTTGTTTTTCTCGATGCTTCTGCTCTAAAGTTCCGCTTTTAAAAAATTCTTTTAATATTGGATACCATTTACCTTTTGAAACACTTAAGGTTTGTATTTGAGAAATTTTGTAGTTCACAGTTCTGTCATGAGGTGGTGTTTGTGTATTTCTATTTGCAGCTGCAGACCTTGGCGCAAGTCACTTTTCTCACTATTTGTCACCTTTTTTTAAATTTGCCACTTTTTGTTACCTTTTTTAAAATTTTGTCACTATTCTCACCTTTTTCTTAAGTGTGCCCGTATTTTTTTCAATTTAGCTACAGTTTTGCATTGTTGTTTTTTATATCTAGGGGATTTTTTGTCAGATAAAAAAAGAAATCCTGAAACAAAAATAAATTTTTTTGTTAAACACACATCCTTGTCGAACACACTCGTGTGTGGGGTCACAAGTTGTAAACGCGACTCACCACTCACCACAGCAGCAAGAGTGAGCTTCATCAAGAGCGGAGCTCCGGCAAGAGGCAGTGACGCACACACTGCACCCTCTCTCCATAACCCTGCCCACAGCAGCCAGTAGGTTCTCTCAAGGATTTTTTTCAAGTGGGATATAAAATGACAAAAGTTTATCTCCGTGGATTTTTCATGAAAATCTCTGAAATTTTGATCAACGTCATAAATCGCTAATAGAAATGAGCCCTCCAAATTTCCCGTAAATCAATTAAAAACTTTTTAAACGGGCCGTAATTTTTTTAATTTGCTCTTTATTATGTGGCTGGCATGACCAGAATTCGTAATCGGCATTTTACAGCTAATTTAAAAATGTTTTTGCCAATTCACTTGAAATTTTTAAGGTCATCATCTCCTAGCCAATTATAGTATATGTACAAATTTCAGCCAGTTACGTGAAGAATTCAGAAAAATAGTTTTCTTAATTTTTTTTAGCACGTTTTTTGTAAAAAAAGATCGTGCTTATTTTATCGGCTTGTCCGTCCGTCTGTAGACACGATATCTCTGCAACTATTAGTCCGATTTGGAAAATTCTTTTTGCATTGGGAAGCTTGAAGTATACGAATGATGGTCGTTCATTTTGTTTTTTGTTTTGTTTTATGAAGTACAATTTCACTGCTAAAGGGCGTAAATGCAGATGATGTGGAATTCAAAAATACATTTTATTCCACATATTTGCTTCTAAACATCCGATTAAAAAAATTCTCTCATCTTTCGATTCCATTTATGTCAAAGAGTATTTTAGGAATAGTTACTTTTTCAAATTATGCATAGATTTTCCGCCGGGGGCGTAAAAGTAAATTACATTTTTCCTGATATCTCTTCTTCTACAACTCCAATTTGAAAAATGTTTTCTTTAGCGGATACAGCTCCTGATGAAAAATCTTTTGCATATAGTTTCTAATTTTTGGTAAAGAATACTTTGGCCACCAGGGGGCGTAAGTGTTAATTTTTGCTTCTGATGTATTTGCCATAAAATCTGAGCTTCTAAAATCTCGATTGAAAAAATTCTTTCGTGGACCGATGCCATCTATGTCGATAAACCTTTTCAGAGTATTTTCTTCTTAAAATATTCCATGGTTTCTCCACCAGGGGGTGTAGACGTATATCTCAGCTTCTAATGGTCTGATTTGAAACATTCTTTCTTTATTAGATAGTTTCTGGTGTGACATGTTTTTCATATAATTTCAAAATTTTCAAGTAATTCATAGACTTTCCCTAGGGGGCGTAAAGGTAAATTGTGTTTCCCTTATATCTCTGCTTCTAAATCTCCGATTTGAAAAATTCTTTCTGCACCGGATACAGCTCCTGATGGCAAATCGTCTACACATAAATTCTAATTTTTGTAAAAAAAAAAAATGGTTTGGCCACTAGGGGGCATAAATCTTAATTTCCACTTCTGATGTATTTGCAGCAAAATATCAGCTTCTAAAATCTCGATTGAAAAAATTCTTTCGTGGACCGATGCCATTTATGTCGATAAACCTTTTCAGAGTATTTTCTTCTTAAAATATTCCATGGTTTCTCCACCAGGGGGTGTAGACGTATATCTCAGTTTCTAAGGTCCGATTTGAAAAATTCTTTCTTTATTAGATGGTTTCCGGTGTGACATGTTTTCCCTATAAATTCAAAATTTTCAAGTAATTCATAGACTTTCAGCTAGGGGGCGTAAAGGTAAATTGTGTTTCCCCCTATATCTCTGCTTCTAAATCTCCGATTTGAAAAATTCTTTCTGCACCGGATACAGCTCCTGATGGGAAATCGTTTGCACATAATTTCTAATTTTTGTAAAAAATGGTTTGGTCACCAGGTAACGTAAGTCTTAATTTCCGCTTCTGATGTATTTGTAGCAAAATATGAGCTTCAAAAATCTCGATTGAAAATAGTAGTTTGTTGACCGATACTACTCATGTCGACAAACCTTTTAGGAACATTTTCTTCTTGAAATAATGCATGGTTTCTACGCCAGGAAGCGTAGATGTATATCTTCTTTTTGTCAATATCTCTACTTCTAAAAGTCTGATTTGAAAACTTCCTTCTTTGTTGGATAGTGTTTCCGATGCGAAATGTTTTTCCTATAAATTCAAAAATTTCAAGTAAATCATAGACTTTCCGCTATGTGCACAAAGGTAAATTGCGTTTTCTGCTCCTAAAACTCTGATTTGAAAAATTCTTCCTGTATCGCATACAAGACCTGAGGGAAAATATTTTCCACATAATTTCTAATGTTTGGTAAAGAATGGTTTGGCCACCAGGAGTCATAAGTGTTAATTTCTGCTTCTGAAGTACACTATCTACCAACAAGTAATTGGACACCTGTGATAGCAAAGGAAAACAAAGTTTATTCACCTTTAATAGTTGGTGGAGCATCCACGAGCAGCGATTACAGCTGCGACCCTCCGGGGAATACTCTCAACCAGGCGTTGTACGACGGCTAGCAGTATTTTCTTCCACTCGGCTTGGAGAAGACAGGTCAGTTCCTTCACTGATTTCGGACGGTGGGGGCACCCCTTAAGTCGACGATACAACTCGTCCCAGAGGTGCTCGATAGGGTTAAGGCACGGGCTCTGTGCAGACCAGTCCATTCGATTAACCCCATTGTCACCATACCAAGCCATGGTGGACCTTGCAACATGACAGGTGGCATTGTCATCCTGAAAGTAACATGGGTCCACCCCGTAAAACGGCCACAACGTAGGAAGCGCATGGTCATCCAAAATGGTGCAGTAGGTTTCGGCATTGAATCTACCAGGAATTGCGACCAAGGGTCCCATGCCATACCAGGAGAAACACCCCCACAGCATAATTCCACTGCCACCGAACTTCACAGTTGGCACAATACATTCTGGCAGGAGGCGTTCTCCAGGCAGACGCCAAACCCAGACCCTGCCATCCGAACGGTAGAGGGTGAACCTTGATTCGTCGCTCCAGAGAACCTGTTTCCACTGTTCAACAGTCCACTGTCGACGTTCTTTGCACCACATTAGCCGAGCAGCGCTATCGGACTTAGTGATCAAAGGCTTGTGGGCGGCAGCACGTCCATGATAACCAAGCAGATGGGCTTCCTTGTGGATGGTATTCATCAAAAGAACACTCCCGGATGCCTGTTGAAACTCCTCGCGGTTGTGGCCCATCGATTTGGAGCAGTTCTTCCGAATTTTCTGGTCAGCACCCGTCGGTCTATAACTCCCAGTTTTGTGGGTCTGCCGGGTCGGGGCACATTCCGACAGTCACCTCTCATCACCAATCACGTAGGCCACTGTCGATTTTGGGTACTTCAATTCGCTGGATATGTCACGTATGGATCGGCCATTTCTGTGATACCCGACGATTACACCTTTCTTGAAATCAGAGAGCTCCGAACTGTGTGGCATCTTGCATGCGACTGGTTTCGTTGTTGTTTCCCACTCGATATTTAATGGCGGCGGCCGTGACGTGTTTCAGGACCGCAGATATCGTCGATTGCAGGGGTGTCCAATTACTTGTTGGTAGATAGTGTATTTGTAGCAAAATCTGGGCTTCTGAAAACTCGACTAAATTTTTTTCCTTGGAACGATACCGCTGATATGATAAACCTTTTGAGAATACTTTCTTCCTAAAATAATGCATGGTTTTCCTACCAGGGGACTTAAAGTCACATCTTATTTTTGTCGATAACTCAGTTTCTAAGAGTTCGTAAGCTCACGATTCCGTTTACAGCAATATCTGAGGGATAAAGACCCGATTAAAAAACTTCTTTCTTCCGTCAGATGCTATTGTTTTCCATACCAGTTCCATTGACTTTGAATAGCTTTGATAAATTTAATTTGCATCAGAATGGATTCAAGAGACGTGCTTATTACCCCGAAAATTCGGTGTCATCTTTCTTGTTAAACATTACATTCATTCTTTATTATTAGTCTTTCATTATATGTATAAACTTATGGTAGTTTGTATATGTAATCATTTCTAGAGCATACTTATTTTGCTAGCGCAGTATATAAATCGTCAAATGCCATCATGCTGATAAAAAAAACTACTGTTTGTGAAAATTGCAACACCATGAAGGAATGATGGTAATCACATGAAACTTGCAGGATATGCAGAGCTGGATAGGACATGCAAATTATTAGAAATGCAGAGTCATTGCGCATGTCTTGGCCCAGTAAGCACCAAGTGCCGCCTGAACAGTCGAGTGAGGGATATAAAGAGGGGGCTGTTTAGGATACACACCAGTAGTGCATCACGGACAGCAAGTTGTGAAAGTGTCTCCAGGATTCAATAATGCTTTGGCGACGACGAAGGACGCAGTATCACCATACGACGGTTTGAACAGGTACGAATGATTGGTCTGCGTGAAGGTGGATTTTTGTACCGTGGCATTGCGGCTCGGATGAGACATAATGCCATGATAGTGATGTGCGTGTGGCGGCAGTGGACTGAGGAGAACCAGGTGCATCGACGATCCGGCTGTGGACTGAGAAATGTGACGACACTGCGGATGGCAGACACTGCGTCCGCATGGCAGTGGCGAACCGTTCCGCATATTCGCAAGTGTTAGCACAACAGTGGAGCACTGAAACAGGTGTGGCATTGTCTGCCTCCACAGTTCGCGTCTGTTGCACAGAGGACTGGTTGCATGCATCCCTTTGCGGCAGATTCCTTTGACCCTGAACCATGAACGCCTCAGACTGCAATGGGGTTTTCAATGCAGACAATGACGTGCTGATTGACAACATGTCGTGTTTTCGGATGAGTCCCGATTCAGCTTGAACTACCATGATGGCCTCATACGCATTAGACGGTATTGTGGTGAGTGCCTTCTTTCAGCATGCATTGTTGAGTGTCATACAGGTCGAACGCCAAGTGTGATGGTGTGGGGTGCCATTGGGTAACATTTGCGATCTCAGCTGCTATGACTTAAGGGCAATATCACCAGCGACCACTACATCAGTGAAGTTGTACAGGCAGAAGTCATACCCTTCCTTCGTAGCACTCCAGGCGCTATATTCCAGCAGGACAATGCCTGACCTCATGTTGCCAGGAATGTTCAAGCCCTCTTCGCAGCACAGCAGATTCTGCTTCTTCCCTGGCCTGCACGTTTACCAGACATGTCGCCTATTGAACATGTCTGGGATATGGTCACTTGGCAACTGGCCCATCAAAAGTCCTCCAGTGGTCAGTACCAGTTATCTGTGGCCGCGTATGCACGCTGCCTGGCAAGCAATTTCCCAAGACACCATCCAATGCCTTTTTGATTCAATGCCAACTCGTCTCGAAGCTCTTATTGCAGCTCGCAGAGGCTTCACACGATACTGATTTTTGCAGGTAAAAATTGTATTGTTCCGAAAATTAAATCACTTATGTACAGTCATATCAGTAATGTTTGGTATAAATTTCATTCGAATCACATGGTTCCTCCTTCTTGGTGTTGCAATTTTTACAAACAGTAGTGTATAAAAAAATATTGAAAGGAATCACCTGCCCATCCAATATATTGTGTTTTTTTACAACAGATAATCACATTGAATAACATATGTTCTATCACAAAATATAGAGTGAATTGTTCACTGTTGAGCAAAGAATAAAGTAAATCTGTTCAAAGTGCAAATTATATGTTCTATCCATATACTGTGTGTGTGTGTGTGTTCTATCGTTTCAAACGGTTTAGTCTGGTTTTCAATTATTTGGGCAGTCACTATTTAGTCACTACAAAAAAAAAAAAAAAAAAAAAATTGTCACTTTTCTCACTTTTTTCTCCGAAAAAGTAACTTTTCTCACTACTTTTTACAATGAAGTCTGTGCTGAGGTCTGTAGCTGTATCTCTGCTTCTAAAAACCCTGTTGAGAAATTTCTTAATTAAATTGTATGCCATTCACTACAATAAAGATGGGGAGCATTTTCCTCTTTAAATAATGCACAGCTTTCTTGCTAAGAAGGTAAAGGTCAAAACCTTTTTCTCGCTATCTCTGTTTCCAGGAGACATATTTGAAATGTTCTTTTTCCTTAGCATAGCTTTTGCCATGAAGAATACTTTTTGCCTATATGCAAAAATTCTTCAAACTAAACTTTCCATACTTTCCCCATTCTGCAAAATTCTTCCGCTAGGAGGCGTAGAGTTACCATATTTATTGGCATATAACACACACTTTTTTTCCTAAAATTTAGGGCTGAAATTCTACCGGCGTGTTATATGCGTATACTACTTTTTTAATTTAAACTTAGGTAAAATTAATACTGCTGCAGAGTGGAACGCATCCCGACGTTGCCAAATGTTAACGGTTTGGTATCACTTTACTCTAACTGCCGACACTTCTCTAATGCATATCTCTTATATTTTCTGACAGATCTTGTTAAAAGTGGTATCAATACAATCTTCAGTTCTTTGGAAAGAAGATTTGCACACAAAAAAATTGAGATAGACTCCTGATTTACTTTTTGTAAATGCCTGAAAGTAACCTCACTCGCTTCAGCAGGGAATGTGAGCTGCTGCATTAAGCCTAAGCATCTGCTCTCGTTAAGTTGCTTTCACTGCACAACTTGCTTAAGCAGCAGCTGCTTGGGACAATATGTCGAAACTTCCGGTGACGTCCGAACTCCGAGGCTGATGGTTGGTGATAAAAATCATTAATGTGTATGCATGGTCTTGTCATGCTGGTTCGAGGGTATAATTTCTCGCGATGATGACTATGCCTTATCGGCGAATGGCGTTGGTTTAAGGAACCCAGACTTCTGGCTGTTTTAAATTTTTTAGTCTTGTCTCATTACTTTCCATGATAGCAGTGATTCTGATTTAAATTTTTGTAACAGCTCTAATATCCAAGTTTTTTTGCTCAAACAGATGCTTTTTTCTTTCATATTATTTGCCTCTTAAGTGGTATATAAATTACTTACACGGTTGTTCTATTACATGGTATTTTTGGTTTAAATGTAACAGTTAACTAAATAAACTGAATTTAATTTAATTTAATTAATAAACATGTGTGTTGAGTTATCTGAAAAAAATTCAGAGCTCCCAAGTCATTTATTTTAAATTTAAGTTCTTTTATTCTTAAACTTCCTTCTTAAAATTAGGGTGCATGTTATATGCGATAAATACGGTATATCACGTTTCCTTCAATATTACTTCTTAAGTGTTCGATTTGAAAATCTCTTTGCCTCTGATAAACTTTTTGTGCACCATTTGCTAATTTTTGTGTCATACATTTTAGCTCCTTGTGGAAGTGAGTAGCTGTTTCTATTTCTAGATGTTTTATCAATTGTAAAAAATTGGTTGAATTTTTTTCCTAACTCGTTCCATTGACTTTGAGTAACTTTGATAAATTTCATTCACGTCAGAAAGGATTCAAAAGACGTGCTCATTGCAGCTAAAAATTCAGTGTCATCATTCTTGTTTTACTTATTGCAACAGCTGTTAAAAATACTGCTCAGTACTATTGTGACTTATTTTGTTTGGCTAAAACCTGCTTCTGCTTCCTGGACATTAAAATGTTGTGACAAATTGTCTTATGACATTATGCAAGGGAAGGAATTAAAAAAAATGTTGTTTGTTTACATTGTAAGTAGTTCAGTGTGATGAGAAAATAAAAAAAGTGTTAAATTTAGGGCACAATGCAAGATTTATGATCGAAGTTTTGATGTACATATATAACATATGTGAAGCAGCACTTAAAAGTCATATAACCAGTAAAAAAACATTGAGACCTTGCGCAATTGCATTCTGGAAAGAGTGCTGATCATATGAGGACTTTCTTTACACCTTCAACCTAAAATCAATCCGATCCTAATGTACACTGAATATCTGTTTAAAAAATAATTGTTCCTTTGAAAAATTTTCAAATATTTAATTTTTCCTTATCCTTAAATTTCCAATGTAAGCATTATATCAAAATAATTAAATACACTGATGGAAAAAAAAAAATCCCAACACCAAGAAGGGGTTGTGTTAAATAAACGACAGTTGGTAGGCGGTGAGAGTACATCTGTAAAATGACGTCTACGCAAATTTCACACTCGGCACATAAGTGTGGCGCTAGTAGCACCCTCGAAACATGCAAAGCAGGTTTGCTGTAAATACGCGCTGTAACTTTCGTGAGCGTTAGTTATCGTTCAGATTCGACGTAGTGTGTTGATGTTAGTCAAGAATGCCTTTAAGAAGACGAAGAAGCCATTATCAACAGCTCACGGAGTTTGAACGAGGTCGTGTAATAGGGCTACGAGAAGGTGGATTTTCTTTCCGCAATATTGCAGAACGACTTGGCAGGAATGTAGCCACTGTGCATGATTGTTGGCAGCGGGGTCAAGGGAAGGTACTGCCTCAAGAAGACCAGGTTCCGGCCGGCCACGTGGCACTACTGAGAGGGAAGACCGCCATGTACGGCGTATGGCCGTGGCGCATCATACTGCATCTGCGGCAGCAATTCGAGTTGCAGTTGCCACCACAGTGACACAACGAACTGTTACAAATCGGTTACTTGAAGGACAGCTCCGAGCCAGACGCCCTGTAGCGTGCATTCCACTTACTCCAAACCACTGCCGTTTGCGACGTCAGTGGTGTCAAGCTAGAGCTCATTGGAGGACGGAGTGGAGATCTGTTGTGTTTTCTGATGAAAGCCAGTTCTGCCTGGGTGCCAGTGATGGCCGTGTGTTGGTTCGAAGGAGGCCAGGTGAGCGCCTGCAACCAACCTGTCTGCAGCCGAGACACACTGGACCTACACCTGGAGTTATGGTCTGGGGAGCAATTTCCTATGCCAGCAGGAGCACTCTCGTGGTTATCCCACACACCCTGACGGCACAGTTGTACGTCGGTCTGGTGATTCAACCTGTTGTGCTGCCATTCATGAACAGCATTCCAGGGGGTGTTTTCCAACAGGATAACGCTCGCCCGCATACCGCTGTTGTAACCCAACATGCTCTACAGAGTGTCGACATGTTGACGTGGCCTGTTAGATCACCAGATCTTTCTCCAATCAAGCACGTATGGGACATCATTGGACGACAACTCCAGCGCCCCCAACCAGCATTAACCGTCCCTGTATTGACTGACCAAGTGCAACAGGCATGGAACTCCATCCCACAAACTGACATCCAGCACCTGTACGACACAATGCATGAACGTTTGCGTGCTTGCATTCAACATTCTGGTGGTTACACCGGTTATTAATGTACCAGCATTTCACATTTAAAATGGCTCTGCTCGCGCTTACATTAAGCTGTGATCTTGAAACCTTAATCGATTAAATATGTTACCTATACAAATGTATTGCCGCCATTTCATTCCTCTACAACTATTTTTTCGTGGTGTTGGGATTTTCTTTTCCGTCAGTGTATAAACATTATTTAATTTATATATTGGCATGTTAATTAGCTTGAAATGTATGAAAACATTTCAAGAGTAATTCCACATTTATGTTCTAACTATAGATTACCTATATATTTTTGAGTTTTATGTTGTTTTTTATTATATAATTATGTGTTTCAGTAATTGAACTAAAGCCAATGTAAAAATCAGTTTTTCTCAAAATCAGTATAACATAATGTACATAAAAAAAAAAGTTTTGTGGAAATTAAACCTGGTTCGATTTTCAGTGAGAGTTTTGGTGTTTCAGTATTTATCTGTGATTCTAAGTTTCTTATTAGCTGCAGCAGATATAATTTTCAACATTCTGTGTTCTGTATTAAGTTCGCTTAAGCCTGTATGGAGTTGTTTGTTGTAGATTACAGGTTGAACAAACTTACGGTTTCACTAGATTTTAAGTAGGAGCGTTTGGATCGTGTGTCCTGGAAAATTATCCTGAAGTCCTGGAAAAGTCCTGGAATTCTGTGATTGGAAAAGTGTATGAACCATGTAGCAAGCAATGTCTTATACAATTTTTCAGTGATCTGAAATGTTTTTCTGTCTTGGAATAAGTTTCCATCTCATGAAGGCTCTAGTTTAAGCAAGTTTCACACTGCCATATTTGCAGATGCACAGATGGGAGCATATGTTTACCAAAATGATACCTTCATTAGCACTTTTTTTTTTTTTTTTTTTGAGATGCTAAAAATTAACAAATAATGTGTTTTGTTTACGTGAGTTATTTTCACCATTTTGGAGCATTTAAACACCTTGTACTTCTGACAATGCTGTTTTTAATTGCAAAATTCAATCTGAAATAATTGTAGGCTTTGTTTTTGGTCATTAGATAACTGGTATATAAAACAGAAAAAATATGAAAAACAGAAAAAATATATATACTCTTTTTAAGCCTTATGCATATGTAAAATGTCTTAAATGCTGGTAGCTAAGCTATTGTTTATGTACAGACCTCAAAAAAAAAAAAAAAAAAAAAAAAAAGCCCCACCCCTTAACTTTGGAACCATTTGCTGCAGATAGACAAATAAGGTACCGTTGGAAAAAGCACTCGAAGGGAACTATCACATGATGTGAAGAAAAGTGCTAATTAAGCTAATTAACATGCTAATTAGTTCACTGTTTCCAAATTTTTCCATGTAAGGGGTGTTATTTATTGCGCATTTTATTTAGCACATGGAAAAACCCTTAAATTTTAAAGATCGTCCAAATCGTATAATTAATAGCAAAGATATTTGCAAATAAAGTTAAAGGGGGGCATCCGTATATGTACATCAGAGAAACACACCTGGAATATTTCTTTCTCTGCAAGAACAGTGATAATGCTGGAAAGTCAGCGTCTTGCCCGAACCTCAGACAAATTGAATGCAGAGTGCAGACGTGCAAAGGCCCTGACAGTGATTTGTACGGTAACTTGGGCCATCCAGGGATGAAGTTCATTTACTCTTGTCGTTTCCTTCATAACAACTTCATTTATTCATGCTAATGACTTGAACTAATATTAGAATAAACAGTATATATTTTTCTAATAATGGAAAACCCGAATCTGTGCAAGCTGAAATTAAATTTGTTATGAATATTCTTGTTTTTGATCCTTACACTTTCTCAAGGCACTGAGTATTCGCGTATGACTGAAACGTTGTTTCATAATAGAAAATTGAAGCAGAACTATGAAATCCGATTTTTTATGCTTTCCAACCGTAGGTTGAAGAAGCGTATATGCTCCAACTTTGTCAGTCTGTCTCTGTCCGCACGATAACTCGTGTAAAAATGGTTCGATTTTGATGAAATTTTAGTATGTGGTAGGGGACAACCTGGGGACGAACCCTATTGAAAACGGGGGAAATGGAATCAAAGGTCAAAACATAGGAGCGGGATCCATTCCATCATCCTTATGCATCATAACTTACATAAAAATGCTTTGATTGTGACAAAACTTTGTCATGTTGTTCCAGAGGTACACTGAACCAGTTCTGTTAAATATCATCAAAATGGGATGAAAGGTCAAGGCACAGGAGTGAGATTTATTCCACAGTCATTATCCTCATAACTTGAGTAATGATTTCTGGAGCCACCCCAGTGGCGCAGTAGTCTAAGCAACGGCTTCTGATCATTCATATGAGATGGGCCCGGGTTTGAGTCCCGGTGAGGCATGGATGTTGTGTTTGTCTTACGGCACTGGCTCTCTCCCTTCCCTGGAGTCAGTGGCCCTAAATTAGGGATGGGTGACTACATATAGCCCCATCGAGTTGCTCACAGTGATCGTTAAACACTCAATCAAAAAAAAAAATAAAAAAAAATTCTGGTATGAGGAAAGCGTATCAATGCATTGCATGATTTTACTAACTTGTTTAGAACGTCTTTTGTAAAAAAAGATCGTATTTGTGTTATCGGTTTGTCCGTACGTCCGTCTGTGGACACCATATCTTTGCATCTATTAGTCCGATCTGATTTTTTGCATTGGTAAGCTTCAAATGTGCGAATGATGATCATTTATTTTGTTTTTTGTTGTGTAAACGCAGATGATATCGAATTCAAAACACATTTTATTTATTACATATACATTTGCTTAGTTCTAAACATCCAATTAAAAAAATTCTTTTACCTTTCGATTCCAATTATGTCGAAAAGCATTTCAGGTCACGCTTTCAAGTTATGCATAGATTTTACACTACGGGGCGTAAAAGTAAACTGCGTTTTCTCCGATATCTGTACTTTTAAAACTCCAATTTGAGAAATTCTTTCTTCAGTGGATACAGCTACTGATGGGAAATCTTTTGCATACAATTTATAATCTTTGGTAAAGAACAGTTTGGCCCACCACGGAGTGTAAGTGTTAATATCTGCTTCTGATGTATTTACAGCAAAATCTGAGCTTTTAAAATCTGGATTTAAAAAGTTCCTTCATCGACCGGTACCATTCATGTCGATAAATGTTTTCGGAATTTTTCTTCTTAAAATAATGCATGGTTTCTCCGCCAGGGAGCGTTGATATATATAATATTTTTGTTAATGTCTGTGCTTCTAAGAATCCGAAGTGAAAAATTCCTCTCTTGTTGCATATAGTTTCTGATGCGAAATGATTTTCATATAATTTCAAAATTTTCAAGTAATTCATAGACTTTCTGCTGGGAAGTGTAAAGATAAATTGCGTTTTCCCCAGATATCTGTGCTTCTAAAACTCCAATTTGAAAAATTCTTCCTGTTTCACATACAGCTACTGATGGGAATGTCTTTCATATAATTTCTTATATTTTAGTAAAGAATACTTTGGCCACCAGGGTGCATAAGTGTTTATTTCTGCTTCTGATGTAATTGTATCTAAATCTGAGCTCCTGAAAACTCGATTGAAAAAATGCTTTAGTGGACCCATTTCACTTCCTTTGGGAAACATTTTCAGAATACTCTCTTCTTACAACAATGTATAGTTTTTCCGCCAAGGGGCGTAGATACATGCCTTGTTTTTGTCGATATCTCTGCTCCTAAAAACTCCTAAGTGTCCGATTTTAAAAATTATTTCTTTGTTTGAAAGCATATCTGCTGCTAAATGTTTCTCACGTAATTTAAATTTTTTCTTAGCACAGAAGTTTGCCAGTAAGCTCTTATTTCCGTTTACAGCAATATTTGACGGACTAAACCCCCGATTGAAACACTTCTTTCTACGGTCAGATACTACTAAATGTGCAAACTCTGTGAGCGTATTTTCTTACCAAATTAATGCAAAATTTCGCTGCTAGGGGATGCCAATGTTTTTCTTAATATCTCTGCTCTTAAATGTGCGATTTAAAAATTCTCTCAACATCGGATGCCATTTATCTTGTGGAACACTTTAGGTTAATATTTGAGGAGTTTTATAGTTCACAGTTCTGTCACTAGTTTGTGCTATGTATACAGCTGCAAACAGTTCTATCACTGTTTGCAGCTGTATCTTTGCTTCTAAAAACCCTATTGAGAAATTGCTTTTTTTACTGTATGCCATTCACGACAATAGATATGTGTAACATTATCCTCTTTAAATAATGCACAGATTTCCCACTAGGTGGTGTAAATGTCAACAATTTTTTCCCCGCTATCTCTGCTTGCGGGAGACGTATTTGAAAATTTGAAAAGTTCTTTTTCCTTAGCATAGCTTTTTCCATGAAGAATATTTTAAGCCTCCTTTCAACTTTCCTGTTATGCAAAATTCTTGAGCTAGAAGGCTTAGAGTTATATCATGTTTCTTTCTAAATTTGTTCTTTTAACTGTTCGATTTGAAAATTTGTTTGTCTCCGATGTTCTTCTGCTATGAAAAAATTTTTGTGCTCTATTTGTTAATTTTTGTAACGTACGTTTTAGACAATGGTAGAAGAAATGTAGCTGCTTCTTTTTTTTTTTTTTTTTTATTATTGATTGCAAAAATCCGGTTGATATTTTCTAACTGGTTGCATTAACTTTGAATAACTTTGAAAATTTTAATTCACATCAGAAACGGTTCAAAAGATGTGCTCATTACAACAGAAAAGTTGGTGTCATCATTCTTTTTATTTCAAATGTTTGGAAGGCAAAAATACAGAAAATGAGGATGTAAATATCAAATATAACTGGAAATACGTATAAAACTCTAATGCTGCTTGTAATTAGTCACATATTACGAGAACCAGCTGAAAAGTCCACGTTCGAGCTGGGCACAGCCACACATGAACACGGGGTCCAAATAGTCCAAAGTAGGGCAGGGAGGCTGTTTTCGAAGTTTGACCTAATGAAATAAACCCTCAAATATAGTTTATGCTCTACTATGATATACCGAACCGTGAAAAGGTTGTTTGTCACAATGATTTAAGTCGTCAACTCTTATATATATATGCCATGGAATATATAAGGACTGGCACTTCTGTTAACCTACTAAATGGATACAGATTAATATTTATGTGCACCAAAATACATATCACATGTTTAAAGTCAAGTTTCACTTACCCAAAACCCACTATTTAAGTAAATTAGGGCATTAGTACAGTTAAATAGATGCAGATGCTTGAGCCATGCCATATTTCAAGAATTTCTTTTCTAGCTGTCCATGGCATTTTGGAATATATAGCACATCAAAGTGTTTTCAGTGGAACACATTGAGAAAAGGTTGACAACTCATTCGGAACAGATTGAAAAAGTAATTCCGGAAAATTTATTCGCAGTGTTCTACGACAGTGTTCCATGCTTTTGCCACGGAATGTCCTGAATGTGTTATGTAAAAATACCAGTATCTTCTATCATAAAACATTTTATGGTGGAAAGAGCTTTGATAACACATGCAGAACAGGTTGATACGCATTCGGAACACTTTGGCAACATATGAGGAACGCAAGGATCTCCCAATTTTTGGAAATGGCTTTCCCAAAATGCTGCGAAAGTGTGCGATCTATTCCAAATGATTTGTCATTTTCTACCTCAAAAATTCACTTTTCTTTCATAGTTATCATGCTTAACATATGAATTAATGGGAACAGCAATGTCTTGTCATTTAAATTTGCACCTCTCATATATTAATTCCACGTGTCAACTGAAAAATTTTCTTTGTTCAAAAGTATGAACGTTTCTCCCATTTTGTCACCCACAGTGGATGCGTATACCACTTTGCTTTTTTGTTATAGTAACAAAAACCGATTTTCAACAGCTGCTGTCATGACGCTGTTTCATCTAAATCATTCTGATATGACGTCACAGATGCATTACATCATATGATAAACGTCACATGATCAACTCTTTTGAAACAAGAAAGCGTTATGTCAGGAATTTTAGTTCCACTTTGTCATTCATAAACGACATACAGAATTTTTCATTTAGAATCCTATTGTCTGTCTGCTAACCCATTTTATAGCCACTTCTGGCTATAGGTATCTCCCAATTCTTTATTCGGGAGGGTAATTGTCTAATTTCCCACGTTGACCAGATGACTTGGGAAAATTCATTTTTCTGCTACTGCCAGCATGAGGAGAAACAGACAAATTGCATCCGGGAGCAACTGGCTGTGGAAAATCCAGAAAAAACCGCAGACTAGATGGCCGGCAGGTCTGAGATTCGAACACCCGAGAAGAATTCTGTTGTATGAAACTTAATTTTAAGATTTCCCTTGCGAACCTAAAATGTTTATTTTAGATTATCAAACCAGTTTCCTTTCTCATTTAAGTCTAAAAATTGAGAGTTCCAATAAAGTAGGTAACAGTGTGTTTTTAATTATTTCATGTGCATGATGAAGAAACATGATTTGGGAACTTTCGTTTCCTTTTTTCTTAAACTACGAAATTCCCAGAAGATAATAATTTTTTTTCACAGAGTGTAACTAGTTAATATTTTATTTATATTTGTAGAAGAAATGAAAAAGAAAAGAAAAATGCAATTAGATCGATATTAAAGTACACTAAGTAAGCTTAATGCTCCAAATGCTACTGATTACGGTTATTTTCTTAACTGGTAGTTGAAAACGACTAATGCCGAAGAGGCAATTTGCGTGCAGATCAAAGCTACACATGTAGATTAGGCTTCTGTATTGCAGTGAAAGACAGTTCTGTTTTTTATATTACGGACAGTTTAAACAGCATAACTACAATGGAATATATCAATGAATCGAAACAATATGTAATTACATGCGTATTATACTATAATTCAAGACAGAATGGACACAAGAGCAGATCTGCAATATAAAAAAAAAAAATCGGGCGCACGGGTTCACTCGCGCAGGAAACAATTTGCAGTTTTCATTTTCATGACCACAGTTTCATAATTTAATGAAGCTGTAAAGGTATTTATGTAAAAAATATACAGAAAACGCATACGAAGCTTTCGTTTTGTGGAACGTACTGTTTTTTTTTAGTTTTTGAATTAAACAATATAAAAGAGTCAGCTATGTAACCAATAGGAAAAAATTAAATATGTAAATACATGAACTGTGTTGTAAGTTGAGTTATTTTTGTGCAAAACTTTATCTTATGATGTTCATCATTAAAAGTTGCAATTCTGAATTTAGGGGTATAACATTATTACTGCTTCCTTCAACCAACCACGTAGAAACACTTTCTCCTAAACGTTTCTCAGTATTGTGTAATAAACCATTTTACAGTAAGTTGAGGAAAATATGTTTTTTTATGCACAGCCCCTTAATTGACGTATGCTTGAGTTTTCGCTATATCTCTGCAAGGTTTTAAGCTACCATGCAGAAAATTTGGATTTAAGGGTTTAATAATATCTCGCATCCAAAGGACTATTAACCAGATATGGTCATAATTCATTTTTTTTTCATGATCATATTTCATAATTTGTAATTCTTTTAATATACTCTTTCTGTTTTTGTATAGTGGCTCATATTATCTGGGCCTCTTTGTGTTTTACTGTTGCAACACCGAATCGCTGTATCTGTTCTCGATTAAATGATACAAGTCAAAAACAACTTTGGCGGTTTAACATTAGCGGCATCTTTTTTCCATAGCTCACTGTACACATATTTATTGGTCGATTCATATGAAATTTGGAATTTAAGGGTTTAATTATGTGCTGAATAGAACGCGCGTAAAATAATATACCTCTGATATGGAAAAAATCAGAAATAGAGAGCTAATTAGCATATTAATTAGTTTAATTAGCATGTTTCTTCACATCATATAGTTCACTTCAAGTGCTTTCCAATGGTACTTTACTTGTTTGCATGCGACAAACGGTTCAAAAGTTAAGGGAGTGGCTCATGTTTTTTTTTTGTTTTGTTTTTTGAGGTCTGTATTGTATAATTTATGTAATTATGCATGCATTCAATTTTCAATGCATGGAACTATAAGAGTTGTATCGAAAGTAATGCAGAAGTGGGCATAACTTTCTTATTAATTGACAGAGGTTGTTCAATTTGCATATGTTGGTAGAATAACTCTTCCTCTATAGAAGTAACCCTTCTTCTTCATTACTGGTAAATGATGGATTCCAAGCAGAAGCAACATGCCTTCAATGAGTTCTTGATAAAAAAAGGGTGCAGGCTGTCCAACATCCACAGAAGGCTACAGAATGTTTACGGAGACTACACCATTGACAAGAGCAATGTACACAGATGGATGAATAAGTTTAAAGAAGAGGAAACCAGCATTGAAGACAAACCAGGTAGTGGGATACCATCATCTGCAACCACTGACATGAATCATCAGTAAGTGGATGAATTGATTCACGTTGAGAGATGAGTCACAATCCGTGAACTTGTTGCATGATTGGACTGTGGTCACAATGCCATACAGAACATGGTAGAAGACTTAAAGTATTGGAAAGTGTGAAAAGTGGGTACCTCTACAGTTGACATTTGATTTGAAGGAGAGAAGGATGGAAGTTTGATCTGATCTTCTGGAAGCATTTGAAGCCAATGAAGACACATGTTTTTCTGATTTGGTGATGGGATGAAATGTGGACGTATCTTTACAACCCAGAAACAAAGAATCAATCCATGGAATGGTGTCACACCTCTTCACCAAGGCCTAAGAAGTTCAAGAGCCAGTGATCAGCACAGAAAGTCAGGGTGGATGTTTTTGGGATGACAGGGGTATAATTTTCCTTGATTTTCTGGAACGTGGCCATACCATCACCAGCGAGCAGTACAGTGAGACACTTAAGAAGCTTAGCAAAGCCATAAGAGGAAGAGACTGAACAAGAATCTGAAAAGAATCCACATTCGCCATGACAATGCGAGACCACACAAATCTTTGGCATCAAATCAAGCAATCAGCAAATTAGGCTGCTCAGTGGTCTCACATCCACCATACAGTCCAAATCTGGCACCCTCTGACTTCCACCTGTTTGGTCCAATAAAGGACAGTCTCTGGGAACAAAGATTTGATGACACAGACAAGGTGAAAGTGGCAGTGAAGAAGTGGGTACAACAGTCCACAACTGAATTTTTCAAAGAGAATTTGATAGTTGGGTTCAACGATGGCGCAAATGTATTGCTTGTGATGGAGGCTATGTTGAGTAGTACCTTTGTATAGAGAAAGAGTTACTCTACCAACATATGCAATTTGAACGGCCTCTGTTAGTTGACAAAAAAGTTAGGCCCACTTTTGCAGTGCTGTCGGTACAACCCTCGTACATGCATTCAATTTTCAGTGCATGGAACTATTACATGGATTACTGATCACAACTTGTGTTATAGTCCCATGCATTGAAAACTAGATTCATGTAAATATTACATAAGCATATGTCAACATGAAATTGTTTTTATAGTTACAATGATATCTTTTCGTAGCAGTTTGTGAAAAAGTGGAAATACTGCAAGAACAAAAGCATTTAACATCTGGTGATAATTCTACTGACATGTTAAATTATTTTTTCATGTAAATTGACTCATGATATTTCATGTCTTTATAAACATCTCATATACAAGTGTGCTTTTACAGACTTATCAGGAGCTACATATCAGATTAGATCACTTTTCTTTATTTGCAGGAGAAAAATTATGAGTTTTGTGATATCTGTAATGTAATCTGCAGCCCAGGTAATCTTTTCCCTGTATCTTTGTCCATTTTTTCTGATTTTGTTATTATATGACTCTAATTTTTGATGACAATTGTTTTTATCCTGTTAATCAATGGATGAGAGTTCTAACATTTTAGTTTTCTGATAAGTTTCATAGAAATATAAACCCACTGGATAATTACTGTGAAACATGTATATTTGATTTGCTTTTCATACATCATTGTGTGGAACTACTGTAAACTTAACAGGGGATATAAAAAATGATTTGAGCCATAAATCATATATATGTAGAATGCAGCATAGTGCAACCTTACCACTTGAGTACTGTTCAGTGGCAAATATGTGTTTACTGCAATGGTTCCGACCATTGATATGAGTGGCAGAACCCTCTTTGCATATGACATGATAGCCAGTTGTTGTATTGCATTGGATATCCCCTACATTTACAAAACATTGGCCTTGGACATCCAATTTCAATGGAGGAGATAAGCAGAGGTTTTAAGGTGCAAAGACTGGTGAACATGGCACCTCTGGCTTAACTGCAATAATCTCCACACAGAATTCCAGCACCATCACACCTGTGTCACTTGGGGAGTGTGGAGGGTGGTTTTTTATCACATTGTGACGTCTTGGTGGATTAATCCTGGTGCCATGGCCTGGAGTCATTGGGATAAAAATTACGTCATTAGAAAATTTGTAGTTGCTTACGTCATTAGAAAATTGTAGTCGCTCACGTACTGAAGTTAGAAATTATGATTGTATAAATTGTTTATTATGTAAAGAAAATTGTTGTGTATTTTATTTGTATAAATAGGAATTTATTAAGTGAGTTATGATTGAGGATCTGAGAGTGGAAGATTCTTATATGCAAAAATGTACCGGAGCTGACGCCCCTCGTAGGGGAGTGGCCTGATTGGAGCTCAGGATCTCTTGGCACTATATATTGGTGATTTTTTGTTTCTCGTGGCTGCTGCTGCTGGTTCCTTTTTCTTATGGGATCGTTGCACATTTGCTCTGCGTGTAGCATGCAGGGGCAGAAGTTGTTTTCCGTTCTGCCAGGACTCAGAACCTTTACCTGATTGTTCTTGAGTATCAGAAGCAGCGAAGTTGCTGTGCATTCTGCTAGTGAAGTTGATTCCGTTCTGCCATGCTGCCAGGATTCGGAGCCTCTACCTGATTGATCTTGAGTAACAGAAGTAGTGAAGTTGCTTCCGTTCTGCCATGCTGCCAGGATTCGGAACCTCTACCTGATTGGTCTTGAGTATCAGAAGTAGTGAAGTTGCTTCCGTTCTGCCATGCTGCCAGGATTTGGAACCTTTACCTGATTGTTCTTGAGTATCAGAAGTAGTGAAGTTGTTTTCCGTGCTGCTAGGATTCAGAACCTTTACCTGATTGTTCTTGAGTATCAGAAGTAGCGAAGTTGCTGTGCATTCTGCTAGTGAAGTTGCTTCCGTTCTGCCATGCTGCCAGGACTCGGAACCTCTACCTGATTGATCTTGAGAGTCAGAAGCCGTAAAAGTCGTCCCGTCTTTTTCATTGTCGAGAGAGCATGGAGTTGTGTGGGACTTTTCTTCTCATTTGGCCTAATGTGTGTGGGCTGAGCCCGTCAGAGGAATATCATTAGATCCCAGTACGTGAGTGTAAAGTTCTTTTTTTTTCCTTTTGTATAATTAATAGTTGTTGGCAGAGTTTATGTTGGGCTGTAGCATAATTGAAAGTTATTTGACATTAGTGTATTTTCATGGGGTGTTTTTTTTTTGCATGTTTTATTATTGGGAGTTTCAAATTAATAGTATTTTCATGCCCAGAGTTGATATTCTTGTGTTTTGGGGTGTTTATGTGCTTTAATCTTGAATGTTGTCTCAAGAAATGACAAGCTGATAATTAATGGGGTTTAAATATTTAGTGTTATTGGAATTGTATTGCCTGTTTTGTGTGATAAAATAATTGAAGCAAACGGAGTGAACATTTACAGTATGTTGGAATTTAACTTCAGTTTAATGTGTTCTGAAATAATTGATTTGTATTGGTACTAAAATTATTGAATGATATAAAAGGAGTTTAGCAGAGTAATTTGTGTATGAATTGTTATTTGTTTTTGTAAGATTATTTCAAAATCTGTCCACTGCACTTAACGTCCTAGTCGTGGGTTCGAATCCAGAGAGAGACAGATTACCGAGATAGTTAGCTGGGCACAGTAAATTTTGGTGGGGAAGTAATGGCTAGAAACGTTGCAACATGTCTTACACAAGACCTTTTGTACTTTATGCTATTATCTTTTTCTCATGCAAACATTCCTGAATCTAGTACTCCCATGATTTCTTGGTCTTCCTCTACCTTTCTTCCTTGCCACTTGGGCTGAATAAATTCTCTTGGGAAGCATCATTCTTTCTCACCACTCATTCTTTCAACATGGGCAAACCACCTAAGAATATTTTACTATAACACATTACACCACATCTCATATACAAAACTTTTACTCCTCATAACCGCCATTTCCAAAAATTGTTTCCCTTTGTTAATTTCAAAAACAGTTCACTGGCAACAGTCTTTGTTTATTCATCTGTTAACACCCTTAAAACAGATTTCGCCCAGACTTGTTATATTCTTAGTACTTTGGAACAAAGTTCTGGGGTTATTTATAGGAGATACTGTATTCAGTTGCTATATGATGGGTGGTTATCTGGTAAGTGGAGTGCATCAGTTGTTTCACTTTGGCAACCTGTACATCTCTTTGAAATGTGGAATTGAATATTCTTCCAGTGAATCCCTGTTTACTCTTAAACTAGTGATACAAAGCTGATTCCATCACAAGTAATAATGATAAATGACTCTTTATAAGTACATGGCAGGCATACAAACATGTTATTTCCAGCACCTTATTTCTTTGTTTTCTCTGTTTAGCCATATCCTCGGAAAACTTTAAAAATTGGTTCCTGAGCTTCAGTTGTTTGGAAATTTTGTAGCTATTGATGGTGTAATGGTAACATACTAAAAGAAAAACAACAGAAATTGGAAAATGCAGGTTTGATACCCACCCAAGGGATGTGTACCTTTCAAGTTTTCTCAAGAGGTGGCTACATGGAAAACAGAGAAAAGAGGTGCTTCTGTACCAAAAACAATGAACTAATTTCTTTAACATTAATGCCCTAAACAGTGTTCATGGCTTGAAGCATTTCTTCATCAGCCTTTCCAAGCTAGCATGTGTATTCAATTTTTGCTTTTTATCAACATCTTAACATGTATGGATGGTCCATACATGCTGCTTCGCCTAAGCACTTTCATCATCCAATTGACATAATTTTCCTTGTTGCTATGTCATGAGTTAATTACATAAAGTTGCACTAGCACCTCCTACAAACTATACTGGTGTAGGATGCTCCCTCCCCTTTCATATTTCTTGTAACTTTTTCATATTCCTAAATGCCATGTATACTCGCATATTAGCCGATCTTGTGTATTAGCAAACTGCTGTACTTCAAGCGCTAAAAATTTGTGAAAAACCTTGACCCGCATATAAGCTGACCTTAAATTTCAAGATTTTGGAAAATATATTTATTGAAATGAATTGTGTAAATTTCTGACATCATCTTCTGTAAAAACCTTCAACGTACGATTCACTTTTGGAGTTTCCAAAAACTACAGTAACATCCATTACATTACTTATGTAGCATTTTTTGAGATAATTAATAACTATTTCTGCTGAAATTGCATCCCACAATTTTTTCGTCCAAGGAGGAACACGGCTGTGTTGATCTTCTTTCAAGTTTTATACTCTTTTCGTTAAACACTATGTCTTTGTTATTCAATACCGCAGATGGCTTTTGCCAGCATGCAACATGCATGCCTATGCTTGCTGTGAAAACCCAAGAGAAGAGAGATGCCTGATTGGCTGTGGCGCACCCAACCAGCTAAGTGATTTACGCAGTGTTGATGGTGTCCCGCGATGGCACATCGGAAGTAATGAGGTATCCCATGTTTGGAAGCAAGAAATTTCAGAGTCTCAATTTGAAACAGGATTAGGTTCTCACTTATCGCATTAGCAGCACCTATTCTCGCAGGAATTCTACTATGGTGGAAAAATCAGAAATGATGCCACTCACGTTTTCATCATCAGGAATGATGCAGCAGTATGATGTGAAAACGTTTGAAAGAGGCCATCTCCTAAGGTGAGCTGATATGAATTTAATTTTCCGGTTTCTTTTTAACTAAAATATTTTATAATGCTGTTCAAAGTGTAATTTTGTTCATCTCGAGTGATATTTGACTGAAAATTGAGTGTGTTTTAGGTTGAGTTATTTGTGGGATGAAAGTTGCATGTTTGTGTCTTGAGTGTTGTTGAGTTTTTTGTACTGGTTTTATGTCAGTAAAATTTTAAAAGTTACTTAGGATTTAAATTATGGGTTTAGTGTTTGTAAAGTGTGAGAGGAAATAGTGATAATCTTAGCATATCCTCATGTCGGGAGTCGGACCTAATTCTGTAACCACATGTATAAAATGTTAGCTAAAATGTAGGACTCCTTGACATGAATATGATAGGTGAGTAGCCTACAGTAATTTATTGATCCTCTAATCCTTTGTATTGTATCCCAGGGATTAAAATAAAATAGCCCTTTTTCTTCATAGGAATTAACATTCTGTGGAATGCACATACATACAAGTAAAGTTTAATAAGAATTAAAATTGCTGATTCTGCATATCTATATTGTAAATACATGTATAAGTCTTGATTTCTTAGGTTGCCTTCAAAGTACTGTTGACTGATAAGTTGCTCAAAAACTTATGTAATAGCTGTAAATGTGCCAAAAATTGAAATTGCATGTTGTTTAGAACATTCATATCAGAATGTTCTAACTATTGAACTTCATGTGTGTTATACCTTTGAATCAAAATTTTAGTTTTCAATGAAGGCCTTTCCAATGAAATTACCATTAAAAAGTATTGTGAAAAACATTCTAAGTAAACGATCGAACTCATTTATTTTAATTTTTTTTAAAATCGGGAGATAACCATTTATTTAGAACATTTTTTGCTATTTTCTATTGTAATTCCATTGTGAAGGCCTTCATTAAGAACTAAAATTTTTGTTGATTCCAAAGTACAACCCACATGAACTTTATAATAGTTAGTGTTATGAGTGCTCTAAAGAACCTGTAATTATTGACTGAATATTCCTATCCCAGTACCATATGTAGCTGTTAAATAAGTGCAAAAAGCCATCAATAACAGTCTGAATGCTGCATTAAGTTTTTTATGACTGGAAAATTGTTTCCTTTTGCACATACTTTCCCCACATGGGGATAACTGGTTTTACAGTTATTTGGGGAGTAGTGCCCCACGGCCTGAGCTGACCTTGTGATGGATTACCTTGCTTTATCGTCTTTGTGCGATTACATCACCGCAAGGACAACTGTTCATCCAGCTGATGGGGAGTGGCGACCCCACGGCCCGAGCCAACATATATTGTATGATATTTTCCCATTTTTTTAGCTTTTGTTGTTATCTTGAAATGCACCCACCTCAGTTGTAGGTTGTAGGTTGCTGAGGTTGTGTTTATGCGCCAGCACCGGAGTTCAGTTTGTTGTTCTTTTTCCTTCTCCCTTTTCTGTTCCTCCTTCATTTTCCCGGGCTGGTTAGCTAGAACTACCTGCACGTTTGCCGTGTGCTGGGATCTGTAAGGTGGGAAAGGGGATGCTGGCGACTGAGGTTCCTGGGTGTTGGAGTGTAGTTGTCGCCAGCTACCAACACTCCTCTTTGCCCCCTGCTTCACCCTAAACAGGCAGCTAGGAACTAACCCACTCCTAGTCAATTAAGTCCAGACTTCTATTGGCTTGCCGTTCTGTACGACCGGGTGAGTCTGATGATAGTGTGGGCATGCTAAAGGGGTGTTACCAAGACAAGGGGAAGTCGCACTACTCGCCGAACCCATGCCTGCCCTATCAACTTGCTATATCCGCCGCTTAACCCTATAGCCGTGTCCTGCATCCATTTAGGCTAGCTGACCCCAGGCTCTCCTTGTTGGGATCGGTGGTGGGCAGGGAAGTCAGCGGACAAATTCTTTCTTTTTCTTTATGGATTCCAATAATGTTTCCCAGGAGGCCAAAAGTAAATGTCGTATGGAGGAAGGTTCAGCCCCTTCTTCCAAGAAACAAGTTCCTGATTCTCCTAATGCTTGGTTTTTCTTCATTCACTCCTTGGACCTTACCAAGCCTTTAAGTGTCAAAAGTCCTTTTTGGATAAATAAGGCATTACAGTCTATAGCAAGCTCTTCGAAGAGCGCCAAGAAGCTTCCATCTAGAGATCTTCTCGTGAAGACGTCAACTACTGCCTACAGTACCACACTTCTAAACACTACATCGCTGCTAAACAACACCCCATGGCTACCTTAATACATCTCAAGGTGTTGTCTCCTCTCAGTACTTGATTGAATGTACTGAGGAGGAGCTTTAGAACTGAGGAGTCAGCACGTTAATGGTGTGTGGCGCATCCTCTTTCGGCGGATTGGGCAGTTAGTCTCGTCCCATAACAGCATTTTGACGTTTGACACACCATCCCTGCTTACGTCCATCAAGGTAGGGTATCTCCACCTTGAGGTACGTCCACACATCCCAAACCATCTGAGATGTTTTAAGTGTCAGAACTATGGTCACTCTCAGCAGTCTTGCAGGAGTTCCCCTCGGTGTGGATGCTATGGCACCACAGAGCGCCATTTACAAGATTGTGTGGCTGAGGTTGAATTTTGTGGGAACTGCAAGGGTTCCCATTCAGCATCAGCAAAGGAGTGTCTGAGGCAGATGGAGGGAAGAGAAATCCAATGGCTGAAAACGGTTAAGAATATTTCTTACCCAGAAGCCAGAAGGAGGGTGATCCCCGTTAAACGTGTTCTGCGATCGGACGAACAGTGGTGATCTCCAAGAACACAGTTGCTGTCCAAACGGATGTCCAGATCCCTGTAAAATGTCCATACCATCTGGATGGTATTATTGCAGCTGGGCTGGAAGCACTCCAGGCACGTGTTAGGAGTCTAAAAGCAATGCCCACCACTTCACCGACGCGGGCTACTAACATCACCAGCATTAGGATTTGCAGCACTCATTCTGGATTGAAAAAGAGCAGAAGGGTACCATTTCTCCAAACTCTCATCCTAAAACGCAACATCAGGGTGCTTCACTCTAAACTCATGGGACAAAGTATCGTCTCGTATTGCCACCAGATAAAATGCCTCCACAGCTGGTTCACAGATGGACACTGACCTCGTTTGAGTGGTCGATTTAGTTCATTTTCTTTACATCTACTTTTCTCTCTCTTCTAATCATCAGTTCCATTTTTCAGTGGAACTGTCGTAGTTTTCAGACGAATTGACGACATGAAACATCTGCTCTTTTTGTACTCTACGGTGTGCCTTTATCTACAGGAAACAAAACTTAAAACCATCAGACCTGCTTTCAGTTCGAGGCTACAGTGCATTTCAGAAAGATAATGTATCAGAAGATATTGTAGGGGGGGGAGTTGCTATTCTTGTCCCTCACAGTGTTCCCGTTTCTCCCGTTACTGTCTCCATAACTTTACAGGCCATGGCGGTTTGTATTTCCATGCCTGTGTCTCTTTCTGTTTGCAGTGTCTATCTGCCACCAGATAAGGACATAAATGTCTCCATTCTGGAGAGTGTGGTTGATCAGCTCTCTTCAGCCGTTCTTCTAATGAGCGACTTCAATGCCCATAATACTTTGTGGGGTAGTGTCAGCATCAGTATGAGAGGCCGTAGAATCGAGTCTCTTCTGTCCTCGTCCTCTTTGTGCCTTTTTAACACTAGTGCTGACACCTATTAAGTCTGCAACTTAATTCTTGGCCCCTAACCACAAGCGATCATAGAACGTCGGCAAATGCAAATAGCTGTGTGCAATAATGGCTGATTGCAGTGCCATCCAACAGCTTTCCAGGCAATCTTACCCGCTCACAGCTGTAGTGACAGAAGGGACGAAAGTTGACGGTGAAAGAAATGTCGTTCAAGAAGCAACATTTGAGGCACTGCCTCCTGTTTGCGTTTCAGCTGAAAAAAAGTGCCCAGCAAATGATCTGTGCTGCTTTGGGTGAGGCTGCTGTGTACTACAGTATGTATAACAGGGTTCCCACGCTACCTGGAGAACCGGGAAATCAGGGAATTGTCAGGGGAAAAAATATTGGCTCAAAAAGTCAGGGAAAACATGAATTTTCGTAAAAAAATCAGGGAATTTTGAAATTTTATTTTGTAAGTCAGGGAATTTGGGGAGTTTCTAAAATAAAATACTTTTTCCTCTGTGTTTGATCTTTTTCCGTATTTAACATTTTGTTTAGTTCATTCCCAAGGACCGAACTGTAGGTTAAAGGGGAATGGGGGGGTGAAACTAACGTATTTGGCAGAGTTATCCGTCACTGAGCACTAGAAAAGGAATTCATTGCAGCCACGTGGGGAGGAAACCCCTACGGTGGCTACTAGGAAATGAAAAGGGTGCGTAGTGTTGGAGTGAGAGTGAAGCCTGTGGAGGGGTTACGACCAAAGCACTTCCTGCCCCCTTCCTGCCTTTGTTTGACTGCCAGACTAGGGATAAAAATGGTGAAAACTAAACTTTTTCTATTCTTCATGAAACTGGCTGAAATTTTTACATACACCATAATTGGTTAACAGAAGCTGACCTCTAAAATTTCGCGTGAATCGGTCAAGAACTTTTGAAATTATCCTTTATAATTTTTAATGGGATAAATCCTTAATGTAGTTACTGAGTGCCAACAGGAGCCAACTGAGTTATTGCTTTCTTTAACATTCCGAGACTCTTTTCGGAGTAAGTGTTTATGTTTCACTGAATATGTTGCAGAACGCTTTTCATTCTTTTTTTACTGCTATTTAGAAAGAAGTGTTCGTATTCTATTTTTTTCCCTCTTTTCTCTGCAAGAAAAGATTTCGCTTCAATGTTTGACTTTTAAGTTTGCGTGCTAAATATTTCAATGACTACATCTATTCCTTTTCAAATTTTTTTTATTTTGATATTTATTATAACCGCATAATAAAGTTATGAATTCACTCTCCGCGAGAAACGTGCTGCAGGATGACGAGCTTAAAATTATTTTTTAAAGCTTTTATCCGATTCGCTTGAAATTTAAGGGCCCCGTTCCTGTTAGTGATTTATGGAGTTGATTAAAGGTTCAGTCAGTTTTGCAAAAAATCTGCAAAAACATATTTTCAACATTTTTTATCACAGTCTCAGAACCCCATGTCGGATACTTGGTTATCAAACCAAAGCCTCTGGCCAATGCGAAAAGAGGGACTCCTGCTGGCGCGCATGCTTTTACCGTGATCAGAGAGTTTCTGCCAACCCCCATGTCACCCCCAAATAGTCGGCCACGTGGTGCCTGCCCGCCAGTATTTGCTCCCGTGCTTGCACCTTGCATAGAGTTTTCGACGGCGTTTGTGTCAAATTAAAGTAATCAGCGAATTGTGAGAGGTCTGCAAGGTTTCTGACTGGTGTAATTATGACTTCCAAGAAAACTCTATTTAATGTGGATTGGCTTGAAGAAAAACTTAACCCACAGTGGTCAGATGGCTGTTACCTGTTCAGGATGACCCATACAAAGCAAGATGTAAAGTTTGTTTAAGAAGTTTCAACTTGAGCAATATGGGCCACCAAGCGATTTTGAGCCATGAACGAAGTGCTAAACAGATAAAAGCTATAAGCCAGGCTTCTGCTTTTTATGCTGTTACAAATTTTTTTACATTGGATACTGCACCACTTCAAAGGGATTGTTCAGAAAAACAAAGTGGAACTTTAGGCAGTATGGCTGCTGCTCCTGATTTGATACCGTCCATGCCATATTCAGCAGATTTTGTAGCAAAGCAGAGTGGATCTTCATCCACTGTATCTCCTACTAATATTTCAATGTTGAACATCACTAGTTTTATGACAAAAGAGTGCATTTTAAGAGCAGAAGTAATTTGGGCCATGAAGCTTGTAATGTCAAATTCTCCATACAACTCTCTTAAAGATGCTAGCGATGTATTCCAGCATATGTTTATGGACAGTGATATAGCAAAAAAGATAAGTCTTGGTTCTTAAAGATGCTAGCGATGTATTCCAGCATATGTTTATGGACAGTGATATAGCAAAAAAGATAAGTCTTGGTGCAATAAAATGTCATATATAATTTGTTTTGGGCTTGCACCATATTTTTCTAAATGCTTATTATCAGAGATATCAGGTACTGAATTTGTCATATGCTTTGATGAAGCCCTTAATAAAGTAGCTCAGAAAGGGCAGATGGATTTGATTGTTATATTTTGGTCTAAGTCATTGAACCAGGTATGTACACGTTATTTGAATTCAGTATTTCTTGGCCATGCAAGAGCATCTGATCTCATTGAAAAGTTCCGTGAAGGAGTTTCAGAATTAGATTTAAATAAACTGTTGCAAATTTCAATGGATGGGCCCTATGTTAATCATAAATTTCTGCGAGTTATAAGGGAAGATTTGTTGGCAGAAAATGGATGTGATCTACTTGATCTGGGTTCATGTGGACTGCATGTGGTTCATGGAGCCTTTCGGAGAGGCCATGATGCTACTGACTGGAATTTGAATGATATCTTCACAGCTTTCTATCAGTTGTTCAAAAATAGCCCTGCACGGCGAGCTGATTATGTATTGATAACAGGATGTGAAATTTTCCCTCGTAAGTTCTGCCAAGTCAGGTGGGTCGAAAATGTTGCTGTGGCAGAGTGGGCCATTCAGATTTTTATCAACATAAAAAAGTACGCTGAAGAGACAAATACCTTGCCAAAAACTTCAACATGTGCACATGTTGCAGTAGCATGTAAAGATAACCTAATCCTTTCAAAGTTTGCATTTTTTTCATCAGTAGCTAATGTTTTGGAACCATTTAAAAAAAATTCCAAACAGCTGATCCTGTGATTCCATTTCTGTATGACAGTTTATGTGATCTTGTCCGGCAGTTGATGTCTAGATTTATAAGGAAAAAGGTGATGGAGGAATGTGCAATTCCAGAAAAATTGTTTAAGCTTGACGTAAGTGATAAGGTTAACCACTGTAAACTGCAAAATGTAGACATTGGTATTGCTGCTCATGGATATTTGATGAAAAGTAAAACTTCAGAGATTCAGAAAAAGGAATTCAGAGCAGAAAGCATGAAATTTTTAGTGGCAACCACACAGAAAATAGTAGAACGAGGTCCCACAAATTTTTCTGCTATCAAAGCAGTTTCAAGTCTGAATCTTTAGCTCATAAAGTCAAATTCAATAATTTGTGAAAAAAGAATGCATTTGCTGTTGCATATATTGCATGAAAAAAACAGAATATTTTCTGTTTCAGCAGATCGAGCAAAACAGCAATTTCAACAGTGGTGTAGCAGAGCAAAAACTGAACTGAAGGATGTGTTTACTGCATTCTCAGAAAATAACCGCCTGGATGCATTCTATTCTTCTTTACTTCAGGATAAAGAACATTTCAAGGAACTGTGGGTGGTTGTTGAATTGGTTCTTACTTTATCGCATGGAAATGCGCCTGTTGAAAGTGGTTTTTCAATTAATAAAGACATGTTGGTTGAGAATCTTCATGAAAAGTCACTTATTTCATTTCGTACAGTATACGATGCCATAAAGTCGCATAACGGAGTAGTTTCAGTGCCCATAACTGCAGAATTACTGCAGTATGTGAGGATGTCTCAATCAAGATATCAGCAAGCATTAGCAGTTCAAAGAGAAAGGAAAAATAAAGAGACACAACTCGTGAAAAAAAATTGCAAGGTGTCTGATCAGATAAGTATTTTAGTGCAAAAGAAAAGAAAGTTGTCTCATGAGGTTCTTTTGGAGACAGGAAAAATTGACCAGCAAATTCAGGAATTGTCAAAATTGATGTAACTGTGCATAAAACTAACTAGATTCCAGTGATTTCTTTTAGTATTCAGTGTAAAATTTATTGCAAGGAAGCAGTGACTTATTTTGTTTCACTTTACATGTGTAGTTATAATGTGTTTACAAAAACAAATCTGCCCAGATTTTTTTGTTAACCAGTTAGATCTCAATGATTTTAGAGTTGCCTTTGAACCTCAGTCAGTTATTTTCATATGAGAAAAAAAAACCCTCTGGGTACTGATAACTTAAAAACAGCAGTATTTCATCATTAGGTATGTTAATTATTCAGCAGGATAAGCCAAGACCATGCTGGTATGTGCAGAAAATTTCTTTTTCTTTATTATTAACTATATGTCAACAAAACAGTTTCCATATCATCTACTGTTTCGCACGTTACTAGAAATTCGAGCACGGGAAACACGTCCATATAATAAAAAAATTTTTATTTCAACTTGTCACTAATATTCCTTTTTTTGAAAAAAAGGAAAAAAAGGAAATATTAGTGACAAGTTGAAATAATTTTTTTATTATATGGACGTTTTTCCCATGCTCGAATTTCTAGTAACGTGCGAAACAGTAGATGATATGGAAACTGTTTTGTTGACATATAGTTAATAATTTCTGAAACCACGTAATATTTTCGACAAATGTTGAATAAAGATAATTCTTTTTCTTTGCTGTTCACCAATTTGTATTCCATATTTTTTAAATAAGAATGTAAACTTCTAAAACAAATTATATGACTCAGTAACTTGGGATAGGTATAATTGTAAGTATGTGCAGCATGTAATATGTTTTAGAATCTGTTATGAGTATCACTGTCTTGCATGTCAAAACACTGCATTACAAGAGTTAAAGCTAGTTCAATATCCTGTTATGGAATTGCTTATTCACAAGTTTCTGCTCAGCTAACTAAAACAATATTTTAATATTTTGCATGCAAATCTGGGGAAGTATCTAATTAGCCAGTATTTTTTTCTCATTATATGTTGTTAAGCATATTTTCAAAACGCTGTTGCAAACACCTGGAATTTTACTCAAAACTACCTGGAAAACCTGGAAAAGTCAGGGAATTTGATTTCACTAACTGAGTGGGAACCCTGGTATAAGAAGTGGTTCCAGCGGTTTAAGCAGGGAAATTTCGATCTCCGTGATGCAGAACGTCCGGGACAGCCGCAGAAAGTTGACGATGAGGAACTGGAACAACTGTTGGATGTGGATCCCTGTCACACACAGTCAGAGCTCGCCCAGGAACTCGGAGTAACACAGCAAGCCATTGCAAAGCACCTGCACAAGCTTGGACGGATTCACAAGGAGGGCCGTTGGGTGCCCCACCAACTCATAGCTGCGAACAAATCTAGGCGCTACGATGTTGCTGTGTCCTTGCTCTCCAGATTCAAGAAGAAGGATTTCCTCCACAAGAATTTGACCTGTGATGAGAAGTGGATCCTCTACGATAATCCTAAGCAGCGCAAATCATGGGTTTAACCAGGTCAGCCTACCGCCAAACCAAATATCCATGCCAGGAAGTTGTTGCTGTGCATAGTGTGGGATCAGCGCGGTGTCGTACACTATGAGTTGCTCAAACCTGGTGAAATGGTCAATGCTGAGCGTTATTGTCAACAAATCATTCGTGTGAGTGATGCAATGGAGGCGAAAAAGCCATACACCGGCAAGGGCAGAAAGTCGGTCCTGTAGCTTCAGGATAACGCGCGTCCTCACACCACGAAAACGACTTTAAACACGATCACCGAGCTGGGATGGGAGATTTTGTCCCACCCGGCGTATTCTCCAGACTTCGCTCCGTCAGATTATCGCCCTTTTCGCTCCCTGCAACATCACCTGAGTGATACGCACTTCACTTCTGTCGAGGAGGTCCACACAAGTATTGATGACTTTATCAACTCGAAATAGCCCTCTTTTTCTGCAGTGGCATTCGGCAGCTCCCTGACCGATGGCTCAAATGTATCCAACACGATGGGGATTAATTCCCTGATTAGGTACGTATTCGATTCGCTATAATTTGCTGTCAACATGTCGTGCCTGTGGACGAGAATTAAGTTGCACACCTAATACTTCCATGAGCCAACAAGATCTTTCAGTGCAGTAAATTTGAGCTTGGGATCACTATGAATTATTTCTGATTAGTCATGGACAGTGTGTAACGACCTCCATGGGAGCCACCATTTCCCTATAGTGCTTTTGCATTATATGAGTATGCCATCTTCTGCCTCCCACACTCCTCGATGGAGGCTGGATCGTTCCAGAAGGGCGGTCTTCGCAACATCCACAGTGATATCTTCTGCCATGGTGACCCAAGAGTCAATGCAGCTGTTTTCGATGTTACAATTTGTATTATTCAGGCAGCTGATCTTTCAGTACCAAAGACATCTACGATGCGCCCATGAAGTTCGAAGCCTTGGTGGACCCCTAAATGCGCAGCAGCTACGAGAGCTCAACATAAGGCCTGGTGTACGTTTCGGCGTTATCCAACCGATGCTAATCTCGTAGCATTTAAACAAGCAAAATCCAACGTTTTGTTGGTACGTCAATGAAGCAAGAGGGAGTCTTGGATTCAGTATGTTTCATCCCTCAATTCATGTGCCAGTTCTAAAACTGTGTGGGAAAAGATTCATAAGATCCGGGGTAACTATAGTTCACACCCCATTTCCATTCTCGAAAGTAACAGCTGCACATATGCTGAAGTCGGGGAGATTGCAGATTGTTTGGGTGAGGCGTTTGCGTCTTGTGCCATTCCCAGTCCTGCACAGTGATGTCAGAGCTGACGCCATAGCTGACTTCAGAACTTACGTGAGAGTATTGAGTTCAAGACAGCAGATGCTAGCAGACGGAGTGGAGAGTGTGGAAAGAGAGTTTTGTTTTGATTTGTAGGAACGACAACAGAGCCTAAAGAAGTGTATTTTGATGTTTATTTAATTAAATGTTATGTGTTGTTAAATTGATAATAGTCATAAATGAGTTTTCATTATGATTAGTAAAGACTTCACAGCTTGAATGTGTATGTTTGGTGCCAGCGTAGAAGGATTCGACAGTCTATTGTTTTCCTTCATGGAAAAAGGAATTTCGGATGCCATCTTTGAAATTACTGGGAAATTTTTTAACAGTGGATAGGCCAAGCTATGACCGAATGTTTGATCAGCTCTACATATTTGCTTTAAAACTGTGGATTGAAGATGCCAGTGCTATTGGTATGAAATATAGTTTTATTTTTCACCTTCAAAATAGTTCCTTTTTAGTTTAGAACACTCGTAACATACAAAAGCTGAAGTGTTCCTTAGGTAAGTCATTACAAATAAAAGTGAATCTTGAAAATATATATATATACGACAGTATAAAAGTTGCAGTGTATCGGTATTGTAGAAATGTTGTACGCCCGTACTATTCGTTAGTATTACAAATTCTTGTAGGTTGATAAGTTCACTGAATCTAAGTTTACTGTTTATTGTCACAAAATGGCATTTTTGGCAAAGTCAAGAAAAGAAGACTTATGACTTTTGGCAGAAGAGTTAGTAGAGAAAGTATCTCCCAATAGTGGATTTGAAAAAAATAATTTTAGGAAGTCAAGAGTATGAAGAAGAATTCGTGAAAGAATTATTAGCCACAATTATAAGTGTGAGAATAGATAAAGTGGAACTCGAGGAACGAAAAAGGAAAGAAGAATAGCAGAAAAAAGAGGAAAGAGAATTTGAATTGGAATTACAACAAATCGAAGCTGCAAGTAGAACACAAGATAATGTTTCAGAACAAACTGTAGGAGGAATGATAGGAAGGCCTAAAATTGATCTACATAGTCTGATATCAAATTTTCGTCCTTAGGAAGGCGACATAAGTCTATATTTGGTTTTGTTCGAAGGGCAAGTGCGTAAAGCACAAATAAAAAAACCAGATAGGGTTTCGCATTTGATGGGATTACTGCCATGTGAGATTACTCAGCTGATAGCAAGGGAACCGGAAGAAGAGGCAGATAATTATGACTAGGCCAAGGCAAGTGCGTAAAGCACAAATAAAAAAAAAAAAACAGATGGGTTTCGCATTTGATGGGATTACTGCCGTGTGAGATTACTCAGCTGATAGCAAAGGAACCGGAAGAAGAGGCAGATAATTTTGACTGGGCCAAGCCACCAACGGTAATCGATAACTCGGGAACAGTTGGCAAATTTTGAGCGAAGCTATTGCAAAATCTTTGCATGCCTTCACTTTGGTTGTGATCAGGTTGCATGTAAACAAAAGTGGAAAGCCACACTCAGATCGGGAACCACGCTTTTCATTTTGTATCGTGAAAGACAGACACACATACACGAACTTCCGTTTATCATTATAGGTTAAGCAAGTGTTGAGCTAACAGACAGAGACTTTGCATTTCTTCGTTTTTCTATTCAAAAGTTTTTTTTTATATTAATGTTAGTGAGCCGACTTTCGTGAAATGGTTCAAGTAAAAGGCCATCTAATTTTAATTGAAATTCTTCAATGGCACGGAATTTTGGGAATCGGAAGGTGTCAAAGCCTGACCATGGATGATGTCCAATCGCATGCCAAAAATGACGGTGATCAGATGTGTCATGTCGTAGCTATGACTGAACAACTAATTGTCCTGAGTCTCATATAGAGAGCGGATTTTTTCAATTATTATTAAAATTGGTCCGTTTTTTAATGGTCATTATTATTTTTATACAAAATGACCAATCACCATGATATCAACCCCATGTCACTCACCATGTCCTTCCCTTTCTCTGTGGCAAGTGTCACAGTGATCAGCTGAAGATCTTTGGAGGAGATAGGTAACAAACAACCCCTTTTCAAAACCCGGAAAATTCCCTAAAACTACAAGTTTTTGGACAATTATTCCTCAATGACATGGAATTTCGGGAATCGGAAGGCGTCAAAACCTGACCGTGGACAACGTCCAATCGCATGCAAAAAATCACGGTGATCGGATGTGTCATCTTGTACCTATGCCTGAACAACTAATTGTGTCAAGTTTCATAAAGAGAGCACTGCTTGGCTCTCCGGCCTCGCTTCGCTCAATTGTAAAAAATTCTGTTGTTAAAA
This sequence comes from Macrothele yani, assembly GCA_039090855.1. Classification (NCBI taxonomy): domain Eukaryota; kingdom Metazoa; phylum Arthropoda; class Arachnida; order Araneae; family Macrothelidae; genus Macrothele; species Macrothele yani. The sequence goes on along the minus strand of CM077013.1, from coordinate 34,486,748 downwards.
AGATTTAAGCTAAGTCCAACAATGTCTGGGGAAGTATGAAAAATTATTCAGTAAACATTCAGCAAAAAGAGAAGAATGTGCCTAAATGGCAAACAAAAAGCTTGTATGATAATACCAGTAGAAGTGAGCCTATCACAGCTCAAAAAGATCAAGCTCATGGAGAGCTTAATGTTTTTAGAACTAGGAATTTTGAACTCCGGAGGAGATCACAATGTTTTGAATGTGGATCATATAACCATCTTAAATCTCAATGTCCAAATTTAAAAAAAAGTGAAGAAGCAGTTTCTGCAACTGTAAATAGAATTTCAGAACTGACGGAGGATGAATTGTTGACATCGTTTACCACTATAGGCAAAGTAAATGGGTTTAAAATGCCTATTTTACAAGATTCTGGAGTGACTATTGATATTATTTGTCAGAAGCATATCACATCTCAGATGTTAACAGGAGAACATGTTTGGGTTCAGATTTCGCACCAACTTGTTTACCTTTGGCTCAAGTGCAACTGATAGGAGATTTTGGTCACATCATCACAGAAGCAGCTGTAATCAGAAATGAGCTTGACCAGGGCTGATATTTACTGGGAAATCGTACTGCTGCTTTATTAGATCAGGTTAAGCACGATAAAGGATTAGTTCATCAATGAATTGAGTGCTGTGCAGACTAGGTCACAGAAGTTTTTGCAGGAACAGAATAATGTTCCAGAAAGTAGTGGAAAAGAACTTGAAGAGGAAAAAAGGAAAGAGCTCACTTAGTAATGTTGAAGTGTCGGGAATAGAGACTGAGCCGAGCGACGAAGATGGTGTATTATTTCCAGCTACACAAAATGATCTCGATCCAATATGTTCGCTTTTAGAAATAGATTCTTATACTTTTGCTACTGCACAGCGTCGAAGTGAAGATGATGAAGCAAAGAAGAAAAAAGTTGTTTATCTTGTCGCTCTATGGAACCACCTATGAAAAAGCAAAACAAGGTACATTTTGCTGATGACTTCAGCTTAGAAGAAAAGCTAACAGGACATCACTTAGAATCAGTCAATGTCAATGATACAGGCAGTGATCATGAAGAAGGTAGTGAAGATTCATCAGAAGAGATAAGTCACACAAAGTGGAAAGAGAAATTGGTGCAAAACGTAGCAAGTGCATTTTATAAAAGGCAGCAAGAAACTGTGAATCTACAAAAACTTGTTCATGGTGACAGAAAGCTGAAGAAGCCTAGTACTGCAGATTCAGAGTCAGATGCTGAAGAATCGGGTTTGCTCAAAATTTTGCCTTTCTGTATCCGGAGATTGGGAAAATAATGAGGCAATAGAAGCTGTGAAAGATTGGTTTGTGACAACTTTATGGCGATTTTAAAGAATACGACTCTGATGGGAATGCCAACCCAGGAAACTTTGAGGTTGAGGAAGTGAAATTTGATGCTGACAGTAATCAGGAAGATTACATTATTAAAAAAGCAGAAGCACCCGAGAAGAAGGAGCTCACACTTCAAGAAAAAAGATTGAAGAAGAAGCGGAAGTTGAAATTCCGTTGAAAGCCCTGTTTAACTCACAGCATGAAGAAGAAAATGTGAAATCTTATCATGTTGATCTGAAAACTGAAGCTGATGAACAAACAAAGTTGAATTAACAAGAATTTGAAAATATACCTGATGAGATGAGAGTTCAGTATGAAGGTTTTCGTCCTGGCTTATATCTTTGCATGGAAATCGTGCAATGCCGTGTGAATTTGTGAAGAACTTTGACCCATGCTACCCTGTGATTGTTGGAACTCTGCAGAAGAGAGAACATAAATCAGGATACATTCGGGTGAGACTTAAGAAACACCGTTGGTACCCCAAAATTCTGAAGAGTCAAAACCCTTTAATTATCTCATTAGAATGGCGGAGGTTTCAAATAGTGCCAGTTTATTTTGTCAAAGATCATAACTTTTGAAATCGACATCTCAAGTACACACCCAAGCCTTCGAAGTGTAAATTCGTGCAAGCTCAGGTGAAATATCTAAATATCTGGGACATCTAGTAGGACAAGGCACCAGAACCCCTGGAAATCTGAAAGTGAAAACTATTCGTGAGTTCCCTACTCCTACTACAAAAACTGACGTAAGAGCATTTCTTAGATTGGCTGGATATTACCGCCAATATATTCCCATGTTTTCGACCACTGCCGCTCCGCTATCCAAAGTGTTAAAAGGTAAAACTAAGAAAGAAAGAAATTTGTGGACACCTCAGTGTGAGAAAGCCTTTTAAGAGTTGAAAGATAAGCTTTGTAGTAAACCTGTGCTACACGATCCTTACTATAATAAAGCATTTCTTCTCCAATGTGATGCTTCAGATAACGGAATGGGTATCGTACTCTCTCAGATCAGTGATCAAGGAGAACTACACCCTGTGTTGTATCTGAGAAAAAAAAAATTCATGGAAGTTGAGAAACAGTACTGTACTACCAAAAAAGAATGTGCTGCCATTATATATCCTGTAAGAAAATTACATTGTTATCTTGACGGACAAACTATGTTCAAGATACAGACATCACAATCCTTTAGTGTGCTTTGTACACATGCCAGTACTAACCCTAGACTCATGAGATGGGCCTTGATTCTACAACCATATAACTACAAAGTTGTACATCGTCAAGGGACGCTACATAAAAATGCTGACAGTTTGAGTCGCATTCGTTGGCTATAACCAGCTATTCAAGGGACAAGTTCCAGTTTTGTGTTGCTGTGTTTGCGGTATTATTTTAAAATGTTTATATTTTATTTTAGGTAAATCTCATTGTAAATTGCATCTGAATCCTAACAGACTTTTGGACTTACTAATTTTCTCTATGAACATTCTTCGAATATATCATCGAGTAAAGCTCTGGATGGGAAGGAGCCAACTGTGCCATTCCCAGTGCTGCACAATGGCATCAGAGCTGACGTCAGAACTTACATGAGAGATTTGAGTTCGAGACAGCAGATGCAAGCATACAGAGTGAGGGTGAGGAGAGAGAGTTTTTTTTTTATTTGTAGGAAGGACGACAGAGTATAAAGAAGTGTATTTTGATGTTTATTTAATTAAATGTTATGTGTTGTTAAGTTGATAATAGTCATAAATGAGTCTTCATTATGATTAGTAAAGACGTCCCATTCTGTGTCCAGTGATCTGGCGTATCCTTCTTTTTTTCAGAAGATTAAGTCACAAGCCGAACGCTAGAACATCTCATTTGCGCCTTTTCATGATAGAGGTTATAACTCCCCCTTCAGCATGGTTGAACTACAGGTAGCTCTGCATCGGTCCGGCACGATATCTGTTGGTTCCGATGGCATCCACTGTGATATGATCTGTCATCTCTCTCAGTCATCTCTCAAGAATCTTGTAGTCCTCTTCAATTGCATTTGGTTGGAACACAGTTTCCCGGAATCTTAGCGAAAAGCTTTTGCTCTACCTTTTCCCAAGCCTGGCAAAGATCCTAAGTCTCCCTCTAATTATTGTCCAATTGCTCTCACTAGCTGTCTGTGTAAAGTTCTTGGACGCATGATTAATTCCCTGTTACTTCATTTTTTAGAACTACATCAAGTACTTTCACCATCACAAAGCGGCTTTCTCTGGCATTGTTCATCTCACGATCATCTCCTGTGCCTTGAGACATCTGTGCATGAAGCTTTTGTGCTTACGCAGCTCCTGGTTTCTGTTTTCTTTGAAATTGAGAAAGCATACAATCGAGCTTGGCATCACGGTATTCTTTGTGACCTCCACGAGAGTGGGTTGCGAGGAAACCTCCTAACATTCATCGTCAATTTTCTTCACAATCAGGTGTTCCAGATGCGCCTGGATATGATGCTCTTGGCACTGTTCCATCAAGAACAAGGTGTTCCTCAAGGTTGCACTTTATCTGTCACATTGTTGATCCTATGCGTTAATTGTCTGCTCAAAAATCTTCTTGTGATTTTGGCTACTGTTTATATAGATGACTTGCACATTTTCTGTTTGTCATCAAGTATGCATTTTATTGAAAGGCAGTTGCAATCTGCGTTAACCAGATCGTTAAAGCGACGGACAGCAATGGTTTCATTCTTTCTCCCGGCAAGGCAGCATGTGTTTCTTTTTAATTTTTGCAATGTAAGTAATCAACAAATTTCCGAATTTTTCAGTAGTAAGCTGCTGTAGTACACCAAGGAACCCGTGTATTAAGTCACACTAATAATATATAAAAAACATTACTTCTGATTTCCATATCCAGAGATGGAACTACACAATTTCACTTAATGATAAGTGAACTTGTATAGATAGGGCTAATATGTCATGTACACATCCTTATCTGCTCTCTCATGATTGACATTTCTGGTAACATCTCCCTTTGATGCCACCATTCTGCATAATGAAATCAGTCTCAGTCTTTACTGAACAACTCTTGTGTAAGAGTAATTGCAGGGCAATTCACAATTGCCATTTTGTAGTAAAGATTTCCAAAATAAATTACAATACAATTATTTTGAAATGTTTCATGTTGAACAATTTGTAAAATTATTAAAACATTCAAATATGCAGGAAGTGAAGCAACATAAATTGTGTTTCATTTCTTCAGTACATGGATATAGATATTTTGCTGCCGATTGTAATAACTGTTCTATACTTTAAAGTACATGAAGATAACAGATGTAAACAGCTAACTAACACTAAGTAAATGATGCCATTACTCATCAGTTCAACTCCCAGTATAATGGAATGCAAATTATTTGATATTTTGTGGTGTATACATCAACCAAAGGTACACAAAAAATTGGAAGTTGGCAAAATATACTTGCTGATCATCACATCTGAGTAAAAATAAATAACTTGGTAAGAAAGATGTATATGGAATTATATTCCATCTGTTGTATATCACAATATTTTAGACTTGTTTTTATTGGTAATGATTTTTAAGTAGTTCATTACCTCAACAGTTACATAGCTTGAACTGACTTTTATTTATATTAGGGGTATGCACCCCCCCCCCCCAGTGGGCGCTGTAGGGGTCTAACCGTCTGGCAACACGTGCTGGCAGTTCGTACATGAAGCCAAGCATGGCAGTTGATAAAGTTCATTTGCAGCACTGTTTGTTATTCATGTTTAATTTAGGGAAAAGTACAAGGGAAGCATACGGTTCAATATGTTAGGCATATGGTGAAACAGTTATTGGTGAGTGGATGTGTGGAGAATGGTTTGCCAGGTTTAAGAAAAGTGATCTAAGGTTGGAAGGCCACATGCAGGTAGACTGCAGGAACTCGCAGATGAGGAGATGGAATCGCTGTTGTAAGAGGATGCCACACAATCGACCACGCAACTGGCGAAACGTTTGAAAGTGACTCAGTCGACAGTAGTGCAGCATCTACAGGCCTTGGGGAAGATCCAAAAGATTGGTAAAGTGGGTTCTGCATACTTTGACAGAGTGTAATATTGGTCAACGATTGGGCATCTGCATGTCATTGCTGAAAAACCAAGCCTATTACAACCCCATACGCAAGCGATCCTGGGTTGACCCAGGCCAGCCATCAACATCCACTGCAGAACAGGATATCCATGGGCAAAAGGTGCTGTTGTATGTGTGGTGGAATATGCACGAAGTGCTGTACTTCAAACTGCACAATGATATAGCAATCAGTTGATGAAACTGAATGCCACGATCAAGAAAAACACCCATAGACAGGTTAAGGACACTGCGCAAGCATCCTGTTAACGATAATGCCAGATCACATGTCAGTGCCACCACAAAATCAACCCTTGAACAGTTACACTGGGAGGTTTTACCACACCCCATCTTACTTCCCGGACATTGCACCCTCATACTTTCATCTGTTTTGCTGTATGCAACATGCCCTAGCCCAATAACAGTTCACCACAGTTCAAGAGGTGGAAAATTTCATCACCATCATTCTTCAGCTCAAAACTTGAGTCCTTCTGTCACAGGGGCATTTATTTGTTGCCTGAAAAATGGCAAAAGGTGATTGATGCTAACGGTCAATATTTCGTTGAATAAATGCGTACTGGTTTCCCGATTGTTCCTGTCTCCTTAAAATGGCGGAAACTTTGGCATACCCCTAATAGTATGTACATTATCCACCTATCTTTGTTATATATAATCTTTCTGCATTAGCTGGTTTTGTGTGGCTTGTTCTGCATATTATTTGATTCTAGTATCTATATATGTTTGTTTCAAAAAAATAATCTTCAACTGAGAAACTTTCAAACTCTATAAAAATGAATACGTACCACATTTTTTCTCTTTAAAACTTGTCAATACTGCCCTTGAAATCCTCTTGATGTTTAGATTATCATAAAGGCTTTTTAATTTTTTTAAAATATTAGTTCATGGTGTTTTGTAAAAACTTGATTTGTTAAAATCTTTGGTAAAAACACCCTTTTTTCATTTTTGGTGCCATGAGTCAGAAAAGGTTGCTTCGAAGTTTTGTAGTTCCAGTGGAAAAACATGACCCTTAAAATTCCAGGAAATTTTAGTGTATTACAAACTTCACAGCATGTTTTGGATGTTTTCAAATCCTTGCCCATCTTCAGATGAAATCTGTTGGCTGTACCTAGCCATCAGTGTGCATACCCTGCTTTGATGGCCTTTTCCTATCATCATTGTATGGGGCCCATTTCATTGCCATGCCTTCCTTCCAGGCTGCTTGACTTTTGGTTATGTCTTCCTACAAGGGTGGATTGAGACGAACAAACCAGGCCAGGAATTTCAGATTTGCAATCCATTTACAATTACACATGCTCCTACAGGGGAATACCTCGTAAATTTCCTCATGTAAAAAAAATTCTGTTATATCCTGGATGAAAGAGAACTGTCGAAAAATACATTTTAAAACGAATTCGGTCGGGAACGAATTTGTAACAATTTAACAGTAAAAGAATTTTCTAAATCTGCTCATGATTCAATGTAGCATCAAACCATGTGCAAAATAGGGTGTTGTACCTGACAACTTTTTTCTTTGAAAAATTTGGTTTTGACGAAATCATAAGTCTCTGGAAAACTCCAGTTCCAGCTTAATCATCATGAAAATTATTCTGAGAGTTGAAGTGTGTGCACATGCCACATAACAATTTTCCTACGCAATAAAACTTTAGATTTATTTGGTCCCTGATCACCTGATGCGTGATCAGGGACCAAATAAATACTTATTAATACCTCTATTTATAGTATTGGTACCTCCTCCTTCAGTAAACCCATAGTCTGATCAATATGAACCAGTTGTGTGGTAAATCATTGTTGCTTTTAAGATAAATGCGGAAGGCACACGAGTTTCGGAATACCGCTGCCCAGGAATCACTTTGTCTGTATGTAAATAATAGTGTGGGGATGATGGGCCTTCAAAATGGGTGCTAGGGTCGCCGTCAAAATTATAAAAAGATGGTAAGGCCTACTAATTACTCTGAGTTTCAAGTCCAAGGACCTACGTCTAACTGTAGTTAGCTTTGTCTTAATTAATTTATAACAGTGTACTTGGTCTGGCTGCACTTTTCTCGTATAAGTGCAAAGAATTTTGCTATGCCTTTTTTATAGCAAACACCCAAGTTATAGACAGAAAGAAGCACTTTTCTTCTTAAGGAAAACACTTTTCAGACAGATATAAAACATAGATGAAGTTACCGATTGTTATTCATAAGGTGTAAAATAATTATTTGTTCGTTAAAAAAAAATTCGTATTTAAAGTTTAGGAAAAAATGGGCCATTTCTTGAGTGTCTCTCTAGTCATGTGAGTTTCTCATTGCAGCACCTCTGTGTCTCTCTCCCTCTATCGGTGATATTTCATATTTCTTTCTTTCTTTTCTTTTCTTTGTGTTATTTTGTCCTGTGGGCAACAGTTTCCATGTTTCAGGGATTTTATTCATCATTAATATATTACAGTTACAAGTCGCATTTTTTACTGATGTTTTGTCTCCCCAGGTTTCTTCCATAACTGTCTGTCTTGAGCCAGTCTCCTTAATGTTATTCCGGCATACTTCTGAATTTCATCCATCCATCTCCCATGTGGTTTTCTTCTTTGTCTTTTTCTGACCCTTGGTATCAAGTCTAAAATTTTGATTGCCCATGGGTGGTCTATTCTTCTGGCAACATGTCCAGCCCATTGCCATTTCAAGGATCTTACTCTGCTCATGATGTCTCCCACTCTTGTCATTTTCCTTATCCACGTGTTCCTCTTCTTATCTTTTCTGGTTACACCAAGCATGCATCTCTCCATGTTTCTTTCCATTGTCTGCAGTCTTTGTACATCTTTTTTAGTTAAGGTCCATGTCTCTTCTCCGTATGTAAGAACTGGAAGGTTTACAGCCCCTTCTTTTTTCATGAGAAAACCATCGACATATCATGTATCATAAATTAGATACATAGCCATCTGTGCATGATATGCAATAGAATTATTAAAAAACTAGTATTAAATGTACGGTTGTTAAAAATCTTTAATACTGATTATTCTGGCCACATCAAAAAGAATTAATCCCATGCTTTGCAGAACTGGCTTCCAAATTTCCCTCCATACAATTTACCAAGAATATAAACTAGGTAATTCCCTCCCATTTTTTAGACCACCGAAATAGTGACTCAAATACAGTCACCTACTCAGTTTACCGAAAACCAACAAATAACGACTCTATTATTCTAAGTTCTTCAGCACATCCATTAATTCATGAGTTGTTTTCCCTCCGCTACCTTGTGAGACGAGCGATATCACACTCTTCCAGCTTGCAGTCCAGATGCAGAGAAATTAGTTATATACACCGAATTGCCAAGGCCAATGGATATTCCGGGATGGTGGTAAATAAGATACTCGAGAGGGTACTGCAAGCTGATTTCTCTACTCTTAAAAGAGATGCAGTTACAACGAAATCTGTAGCATCGAATCAGTACCTACCAGATATCACATCTATTCTAAAAAACGTATGCAAGAAACATCATATAGACTTCGGAGTCAGTACACAAAATATTTTGTCAATCATCAAGAAGGACCGTGAGCCCACTCCACTGGCAAATAGACACGGAGTTTATTGTATTCCGTTGAAAGCCCATGATAATGGAAATAGTGATCTGGTATATATCAGCTCCATGACACGAAATGTATCAAAAGGATTTTGGAGCACAAGTACACTATTAGGAAGTGGAGTCTACAGCACTTTCAAGAACAGTTAATGCTGGAACACACTATCCTGAATGGAACGCCATCAGTATTTTGGCTACAACCGAATCCAGACGATCCTTACTTTTAACTGAAAGCCTATTCATTCAATCATTTAGGAAAAAAATGCTGTAACAATGAAACCCCATCTGTGATACCAATGCCGTGGACTAACGTGTTGTGACATGTGAAAAATCGACGAATGCACCAAACTATCTAATAATATATTGTAATTTGGTGTTGATATGCCATTTGTATGAATTTGGGGTGCCGGACGTTGATTTTAGTGCTTCTATGACCTTCGACCAGATTACATCATAGATACCTGATGGATTCTTGTATATATAAACAAGGTTCCTGCAGCACAAGTTAATCACTTGGCCTGATGATGAAGTGCTGGAAGATCTTGCACAGTTAGTCATGTTTTTTAGTATTGAAGGTTTTTAACAACCATACATTTAATACGTTTTTTTTTTAAATAATTTTATTTCATATCGTGCACAGACGGCTATCATAAATGAGTGGTAGGCAATGCACATAACTAACAAACAAGTTAAGTTGATGGTAGTTGAGAACATGCTAAGTTATGTATAAAAGTTAAGGCAAATATATTTCAGCCATTACTATGGCGTTCATCAGTACGACTACGATTTGTTTCGTTGCCAGATTGGAAAGGTAAGTTTTGTAATGGTAATTCCGGGTGATGTGATGCGATGCAATGAGAGATTTCCAGATGATAGGAATGTAGATGGGGAGCTTAGAGTTGCAATTTTCAAAAAATAAAATTTCCAAACTTTCTTTAAACCTCAGAGCAAAACGATTTTGGAAGAAAGCCAACTCTTTTGTATCAGACCAAAGTGGAACAGCAGAAGTGTCAGCCATAGTAAGTTGAGACAAGGAAGAGGAAGGTTTTCCAAATTTCACATCAGATTTGTGTTCCTGAAGTCTTGAGAGAATTTTTTCAGAAAGAACTTCCTATGTATGCGGTTAATCCAACATTGGTCTTGATAGGAATTTTATACACTCCAGGAGAAGAAAGCGGAGATCTTGGGTCTCTGTCATTACGGAGGATAACAGAAATTGAAGGAGAAGAGCGAATGAAATGACAAGTCTATATCCTTCTCTTTTGAAGATACTGATGAGCTTGTAGGCAGAAAGTTTATGGTAAGGGATAGAACCAGCAAAAACTAGTTCCTTTTTTGGTGATACAGGTTGAAGAGCAACAACTGGTTTTTTCTTAGCATTTTGAATTAATTTAGAAACCAGGTGTGGGAAAAAGCCATGTTGAGCAGCTATCAAGCGGATGTTGGCTAATTCATTTTTTAGATTAACTTCAGTGTTACAAATCAAATGAGCTCAATTTTGTGAAGACAAAATACATGCTAAGAAATTACGTTTCTTACGCTCTCAGTATGATTTTGTCAACTGCTTTTGCCAGGAGTCAATCATGGACTCTCCCACCTCGGATGCCGCTAAATTCGTCAACTTGTCTCCATTTGTTCTGCCTTCTTACTTCAACGACTGTCTTAACTAAGGCCCAAAATTTACACCTCTTTCAACTGAGAATCTCTTGGAAACCATCCCCTTGCTTGAGTCTGCTATTCATAGCACCGCTTCCAATACTTAACATAAAATACATACTCAGGCTTCTTCCATCTTTATTAAGCAAGTGCATTCAACTTTTGACACTAATTCTAAGTTTTACTCAAAGCACTTGAAAATTAAGCAGTTTTTTAAAAGCTAATAATTTAGCTGTATGTGTGGCTGATAAAGTCGGCCTTCCGGTCATTATCGAAAAGGATACCCTTCATCAAAAAGTCAATGATTTCCTCATTTCCACCAATTGCAAACTCCTTTCTAAAAATCCTGTGGAAGTTTTGAAAGCATCTGTGGATTGCCTCAATAAGTTACAGTTGTTAAAGGTTTTCTTAGGAGATTTTTCTGCTCCTTCATTCTACCATTATCGTAGATTATTTGCCCAAATTAAATTACACAAAGTTAATGCTCCAATTAGACCTCTTGCCGAAAATACTCATTCTCCTGCTTCTAACCTGGAAAAATGTCTTGCCAAAAAATTCAAGATTATCACTAATAACCACCCCTACAATATCTCCTCCATTACTGAATTCATCTCTAGACTTCCAATCTCCATCGATGGTCATGCATGTATGTTTACCCTGGACATGGAATCACTTTTTCCTTCTGTGCCTCATTTGAAGCACACATGCTGCTCATTTATAAATTCAAAGAACAATTCCCCATGGACGGCACTTTAACCAAGGATTTGTATGATTGCCTGTATTCTCTTCGCCAACACAGTTTCTTCATTTATAATAATCAATGCTTTCAACAAAACCAAGCTGATGGGGTCACCTCTTTCCCCACTTTTGGCTGAAGTATACCTGCAAAATATTGAGCAATCAATAGTGCTGCAACATGACAAACAACCTATCTTATGGCTTCGTTATGTCGACGATATGTTTGTCATCTGGCCTCATCCTAAAAAAAAATCTATTGCAACTCACAAATTTAATCACTGAAAAATTCCTGTCCATTAAATTCACTATTAATGAAGAAATTGATAGCAAGATAAATTTCTTGGATGTCAGCATTTCTAAAAATAATAATCTTTCCACTTCAGTCTACCGAAAACCAGTTTCTACCAGTAGCATTATTACTTTCAATTCTGATACTTTCCACCAATATAAACTGTCAGCTCTCAAGTTTCTCATTCATCGAGCTCATTTGTTTTGTTACACTGAAGTTAATCTAAAAAATGAATTAGCCAACATCCGCTTGATCGCTGCTCAACATGGCTTTCTCCCACACCTGGTTTCTAAATTAATTCAAAATGCTAAGAAAAAACCAGTTGTTGCTCTTCAACCTGTATCACCAAAAAAGGAACTAGTTTTTGCTGGTTCTATTCCTTACCATAAACTTTCTGCCTACAAGCTCATCAGTATCTTCAAAAGCGAAGGATATAGACTTGTCATTTCATTCGCTCTTCTCCTTCAATTTCTGTTATCCTTCGTAATGACAGAGACCCAAGATCTCCGCTTTCTTCTCCTGGAGTGTATAAAATTCCTATCAAGACCAATGTTGGATTAACCGCATACATAGGAAGTTCGTTCCGAAAAAATTCTCTCAAGACTTCAGGAACACAAATCTGATGTGAAATTTGGAAAACCTTCCTCTTCCTTGTCTCAACTTACCATGGCTGACACTTCTGCTGTTCCACTTTGGTCCGATACAAAAAAGTTGGCTTCCTTCCAAAATCGTTTTGCTCTGAGTTTTAGAGAAAGTTTGGAAATTTTATTTTCTGAAAATTGCAACTCTGAGCTCCCCATCTACGTTCCTATCATCTGGAAATCTCTCATTGCATCACATCACCCGGTAATGGTAACCCATTACAAAACCTGCCTTTCCAATCTGGCAGCGAAACAAATTGTAGTCGCACTGATGAAGGCCATAGTAATGGCTGAAATATATTTACCTTAAAAACTATTATACGTAACTTAGCGTGTGGTCTCAACTACCATCAATTTAACGGACGAATATTAGGCACGAAGATTTAGCAAATATCATGTATCTGGATATGCTCGAAAATTATCTCATTACACAGTTGGATGATGATGGCCAAGAAGGATACATTCACTTTCTGCAAGATGGCACACCATTTCACTGCTGTACAGGTGTCTGGGATTTACTCAATAAATGTTTCCCAGTCCAGTGGACTGGTCAAGTAGGGCAGATTGCATAGACACCTCATTCTTCCAACTTGACACCTCTCGATTTTTTCCTATGAGGTTTTATTAAAGATCAAGTGTTTGTTCCAAGATTACTTGCAAATCTCTTTGAACTCAAAACTCAAATCACCACCACAGTTGCAGAAGTGACAATAGACATGCTGCTTTGAGTTTGGAAAGAAATTGACTTCAGGTGGGATGTCTGCTGTATCACCAATGGCAGTCACATCTAACCAAAATGACTATGTGGGATAAAACTTTGTGTTTTGCTACATATTAATGCCTCAAAAAATTCTGTAAGTATTCTGAATAAATTTCTATACGATTTCAAAGTTGTAAAGTCCTTTTTGACTCACCCTGTATAATATCAAAAAATGAAATCCCTGAAACATGAGATATGTCGATACAGAAACAAAATAACGCCTTTAAAGAAAGACAGAAATGTATCATCGATAGAGGGAACCACCAGAAAAAGGGTTACTATTATGAAATGCCGATGTGACTATGAGGAGTACAGAAAGTGTGGTAATAAAGTGAACCAAGTTTGCAATGGTGTCAGGAAAGGGATATAAAAGTAAGGTGTCTACTTTCGTTGCTGAACTTACAGGAGAACATCTAAAATGTTTCATGCAGTTTAGAAATATTCTAAAATTTTCTGAAATATTAAGGATAGTGTTTTCCAATTCAAATCCATAACTTTTAAGCAACCTCCTTTGACCTCATGGTGCTAAAAAAGAAACCAAATCTTTTTTTAAAAGATTTTAACAAATCAAATTTTTAAAAACGTCAAGAACTAATATTTCTTAAAGTGTTCTAAAGGATTGGTCATCCAAACATTAAGCACATTTCAAGGAGAGCATTATGTTAAAATATCAGAGAGCAAAAATATGGTAAGTGTTGTTTTTATTAAGAGTTTCAGGGTTTTTCCGATTGAGGTCATTTTTCTGAAATTTTAAATTAGGGGATTTGTATAAGAAAATTGTATTGAGAGAGAAATATGCAAGGGACACTGATAAGGTTCAGTGAATGGATACATGTATCTCTTTATGCACGACACAGGTGCTTGAATACATTTGTTTATTGAGATATTATTCCTAATACTTTTAGAATTTGTCATATGAATTAAAGAAACTTATTTACTTTATCTATTCTCATATTTCAGAGAATGTGAGTGATCATTATTTGAGTAAACAGCATACCAAAACTGCTGTTCGATTTATGCGCCCAGGTTACTGTCTTTCCATTACAAAGTTTGCACCAGGAACAAGTGCTGCGTTACTATATGATTATTTTAGTTCTTTTGGGCTTGTAAGAGTAGTTGAAGTCCAGGTATGTTCATTGCATCATTTTTTAATACTAAAGAAAGAAAGTGGCTGTGATAAGAGTTTTAAGAATATTTTTTTCCACATGTTGATGGGGTTATAATGAATAAATTCTCAAATTGAAAAATTAATGTGTACATATGCTAGTTATTTTGCTATATGATGTATTCAAATTATAGGGGTCTGATATAATGGAGTATATATTATTTTTATCTCAGGAAGCTTTAAAATTTACCTAAATCAATAATTTGAGTTTTGAAAATGCTCCAAAAAAGAGAAGAGCGATAGATAGGCAGAGTTGCCAAGTACTATGGATCTTTCGTAGTTCCTACGGATATGATGTTTAAACTATGAACTTGCAGGAAAGGTGTGAAAAACTACAGATTTTTCCAAAAAATCTTGGATATTTCTGGAAAGCTTATTTAAAAAAAAAAACCAACTGATGATTTTTCTGCAAAACTATACCATATATACTCGTTTATAGGTCGACCTCCCCCCCATATTTATATGAATATCTGCAGTTTTTGTATATCTCGTGTATAAGTCGACCACCAATTTTTTGTGTGAATATCTGATTTTTTTTAATGTCTTGTGTATAAACCGATCTTCCTGCCACATTTTTTTCCACAGCTATATTTAAAGAGTAACACTTTGTTGTATTGTTTAAGAGCGGGAAGTCACGTGGTCACTATGTTTTGAGAACACCCAATTATACTCTAGGCAAACTTAACCTGGTTGCGGATTGAAGGTTACAAATAATTTTTTAACCCATAGTTGAAAGATGTCGCAAATAAAAAATTGCTAAGTTCAAATATTTTTTTTAACTTAGCATTGTATTTTATTTTATAGTCAAATATAGTGATTTTTGTGGTAACGTCATGAAGCTGTCACACGGCAAGTATGGTTGGCTGGCCGACAAGCAAGCAGAAATGTTGCAGCGAAGATTGTTCTGTATGATCATGTGACTTTGTACGTGGCTTGCTGTGGGATAGCGTTTGCAACGCATAACCCTGTTAACTTTCAGGAAAACTTTAACCTAGTCCTAAACTAACGTAAACTGTCTGAGATAGACTTGATTTCACTTTTTTTTTCTTGAAAATGTTAAGTTGAAAGTTGATTAGTTGTGGTGTGACGTAAATTGCTGTAGTTATGAAGCATGCTTCAGTGACTTCCAGTTCCAGTGGTGCGAAAAATATAAAAAAATTGCAGCAGTACAAGGAATGTTATTCGTTGGAATTTCCATGTTTACAGCGGTCGTGTTTTCATGAATCATGTGTTTTGTAGCGTGTGCAATTGTGATTTTTTTGGTAGCTCATGGTAGGCAGGACGATTGCCAGAGGCATGTGATTTAAAAAAAAAAAATGAACGATATGGTTTATTTAAAGAGTATTATCCCCTATCCAAATTTAAATGTTGTTAAAAATGTTGCAGTGTACTCTGGGAAATAGGCATGCTACCCTGCAAATTTTAATGCAGGAACTTAACTTGACTTTACTATGAAGAAACTATGGGCTTCATACATATGGACTACTGATGTCTTCCTTCAGATGTTGGCATCTCTGGATAGGCAGTGTACATGCTGGGTTTTAAAAAATACAATGTTGAGGGCTAAAACTAACAAAACAAAAAGAAATTAATTTAGGATCAACTTTCAAACAATACTAGATAAAACCCATCAAAATCGATGAGTGTTTTTTTGTTTTTGTTTTTTGAAAATAATAAACTCATATGAAACAGCAAATGTAAACTTTATTAGATTGACAAATTCATTCAACCATTTCAGTAAAGACAATAGTCCAGGTTAGTAATTGTTTTTTTTTCTTGACTGAAGGTTTAACGATTGCTGTGCACTACTCAATGGGCTGTAAGCAGTCGCCCGTCCCTCATTTAGGGTCACTGGTTCTAGGGAAGGGAAAGAGCCAGTGCCGTAAGACAAACACAACATCCATGCCTCATCAGGATTCGAACCCTTCACGAACGAATCATCATAAGCCAGCGCTTAGACCACTGCGCCACCGGGGCGGCCAGGTTCGTGATGAGCATCACGACTGCACCCTTTTTTAGTCGTAAAATGTGAGGCGGAAGTCCACTCTCCTTGATTGTGTGCAACAATTCAACTGGATAGCGCACTCTTTCACTCTCATCTTTAGTCACAACTGTATATGTAAATGTTGTTGGAATGAGATTCGCATTGCGTGTACTGTTCATCCATCGGAATCAACGGTTAGTGATTTTTTTGTTTTTTTTGGAAAGAATAAACTCATATGAAACAACAAATGTAAATTTTATTTGATTGACAAATTCTCTCAACCACTTCAAGACAATAGTCCAGGTTCGTGATTTTTTTTTTTTTTTTTGACTGAAGGTTTAACGACCACTGTGAGCAACTTAATGGGCTATAAGCAGTCACCCGTAATATTTTCACTAACAGTGGTCAACGGACTGTTTATTTACATCTTTACATAATGGAAAACGTCTTACCTACATGAATAAACTGGATCGAATGAATATTAAATTGTATATATACATCACACAGTCCAATGGCATAACGCAATCAGGTCTTCGAGAGTGTTTGCTGTTCTGATGAGAAGAACTTTGATACTAATGCATGCTAGCGTTATTTTGCACAATGGTTGGCTCAGAAAAGAGACTTTGGACTATCTCAGTCCTTCCATGCTTCCACCTTCAACAGTGCGAGTCTGCTGCAGGCAATCGAATGCCAATCGCATTCTTCTCTCATAGACTTTACATGGAAAATTTGCTGCCCCACAATGCCCGAACCGTTGCCCCAATCTCATCTTTCTCTTCGACTGGCACATCTACATGGTAAGACCTTTATTTTGATACCTCAACCGCATCTTTACGTTCAGCAGTTCTCTCAAAATAGGACTCACAGTAAAAAACCTTATAGAATTACTATATAGATGGAACCAAAACCAATGAATATTTAAAACAAGGAGAATTAAATTAATGAATAAATTAACTATAATAGGACAAATGCAAAGGACTTGTTTCCCAGCCATGGCTACTCAGAAGAATTTCCTGGTATGAACTCTGAACTCTCATTAGAAAAATATGAGTGCTGCATTTCATTTAACCTAGCAGTTAGATGTTCTATTCGTTTTGAAGAATTGTGATCAAATACAGGGCCAAGCAATTTTTAAAACTATATGTCGAAGGTTTTTACATCTTGATAGAACAGTATTTTACCGTGTTGTTACATAGATATGCTGCTGAGGGCCTGAGATCTAGTCTCTCAGATTTTTGGCTTGTAGTATGGCCAACGTATTGACATTCTGTTGTGACATAAGACTTTTAATTTGCTATTGCAGTGGCCATTCACACTATTCATAAATCTATGGAAAATTTACTGGTCCCCAGGCTATCACTTCTTCAAACACCTGGACACCTTCTCTACAGGGAAAATTGTTTCCCAGTGGAACATTAGTTGAAACTGCATTCCATAATTTTTTCACATCCCAAAACTTGATATTTTATCACAGCAGCACGCAGAAGCTTGCACATCTCGTTAGCAAAAATGTGTTGCTGGTGGTGATGGTTACTTTGCTCAATAAATTTTTTTTTTTTTTTTTTTGCTCAGTAATTTTAGTGTTTCTTGTTTTCATCAATATTTTAACATTTCATGTGCAACAACCTAATGATTTAATTCCTATTAGTAGTTCTAATTCTGACTATTAGATAGCTCTAATCATTCTACTATTCTCTTTTACGTGCAATATTTCAAAATAACTTGTACACTATTCTAGAGGATAATGCTTACCTTGGCATTCCTTGCTAGCGATGAAAAACATTTCACACACTTGTTTACCGGTCTTTGTTGATGTTATTGTCTCCTAAAGTCCGTTGTATGAGATGAATAGCTTTACTTCACACACTTTTCGCTGGGTATACTCAGTGGATCTTTGCTTTAGGATTCAAACACATCAACTTTTACCATTCTTTATACTCGAAATTTTCGCCCAGTCTCTGGGCATCCTCAGGAGCGTGGCGACTTTTCCACCGATGTTCGTGGTTAACTTCGCGCTAATGGAGTCCAATACTCCTTGTTTCCATTCGTCGGATATACTTTCTTGGATACATTTCGTTATCAAGCCCGGCTAGCACCATCTATGTTTCATCAAAATAACATTTTTTCCTATCCCAGTTTTCTTGTCTTTTTTGTCGGTTTTTCTTTTGCTGTTCTTTTCCTTGTCTTATTAGTTCTTTCCACAGGCTAGATAATGTGCTAGGGTCGTTCTGGTTACATACCCTTGTTTTATTTGTATAGATTAAGATTGCATCTTCCCTCCTCATTTGCCTTTCAGATTTTTTATTCCTTTTTAGCATTTTAATTTCATCGAATTTTGGGAAAGTCTGGTTTTCAATGCAGAATTGCTGCACTAAAGCAGTTTTGGCTTCTTTTTATTTTGCCAGTTAGATATGTGTTGTTTAAGTCTTTTTTAACCTGTTTTTCGTACTTCCAATGTACAATATTGGGGGTATGTGTGCACTTGGAATTTTGTAGGATCCTGATTCTTCTAGTATATTTTCCTCTGTTTTTTTGTTAACAGTCATATTTTTCAAGGTGTTCACTGAGCTTCCTAGTTGTAAGTCATATTTAGCACATTGCCTATTGATTTCTTTACTAACTCCTTCCAAGTATGGGAAAGCACCAATGTATTTCAATTTTTTATTCCTCATCTTCCTTTGGTTGTGCACTTCTTGGCCTTCTTTTCTCTGAGTCATATGCTTTTTACTCTCATGTAACTGAAAGAGTTAAAGAATACTTTATATTTCATCAAGGAAAACAATATCTTCCATTTTGAAGGAAATATCTATAAACAAACACAAGGTGGCCCTATGGGATCCCCAATATCGGTATTATACGCAGAAGTGATTATGGCATACCTCGAAAAAGAAATTATTCAAACTCTACCTGAAAAACCAATACTTTATGCTCGATATGTAGACGACATTATTATAATGTCAAAACTTAACAAAGCCGAGCTACAAGATCTAGCGCAGTGTTTTAGCGAAATTTGTAACACCATAGAGCTAACTATAGAGTTTGAAGAGGATAATCGCCTATCCTTCCTGGACACTCAACTAAAGAAAAACAAAAATAGCTTTGAATACTCTGTGTTCAGGAAAGCAACTTACATACCTGTACTGATACCATACTCGTCGCACCATCCAGTGATACATAAAAAAAAAAACAGCATAGTAAACTTGATACGGCGAGCGTACACACACACATCTAACAACAGGCTAAAAAATCAAGAACTAGAGTTTATCTCGAAAATATCGCAAAAGTATGGTTACCCGAGTAAGCTAATTAAAAAATGGACACATGAGAGTAAAAAGCATATGACTCAGAGAAAAGAAGGCCAAGAAGTGCACAACCAAAGGAAGATGAGAAATAAAAAATTGAAATACATTGGTGCTTTCCCATACTTGGAAGGAGTTAGTAAAGAAATCAATAGGCAATGTGTTAAATATGACTTACAAGTAGGAAGCTCAGTGAACACCTTGAAAAATATGACTGTTAACAAAAAAACAGAAGGAAAAATACTAGAAGAATCAGGATCCTACGAAATTCCAATTGCACACATACCCCCAATATCGTACATTGGAAGTACGAAAAACAGGTTAAAAAAAAGACTTAAGCAACACATAGCTGGCAAAAAAAAAAAAAGAAGCCAAAACTGCTTTAGTGCAATTCTGCATTGAAAACCAGACTTTCCCAAAATTCGATGAAATTAAAATGCTAAAAAGGAATAAAAAATCTGAAAGGCAAATGTGGAGGGAAGAAGCAATTTTAATCTATAAAAATAAAACAAGGGTATGTAACCAGAACGACCCTAGCACATTATCTAACCTGTGGAAAGAACTAATAAGACAAGAAAAAGAACAGCAAAAGAAAAACCGACAAAAAAGACAAGAAAACTGGTATAGGAAAAGAAATTAAAAAAAATAAAAATAAAAAATGTTATTTTGATAAAACATAGATGGCGCTAGCCGGGCTTGATAATGAAATGTATCCAAGAAAGTATATCCAATGAATGGGAACAAGGAGTATCGGACTCCATTAGCGCAAAGTTAACCACGAACATCGGTGAAAAAGTCGCCACGCTCCTGAGGATGCCCAGAGACTGGGCGAAAATTTCGAGTATAAAGAACGGTAAAAGTTGATGTGTTTGAATCCTAAAGCAAAGATCCACTGAGTATACCCAGCGAAAAGTGTGTGAAGTAAAGCTACTCATCTCATACAACAGACTTTAGGACAATAACGTCAACAAAGACCGGACAACAAGTGTGTGAAATGTTTCTCATCGCTAGCAAGGAATGCCAAGGTAAGCATTATCCTCTAGAATATTGTACAACCTAATGATTTTGAACAGTTTTTTATTCAGGGGGTTACATTTCCCATTGATTTCATTAAACTGTAATCTTGTATCAACATGCTTTGAAAGTTTCTTTAATGAGCAGGCATTAAAAAAATACTTTAATTAGCTCCTAAAAGTTTCTTTGCATTTTACTGCATAGGATGTTTCAAATTTCAAAATGCACTTTCCTGCCACATGTATGAAAAACAAATATTAAGTAGTGTTAAATTTAGCATTCAGAGGCCAAAATACTTTGTGTTTCGTATTGTTTTTTTGTCACACCAATCACAGCTGTAGCTTTTTTTATTTTAGTGAAATGTAGGCTTAAATCCTAACGTGATTAAAGAAAGTGAAAATTCCATGTCTAAATGCAAATAAAAAAATGTTGGAAGAGTTGAAGGAGTGTCACAAATGCAAAAACCTTTTAATGATCATTTGGGTATCTGTTAACCCCATACTTAATAACTACTGTAATAACTACAGTAGTTACATTATACAAACATCACAATCAAGAAAGGACAAAACTATGGACTTTTCTGAAATGAACCCTAAAAAATGCCACTGGTGAAGTAAATAGTTGTAAAGCAAGATAAAATATCAATCTTATCAGCTACAATGTATGTTCTAAAATTTACTGGATATGGCAGGTTTTCAGAATTTATCATGAACTAAATGTTAAGCATTTACTGCTATTCTCAAAATCATTGAACTATTGCTGCTACAATTTCATCTCTTCTGTTTTGTTTCATTTCTATTTATCTTTGATATGTGTTCCACTATTTTGTCTCTTTTGTAACATATTTCAGATTAAGTTGTGTAATAGTTTGCATGCTCAAGTGCAGGGTGTGGCTTTAAAGAAAGGTTAGAATAATTTCAGCTCGTTGGAATTATAAAAATAACATAATTATTAAAAATTGAAAGTATATAATAAATTAAAAAGTAATGTATATGTGGTGATGTACTTTAGTAATCTTAACTTTACATACCATTCAGGAAGTCATATCCAGTTGTAACAAAAGTCATAAGGGGACCCTTGGTTACCCACATTATACTTCCACTCTCATTCATAATTTTTTTCCTAAAGCAGAAATCAAAAGACTAAGAAAGAATAAAGAAGTTGTTTTATTTACACTGGTCTAAAATTGTTTAGTTTTTTAGCCAGAGAAACTCCTTTCTTTCAAAATCATTGTTTTTGTGAAAGCTAACTTTAAAAGTTTTACCTGCTGAACATTCTGTTACTCCTCTAATCATTCCATTGCAGCTTTCAAAACTTTTAGTGCATCCTGTGCTGTAGAAATGTCACTGGTCTCACTGTTATCATGTTGTTTATGCTCAGTTTTATTGGTTTTCTTTATATTATTGATGTTTTCGATATCTACATCAATTACTTCATAATGTGCACTTCTTTTTTATCAATATTTGCCGACTTGTCTATTAAATTGGCTGTTAGGCCAAATTCTTCAAGAAATTCTTTGAATTGACCAAAGTCAGTACCTTCTGAAACCAACTTCCATGTAGCACCTTCCATTTCAGCCTTATTAGTTTTCTGCAGTTAACATCCCATTATTTTTTTTAGAAGTTGCATACTCTTCTTTCATAACAGAGTTCCACAAAAAGAGAGAGAGAGAGAGAGAGAGAGAGAGAGAGGGGGGGGGATTTTATAGGGCATATCTCCCAAAGTTAATGTTTTAAAAAATTCAGGCAGACTTTATTTTCTGAAGAAACCAAGATCAAGAGCAGTGTTCACATGTGTAATTCACTTTAAATATGTGAATGACTTTTGGATCAAATGGCTAAATTAGTGCCATAATATTTTAGAAAGATAAAGAAATTCAATGTTTCTGTCTTTAGTAATGTGTCTGAAGATAAATGTGTGGTCCAGTTATGTGCAGTGACAACATCTGGTTTTTACCTATATTTTTTTCGTTGAATGCTTTCAGACAGATGTAAGAAGACTTTCATTGAACCATTCCAAAGACAAATTTCTTGTCGGCAAGATTTTGAGCTGCTGTTTTATTCAACTTCCAATTGATTTACTTTAAGCATAGCTTTGGTTGGGCTTAAATTATATAAATAGCATGTAGTAAAGTAAGCAAGTCAGCAAGAACAAGTAACATGCTTAAAGAGCACTCCAGTGTAAGCAAATCAATTTTTTTCTATGTGACATATGCCTCTTCATGTGTGACATTATGAAACTGCCCAAATACATTCTTAATGATGTCATGGTCTGGTACTAGTCCTGTACTAGCTTCTGGCTGAGTGAGTGTATGTATGTATGTAATTCACTGGGTATGATCATGAGCAAATGATCATATGTAGAGGATTTTAGGAAGGGAGTGTCTGACCCCAGGTCTTAAACAACCCTTAGAAATTGGAAGCTAGGAGATTTGGGCTAGAGTGCCGGATAGGAAAGTGACACGGAAGTGAAGTAGAAAGGGGGAGGAAGACGCCCTTATTTATTACCTGGGGGGCCAGTACCCGGGGTCCGTCGCACGGCTGATATTTAGTGGATCGAGCGTTCATACCTGCCTGGAATCAAACCTGAGGTCCTTTCCATGGCAGTCAAATTCACTGGGTATGTGCACCACCTGGAATTTAAGGAGAATTCCTTAAATGGGCCTTTTCTCATTATTTCCCCTCAGACCCTAGGAAATTCCTTAAATTTTAATTTGACTCTTGAAAATTATTGTACTTTAGACTTTTTCAATGTATATCATTGTTCATTTATCAGGTTAGAGGTGAACTTTTACATCTTTTTTTCCTATATTTGCAATTTCTTTTCATCTGTGTGAAGCTGTTTTTGAATTCACTTTTTTCCAGCTGACATGCACTCTTGTCTTTTTCTGATGGGGTAAGCTACAGACATGATTAGATAAACATTGTCATGTGCCTCGTCATTGCTTCAGAGAAACCCAGACACTGTAAGTGCTATAGATCCTATGTAGTCACTAAGAAAATTTTTGGTCCACTGGGGAGTATGGGAAACGGAATATACTATGGAAATCGAAAATCTCAGTGAAATTATGTTATTTAACATCATATCAGATTGTAACATTTATTAAACATTTTTTGGGTCATTAATTGGATATTTTTAATATTGTGACATTTCTTCAATGTTTTTTCAATATCTTTTGGACATTTTCATGCTACCAAGCATTTTTGCCTCACCCTAGCAAAATCAAAATTAAAAATTTTCAAAATTTGCTTTAGTGGAATCTGAGCAACTTCTCTGATTTGCAGAATTGTTTTCACGGCAAAGTGAGCAATACAATACCAATTTTTGGTATTTAATTTTGTTTAAAACCCATGGGCAAGGATGCTTTCTATTTTTAAAGCAAAATTATGTTAAAAAATGCTACTACGTGTTGATGTGCAGGGAAAATGGTTTTATGGGGAACGAAAGACAGCGACGAAGAGTTGAAGTTCCAATTTTGAACTTTAATGTTTTAGCAAACAAAAGGAAAAAAATTGCTCCGTTTTTTTTTGTTCATGTAACCAAAAAGTGACTAAGGAGTGAGAAACCATGAATTTTCAGAGAAATTACACTTTAAAAAAGTTCTGATGTTGTTGTCGACTCCCAGAAAATGAGTTTTGGACTCCTGGAAAATTCCTTAAATGAACTTCCGAAAATCGGTACGAACCCTGAACTCGATTTTTACAATTATTGAATAATGATCTTTTCTGTTTGTATGCATTCTAATTTTATTACTGTGTTGTGCGCTGCTTACTGTAAAAATTGTGTGTAATAATCAAATATGGTTTTCACAATTTCAGAAAAAGAAGGCAGTGCTAGAGTTTGATGATGAAGGTTTAGTTGAAATTACTTTGGGCAATACTCATGTTGTAAATGGCACTGAACTCATTGTTGAAAAACTATTCCCAAGTTATAATGGTGGGAAAACACTTGAAAGTGCAGAATCACATCATTCCATAATGTCCAAATTACAAAATTCTAAAAGTGTGAGTATTGCTTGAGTATTCTGATATATGAAATGGTTGATTGTATAAAATTTATTGTGTTTAGTGTTTTTAGTGCTTTAAAAAAAATGACTTGGTTGTTTTTTTTGTTTTCGTTTTCTGAGCAAAGTGAACAACCAAATTTATAGAGAGAGTGAAAAAAAAAATTGGTTTCACAATAGTTTTACTTGTTTTTTAGGTTTATTTGAGGAAATCTTTGTGAACGCATTTTAAAAATAGAACTTGTAAAGCACATAAATTCAGTTGTAGACTCTTAGACTGTCAAGTTCAATATGCTATCTTGTTCATGTGGGTATCTACAGAAATTTTGATTCTCCTGTTAAATAATATTTAGATTTTGATGCTCTTATTAAATAATATTAAATAATAATTAATAAGTTACGCTATTCTAGGTTATTCTTTAGTGAATGCAGCCCTCAAATATTTTATGAATGTAAAGCAAACTTTAAATGTAGTATGATGTGTAAAAAAATTTACAGCATAACATACACATCTTATGAGATTCTAATAGAATCCAAATTTTCAAAATTTCTCATTCTGAATCTATGCTTAATTTTTCCATCCTTATTCTCAATTGGCATATTAATATTTTCTCATAGGTTTTACAGTGTTTCACTGCATAATTCTTCTTCAATTGTAATTAAACATATTTTGGTTTACGCATTAGGAAAAAAAAACTTCAGTTCCTTTTTCTGTACCTTAGTCCCTGCATGAAAATCAAACTGTATTGCTTACTCCTGGTGTCTTACTTCAGATTCCAAATTTAACAATTTAAACACTAAAATCATCTAAAAGTTAATATGAAAAAATTATTTTCACTTGTGCAATGTTGTATTAAAAATATATGGATAACAATATATTTTACAAAGAGCTAAAACAATAAAAACTATAAAATCCTAAAACTGCTAAAAAAGTATTTCTTATCTGAATGTTCTGCAAATCTTCAAAATATCAAAAAAAGTTGTTTTTCACAGCATTTATTTTTCTCTTGTAGTTAGAAAAATTCCTAATATCCTCATATCATGCATAGGTTATGTTAAGAAACTATAAGTGGTGGGATGTTTCGGTTGTTGACTTCTACTTTCATCAGCCATGGAATTAAACACATGGAATGAACCATGTGGTATCAGCATCAGTTGTTGCTGGATTTCAAAATAGCTTTCCGAATGATAGGGATGTGAAAAGGTGCATCTGTATTGCAGGTGTTAGGGGTAAGGTAGATTTCATTGTTTTCATGGTACCTGAGGGCTTTCCGATTGCTGAACGGAGCGATACGTTTAACATTTTGCCAATTGGGAATAGCAGATGTATTGTTGATAGTTAACATTGAAACAGAGGTGGAAGGATTGCCTTTCTTAACATCAGCGATATGTTCCATCAATTGCCGGTTGATGCTGTGATAAGTACTACCAAAGTAGTGGGTAGCGCCTGTGGAAGTATTGACAGGGATAGACTAGACACCTTGTAAATCCAGGGGTTTATTGGGATCTCTGTCTTTAAGAATGAGATTAAGAAGATGTGGAGATGGTTTAACTGCAATCTTGTAGCCAAAAGATTTTAAAATAGAGCAAACTTTATGAGTGAAGGACAGGCTAAAGGGCAAAGTGCCAAGAAACGGATGAGTGGTGGAAGGTTCAGGCAGTAAACTAGTAGTTCTATTCTGTGACTTAAATTTCTTAATTAGTCTATGTACTAAGAAGGGTGAAATGCCGGGTTTAAAAAAATCATGATTTAAAAAAAAAATAAAAAATCAGATTTTTTTTTATTAAATCAGATTTATTTGATTTAAATTGCTGTTGTGTTTCAGTTCAACTTTAAAATACCTCTTCATTCTTCAATGTAAACATGAAACATAATATTCTTCTCCGTGATTCACTTGATGGTATATATTTTTTAAATTTAAGTGACACTGCATAACAGATAATGAATGAGAATGTAATAAGGAGAGAATGGTATTTCTTAATGTGTTGCATTATCTTTACTGTACTGATTTGTGTCTACTAAACTACTTAATAATTACTGATATGCAAATCATATTTTGTATTCAAAAAACATTTATTTTTCATATATTTAAAAATAAATCTGAATCACCAGAGGGAGAGAGAGAGAGTTTCTCAAGTGAAATCTATGGAAGGAGTTTTCTTCTCATAACACGTGGAAATAGGTCTGTGTGGAAGAAATATTCTCATAATATGTGGAAACAGGTCTTCGGGCGATGTAATTTTCAAGTTTTCTGATGTGATTAATGTTATGTGATGAACAGTTAATGCAGGCAAATCAGAGATGTCTGATTGCTGTGTTAATAATTCTGGTAAATCTGAAAATACACAAAACAGAAAATACAACTTATTCATAAAACAGAAAAAGAGTTAGTCATAATATTACTGGTGTACTTTAAAAAAAAATCTACAACTTGCCCATTAAATTTGAATCATAAGAGCTTCAAAATAATATATTGATTAAAAAACATCAATTCATAAGTAAATTTTAATTGAATTAAAAAAAAAAAGCATGTGATGAGAGAAACTATTTGTTCAGCAGTTTGAACAAAAACACTAGTTTTGCTGCTTTTTGAATTCCTAACCTATTTTTTTTTAAATTTAGAATGCACAATGTTAAATGTTGAGAAAATTCTCTCAATTCTAGCTAAAGCAGATATTGTTAGTAATTGCAAAATATTTTGCAGTTCTTTTTTCTTTTTTCTATTGACTCTTTCGCTATGGAAAAGGTATTCCTCCAGTCTAAAGAATTTATTGCAAGCTGCACTTTTTCTTCCATCATCGTTCCAGTGAATGGTGCAGATTTTATCAGAAGCTTAATGAGAATAGTCATGAATGTATCTTCATATTTTTTGGTGACAAATTGTTAAACAACTTCTTTTTCTTCAAATTACCTTTTCTTTGATTTTAGATTCAATATTGCCATCTTTATCATTAACCACTATTGCCATGAGTATTGGCCAGTTATTGATGTAACTTCTCAAACAGTCGCACATGAAATTCCAGCATACACCTTGGGGAAACAGAAGAGCTAATCCACCAGCTTGTTTATATGCTGATCTAGCAAAATCATGATTTCTGAAATACTTCACAATTTGTGTACTTTGCTCTTTGATTTTTACAAGTAGGTTTAAAATGTGAGCTGTGCAACCATATGTGATAACATCAACATTTTTCTCCATTTCTTTCCTCATCTTCGTCATATTTGAAGCATTGTCTGTTACAGAATTCCTAACTTCATAGTGGATTTTTTTTTCTGCTGATTTCAAACTGTGTAGAAATTTGTTCAAGGTAATCACTTGTATGGGGATACCAGAAATGTTAAAACTGTACACTAAATAGACATCACCATCTGAAGTTGTTACAGAAGAACAAACAACTGGTTCATTATGGACATTGGACCAGCCATGTATACTCATGCAGACTATCTTATCTTTTAAAGACTGAGAACATTTGTCTATATTTCTCTGTTTCATTATCAAAACCTCATCTAACAAACAATCTGCCATATCCTGTTCTATTGGTGGCTTATAGCCAGGATGTAGCATTTCAGTAAGGTTCTTGAACTCTTTATTTTCAACCTTATGAAATGGAGAGTGAAGAATAGATCATTCGAGCAGTTTACAGATCAAACATTTTTTTCTGTTCAGCTGTGGTTTGTGTCACAAATAAATCCATTTTCAATTTTTAAAATGTTTTTGTGCTGTCGCAGATTTAGTGGTCCCTTCAGGTACTAATGACAGTTCTCTTTTATGCTGGGATTCCTTGGCAGGTGAAGCATCATAAACTTCAGCATATCTTAAATTAGTTGAAGTGCTCGGTTGACGGTCATTAACTTTTATTTAATGAACACAATGAGTAATGGTTTTTTGTATGTGCAATAAGTCCCTGGATCTCTTTTTCACACAGTTTGCACTTAGCACGTGAACCTTTGCTACTCATATTTTTAATTTCTTCAAAATAGTTCCAAATGATATCTTTTTCTTCCAGCCAGGCTGACTTCAAATACTTGTCCTAAAATGAGCTAAGAACTGAAACCCTTAGCCACCTAGTACAGTGCAACAGGAAACTAACTGAGAATGGTACTTTTAAACTGGCATTGGCTCCTGTTTATCTGTTCTGTATCACCAGGGCTTGGAAAATTTGGTTGTCTGGGACAAGTGAAAAATTTTAGTTGACAAGTAACTAATTTAGTACAGCAGTTTAAATTCAATAGTAATTATTTAACTGTTGTTATGTCTATTGTTGGATACATAAAAAAATTAGCTCTTTAATAAGACTTGTCATTACTTGGTAGTGTCACGAGTGAAACTGAATGTTGGTTGGAGGAAAAGGAATAGGAAGAGGCCTAGGATGGAAAGAATAAAGGTTGAAAGGCTCCCTGAAGATCAGCAGCATTATTCTGACTTAATCAGAGAATGACTGAAGGAGCTGAAGTCGTGTGAGAGGGATGTAGAAAAGAAGTGGGAATGTTTTAAGAACTGTGTTGTCACTGCTGCTGATGAGGTCTGTGGCACCACAATAGTGGGTAACAATAGAGGTGATGCTTGGTTGAATGGTGAGATTGAAGAGGCAGTAAAGAGAAAGAAGGATGCCTATTTATGGATGTTGCAAGGTAGAGTTTCTGTGGATGAATACTGCTGTAAGAAGCGTGAAGCAGCTATGGTGGTTTGCCAGAGGAAGGCAAAAGATAGGAATTAGAAGGTGGAAAGGCATGAATTAGCTTTTTGGAAAGATAGAAAGACTTTCTGAAAGTACATGAGACTCAGAAAAAATGGGAGAAACAAAGTTAAAGGTTGTGTGTAGAATAGGATCGGGGAAATGATATGGGTGCCCAATGAGTTAAGTGACAGATGGGGTGAATACTTCTGTGAGTTATTAGATCAAGAAAGCAAAGGTGATTCTGAGGCAGAAGCAGACGATGTCACAGTGAAGGATGGAAACACAGGAGGAATCTCAAGAGAGGAGGTGTGTAAAACTGTAAAATCTCTTCAGAATGGTAAGGCAGTTGATGTCATAACTGCCGAGATGTTAAAATATGGTGGTGACTCTGTAATTGATTGGTTAACTGAAATTTGCCAGTTGTGCTGGGAGCTAGGACTGGTCCCTCGGGATTAGAAAGATGCTGTCATTGTTCCCTTGTATAAGGGAAACGGTGATCAGACTGACTGCAAGAATTATCGTGGTATTAGCCTACTAAGTGTGTCAGGGAAAGTGTTTGGTAAGGTCGTTATTGAAAAAGTATGGTGTCTTACATTCAATGAAAGTGTGGGATGTTCAGAGTGGTTCATGCCGGGTAAAGGCTGTACTAACCAAATTTTTGCATTGCACATAATGATTGAAAAGTATCTGGCTGTTGGTAAGAAAGTTTTTTGCTGCCTTCGTAGATTTAGAGAAAGCTTATGACCGAGTAAATAGGACACTTCTGTGGAAGGTATTGAATGAATATGGTGTTACTGGGAATCTACTTAATAGTGTAAAATCCATGTATGCTGGCAGTATAGCTTGCGTAAGAGTGAATTGTGTTTTATCCAAATGGTTTCCATTGGTGCAGGAGTCAGACAAGGTTGTGTAATGTCGCCATGGCTGTTTTATATATTTATGGATGCATGCGTGCGTGATGCCAAAATAGATAATACTGGTTTATGTCTTGGTGATATTCGTGTGTGCAGATTGCTGTATGCTGATGACACTGTCCTGTTGGCAGAGAGTAAAAGTGAGTTGCAGAGTATGTTGTCCCGGATGTATGAAGTTTGCATGAAATTCAAACTGAGTATAAAAAAGGAAAAAAACCAAAGTCATGGTTTTTGAGAGAGGAACTGGTAGTACTGAATGTACAATAATATAAGTCTAAATGGCACATTTATTGACCAGGTGAGTGAGTTTGTGTATTTAGAAAGCATGTTTGACAGAGAGAACAAATTAGATGATGAAATTAGTCAGCAAGTGAATTATTCATTGAAAGTCATAGCTGCTCTGGGAGGTTTTCACAGGAATGTTGGGTTCTCAAGAGAGTCCCGCATGGCTGTGTATGAAAGTGTAATTATTCCTACTCTGATGTATGGTGGTAAAATGTGGGTGTTACAAAAGAAACATAGGAGTCGTTTGTGTGCTGGAGAAATGCGTTACTTACGGCGGGTTTGTGGGAAGACACGTTCTGATTGTGTGAGGAATGAAGATGTGTTGCAGTTGTGTAATGTGAAGCAAAATGTTTTTAGCAAGGTGGAAACTAATATGCTTCAGTGGTTTGGGCATGTTGAAAGAATGAGTGAGGAGATGCTTACTAAGAATTTTTTTAGCCCAAGTGGCAGGAAGGAAAGGCAGAGGAAGGCCAAGGAAGTCATGGTAGGATCAGATTCAGGAGTGTCAGCATGAGAAAAAGGTCATGAGTATGAAGTATAGAAGATCTTGTGTGCGTCGTGTGATGGATGTCAGTGAAGCCCGAGTTGTATGTCAAGATCGCTGTAAATGGAGAAGTTTGATACGGCAACAGTAAGTAAATAATCAGTTAAAAAAAAAAAATTCTGGTAGTGTTTTTTCTTTGTGGAACTAACCTCTGAATCTTAGAGAACAGCTTAGTGATATATGTATATGTAATAAGGCTTATTTTAATTCACAGAACTGATTCGTGACTGTGTGCTGATATGGGGAAGCGGTTTCTCTGTGAAAGAAATTGGACAGTGAATACCATGAGTCAAAACATCTGGGCACGGTGCACTTAATAAATACCATGTGGGAAAAAGTCACCAGCCCTGAGAATGGTTTTATAAAACGCTGTAGAAAAGATAAACTGTGTTTACACTGCTTATCTTTCCCATAAGCAGTGTAAGCCAGTTCCCCATAAACAGTGTTTACACTGCTTATCTTTTCCCACAGCATTTTGGGAATCATTTTCCGAGCTTGTGGCTTCTTCCCTCATGTTCTTTGTTAAGTGCACCGTGCCTGGATGTTTTGACTCACAGTATTCACTATCCAATATCTTTTGCAGAGAAACCGATGCCCCATGTTGGCGCTCAGTCATGAATCAGTTCTGTGAATTAAAATAAGCCTTATTAAAGAACTGATATTTTTATGTACTAGAGTCAGTCACATGTGGGTCACCAGCACTCGCTTAGCAATTGGTGTTGTAGGTCAAAGGGCAAACACGGATTCCCATGTTTCCACGGAGCTGTTAAGGAAGTTCTAAAAGATTGAAGGATTCTTGCATCACCTACTCTAGAGGGAGAAAACTGAGTTTGGTTATTATACTGAGTTTGGTTATTATAACTGAGTTTGGTTATCAACGGTAATTAAAATTTAAATTAGGTTAGTGATAAAATATTATTAAAAATGTTTACAATTTCATAAATATTATTGAACGTGTAAACAATTAGCTTTTAATTTTTAGTTCTGAATTGTTTTTCTCGTGAGCCCTGCAGGGCTGTTGATTTTCAATTGAGAAGTGAGTTACTTGCCTGACTGGTAAACCAGCATGAAATATTTCAAGCCCTGTTTCTCACCCTCTACCACCACCCACTAAAATAATCCTCCTGCTGAGTTCATGTACAAGAAAGGGAACACTGGTGAATGCAAAAGGTCAGATTTCTTTGCAATTGACAACACCCAACTTCTAACCTCCACGAAAGGAGATTAATCATCCTGGGAGCCTGGTGCTTTTTAATCTCATGGAAAAGGAACAAATCTCATTTTTGTTAAGTTTTAGAATCACCTTATGCCTTTATTGTTGCAATCAAGCAAATAAGAAATGGCACAAAAAAAAATATTTGTGAAAAAAACCCACATTTACAACAAAATGTATTTTAACTTCCATGGCTAAAATAATATTGTGTTTAGTTTCAGCATGAAGTTGATTTTCTTAAATGAATAACCTTGCTAAATTTAGCACTCTTAAGTTGAGCACATGCAGTTTTAATTTTAATGGACTTTACAAATACATAATGGAGATTTGATGATTTCTATTTGTGATTTGAATCAATGAATTTTATTCATGATTTAAATCAATGAACCCCGTTGGAAAGCCTTGCAGTTTGCCAATGCTGATGATGTTCTGATATTCTTTTTTGTAAAGCAGGAGGGATGTTGCAAATAAGGTTAGCTCTGTGTATGTAAGACTCAATAGCAGCCATTTTATATTTTTCAAAGGTGCAAGAATGGTAAGGGGTGATGTTATGAGTGGCAGTAGGTTTCCTGAAAACAGAGAGACCAAGTGAAAAGCCTGGATTGATGTTGATGGTTTTATCCAGAAAACTAATATTGTTGTCGACCTGTTCTTGAGACGAGAATTTTATACGTGGGAATTTAGAAGTTTCTACATAGAGGACATGAGTTCTATTATTGAGTGTTTCTCGGTTCCCGATTGGCAAAATGTTAAACATATCACTCCGTTCAGCAATCAAAAAGCCCTCAGGTACAACGAAAGCATTGAAATCTACCTTACCCCTAACACCTGCAGTAGAGATGTACCTTTACACATCCCTATCATTTGGAAAGCATTTTTGAAATCTAGCAACAACTGATGCTTATACCACGTGTTTCATTCCATGGCTGATGAAGGTAGAAGTCAACTACCGAAATATCACACCACTTTTAGTTTCTTAATGTAACCTATGCGTGATATGAGGATATTAGGATTTTTTCAAATTTTTTGTGTTACGTGTTTCACTGCCAATCCTTCTCACTGTGGTTCTCTTGCAGTAATTTCTCTTTACATTATTGTATTTCCAGCCGGTTTTGGCAATCTTCTAGCCTCCGTCTTTGTAGAAATTAATTTTTTTTCACTAAAATGAATTAACAGCTTCTGCTTTGGCACTGGTCCTCTCTGTTGACATTCCTTGTCTCTGTGTATGTGGTTGAAAAAAATTATCTCACTGGGCAGGGTCAGATGATCTGTGGTGGCTACTGGTGGTTGTGAAGGATGGATTTTTTCCTTCTTTCCATTGTGTATATTTCTTTCTCTTATTTTCTTTTGATATTTATTTCTCTTTCCTTTTCAGTGAGTAATTTCAGTGGGTAAGTGATTGATGTTGTTAGATCATGGTTATTGCATGTGTTGCCTTTATTTTTTTCAATCAGCACAGACTAATTCTCTTCCTGTGTTTGCTGTTGTTAGTATTTTCTTTTTTATTTCCATTCTTTATATGTTGGTTTAGCTTTTCTTTTTTTTTTAATCTATGTTTTTGTGCTTCTGGTACATTTAATATTTCTCTTAATGTCACCCAAAGGAATTTGATATACTCATTTTCTTTCCAGCTTGCAGCTTCTATCCCTTGTAATGAAATCTTATTTTTTTCTGTTGTCACTGTTTCACCAAAAGTGGTCCCCGCTTTTTTGCTTATTCAATTTATTTCAGAGGTAAAATGCTTATGTATGTGAAACTTCCCTTATACTTTTCTTTTTTTCGCTCTTCTCTCTGTCTCTCTCCTGCATTTTTATCACGTCTTTTGTAAAAAAAGATCGTGCTTATGTTATCGGTTGGTCCGTCCACCCGTCCGTCCGTCTGTACCCACAGTATCTCTGCAACTATTAGTCCAATTTGAAAAATTCTTTTTGCATTCGGAAGCTTGAAATATGCAAATGATGATCTTTTATTTCATTTTTTTTTTTTACGATTTACAATTTCGCCGCTAGAGGGCGTAAATGCAGGTGATGTCGAATTCAAAGTTACGTTTTATTCCACATATTTGCTTCTAAACATCCGATTGAAAAAATTATTTTATCTTTCGATTCCATTTATGTCAAAGAGTATTTTAGATATAGTTTTTTTTTCAAATTACGCATAGATTTTCCGCTAGGGGGTGTAAAAATAAATTACATTTTTCCCGATAACTCTTCTTCTAAAACTCCGATTTGAAAAAAAAAAAATTCAGCGGATACATCTCCTGATGGAAAATCTTTTGCATATAATTTAAAATTTTTGGTAAAGAATACTTTGGCCACCAGGGGGCGTAAGTGTTAATTTTTGCTTCTGATGTATTTGCCATAAAATCTGAGCTTCTAAAATATCGATTGAAAAAATTCTTTCGGGGACTGATGCCACTCACATCAATAAACCTTTTCGGAATATTTTCTTCCTAAAATATTTCAGTTTCTCCGCCAGGGGTTTCATTATTTATTGAGTAAATCAAAGGTTGCAAGAACGAGGAAACATAAAGGCAAAATTTGCGTTTCAAAAATATGTACAAAGAATAAAAGGATGCATTATAGAATTAAATTACATATTTTTACATATATACAGTTATATACATAGGAGGCATGACAATATGCGGATAAGAAGAAAAAATCACAGTGGTCTGTAAAATTGTACAGAGAAAAAAACAAGAAAACGCAAGCAATGTATATACACAATTTACAACATAGGTTATTTGAATGGTGACAAGCTCTTAAAATAAGAGTTGGATGTTGGTAGACGG
Source organism: Macrothele yani (assembly GCA_039090855.1). Taxonomy (NCBI): domain Eukaryota; kingdom Metazoa; phylum Arthropoda; class Arachnida; order Araneae; family Macrothelidae; genus Macrothele; species Macrothele yani. Next base: position 34,451,764 of record CM077013.1, on the reverse strand, counting down.
TTCAGTGAACCATCTGGTATTTGGTGCCCATGTGTGAAGAAAAGTCACATCACGAGTGGATTCAGGAAGGGAAATATAGGCTAGTCAAAGTCGAGAGATGAGCTGGTTTCGAAATTGTCTGCACAAGGCCTCCCCTGCCTGGAACAAGGTGGGTGAGGTTGAAGAAGTGCGGAGTTGCTGATGATAGCAGTAGATAACATGACGTGAAAGAACAAAGATGAATGCACATGGTGGTGAGAGTGGTGAAGGTGAAGAAACATTATAAAGTAGAGTTGTATAAGCAGAAAAAGTGAGGGGAATGGTAGACAGGTGACTGGTAACGGTGAATGTCAGGTGCAGCAAAGGGAGCAGCACTGGACAGTATAGGTAGATATGATTAACGTCGGCTGTAGAATCGCAGAAGCAACAATCAGGTGATGAGAGAAGTGTCATCCGATGGAGAGTGACGGGAACTGGTAATCTTTGATGGAGAAATTGCCAGTGTATATTTCGCTCAGAAGGAGCTGAAAGTGGAGATGCAGCGGCATTCCAGACTGAGCACAAAGCATATGGTGGAACTCCCTGGATCGGTAGAGGGTTGATAGATTGAGAATCACGGAGCAAAAGGTAGAGAGATCAGATAGGAAAGGAAGAGAGAGGTTGAGCAGTTCCTTGAAATAGAAGAAAGTATGTAAGAGGAAGAGAAGCAGAAGAAACTGAGAGAAGTTCAGAAAAGGTAGCAAGAGAGGGAAAAGGAGTAATGATCGCAGAGCGGATGCAGGCAAGTTTGGAAATTGAGGCAGGGGTGTTTGGAAGAAGTGGGGAGAGAGCGGCGAAAGGTTTCCAGGTTAAGTCAGGAAAAACAAGATCACGGACTGTGACAATACCGGCAGGGATCCAAGAAGGGTCGTCAAAGAAAGGAAGGTTAGGTGGGTGAATGATGGTAGAAAGGAAAAGGGGCTCAATTAAGAGCTCAGACGTAGAGGCAGGTGGTGAGCGAATAAGAGGAAGGTCAAGAAGATAGGAAAGTATTTCAGAAAGCCTCGTGGAGAGGCGAGTGTGTTGGAAAGGAAAACGATCCATTAACAGGAGAGCAGAAAACGTGAAGCCTGGATTCCGGGTGGAGACCATGACGTCACGTGTAATGCTGATGGAATCCGTGGACGAGCACAAGAGGCGTAGGAATGTCGCAATTCTATGTGCACGATAGTATAGGTGAATGTTGATGCAGTTGAGTCCTCCATGAGAGAGGGGAAGAGTTATAGATTCTCTGAGATCAAATTGTGAATTTGACCGGATACAAAATGTGGCATCGTCGGCGTAAGCAGTGTAAACTATTGAAAAATGACGATTGCTTGCAGTTGGAGAAGGCAGAGTAGATGTAAAGGCTTTATGAACAGAGCGTAGAAATGGTTCGAAGGCTAGTGCAGAAAGTTGACCTCAGAGAGGGCAACCCTGGTGAACTCCGCGACGAAAGAAGATTGGGGCGGTGAGAAAGGCGGTCGTCCTGACGTGGAAAATGGCGCCACGATATAAGGCGAGAATTAGAGAGACAAAGGAGGAAGGAAAACCAAAAGCAAGAAGAGTAGCGGATAAATAAGAGTGAGAGATATTATCAAAGGCTGCACGCTGATCAAGATTTAGGAAGGCAAGTGTTTCAGAATTTAGTCGAGCAAGAAAATGTAGATCACAAAGAAGAGTAACATTACGGGTTATTGATCGACCAGGGTCAGAGTAAGTCTGGTCGGGTGAAAGAAGGAATGGAAGTATGGGATTGAGTCTTCGAGTAAGTAATTTAGTGAATATTTTATAGTCGAGATTTAGAAGAGATATCGGGCGGCAATTCCCCAAGTCAAGCAGATCGCCTTTCTTAGGGAAAAGAACAACATGTGCTACAGTAAAGCTGCTCGGAAGAGAAGGAGAATGTAAAGCTGTTGAAAAGGCAGCAATGAGAAAAGGAAGAAGCTCAGGGAGAAAGGTACGATAGAAGGGGAAAGGAAGGCCGTCAGACCCAGGGACGGAGTGAAAATTTTGAGAAGAAAAGGCAGCTTTAAATTCAGGTATAGAGATAGATTGGAGAAGTGATGTAGAGAGATGAACAGGAATCTGTGGAAGAGAAGAGAGAAGTTCAGTGGATGCAGAAACAGAAGTAGGAGGAGCTTCACTGTATTTTTCGGTGAAAAAAAGACGGATTGTGGAGCAAAGAAGATCAGGGTCAGAGGAGATATGTCCATCTGAAAGGTGAAGCTGACGTAAACCACGAGCAGATCAAGCCTTCTTTTCCAGTGATGTTAGGAAATCATAAGAGCAGTCTTCAGATGAAAGATGCTTCAGACGGAGACGAATAATGGATTGTCGAGCAAGAGGTTCTTTGCAGCAAAATGTGAGCTTCTAAAATCTCGATTGAAAAAAGTTGTTTGTGGATCGATACTTACTCATGTCAACAAACCTTTTAGGAACATTTTTTTTCTTAAAATAATGCATGGTTTCTACGCCAGAGGGTGTTGATGTATATCTTATTTTTGTCAATATCTCAACTTCTAAGAGTTTGATTTGAAAAATTCCTTCTTTGTTGGATACTGTTTTCCTTGTGACATGTTTTTCATATAATTTCAAAATTTTCAAGTAATTCATAGACTTTCCACTAGGGGCGTAAAGGTAAATTGTGTTTCTCCCTATATCTCTGCTTCTAAATCTCCAATTTGAAAAATTCTGTCTGCACCGGATACAGCTCCTAGTGGGAAATCGTTTGCACATAATTTCTAATTTTTGTAAAAACATAGCTTGGCCACCAGGGGCGTAAATCTTAATTTTCGCTTCTGATGTATTTGCAGCAAAATATGAGCTTCTAAATTCTCGGTTGAAAAAAACGTCGTTTGTAGACCGTACTACTCATGTCGACAAACCTTTTAGAAACATTTTCTTCTTAAAATAGTGCATGGTTTCTACGCCAGGGGGGCGTAGATGTATATATTATTTTTGTCAATATCTCGACTTCTAGGAGTCCGATTTAAAAAATTCCTTCTTTGTTGGATAGTGTTTCTAGTGTAACATGCTTTTCCTATAAATTCAAAATTTTAAAGTAATTCATAGACTTTCCATTAGGGGACGTAATGGTAAATTGTGTTTCCCCCTATATCTCTGCTTCTATATCTCCGATTTGAAAAATTCTTTCTGCACTGGATACAGTTCCTGATGGGAAATCGTTTGCACATAATTTCTAATTTTTGTAAAAAATGGTTTGGCCGCCAGGTGGTGAATTTCCGCTTCTGATGTATTTGCAGCAAAATATGAGCTTCTAAAATCTCGATTGAAAAAAAATGCGCTTGTTGACCGATACTACTCATGTCGACAAACCTTTTAGAAACATTTTCTTAAAATAATGCATGGTTTCTACTCCATGGGGCGTAGATGTATATCTTATTTTTGTCAATATCTCTACTTCTAGGAGTCTGATTCGAAAAAATTCCTTTTTTGTTGGATAATGTTTCTGATGCGAAATGTTTTTCCTATAAATTCAAAATTTTCAAGTAAATCATAGACTTTCCGCTAGGGCGCACAAAGGTAAATTTGTGTTTTCTGCTCCTAAAACTCCGATTTGAAAAATTCTTCTTGTATCGCATACAAGACCTAATGGAAAATATTTTTCACATTGTTTCTAATGTTTGGTAAGTAATGGTTTGGCCACCAGGGGTCATAAGTATTAATTTCTGCTTCTGATGTATTTGTAGCAAATCTGGGCTCTCGAAAATTTGACTAAATTTTTTTCTTGGACCGATACCGCTCATATGGATAAACCTTTTGAGAATACTTTCTTCCTAAAATAATGCATGATTTTCTCACCAGGGGTCGTAAAGTCAGATCTTATTTTTGTCAATATCTCTGTTTCTGAGAGTTTTTAAGCTCACGATTCCGTTTACAGCAATATCTGAGGGGTTCTTTTACCCGATTGAAAAACTTCTTTCTTCCGTCAGATACTATTGTTTTCCATACCGGTTCCACTGACTTTGAATAGCTTTGATAAATTTAATTTGCGTCAGAATGGATTCAAAAGACGTGCTTATTACACCCAAAAATTCGGTGTCATCTTTCTTGTTTAATCTTGTAAATGAGTTTGTTAACTGCTTTTATCTTTATATCCACAGTTTTGGACTATTATTTTTATAGTTTTGGGCTATTATTCTTCTATATTTTTTTGTTTGATGAATCGGTACATGCTCTATTTATCCAGGCTTTCAAACTGTTCCTTTTGTGACTACATGGCTGGGCTGAGGATGTAAGAGTAATCACTGAAACAGATATAGGTTTTTGTTGTACTTTATATTTGAATAATCTGCTGTTCTCTTGATTTCCACTTTTAAAAATGCCAAGATTTTTCTTTTTCATGTTTTAATGTATATATAAAATTTGTATACAAAAAGCAGGAAATCCAATAGGGGTTCACCCCCCCTCTTTATTTTTGGAATTATGGATAAAATTGAAACTACAATAATTAAAAACTTCTAATTGTAAAACCTCTAATTTATAGATAAGTCAGTGACTTTTGCTTTTCTCCAGGATGAATTCCACAGAATCGGAAAAATTCAAGACAGATATCTCCTTCATTTTCCTAGAAACACAAGCAGCAATAGCACTTGAAAAAGAAAAATATTGCCATTTTTAGGGATGTAAGTTAAAAAAAACTAAGAAATGATTTGCAACAGTAACTATGTTCATAATCGACAGACTCCTCATTTAAGTTTATCGCTATTTATTCTTGACTAAACACACAACTAAAATGCTAATGAAAGTTCACGGATATATAATAAACAAAAAATGAATGAGTTATTAATCAACAATGAACTTTGCTTTCTATTTAGTCTGTTTTAAACAGTCTTACCATAAAATTAATATTCCTTTGGCTTTTGACACAAAAACAGTTTATTCCAACGATAGTCCTTTTAGGTCATCATAATACATGTATTCTTTTAGAGCACTTTTGTAAGAACAACAAATAGCGTGTTCACACACATCGAAGCGATGCCATCTCCTCTGTCCGGGGTCGTGATCCCATAATTCTTTGCAACGAACCACTGGCTGTTCTGTTCGGCATCAACGCAACTGAAACTCACAAACGTAAACAAACTTGCAGCAGGTGTTCGATGAAAATAAAAGAAACGAGCATAGCAAAGGACACTAACATCCAGCAAGTAAGAATTATAAGAACCCGTAAAGTTGCGTAGCAAAAGGAAATAATAAAATCTGCTTACAGGATGTAAGTCTAGAATTTAACTAATGGAATATCCTGGTGATAAATAATGGCATGGCACCTCTAAAATTTTTTAATTGAAATTATAGATTTTTTTGAGGATATAAAAATACATTACTTACTTGGTCAAATTTTTGAACTATAACCTAATTTATCATCAGGACTATGTCATCAGAGTAGTTATTGCCGCTCTGTTGGAAGGACCAGTCCCCATGATTATTTAATATTGTTGTTCACTTCTAGCTATTTCTATTTCTTCCTCTAGTTTTCTTAGTTTTCTCCCTAAACCATGTAGTTGGCAAATAATTATTTGCAAAAATGTGATTGATGCACTTCTAAAGTTAAGTTATGCATTTTATTATGGCAAGCATGTATATACAGGGTGGTGCACATAAAACCGGCTCCAAACACAGTTTGGATTACAATTTGGAAATTGTTCGACACTTCATTCATGCGCATGCCAGTTCAGTGATCCTCCACGCTCTGGGAGACAGTTTGCAGCTGTCTGCATGGGAGTACTGCCCTATTCAACTGAAGAACACGTTTTCATTGTGGAGGAGTATGTTTGCACATGTTCTTTCATTTTAGTGCATGAACAATTTAAAGCAAAATATCCTGGTGTCAGTTTCCTGCAAAATCAATGATCCAGGCATACAGCTAGTTCTGTAATCAATGCACAGAGAGTGAAACAATGAACTGCATGCACACCAGAAGCTGTCATCAACATAGCAAATCATGAAGTTAGAACAATATCTGTAGGTTTTATTGGTGTAGGAAACAGATTGGCATAGCCAAGCTTTCACTCACAAATGTGTGGCTTTATCAAGGCTGTTAAAATGTAACCTACGTGGAGGGAATCAACAGTGAACATTAACTTTTGAAAAAAAAATTAAAAAAAAAAAAAAATATATATATATATATATATATATACAGGGTGATCCATTTAAACCAGTACCATGTGATTTATTTATAACTTTTAATAAGTAAAATCACATGGTACAAAATCATACAGTAAGTTGAGAATTATACATGTGGTATTGGAGAATCATTTGACCAAAGCAAATGTTGGAATTGTCCTCCATTTTCTTGTAAACACAGTTGAACACGCCGCACCATATTCAGCGATGTCTCATGTACAGTACGAGCAGTAACATTGCCAATTTCAGTTGTGATTGTTTCACGCAATGCATCCAATGTTTTTGGATGGGTTTTGTAAACTCTCTCCTTTAAGTAGCCCCATAAAAAAAGTCAGGGGAAGTTAAGTCCGGAGATCAAGGAGGCCATATGTTTTTTGAAATTATGCTGTCATCAAAGAAGCTGGTTATGAGTTCCATTGAGACTTTCGATGTGTGACACGTAGCGCCATCCTGCTGAAAGTAGCCTTCTGTCAATTCAGTGTCGTCAAGTTGTTCCACAAATTCATTGAATATGCGGCAATAAACATTAGTGTTGACAGTCTCAGAGAAAAAAATGGGGCCAATAATTTTCGTAGACGAAACCGCACACCATACACCAACCTTTTGTGAATGCATCGGTGTTTCACACATAACGTGTGGGTTTTCGGCAGCCCAGTATCTGCTGTTTTGCGAATTGATGTGTAGCCTGACAGATGAAACCAGGCTTCATCTGTAAACCATGTGATGTAGAGAATATCAGATTGCAAATTAAGAAAATTGTGAAACCATTTGCAGTAACTTACTCTCTTTCCCTTGTCTGGTTCCTGCAGCTGATGGATTATGTGCACTTTAAATGGTCAAATATTCCCTTTTTTTCTGCCCTTTGACAAGTTCCGTATGAATATCCTGTCTGTTGGCTTAATCTGTGCAACGATTTCGTCGGAGATTGAAGTAAACATTGCCGAACATCGTCCACATGCGTTTGAGGCATCGGAGGGTGATGTCTACCGCTACCGCTGAGAAGAGAACCGGTTTGCTCCAGTTTCTTTGCCATCGACAGAATTGTTGACTTGCTTGGCACTTTTCGAACTCAAAACTCTCTTCGAAATGTTCGTTGCGTTTTGATGACAGAATTGGTTACCCAATACGATTTCACTAAAAAAAACACGCTCTGGAACAGAGTACTGCATGTTTCCAAATGCACGCAAGTGAATGACAACACAACAACAAACAAATATTGAGCTGAGTTACAGTTAGGGTTAACAATCTTCTTCACGGTGGCGGTTTTCATTCTCCAGGAGTTGCTGCTTCTATTGAAAAAAAGAAGAAGCTCCTTGCGCGATCCCTTGCAAAAATGTAAGGTTTTTTCAGGGTACTGGTTTAAACAGATCACCCTGTATATATATATATATATATATATATATATACTCACATATACTTACTTTAAGTTCACATTGTTCAAAATGGGAAAAGCATGAGAACAAATGTCAACAAGCAAAGCGCAAAACATAATGAAACAAGGTTCTCTTGAAAGGGCTGAGTTGAAAGCCTCATTTTTTACATTCTCAACTCAGACCTTTCAAGGGAAGTTTGCCTGAAAAATGCAATGCCACAATGGGCAAGATACAAACAACTGGTGCCATACACTACCTACATTAAGACCACCTACAGAGAGTCAATTGAAATCCTCACAATGGCGTCTGCATGCAACAATACTGTTTCCTGTGATCTGCAACCCCTGTGGTCAGATTTCTTGAAATGTTAAGACCTTGTTTCATTACATTTTGCTTTTTGCTTGCTGACATTTGTGCTCACGCTTTTTCCCATTTTGAACAACACCCTATCAGTGGTTTTCTTCACTCCTAAATGACCAGATATGGGTAAGTCATGTGCTATTTCCAAAATTCTTTTTTGATAAGCCTTGGGCACTACTAACTGACATACTGTGTCTTGTTTTCTCTTGTCCTTAAATAATCGCTTCAAGAACTCCTTCTGTACCATAAAGTATGATGATACTTCTTCATTCGGCTCAGAACCCTTACATCTTTTCCATATATTGCTCAAACTTTCATCCTCTTTTTGTGCTCGACTAAATTCTTCAGACGGGAATATCTGAGGTAGGCTCTTATCACTTTCAACTATTCCTTCCCTTTTATTACTTCCAATCTCAAGTTCACTTTCACTATCTTCTATCAGTGATTGGTGTGATCTTCCACTATCCATTTTTTCTACATGCTGTCGTTCAACCTCGTTCCCTTTATCTCTTTCTTCTTGTGCCTTCAACATTCTCCGAGTCAGTATCCCACATTCTTTTTGTGGTACACTATATATGTCTGTGCTAGAAGTACTTCCTTACCTGCAGTGTCACCGCTCTTTCCTATATCCTTTACATTTTCAACCACACCATTACTTCTGTCTCTCCCACTCTTGTCTGGTTCCGGTTCCCTCCTGGCCTGATCATCTTTCTCACTAATTTCACTGCATAGTTTTCCTTCTGGTGCATCCCAGTCATTCCCAAGAATTATGTCCCAAGGGATGTCATTAACTATTGCAAAGTCCTGTGTCCTTAATTCCCTATTCACCTCTATGCTATATCTAATTCCTGTCCGTCACCAGTCACAGGGTAAACTGTTACCAGTTTTCCTGTCACTGCTCCTGGAGGAACGTTACTGCACTTCATCAGGGAGATACATGATCCTGTGTCACATAATGTGCAGAGTGTTTCTCTATTCAGCTCGACTTTCCCTAAGTACGGTCCGAAGCTCGATTCAGGCGTTGTCCTTATAGACTTGGTGGTGGAACATAACATGGTCGGAGATTTTTCTCTGTTTGGCTGATAACTTTGTTTATTGGTCCATCCTCTGTCTTTGACAATCGTTTCTCTGCTTTCACCGTGTTTACCTGCTACTCATCTATCCTTGGTCCCTCTACATTCAAAAGACTTGTGTCCAATTTTCCCACACAGATTGCACCTGATTTGTATGTTATTCCCTGGGGCATCCGCTCCGTTCCGGACCACTTTTCCATCTCTACCCTGTTGCCTTTTCTCTTGATGAAAGAATCCTTTCCCAGGTCAGGAGGTCTGATGAACTGGGGCATACTGTTTTTCCCGAGCCTCTACGTACCTGTCAGCTAGCTTTATTGCCTCTTCAAAAGTTTCAGGCTTGTTGTCCTTGGTGTAGATTTTAATGTGCTCACTAACCATAGAGTAAAATTGCTCTAACAGTAAGACACTTTTTAATGCTTCATAGCTATTTTCTACTTGAGCACCTGTCAGCCACTTCTCTAACAACTCTTTTAATCTTACTCCATACTGACGTTAGGATTTGTTCTTCCCTTTACTAAAATTCCTCAATGACACTCTGTACATTTCCAGGGTAATTTTATATTCCCTTGACAAATTTTCCTGCAATTTCTCAAAATCCTGTACCTCATTTGCTCCCATAGAATGAATGACGCTCACTCCACGTGAAGATAATCTGGGAATTAACAACGCTGACCATTTCGAATGAGGAATACCTAGCGATGTACTTATATTGGTGAACTCCGTTAGATAACTATTCATCTCGTCCTCCGCTTCTGAGAATTTTCTTATCACGTCCCCATAACTATTTAAGGGCCTTTGAGAAAAGTAATCTGTCCCACTTGTCTCTTGAGGTCCCTCTAACTCTCGTAGGGCCAACTTAAGTTTTAAAGCCTCAATGTTTTGTTTTTCGACTCAATCTCTAATCTTCTGATTTCTAATTCATATTGTCTATCTTCCCTGTTAATCTCACTAGTATGGGCGGTTTCACTGTCAGCTGCATGTTCTCTAGCATTGAGTTTTTCCTGATGGTCACTCTCAATTAAATCAGTAATTAGCTCTTGTGTAGATCTTCTTTTAGAGTTAATCCCTCGTACCTGACATTCCTGTCTGAGGTCTTTCATGGTAAAGCTTGCGTACTGATCTCCCATGACGTTCAATTTCATTGGATCTGTAGAACTAATTTCCTATTCACTTATACTGTTTTTTTTTAATTCTATGCTTATATATATATTCTGAGAAATAATCGTTCCATTCCAAAATTCTATCCTTAATGCATTTTTTGATATACTTCCATTCTAAAAACCTCGGCTTATATATATCAACAGCTTTCCTATACACATTAATATTAAAACTGTTTTATTTAAACCTCTCCATCTGTGTTTGCATATTATTTCATGCAGTGTACATTATTATACTTTTGTGTAAGGTCCTGTTTTTTTTTTTTTTTTTTTTGTGTCTCTATTCTGTTGTTTTCTTGATCAGTCTCAACACGGTTAGTTTAATAATATTGTAAATTACCATACTTGTGATTTGTATTCCTTAATATGCACTCATTCACTTTCAAGTGGGGATGACCATCTCATTAACATGAGAGGGTGAGGATTTCACACTTTACACTTCACACCAGCTGCAGATTCCTTACGGCATTTCTTTCACAGCACTGCAGAGTGATGGGGTCGCACAATTCTCCCTTGAGTTTCCTTCGACGCTGCGAGGTATGTGGGGGAAACTTCCGGTTGGGCTCTCTCTCTCTCTCTTTGGCTGTCAGCTTCCTTTCCACGAAACTTCGGTAATCGCTTGATTCGCTTTCTCTCTCCTCGTTGGCGTTCTGGTCTTTACTACGGGCTGGAGCCTTCGCTTCTTGTTCTTTATTTTTTTCTCTTCTGCTCAGCTCTTATTTTTTCCACAGATCACTTCTAGATTTCTATCCCGCCGCTGGTGCCAATTTATTTGTGGTGTGTTGTTTTTCGGGTGTTCATCAGTTGAATTGCAAGTTACGTAATATTTTTTTATGTAGGAGGATGGTGTATGAGTAGATGACTTTTCCTTTCTACTACATACATCGTAGTAGCTTCCACCAGACCAGTTACTTACATGAACCGGTCACCTTACCTTACTTAGCCGCTCGTATGAGGCATGGTGAAGGATCTGTGAGTGATATGATACAGAGCTGAAATGACATACAGTTCTAAATACAGTTTTATTTACAATCTCTGGTTTGAGTGAGAATATTCAAATATTAGATCCTTTAGCTTTAAGTGAGAATTTTCATTTCCGAGTATTTGTATCGTATTCTGGAGCAGATTCAGCACACAGTTGCATTACCAGCATGTGCATACGCTGGGGTTCAGTTCTTGTTGAGATACACTGTCAAAAGCACCACAGTTCTTGTTGAGATACCACAGCAACACAACATTTAGGAAACACAGGTGGAGGGTGAACTTTGATCACTCAGACCGCAGCCTAAATTTTGATATGTCCCTAAATAACCCTCAGTTATTAGAACATCATTCCTATAACTTAACCTGCAGGTCGGTTCTGCTACATCATTATTCCACCTCGGTGGAACAGCATTATTAACGGCTGGTTTCCATATTCCACGCCGCTACCACCGAAAAAGAACCGTCTTATTCGATCACGTTCCGAGACCCAAGAGAGCAAAAGTCCATTGTAACTTTTTACGTCCTTCGAACTTTTCCCTCCCTGGAGAGTGCTCGTCCAATGGTGTTCAAGAACGCTGAGCTGCAAAGAGCCATGTGGTTTCTCTCAATGTCCAGCGCCCGGCAAAACTTTCTGTGACATCCCTGGCTTGCGCATTTGTGGAGCCCCTCTTCCCCGCAGAATTCACTGAGGAAAGGATTTTGTTGTTGTTTTTTTACTTCTTCCTTCTCGCTGACAAGAAATTGTGTCCCATCTCCCAGCTTGTGTTTATTTTTCACCTTTCCGACCTTAAAATCTCCCAATTTTTCTCACGTCATCACAACATAAGTACGCATTTATGCAATAAATTGTGTGTATTTGCTCATACCTCTACCTGTTCCCTTCAAACGTTCACACAAAAGGTCACTCACCGATTTCGGACATTTTAGGATATTCTGTCAGGCAACAATTTATCTTATCCATGTGAAACAAATGTCGTTTTGTACTAATTAATTGATGCTCTACAACTTTGTAATTGGAAATTTTGCTCTATCTTATTTCATTTTTGATTTGCAATGGCTAACTTCCACATTTCGCCACTAGGGGTGCTGCTATCAGTTGCGTTCGATCGGGCATAGTCGCTTTACTATACCGTTATCTCACTTGTATAACTGTACCTCTCTCCGTTCGCAAGTTATTCCAGGCTAAAGGGACTTTCCTATGCACCCTGTACATGTATATATTCAAATGTTAATATTCACTGTTGATTCCCTCTGCATAGGTTAAATTTTAATCAACCTTGATAAAGCCACATGTTTGTGGGTGAAAGCTTGGCTTAGCCAATCCGTTGCCTACACCAATAAAACCTGCGGATATTGTTCTAAGTTCTTTAACTTGGTGTATATTAGTGCTCATTACTTATTGTTTATCATAGCAAATCATACCAAAGGAAGCCCCAACAAGTCAATATGCAATTTATTCCAGTAGACAGGCATTACTCGTAGGTCGATTGAGCGCCATATTTCATGATTTAAGCCATATCGTGTGAATGTTGTGCAGGAATTAAGAGCACTTGATAAGTGAACACATGTCCGTTACTGTCAGGAAGTGGTCACCATTTGCCTCAATGCATTGGCCTATTTCTCTTCATTTCAACAGAGCTTGGTTCCACCTTTCAGGGTATGTTAATATGCAGAACATACGACACTGGGCTGCTGAAAACCCATAAGTGTTCTGACAGAAACCACTCCATGATTTAAAAGTCAGTGTTTGAAGCATCAGGCCACCATATCATCAGATTCTTTTTTTTTTTTTTTTTTTTTTTTTTGTAAGGAGAATGTAAATACAGACATTTATCAATGGTTCTTCTGTAAAGAGTTTGTAAGCCAGTTGAGATACTCTTCATGAACTTACTTATACTTTCTTTCAGTAAGATCAAGTGACTTGCCATACCTCTGATTATTCACTTGCTTGAATCCACAGTGAGTTTACCCAGGTAAGGGCAGTCAGTAAGGATCTATGACGACCCTGCTCTCTCTACTTATTACCATGCGACTTTGGCCTGTGGGGTTCACTAAAAGGGAAAGTCTATAGCCAAACCCCTTGAACATTGGAAGATTTGAAAACCAACATATGCAAAGAGATAACCCACATTTCTGTTGTTGAATTACGGGACGTTTTTGTGAACATGCTTTGGCAGAAAAAAAAAAATGCACGAAGGCAAGTAGCTACCACTTAAAACACAGACTTCGCAAAGGTATATAAAAATGCTGATGAACATGTCAATTGTTAACATTACAGCCTTTTTTTAAGTTAAAAGTACCATTTATCTACCATACCAAATGTAACTAAAATATATGGTATATTATGATAAAATAAAACTGTACAATTGTCTTGCATTCGGGGTTGGTTTTATGTGGGCCATCCTGTAGTATGAATTTACATGAACATTCACCTATACGCTAAATATCTAAAAAGACCAAAGTATGAAGTTATCTGTACTAAAAACTCACCTCCTTGACCTTAACTCCACGGAAATGAATATATTAACACACGTGTGACCTCCGAAATTTTTGCTTTTGGGTAACTCCTTTGGGAAGCACAAGAAACACTAAACACAAACTCATTTAAAAATTCATTTCCACCTCAACCATTCTGTATTCATATTAGGAACTAATACTAACTTACGACGCTATTGGTTTAAAAAAGGATTCCCCAAGCATTGCAGATAATGAGAGAGCTTCCTTTGTCAGCCTGGTATCAGTTAGTAGACATTGTTGTGCTATCAAAGATGTTCCGAGAGATAGGGAAAGATCTTAAGTGAGCATGAACGTTTTCCGACAAATGGGGGACAACAAGTGAGAAGTGTAGGAAGTGAACTTTTTTAAATTTGTTACGAACTTTTAAATTAAGTTATTTTAATAGTAATTGATAAATAATAATGTTTTGTCTGAGTTTGAATGCTGTGTTTTTGGTGGTGTGTTAGTAATGAAGATATTTTAAAAATGAATTGTAAATTTTCACTTAAACTTTTTTATTCTTACGTTCATTTCTTTTGTAAGTTAGTATTAGTGTTTAATATGAATAGAGAATGGTTGAGATGGAAATGAATTTTTAAATGAGTTTCTGTTTAGTGTTTTTCATGCTTCCCACCAGAGTTGTCCCAAAGCAAAATGTCAGAGATGTTAATATGTTCATTTCTATGGAGTTGTAACAGCAAGGACATGAGTTTTTAGTATAGATAACTTCATAGATATTTAGCATTACTGCTATACACGTTAAAAATTCTTATAACCAGTGAGATAAGATTACAAGCTTTTCTCATTGAAGTTTATAGTAAAGCATTACATTCACCTAGATATCTTGATACGATTTATGGCAGACGACCTTGCAGATGAAATTTTATACTTTAATTTGAATGCAGAAGGACTAATAGGAAAATGTGAACTAGTACATATTTTCTTTCAAAAAATAAGTTATTCCAATGTGGACAAAACTTCTACAAACAGGCTTCAAACATTGTAATGGATTCTGACTGGGTTCTGTGTTGAAAATAAATAATTGATTCATACAGAAATAATACAACCATAATTGTTGCTTATCTCGGGTTTGTTTAAATTATCTGCAGATGTTTCATGTCCTTTGATGTCCATCAGAGCATGTTATCAATGCTGTACTGGCATTAGTTGCCCTAGTAGCTAGGCATTAATAATGTGACCTGATGGGCATCAAGGAATAGGAAACATTTGCAGATAATTTCAACTGCCCAGAGATAAAGAATAATTATGATTGTATTGTTTCTGTGTGAATTATTTATTGTCTACTCTGGGTAAACCAATCTTTTCATTTCAGTTAATGTACAGGGTGTCCATAAAGTCTTTCCCACATTACAAAAATTAATATAAAAAATGTATTACAGGTACAAAAAGGGATTGCACGACAATGATGGTGCACAAGTAAATTTTTTTCCTGTGTCAGCGCACCTCCACATAGACGCCATTTGTGGCCTGGAGGACATCTAAGCGATATTCAATTTCACGGCATGTTTTGTTTAACATCTCAGCAGTGACAGAGCCAATGACGTCTGTTATTCTGCTCTTCAACATCTCAACATCCTGAACACTGCTAGAGTAAACTTGGTCTTTCACATAACCCCACAGGAAAAAGTTGAGGGGTTATGTCGGGTGATCGAGGTGGCCATGTCATCGGACTGTCATGGACAATCCATCTGTCTGGAAATGTAGCATTCAGGAACTCACAAACCATTATTGACCAATGTGGTGAGGCACCATCTTGTTGGAAAATAACTGAAGGTTGGAGTGCATGCAACTGAGGTGCTACAAAAACTTCCAGCATGTCCAGGTACACGTTACATGGCACCGTGGGCTCTGTAGAAAAGAAGGGTGGGTCGGATGATTCTGCCATGCATCAGGCCATACCATACGTTCACTTTCGGGCTTGTTCTCTGTTGTTCGCTGACATAATGGGAATTTTCTGATCCCCAGGTTCGCACATTGTGCCTATATTTACTCTACCAAAGACATGGAATGTGGCTTCATTTGAGAAACAGACACAGTGTAGATAATCACTACCATGAGATATGTGCTGCAACATATCCATTGCAAATGTGGCACAGCGAGGCTGGTCATCAGGCTGAAGAGCTTGAACGATCTGTATCTTATAAGCATACAGATTAAGACATTTGTGTAAAATTTTGTGATCCGTGGCACAAGGAATCCCAGTGTCCAGTGAACCAGGAAGAATAGATTTCCTGAAGCTTCGCAGAAATATCTTCTGAACAGCTGCAGCTGTCTCTTGTGTAGCCAGTAGTCGGCCCTCTCAGGGGAGATCACCAACACTGTCTGTCGCTTTAAACTTTTCATACCCAACTTTTATGCTGTTTTGGTGCAGTGGTGATCATCTGTACTCTTTTCTGAAATGACGTTGGATAGTAACTGCCGATTTGGTCTCATAGAACCACAACATGCATGCCGCTTTTCTTGCATGGAAGCCATTATCGATGAAATTATCCTCTTATACAGCAGTAGTGCTTACCTGAACACCTGAAGAACAGAAAGAAAAGAAAAGACTTTATGAGTGCTGTTATATTATGTTGTCCACCATTTTATTTTAATTTACATAGATTTTTTTATATTAATTTTTGTAATGTAGGAAACACTTTATGGACACCTTGTAGTGCAGAAATACTTCATTAGTAAAATGGAGACAAAATTTTGTTGTTACCTCGTTCTACAGCATCTATTCCAGATACATAGATGATATCTTGTTCATAGTGGTTAAGTGAAGGTCATTCATTCTCTTCCTGAGCACATTTTGTCTTATTTTAACTCACTAGATTATTCACTTCTGTTTACATTAGAGATACAGCAAAAATATAGTCTTAACAACCTGAACTTAACCCTGATTTCGAAGGATATATATGTATAAAAAAATAATACCAACACTAACTAACAAGATGTTGCAATTTGTGGAGTAGGATCCAAAAGTTCCTGGACTGCCCCTGTATGGCGAAGTATGTGTATCACATACCCACGGTGATTATTGAATTATGTTATGACATTATCCTTCCCTCACAGAGAAATTGGTTTCGTCCAGCTACATCATGTGCTCGCTGCAGTACATCCGGGTATTGTGAACAACTTACGCAGTGTTTGGCGATTGATGGAAAATGGCGTTTTTTGAGCAGCACATTGACATTAAGCTTGTGTTCATTTGGGCAAAAGTCCAACGGAAACTTATGAGATGTTGAAGCAAGTTTATGGCAAAAACACCCTGCCATGGTTGCAAACATTCGATTGGCTTCACCACTTCAGAGAAGGCCGACAGGAGGAGGATGAAAGAAGTGGGAGGCCAGTGACAACTGACATATACGAAAACAACCTAAAGGTTGCCACCATTGTACGTGCCAACAAACAACTTACAATTGAGCAGAGACAGCTGAGATATCGGAGACTATGTGTCAGTGGATACTAACAGATGATCTGAAGATGCACGGGGTGTGTCAACACATTATTCTATGCATGTTAACTGAAGATCAGTTGGCAATACTGATGGAAATGGTGGGCGATCTTATAGGCCCTGCCGATCAAGTCAAGACCCACAAACTCTTAGAAGAATCATAACAAATGATGAAAAATGAAGTTTGCACTTTGACCCACAGAGTAAGCAGGCATCAGCTACGTGGGAATCCCCACGTCTCCACACAAGTAGAAATTCCACCGAAATTGCAGCAAAGGCAAGATCATGCTAAAGGTCTTCTTCGACATCCAGGGTATTGTTCATCTTGAATTTATCGCTGAAGGAAGCATTGTCAACAAGGAGTTCTATCTGGACATCATGCAACATCTACGTGATTCACAAGGAGGGCCTCAAGTCAGTTGACAAGGCTTTAACTGTGGGGTAATCAATTGTGAGTTCTCTTGCACCACAATGCACCAGCAGACAGGTCACTCCATGTTCATGAGTTTCTCACCAAAACAAGAACTTTTTCCTCCCACACTCACTGTACCTCGCCCCCTGTGACTTCTACCTCTTCCATGAGCTGACAGGTCAACTTCAGGATTGTCGATTTTCAAACGCAGAAGAAGTGAAAAACGCATTGCTGGTTGCACTGAAAGACATTGCAAAGAATAGGTTCCAGAAATGCTTCGACAAACTCTACAGCCACTGGCAAAAGAAGTGTGTTGTTCACGCTTTCCAACCATAGGTTGAAGAAGCATATATGCTCCAGATTTGTCTATCCGCACGATAACTCAGGTAAAAATGGTTTGATTTCGATGAAATTTTAGTATGTGGTATGGGACATCCTGGGGACGAACCCTATTGAAAATGAGGAAATGGGGTCAAAGGTCAGGACATAGGAGTGGGATCCATTCCATCATCATTATGCATCATAACTTATGTAAAAATGTTTCGATTGCGACAGAATTTTATCATGTTGTTTCAGAGGTTTACTGAACCTGTTCTGTTGAATATCATCGAAATGGGGTCAAAGGTCAGGGCACAGGAGCAAAATTTATTCCACAGCCATTATCCTTATAACTTGAGTAAAAATGCTTCTATTGCAACAAAACTTTAGTATGTTGTTCCAGATGTATACTTAATGAATCAATAGTCAGGAGAGTTGTCCGCACACGATTTCTGGTATGTTGGAGAAAGCGTATCATAATCAATGCATCGCATGCTTTTACTAACTTGTTTCAAAGAGTCTCAATTTGAAGGAGGATGTTCTTCAGCTTTGTAACTCTGGCTGTCTAGGGCCATATGGTCCCTGTCCAGGAACTTTTGGAAGCTACCTTGTATATCATTTAGCCTATATAAAAATGAATTTAGGAAGCCAGTTTTTAGAAGAAAAAAATAATCTGAGATATTCCACAGAAGCAATGAAAAATATCCAGAAAAGGGAATTTTAAAAAAAAATTTGGTCTGACAACAGCTTCCCTTTTCGTTTAATAAAATAATAATAATAATAATAATAATAATAATAATAATAAAAACCAGCAAAGCTTGTTAATTTGAAGTGTTTGTGGCTTAAAAAGTGGTGTTCAAATTATGTGAACTTAATGATAATCAACAGAGCAATCAGACATTGCTGAATTGACCGTAATTACTGTTTCACACGTGAATTTTATCACATATTTCTTCCACTCTGTATATGTGATTTTAAATTATGCAATATTTTTATTGGTGACTTATCTAGGTAGAGGAAGTCTTAATATTCTGTTACATAAACCGTGTTGTTTTATAGAGTGGAAGAAATATTGTTCTCATAATACGTGGCAAATACATCATGATAATTAACACAGCAATCAGACATCGCTGAATTGACTGTAGTTACTGTTTCACTTGTGAATTCAATCATCAGAAAACTCGAAAATTTCATCACTGTGGAGCAGGAACACACTCGGATACTTACGAATTCGCCGTTGTGAGTTGTGCAACGGATAGCATGCTCAAATGATAATCGGGAGATGCGGGTTCGATTCCTGCTCCACGGCGATGAAATTTTCAAGTTTTCTGATGTGATTGAATTCATGTGTGAAACAGTAATTACAGTCAATTCAGCAATGTCTTATTGCTGTGTTAATTATCATGTGTTGTTTAGTTTTTATTTAGCTGATAGGTCTTTATTTTGCATTTGTTTATTTGAAGATATGCTGTGTAATTCAATACAATTTACATAAAAACGTGCATACCCACAAACAGTAATTCAAGTTTGTGAAAAACTGATCTTAGTTACATTACTTTTTGTACAACTCTTGAAAATATTCATAATTAGAGACAGCGTGATGAGTTATGTGGTACAATAGTATAAATATCTCAAAAATAGTAATGTATTGTCATGAGGTGAATTTGATCTTCACATATTGTTTAGGTATTAACAGCATGATGATTCCAGATTACAGCATCTATAATATTATTTTATAACTATAGTCTGTTACAGGAATTTAGGAAATATTCCCACTGCTTCTGCCTCAGGGTTAGCTGTTCAATGACTACCTCTCTAGTCGCTTTCTTTCTGTGGACGCAAGGTCTGAAAGAGACCTATGACCGAAACACTCTTGGATGCTTCCATCAGAATTGGAATACTTTGTCCCCTATCATGTGCTCCATTCCAGACATGTTAAACATGAAATATTACCCGCATGCATTTCTCTATGTTAGACCAGTCATCATCAGCAGGATTTCTTGTTAAAGTGATGAGTAATCACTTTTGTTATGGTGAATATCAGTTTTTCTCGTGTTTTATTTTAATTGGTTGTTTCCATGTATTATATTTTATTGTGTGTGGGTATTACATCAATTTATTAGTAATGTGATGTGTCGTTAGGTTCCAAAAAATTGCTTGATTTTTGATTGTCAGGTTGGGTTTAAACTCAGACTAACTGCTTAGTGCTTTTCTGTTTTTCCTTTTATTTTTGTGACCATTATGTTTTTTCTGTTTTCTTCTTTTATTAGGTTGTACCAGGTTTGTAAATAAATCATGATGGTAATAAAATGATGTGATACTCAGATGCATAATAAAATGCAGTACATGGAAATAACCATTAAAAATATAACACAAAATGAACTGCATCATGTGAACCTTTGTGATTGATATTTGTCATAACAAAAGTGATTTCATATCACATACATATCACTAAGCTGTTCTCTGGGATTCACAGGTTAGCTCCAAAAAGAAATACAAACTACCAGATAATTTTTACATGCAACTCGAGCTTCACTGACATCTATCACACGCCGTACACAAGACCTTCTATACTTCATACTCATAATCTTTTTCTCATGCAGACACTCCTGAATCTATTCCGAATCCCATGACTTCCTTGGCCTTCCTCTGCCTTTCCTTCCTACCACTTTGGCTAAAAATATTTTCTTAGTAAGCATCTCATTGCTCATTCTTTCAACGTGGTCAAACCACCGAAAAATATTAAGTCTGCATCTTGCTAACAACATTTTGCTTCACATTACACAGCTGCAACACATCTTCATTCCTCACACAATCAGACCGTGTTTTGCCACAAATCCCACGTAAGTAACGTATTTCTCCAGCACACAAACGACTCCTATGTTTCTTCTGTAATGCCCAGGTTTCGCTGCCATACATCAGAGTAGGAACAATTACACTTTCATACACAGCCACGCTGGCCTCTCTTGGGAACCCATAATTTCTGTGGAAACCTCTTAAAAGCAGCTATGACTTTCAATGAAGAATTCACTTGCCTACTAATTTCACCATCCAATTTGTTCTCTCTGTCAAACATGCTTCCTAAATACACAAACTCTCTCATCTGGTCAATCGCTATGCCATTTAGACTTATGTTACATTCACTACTACCACTTCCTCTCTCAAAAATCATAACTTTGGTTTTTCCTTATTTCTACTCAGTTTGAATTTCATGCAAACTTTGTACATCTGGGACAACATACTCTGCAACTCACTTTTGCTCTCTGCCAACAGGACAGTGTCATCAGCATACAGCAATCTGCACACACGGATATCACTAAGACATAAACCAGTATTACCTATTTTGGCATCACGCATGCACGCATCCATAAATATATTAAACAGTCATGGTGACATTACACAACCTTATCTGACTCCTGCACCTATAGAAAACCGTTTTGATAAATCACCATTCACTCGTACACAGGCTCTACTGCCAGCATACATGGCTTTTACACTATTAAGTAGATTCCCAGTAACACCATATTCATTCAATACCTTCCACAGAAGTGTCCTATTTATTAGGTCGTAAGCGTTCTCTAAATCTATGAAGGCAGCAAAAACTTTCTTACCAACAACCAGATACTTTTCAATCATTATGCTTAATGCAAAAATTTGGTTAGTGCAGCCTTTACCCGGCATGAAGCCACTCTGAACATCCGACACTTTCATTGATGTAAGACCTAGTACTTTTTCAATAACGACCTTACCAAATACTTTCCCTAGCACACTTAAATAGGCTAATACCATGATAGTTCTTGCAGTCAGTCTGATCACCTTTTTCCTTATACAAGGGAACAATGATAGCATCCTTCCAATCCCGAGGGACCATTTCTAACTCCCAGCACAACTGGCAAAATTCAGTTAACCAGTCAATTACAGAGTCACCACCATATTTCAACATCTCGGCAGTTATGCCATCAACTCTGGAATCTTACCATTCTGAAGAGATTTTAGAGCTTTACACTTCTTCTTTTGAGATCCCTCTTGTGTGCATCACTTTAATAAAAAAAAATTGCTGATGATGGCTTGTCCGACCTAGAAGAAATGCATACTGGCAATATTTCAATTAGAGTCTAAAATGGTTCATGTGATAGGGAAGGACAAAGTATTCCAATTCTACAGGAAGCACCTGGGCATGTTTTGGTTGTAGGTCTTTTTCGGACCTTGCATCTGTAGAAAGGAAGGAACCGAAGAGGGAGTCCTTGGGCAGCTGACCTTGAGGCTTCAGTGGTGAGAAAAATATCTTCTGAATTTTTGTAACAGACTGTAAGTATTATAAAATATTATTGCAGACACTTTAATCTGGACTTGTCAAGCTTTTAATGCCTAAACAATATTGACCTCATGAAAATACACCATTATTTTCAAGATATTTATTTCTCTTAGTTTGTTTTGTTTTTTCATGTTAAAAACTGCAATTTTGTTTACTTTTTTTTTCGTCAGATTCATTCTTATACACTTCTGATGCAAAATCTTGAAGTTCATCTGTAAATGTAATTATCGTTTTACTTGCATCAGTTGAACATAATTTGAGTAACACCAACACAGTCATGAATGAGCTGGACACACTGTAAGTGAATGCATTATCTCTGTCTAGAAATCAGGTGAAAATCAGAAGTTTAATGTTTCTGCCAAAAAGATACCAAAGTGTGAAATATCTTGTTATTATGGTGCACAGAGTAGTAGTTGCAGTTTTTTTTTTAATTAGAGGGACTTCAAAAAATTCCCATAATTCGAATTTAATCACACTGTTAGGCTAGAATGTAGCTTCAAATTGAAATTTATTATATAACCAAATTTTGCATTACTGTATATACTCGTGTATAAGCCAAAAGTTTTTCGGGGAAAATCTTGGTTTCAAAGTGTTTGTGTGTGTGAGGGGGGGGGGGGGGGGGGTAGGTGGGTCAGTGAAAAATGGGGTGGACTTCCAAAGTATTATGTTACTTCTCCTGCGGCATTTTCCAGTGTGCTTGTTTATGTTTTAGACTGCAGCTCTCCATGTATCACATGTGGTAAGTTTTCTGACTTGTCAGCCATGCTCTCAGATGTGCTCCCCCTCCTCCAGCACACAAACACACTTTCAGTGGAGTTGCCTAGCTATGATAATAATTGGATGGTGTGATTATTCTGAAAAATGGCACCCCTTCCTTCAGCCAATGGAATACATGCAGCGCGAAAGGAGACATTGATTTCACACTGAAGTAAGAAGATAATTATTACTACCGAGCTTTTTCCCATTCCATTCTACATATTTTGCTTGTGTTTATGGAACTATATTATATGTACAGTATGTGTATTCTTAAAAAAACTGACCCTGTTTTGCATTTCACTATTAACATCATGTAGAAATCTCTCATTATTTCCTTTCAAACTGGGCATGCAGTGAGTCGGACACCAGATGAATCACTCGGCTGTTGAAGAGGAGCACTACCAATCAGGCATATCTCCTCTTCAGTTTTCATTACGAGCTTGAACATCTTCTGTCCTTTCACCTGCCAGCTGTATCAGCACTATTAATGCAATGGAACTGCAAAGTGTTTTACATAACGTGGTAATTCAAAAAGTTTGATATTGGCCTTGTTATTTCTTGGATGAAACAACTGTGTAACATAATTTCACCAGAAATAACTGTAAAGTATTATAGCAAATAGGATACAGAATTAAGATACAAAAAATTTTGCAGAAGTAATGCCATGGATGTTACAGGAGTTATTTGAAAAATCCTATAGTGAATCATACTTTGAAGTTCTTTACAGAAGATAATCTCAGAAATTTGCTTAATTAATTTCAGTAAATGTTTCCCATAATCTTAAAATTTATGTTCTGCTTTTATGCAGGTCAAGGTTTTTCACAAATTCTTTGGTGTTGAAGTCAGGGAGGGGGTCAGATTATGCACAAGTATATATTGTAGTGGTTTTCATGCTTTTGACCGTTGTGACTCCCTGTGCACCTACATCTAAACGTCGCCCCCTGATCGACAAAGTATATCATTAAAAATATTTTTAAATGGTATAACTATACTAGTGATCCGAAATTTCTTGGCATAGAATGGAAATCAAAGTTTCCAAGCTTTCGCACATCAATCAGATGGCTTTTTTCATCTGGTTGATGTGCGAAAGCTTGAAAACTTTTACTTCTATTCTACACCAAGAAATTTCAGATCACTAGTATAGTTATACTATTTAAGTATAGTTGGTGTATTATTTGTTATTCAATAAAAATATTTTGTTGAGTTTCTTTTTTTTTATTTGCAAATTTATGTATATGCACATTTTAACATTTTACATGGAAATGAGAAAACATCATTCCAATTAGAACAGTTTTATTTACATAAGTTCAATACCTAAGTCAACACAAAATAATATTTTAGCTGTTAAACATCAGCATTTATAGCACATTTTTAAAATTCATATGATACTATTCATATTAGTTTGAAATTATGAAGTTTAATGTTTGTGTAAATTATCTCAAGTAATGTTTATATTTAATGTGATGGATGTTTTCTGAGCTCAGAGTTTACTAAAACGAAGACTAATATTAAGAAGAGAAACTCTTAGTTCTTGGGTGACATCAAGTCTCGCACAATATTTATCCCTCAAAGCCACCAAAGCTAAAAAAAAAAAAAAGCCAGTTTCACACAAGTAGATGGTAGCAAGAGGCATGAGCACTTTCATAGCCTTTTCACTTAATGTTGGGTATTCTTGTCGAACACTAATCCAAAAATCTGGCTATGTGCTTTCTTCAAATTTTATTTTTAAAAAAGCATCAGTTTGTAGATTAATGAGATGTTCTTGATCAGTTATGTTTAATGATCTTGTCTGTGGTGCATTTTCAAATGGATTCTTTATTCAGCTCAATGTATTGAGGTTTTCATTAAAATATTTTTAAAAATATTCTTGTAACGTGTCTAGATGGTCAGTGAGATAACTTTCCACCTGTGAGGAAATTACTTGAAGGTTTTTTTGTTTGAGCTTGTTGACAAGAGTAGGAAACATTTCTAAATCATCACTTTTTAAACCATTTATCCAAAGTTTTTTAAATGCCTAAATTTTATCATTCCAGTGAAGTGTGGTTGCTTTATTTTTTTTTGAAGTGATTCATTCAGAATGTTTAATTTTTCAAACAAATGTGCAAGATATGCCAGTTTCAGAAGAAAATTTGTGTTGCAGTACAGTTTGCCATTGGATGATTTTGCTCGAACAAAAAGCTCAAGCAAAATCATCCCAATGGTCTCATGTCCAAACATTTCTATTCAATACCTTGCCTCTTAACAACCATTGTGCTTCAGTGTGAAAAAGTAAGGCAGTGTGCTCTGAACCCATATCTTCACACAAAACCTTTAAAATTCTAAATTTTAGTGGATGAGCTTTGATGAAATTTGCAGTTTTGACTACTGCCTGTAGCATTTCATTCAGAGAAGAGCTCAGTTCTTTAGATACCAGTGCCCCCCACTGTATCATGCAGTGCATTCACTTGGCTTCACGAGCTATTGCTTCAATCCTTGTTTTAAATCCAGTGTACACTTCAGACATAGCACGAGATCTGTCTGTACATATGCCAACATATCTGTCTCACGACACACCATTTTTCTTTTAAGAAAGTGTCAGTCATACTGAAAATGCACTCTGCAGTCATATTGTTCACAAAAAGAGTTTCTGGCAGCTAATCACCATCAATTAATTGGCCATCTCTATGTACATCAGTTGCTTCATCAACTTGAAGTTCATAGTAATTGTCTCTAAAATTGTCTATTAACTGCTCACTTAAGTCCTCTGAAATGTTTAATATTAGCTAGGATACTGTGTCATTAGAAAAGGAACACAGTACATTAGGTCGAATTAAAAATAATTTTAATGTTTGAAATATTTCTTGTGCCTCCCTTGAGCAACTGTCACCTTCCCTTCCTGGAGGGTTGCACCCCACAGTTTGAGAACAACTTGTATACAGTACAGTAGAATCTCCTTTATACGTTGGTTTCTCACATACGTTTTTCTCATTTATACGTTACATGTTGCTGATCCAAAAATTCCGAATTGCCCTTAATGTTAAATTTTCCCTGTTTCGTTTTTATGTTTTTTCAATTTTATGTTAATTTTACTTGGTCCCTTGAAATACGTATAAATGAGATTCCACTGTATTTAATTTATGAAATATTGAAAATTGTGCGCTTCAATCTGGGGAACATTATTTATTGACTTAATTTGTGTTAAGTGCTGTCAAATTAATAATATTTTTTCAGGGTATTTGTTTCATTTTTAAAGGTTTTAATGTCACAACTGTTGATATCTGTATCATTTCAATTGGGAAACAAAATATCATCCTAAATACTTAAAACCTAAGTATCATTATCTATCAGTTTTTTAAAGCCTTGTTAAACATACTTTTCAGATTTTAATTTCTGTTGGTTTTCTTTTCTTTTTTTATACTCAGGTGCAGGACCAGTTCTTGTGCTTGCAGTCCTCCTTACTCTTTTCAGAGGAAAGTAAAAGTAAAAGACATGCTTTGCTTTTCATGGTGAAAAGACTTCTTTCTGAGTTCTTTCCAGATTCTACTGTTAATTTATTTGGTTCCAGCACAAATGGTTTAGGATTCAAAGGATCTGATGTGGACATTTTATTTCAAGCCAGTCGTAGTATGCCAAGTGCTGTAAGTTCCACTTGTTTTACAGAAAAAGTAAAAAATCACTATAATTCAAATGTGTTCGTAATCAAATTTTTCAATCATTTTGTAGATTTAATAAATCAGTTGCTGAGCCATGTGTGATTAGCGATGTTAATTGCTTTGTTCAGTAGCTAATTTTATTCTATGTTGTTCTGCCCTAAATAGCACAATATCAAGATTTATCATGAATTTTTATGGATTTTACAGGGCCTGTCAGTAGATCACTGTGGATTGTATTGCACTACATTTCTTACATGGAAATCAAACAGTGAATATTACCTTTGAAATGTAGTGAAGTGAATCTTACAGTTATTACATTCTTTGAATTTTGATGAATAGTTCTGGACAATAATTTTTATGCTCTCACCCCAATCTTTGTACATTTGTAAAAACAGTGTGCTAGGTGTTAAAAACAGGAATGAAAATTGCAGACTATATGATGAAAAACTGTGTGTGTGTGTGTGTGTGTGTGTGTGTGTGTGTGTGTGTGTGTGTGTGTGTGTGTGTGCTTGTCCATGCGTGTGTGTTGCAAGAATTAGTTTCATGTTATCAGAATGTTTAAAACATTTTTTGATACGGAAATTCACCATTAACTATCATTCATGCACACAAACATATCAGAAAATTAGAAAATAAATTCCATTCTGGAGTGAGAATAAAATCTATGCTTTCAAGAAAGCATGATACAATTTCCAAGTTTAGTGAAGAGTTTTACCAAATGGTTGAATGTTGATGATAATATTTCTGGGACAATAAATTATGAAATTATGTGATTGATTTGGTGATTTAAAGATAATTTTTTTAGTTCTTTGTAGCAAAACAAGCTATTCAACAACTGCCTATTCATCATGACATGTTTAATGTAAAAACTGATGTGCAAGTGTGCACAAAATTGCTTTATGTTGTTCACTTCGACAGATGTAGGTGAGTTCATTTGTGTAAGGGAGGGGGATGGAGTCTCATTTACTTTGTTCTGTGTGAAATGCGCTAAATATTCCTGTTGTTTCTCTCTTATGAGTTGTGAAACTTTTCCAGTGCTTTAAATGGAGACTTAACTGAAATTGCACAATCATGTGCTAGGAACATATTTATGTCCTGATATAGATGGTGCTGCTCTTAACATGGGTCTCAAAAAGGGATTAGGTGCATTAATGATGATAGAAATATCCTATATATTTGTGTTACAGCATATTGTGTTCCCCATGTTGTGGAACTTGCTGTGTAAGATTTTCTAAAGCAGTAACCTTAATTGAAAAGGATATTTAGTGACACTGTGAAAGGAATCAGAAAAGTCTACAAGTATTCATCAATAATTGCTAGAAACTGCCCACACGTATAGTAGGAACCGTTCACCAAATAAATTGTTTGGCCACTTGTTACAGAGCTGTAATTTCCATGGAGAAAAACTGGAGCATTATTATCATTCAATGGAAGACATTGCTGGTGGCAAACCAAACCAAGCCGCAAAAGAATACCTGAAGGAATTGCAATCCATTAAATATCTTGAATATTTGTATTAGATGGTTGATATATCTTAAGAATCCTTGTGCCTTTGTACAATGAATTACAAAGTGATTATGGCAATTTTAATCTAAACACTGCAGCCTATGTAGAGAAATGTTTTTTGCAGCATCAGGAGTCTGCTCAAGTAATGGATATTGGTATTCAAAGTACTAGATACTGTATGAGGAAGGCACACCCTAAGAGCTGAAATTATGTGAAAAGGTGAGCTGTTGGGTTGTCGGAAAAGTCATGACATATTTTAGCCATGTTTTGCAAAGGTCATTTATTGAGGTACATTTCGCCAGCCCCCACCTCGGCAAATTCAAAATTCAACAGTGCCATTCGTTTGTGCTACGTTTGTGCTGGTTTGTGCCGCAAACCGTGTCGTTTGTGCTAGCATAGTTTTTGAGATATTCAAAATATAAATTGGGGGGGCTGGGGAAATGGTCAGCCCCCACCCCGGCAAATGCAAAATTCAACAATGCCATTCGTTTGTGCTGGTTTGTGCCGCAAACCGTGTCGTTTGTGCTAGCATAGTTTTTGAGATATTCAAAATATAAATTGGGGGGGGGGGGGGGGGGGGGCTGGGGAAATGGTCAGCCCCCACCCCGGCAAATTCAAAATTCAACAAAGCCATTCGTTTGTGCTACGTTTGTGCTGGTTTGTGCCGCAAACCGTGTCGTTTGTGCTAGCATAGTTTTTGAGATATTCAAAATATAAATTGGGGGGCTGGGGAAATGGTCAGCCCCTCACCCCGGCAAATTCAAAATTCAACAATGCCATTCGTTTGTGCTACGTTTGTGCTGGTTTGTGCCGCAAACCGTGTCGTTTGTGCTAGCATAGTTTTTGAGATATTCAAAATATAAATTGGGGGGGGAATGGTCAGCCCCCCATCTCGGCAAATTCAAAATTCAACAATGCCATTCGTTTGTGCTACGTTTGTGCTGGTTTGTGCCGCAAACCGTGTCGTTTGTGCTGGCTTAGTTCTTGAGATATTCAAAATATAAATTTGGGGGGAAGATATGTTCAGCCCCCACCCCTGCCAATTCAAAATTCAACAATGCCATTCGTTTGTGCTACGTTTGTGCTGGTTTGTGCCGCAAACCGTGTCGTTTGTGCTAGCTTAGTTCTTGAGATATTCAAAATATAAATTTGGGGGGAGATATGTTCAGCCCCCACCCCTGCCAATTCAAAATTCAACAATGCCTGTCGTTTGTGCTACGTTTGTGCTGGTTTGTGCCGCAAACCGTGTCGTTTGTGCTAGCTTAGTTTTGGAGATATAAAGTACCTAAATTTCGTTGTCAACCATTTCCTCAGCCCCGCCCTCCTCCCACCCCTCTCGCAAATTCAAAATTTAGTATAGCCATTCGTTTGTGCTGGTTAGTGCCGGAAACCCTGTCGTTTGTGCTAGCTTAGCTTCCGAGTTATTAAATACCCAAATTTCGGTGTCGACCATTTCCCCAGCCTGTTTTGAATATAACATAAATTTGGCGGGTGGGGGAAAGCCCCCCCCTCCCATCCCACAAGTTCAAAATTCAACACAGCCATTCGTTTGTGCTGGTTTGTGCCACAAAACGTGCCGTTTGTGGTAGCTTAGTTTTCGAGATATTTCTGCGAACAAGCCTTTCTTTAATAACAAACAGATCATGATTCTACATTGAGCACGAGGTCATAAATGATGCACTGTGGATCAGTGGCATTAGATCATCTGGAGTGACTAAAGAATTTGATTCTTAACAAAAGGAGGACATTTGTACGTATGACGCTGACAACATGATCCGAACCCTACTGTACCTACATTCAAACAGTAAAGCATCCTATTGCCGTTATGATGTGGGGTTGCATCTCAGCTCATGGAGTAGGTACACTGCGTAACATTGAAGGTAACATGAATGCTGCCCATTATATACAAGTACTGGAGAAAGTTTCCAAATGGTGATATCATCGTTCAGGACGACAACGTGCCCTGCCATCGGACACGAGTAGTGGACAGGTGGTTGGTTTCTAAATCTGTCGGGAGGTTGCAATGTCCTACACAATAGCCGAATCTTAATCCGATCGAAAACTTTGGATAAAACTGAAACAGGTGAGTACGAGAAATCCTACAAATTAAGTAAAGTTACTTGAAGCTATGACTTCATGTTGGTATCATCTAACATCAAAGGATGAACTTGAACACCTTTTGAGTAGTATGCCCAGGAGATGTGTCTTAGCAATTAAAATCAAAGGCAACCCCAATAATTATTAGACAATTTTATGTATGTGTACATACAAACAATTGTCTTATAATAATTATGCATAATAATTATGGATACATTATGTATGTGCACATACAGAGAAGTATGTCTTGAAAGAGATGTAAGGTCAGGTGATGCGTGACAGCACAGCCTCTCCTTGACAAATGGCAACCCCGCCTTCTCGTGGTGCATCCTGTTCCCACTAAAGGGGCTCTGACGACCGCCAATAGCGGTATAACTATACCATCGGGATTCGAGTAAATGCTATCACACATTCACCAACCCGCTTGGCCAACGTGGTGAGTTATGGCCAAACCCCTCCAAAATGACTCCACAACTTAAATCTTGGCCCTCAGTCTCTGGCAGCTGGAATGTACCATGCCAAGGCAGTGGCCAGTGCGACATGAAGGCAGAGGGTGCTAAGAATCCCCGGACAACCGGACTTGGCTGCCATCTGATGCTGACCTTGGCTACGTATAATGGACGCTCCCTATCTTCTGATTCAAGGCTTCTTGAATTGGAAGAGGAACTACAAAGGATCAAGTGGGACATCGTCGGGCTAAGTGAAATAAGGAGAAAAGGAGAAGATCTCATTGAGCTGAAAAGTGGACATCTCTTCTACTATCGTGGGACAGATACTGGCAGAACTAGTGGTGTTGGATTTATAATAAACAAGAAACTGAAGGATAAAGTTGTAGAAGTTGAAAGTTCCTCTGACAGAGCTGCACGACTCGTTATCCTACTCTCGAGAAGATGCAAGGCTCAGATTATTCAAACTTATGCACCCACCGCAAGTCATCCTGAAGAAGAAATTGAAGAATTTTATGAGGAAATTCATCATCTAAATAATAAAGGTAAGCAGCACTTGAAGATAATTATGGGAGATTTCAATGCAAAAAATTGGGCAACTGCAACAGAATGAAACTTCAGTAGGTAAATTCGGTCACGGCAACAGAAACCAGCGTGGGAATACTCTCGTTGAGTTTGCAGAGGGAGAAGGGTTTTTCATCTTGAACTCCTTTTTCAAGAAAAAGCCACACAGGAAATGGACATGGAGACATCCAAATGGGACGACAAGTGTAATTGATTTTATTATGTGTAACCAAAAATTCGTCATAGAAGACTGCAGTGTGCTAAACAAGTTCAACACAGGTAGTGACCATAGATTGGTGAGATGTAAGATGCACCTCAACACTAAACTCGAACGTGGCAAGCTCATAAGACAAACAATATGTATTGACATAACCAACCTTAAAAAACACCATAATACCTTCAAGTTGGAACTGAAGAACAGATTCTCAGCTTTAGAAGGCCTAACATCGGAAGAAGTGGATATTTCTGAAGTTAACAGAACAGTAACCAAAGCTCTTATGGAAACAGCAACAAAATTAGCTGGTCTAAGAACAAGTTGCATGTGAACAAATTATCAGGAAAAACCAAAATGTTGATGCAAAAAAGAGGAGAGATGAGGACAACTAAAGAAGATGTGACTTCCAAAGTGGAATATATAGAGCTATGCAAGACAGTACGAAAAAGTATCACTGAACACGTAAGGAAATTCGACTGTGAAGTAGTGAGGAAAGCAATCAAAAACAACCAAAGCCTAAGATAGCAAAGGGACATCTCAGTAAGGGAAGAAAACAGATTATGGCACTGAAAAAAGAAGATGGTTATGTAACAAGAAATGGAAGCGAAATTTTGACAAGAGTGAAAGATTGCTACTCCAAATTATATGAAAGGGATGATACATGTACTCCAGACATCATGAAAGGTACCAGTACCAGAGTTCTTCCAAGCTTCCCAGCAGAAGTTGCACATGCAATCAAAAACATGAAGCAGGGAAAAGCTCCAGGAGAAGATAGAATTACTGTAGACACCATAGAAGAAGAAAGTGGAGAAATCGAAACAGTACTCGCCCAAATTTACACTCGATGCCTTAATGAAGGGAAGATTTCTGAAGATTGGAACAACGCTACAATGATCCTGCTACATAAAAAAGGCGACATTGAAGATCCCAGGAGCTACAGACCTGTCAGCCTCCTATCAGTGGTTTATAAAATCTTCACTAAAGTTCTTTCACACCGTTTGAAGGTAACCCTGGACATGGCTCAACCGAGAGAACAAGCTGGATTCAGGAGTGGCTACAGCACAATAGATCATATCCACGTACTGAGAGAACTAATTGAAAGAGCGAGGGAATATGAGCTTCTATTGTGCATGGCCTTTGTCGATTATGAAAAAGCCTTTGATTCGGTGAAACCATCAGCAGTTACAATGGCTCTGAAATCCTGCGGCATTGAAGATGCATATATTAATATTATTAATAACATCTATGAAAATGCAAGTGAAAAGATTCGGCTGTTTGAAAATACAACACACATAAAAATTGGAAAGGGAGTGAGACAAGGTGACACCATATCTCCGAAGCTCTTTAATGCCGCACTGGAAAATGTCTTTCAATCACTGAACTGGGAAAACAAAGGGATAAAGATTAATGGAGATTATCTAACTTACCTTCGTTTTGCTGATGACGTAGTCATTTTTGCAACTACCCCATCAGAGCTGCAGAGTATGATCCAGGAACTTGCTGACAAGAGTAAAGAAGTGGGATTAAAAATGAACTTTCAGAAGACAAAAGTGACGTTCAATGCTTTTACAAAAAATGAAAATTTATCGATTGATGGAGAAAAGCTGGAGATAACAGACACGTACGTTTATCTTGGACTGCAGGTATCAAGTGAAGGTCACATTGATGAAGAAATTAATCGGCGTACAAAACTTGCCTGGAGAGCTTTTCAAAGAAACGGCATAATTTTTAAGAGCAGTATGCCATTATGTCTTAAAAAAAAAAGCGTTTCATCAATACATCCTTCCAGTGCTTACGTATGGTGCAGAGACGTGGACCTTAACTGAAAGAGACATGCAAAGGCTGCAGAATACTAAAAGAAGCGTGGAGAGGTGCATGCTTGGTGTAACCAGGAGAGATAAGAAGTGAAATTCGTGGATCCGAAAAATGACAAGAGTGGAAGACATCGTGATCAGAGTTAAATCCCTGAAATGGCAATGGGCTGCACATACTGCCAAAAGGACAGACCATCGATGGACAGCCGAAATTTTAGATTGGATTCCAAGGGACAGGAAAAGACCCAGAAGAAGACCACATGGGAGATGGGTGGATGAAATTCGAAAGTATGCGGGAGTGACATGGAGGAGACTGGCACAAGACATACCGTTGTGGAGGAAACTTTGGGAGACCTTCGTCCAGCAGTGAATTGATAATGGTTGTCAATGATGATGATGTCTTGAAACATATTTGACATTCATTGACTAAATGAACAAGTTTAACGAGTTCTATTTTTTTTTATTTCTCGTAACTTAAACAGTTTGTACTTAACCAGAAAAAAAAAGAAGTTTGTTAGCTTTACAATTTCTTTCTGTCTTTTTTTTTTTTTTTTTTGATTGGAGGTTTAACGACCACCGTGAGCAACTCAATGGGCTATAAGCAGTCGCCCGTCCCTAATTTAGGGTCACTGGTTCCAGGGAAGGAGAGAGCGAGCGCCGCAAGACAAACACAACATCCATGCCTCACCGGGATTCGAACCCGGACCCCGTTCGGACGAATGATCAGAGGCCATCGCCTAGACCACTGCGCCACCAGGGCGGCTTTTCTGTCTTCTCATCCACTTCATGTACAACAATGCAGATATGTTAGATTTGTAAAACGTTTTGAATTCCTTACGAAATTGTTTTTAAAAGGATGTACAGCCGTCGGTGGAGCAGTGGTCTAAGCGATGGCTTCTGATCTTTCGTCCGAAAGGGGTCCGGGTTTGAATCCCGTCAGGCATGGGTGTTGTGTTTGTCTTACGGCACTGGCTCTCTCCTTTCCCTCTGGAACCAGTTACCCTAAATTAGGGATGGAGAACTGCTTATAGCTTATTCAGTTGCTCACGGTGGTCGTTAAACCTTCAATCCAAAAAAAAAAAAAAAAAAAAGAGAGGTGTTGCAGGATATTTGCTCTAAGTTGTATGATCGTGACTTTCGTTTATATTGTTATGACTTGGCCCTCATTATTTTGAACATAATGGGCGTAGCTAATCAGGCCGATTAATTAGTTGATTAATTAATTCCCGGGAGCTGATTGGGTTTTTGAACAAAGTAAAGAGAAGTCCCCCAAAATGAAGCAGAGACCACCCAAGATGCTTTGTCATTGCTTGTTGGCTCCGAAGGCGACGAAAACAGTCGTAATTCAACCGATGGTATCTGGTTCCTAGACTAACCAAAGGGTCGGGGACGTTCCTTCAAAGCAGCCTGCTGAGATAACGATTGACAAATTCAATGCATCCCCACATCATGTCGTAATGGTGTGAAAATTGGGCCCCTGATTAATTACTTAGCTTAGAGGGCGAAACAAAAATAATTCAGAAAAAAATTTGGATAAATTATGAAAATTGTCGTGGATAATTCAGAGAATAATTATGGGCATAATTAAGATTTAAATGGGAAAGAGTTAAGAGTTAGTGAGTGGAAGCACAAAGAGGAGAAAAAGAGAAGATAAGGTTAGAAGGGATTAGAAGTCGTTCACCCCCCTCCCCCCTCCCTTGTTCTTAAACGCTCTTAAAGAGTACCACGCAGGTCCCGAGCGAGGGTTGACAATGATGGAAGGCCAGACGAACAGCAAAGAATTGCGGGTGAGAGATAAACAAACCCATAATTTGTCGCATACCATGAGACATAGGCTTCAGAATCTGACTGTTAGAACGGCAACTTACAATAATGGTGGGTGAAGAGGTCATCCGAGAAGAACAGTTTTAGCATAGAATCTGTCCTGAATGAGATTCCACTCAGCCAGTTGACATAAACCAGACGCGAAGAAGGTTCTAGGAAACGCAAACCAAGCCCACACAAAGCAAGAGTTCCAATCGCATTCGAAATTTCGAACGATGAGGTCTTACCGGAGATCCTCCCAGGGCTGTCAATTTGATTAAAAAGTTGCATGTTAATCCCGAAAATGTGAATATCTCTGGATTCAAACCAAGCCCATGAAACTACTTCTGTGAGGTACATTTAATCGAAGAGTTGTTAGTCAGTCTTCGTAAAAGATTGTACAAAAATGCCGAAGGTGTCAGTAGTAGATACATCTCTACTGCTTGAGTTGTTATTGAAATTTAGAGACAGCATTGTAGATTGTAATGGAGTTATTCAGCCTCCATCTAGTGATATTTGGGGGAAACTGTGCGGACTTTTAGATCACAAGTGCTCCAAAAACTATTTGTATACTATTGTGAAGTTAAATAGATTTGGAAGTTGGAATATTCTCAGGCTGACTGTGAAACAGTCTGTTGCTGAAGAAATAGCTCCTACGAATGACCCTGCTGAAGGGGAATCGGAATATTCTTTGAACGATGAAGAAGCCCCTCTCGGAAACAACAGTTTATATGAAAGTTTGCCATTTTAGCCCTTACCCCAGAAGAGTGGCATATTATATGTCCGAAGGAAGTTGTCTACAAGTGCCAGGATAGATCTTATCCTGCAAGAACATCACGTGCTTACCAAATACTTAGCCCAAATGTATGGTCACACATCGTAAACGATCATTTTTCCGAAAAAACGCTCGCGCCTTGTACTTTGTCTTTCAAACGAGCTAAATTATTTAAGGACTCGGATAATTTTGTTAAAATATCGGGTGAATGTGTGGAATGCAAGTCAAAATTAACTGGTAGCATGGATGCAGCCCCATCTGAAGTATCGGGTGCTGTATTTCATTGTACCTATCAAGGACATTTTAAGAGCTGTCGGTCGGTCCGCCGACGAAGAATTTCTGGCCCAATCAGAAGTTTAATCTCCCGCACGTTAATAGAAAAAATGTTTCTTCTGACTTATTTCGGAGAATGGAAGCACAAAAATGTATGACGTTTGGTGACTTGGAGCCAAAAAGTTTACCGTCTGCAAACGCACTTCGAATTATGAAGTGTAAGGAAATAAAAAAAGGAAGAGAACAGGAAAATCCTATTTTAAGCATAAGCGAAATGAAGTACAACATTGAATATCAAGCAGTTGTAAAGGCCATTGGACAAGATCCATTTTATGTTTACTATTGGATGCCGTCGCAACTTCACGTATACCGCTCATTCTGCTGTGATGCTAAATGCTCTAAAATTTCTTTAGATGCTACTGGTGGCATTATAAGACGTTTAGCCAGACCCTACGGAAACAAATCGGCTCAAATATTTCTTTACGAAATTACAGTTAATGACATAACAAGTGGAATGCAATATTCTGTGTGCATTATGATCTCGGAGAAGCATGACAGCAATAGCATTTATCATTGGCTTGCTGAATGGAAGAAAGATAGTGCTCCTTCACCAAAGGAAGTTGTAAGTGACCATTTAGTGGCACTTCTTTCGGCAATTGTAAGAGCCTTCACACAGTTCTCAAGTTTGTGGGATTATTTGCGTGCTTGCTCGTCCCTTCTTTTAGGACATGGAAAAGTCCCCATTCCAAACTCCTTCATTCGCTGTGATGTGGCTCACACAATTAAACTCATTGCATCCTGGAAAGTTTTATTCGGGCAGAACAATCGAACGCGTCAGCTATACATTCGCAGCCTCGCACAAATGGTGCAGTCAACAGATATGACAGATGTCAAAGATTTATTTCGTGCAATATTCACCGTCGCTCTAAGCGAAACTGAAGGAACAGATGTTCACACTGGAGATGTAACTTCCTGTGAAATTGAAAAGAGTAAACTGAAACGCCGAATAGCGACAGGTCACTCTGAAACTGACGAATATGCAAGTGATAACAGGAATACAAGACGTTATGAAGAAAATGAATCTTTTGAACTAGGAACACACAATGAATTTTATACGTGGATTCAAAATTTAGTTGAAGAATTGAAAAAAGACATTGCTGGTCAAGAAGGGGACCATGATAACTTGCAATACTTGCCCGACATAGTCGATTACTGCTCGCGATTAGCAAAAACCTTGCCACTTTGGTCTGCTGTTATGGTACAGATATTCTGCTCCGGGAAAACTACAGCAAGCAGTGCTCCAGTGGAAAGTAGTTTCAATGATCTGAAACACCGAGTGCTTTGTGGAAAAAAATCCCATTGAGAACCGACGATTTTCTAAAGTTGCATATAAAATCCTTAGAGGGCACCATGAATTTGGTTGCATCCGAAAAAAGAAAGCAAATTTTACCTAGCGCTGAAGCAGACATTACCGCTTCTGCTGAAACTGATGAAGTATATCAACAGTATAGTGCAATAAGGCAGCATGATGATGCGATGCCAAATACCTCAGTTTCCAGTGAGACTCATATTTCAACGAAGTGCATCGCTTGTTCAAGAGGAGACTTCCCGAGTGGTGCACATACGTGTGTAGTATGCCACATTCCTGTCCACATCCTTTTTGAATGCTCCCTTCCTATTTCTGATAGCTCCGAAGAAGGTTATGGAGAAAAGCTCATATGTTTTAAGTGTGCCGCCAAAGACAAAGAAAGAAGACACAGCCTGGAATTTAATGCTCAAGAGAACTGGAGAGGCCTTGCTTTGCTGCTTAAAAAAAGGGCGAGACATTCCTATCTAGAGCCACAGTCTGAGGTTTTGAAATGGGATTTTTCTAGAAAATTAAATACAAAACCTTTAGCTATCTTAAAAAATGGAAATGGAAATCTAGATTTGAAAGCAATCAAAGCTAGGAGCGCACGTTTCATATTATCAAATACATGCGCTTTTGATTCTTTCGTACAGGTTTTGGCTTGTGCAATGTGTGACAGCGCACAATACGAAACATTTCTCAAATCAATGACTGATTGCGAATTATTAGAAATTGTAAAAAATATAGTCACTTCTCGAATTACTTCGAAAACGTATCAGAAACGAGCTTCATTGCTCTTGGAGTTCTGTGAGGTCGTTGATCTACCTAGTGGCGTAAAATAGATTTCTGCTGAATGCACAGCGACAAAAATAGTCGAAAACCTATTTCGACTGCATCCATCTGTAATAGAAAACACAAATTGTTCAGAAGAGAAGTGCTCTTCAAACAAGCAATTTAATAGGACAGTGGTATTGTTTGCAATAAAAGGTGCCTCGTGTTTGAGTTGTATGGAAGACGATTTAGTCAAAAACTTCGGCAACACGAAGCGGATATGTGATCAGAAAAATCCTGAAGGATCTTTGTGTCCAGGAATCCAGAGGAGGAACTGCAAAATTTCTAACAATCACATTATCGTAGAGCTGCTAAACAGTTCCATTGGAAGGGAATGTGAAAGTGACTTAATTATACCTCTATTAGAAATTCCACGAACACTCTGTTTGGATCAGAGAACATTTTACCTCAGGAGTGCAATAGCATTTTCTGGAGGCCATAAAACGAAAAATGTCGTAGGATATTATGTGGCTGTGTGCTATAGGGCAGACGGCTACTGGGAAATATACAATGATCTGGTAGACAAGAAAGTAAGTTGCTCTGGAAATGCGAAAATGAAATGCCAGCTGCTAATATATACGATTTAACACTATATTATATCTATTGTATATGTACTTAAAAGCACAAAAATTAACTTACCAAAACACATTTTTGAAGATGACAATCCGATTTTTGA
The DNA here is from genome assembly GCA_039090855.1 of Macrothele yani. Classification (NCBI taxonomy): domain Eukaryota; kingdom Metazoa; phylum Arthropoda; class Arachnida; order Araneae; family Macrothelidae; genus Macrothele; species Macrothele yani. Next base: position 34,412,937 of record CM077013.1, on the reverse strand, counting down.
TGTAAATGTGACAAGGATAGTAAGTCAGATAATATCCGAAAACTTGAAATTTCATCGTCCTGGAGTGGGACTTGAAACCGCGTCTCCCAAATAGCACTCGGGTGTGCTAAACACTACACCACCCAGAACGACCAAGTCTCAAGCTTCCGATTAATTTGAGTCTTGTCACATATACACCAAAAATTGGAATGTCATCTTCAAAAATTTTTATTATGTGGTGTAATCCCGTATTTATTTCATGATTTATCTGCTCCTCCTGGCAATCACGGGATATTATTCTTAACCTCCAGATTTGCTAAACATGAATGCCGGTTGCCTCGACTGGCGAATCCTGTGATAGTTATATTCAAATTAATCGGAAACTTGAGACTTGATCGTTCTGGGTGTTATAGTGGTTAGCATACCCAGGCGCTATCGGGGAGACGCAGATTCGAGTACCGCTCCATGACGATGGAATTTTCAAGTTTTCAGATATTATCTGACTTACCATCCTTGTCACATTTGCATCAAAAATCGGATTGTCATCTTCAAAAATTTGTATTATATATTGTAATCCCGTATTTCTTTCATGATTTACTAAAACAAATTAACTTTTCTGTAAAATTCTGTTTGATGAGTTTGTTGAATATATTTATCAAACAGTAATACCTTCTGGAGAACAATCTCTTATCCTCAGCTGTTCAAATGATCATTCTCCGGATTCTTCCGAAAGTATTACTGTTGTAAAAAATTTAAAAAAAATCATGAAACATAGTTTTACAGAAAAAATATTTATTTTTCTGGTAGGTTTATTTTTGTGTTTTAAGTATCATTTCATGAATATATCATCATCGTCATCATTGTCAACCATTATCAATCCACTGCTGGACGAAGATCTCCCCAAGTTTCCTCCACAACGGTCTGTCTTGTGCCAGTCTCTTCCATGTCACTCCCGCATACTTTCGAATTTCATCCACCCGTCTCCCATGTGGTCTTCTTCTGGGTCTTTTCCTGTCCCTTGGAATCCAATCTAAAATTTCGGCTGTCCATCGATGGTCTGTCCTTCTGGCAGTATGTCCAGCCAATTTCCATTTCAGGGATTTTACTCTGATCATGATGTCTTCCACTCTCATCATTTTTCGGATCCACGAGTTCCTCTTCTTATCTCTCCTGGTTATACCAAGCATGCACCTCTCCACGCTTCTTTGAGTTGTCTGCAGCCTTTGTATGTCTTTTTTAGTTAAGGTCCACATCTCTGCACCATACGTAAGCACTGGAAGGATGCATTGATCAAACACTTTTCTTTTAAAACATAATGGCGTATTGCTCTTGAAAATTATGCTGTTTCTTCCAAAAGCTCTCCAGGCAAGTTTTGTACGCTGATTAATTTCTTCATCAATGTGACCCTCACTTGATATCTGCCGTCCAAGATAAACGTGCGTGTCTGTTATCTCCAGCTTTTCCCCATCGATCGATAAATCTTCATTTCTTGTAAAAGCATTGAACATCACTTTTGTCTTCTGAAAGTTCATTTTTAATCATGAAAGAAATACGGGATTACGCCATATAATACAAATTTTGAAGATGACAATCCGATTCGCGAAACATGAATGCCGGTTGCTTCGACTAGCGAATCCTGTGATGGATAAATACAAATTGATCGGAAGCTTGAAACTTTGCCGTTCTGGGTTGTGTAGTAGTTAGCATACCCGGGCGTTTTCTGGGAGACGCGGGTTCGAGTCCCGCTCCAGGACGATGAAGATTTTCAAGTTTTCGGATATTATCTGACTTACCATCCTTGTCACGTTTGCGCCAAAAATCGGATTGTCATCTTCAAAATTTGTATTTCATTTTTAATCCCACTTCTTTACTCTCGTCAGAAAGTTCCTGGATCATACTCTGCAGCTCTGATGGGGTAGTTGCAAAAATGACTATGTCATCAGCAAAACGAAGGTGTTTTAGATAATCTCCATTAATCTTTATCCCTTTGTTTCCCCAGTTCAGTGATTGAAAGACATTTTCCAATGCGGCATTAAAGAGCTTCGGAGATATGGTGTCACCTTGTCTCACTCCCTTTCCAATTTTTATGTGTGTTGTATTTTCAAACAGCCAGATCTTTGCACTTGCATTTTCATAGATGTTATTAATAATATTAATGTATGCGTCTTCAATACCGCAGGATTTCAGAGCCATTGTAACTGCTGATGGTTTCACCGAATTAAAGGCTTTTTCATAATCGACAAAGGCCATGCACAATGAAAGTTCATATTCCCTCGCTCTTTCAATTAGTTCTCTCAATACGTGGATATGATCTATTGTGCTGTAGCCACTCCTGAATCCAGCTTGTTCTCTCGGTTGAGCCATGTCCAGGGTTACCTTCAAACGGTGTGAAAGAACTTTAGTGAAGATTTTATAAACCACTGATAGGAGGCTGATAGATCTGTAGTTCCTGAGATCTTCAATGTCGCCTTTTTTATGTAGCAGGATCATTGTAGCATTGTTCCAATCTTCAGAAATCTTCCCTTCATTAAGGCATCTAGTGTAAATTTGGGCGAGTACTGTTTCGATTTCTCCACTTTCTTCTTCTATGGTTGCTACAGTAATTCCATCTTCTCCTGGAGCTTTTCCCCGCTTCATGTTTTTTAATGCATGTGCAACTTCTGCTGGGAAGACTGGAAGAACTCTGGTAGTCATAGCTTTCATGATGTCTGGAGTACATGTATCATCCCTTTCATATAATTTGGAGTAGCAATCTTTCACTCTTGTCAAAATTTCGCTTCCATTTCTTGTTACAGAACCATCTTCTTTTTCAGTGCCATAATCTGTTTTCTTCCCTTACTGAGATGTCCCTTTGCTATCTTAGGCTTTGGTTGTTTTCAATTGCTTTCCTCACTACTTCACAGTCGAATTTCCTTAGGTGTTCAGTGATACTTTTTCGTACTGTCTTGCATAGCTCTATATATTCCACTTTGGAAGTCACATCTTCTTTAGTTGTCCTCATCTCTCCTCTTTTTTGCATCAACATTTTGGTTTTTCCTGATAATTTGTTCACATGCAACTTGTTCTTAGACCAGCTAATTTTGTTACTGTTTCCATAAGAGCTTTGGTTACTTTTCTGTTAACTTCAGAAATATCCACTTCTTCCGATGTTAGGCCTTCTAAAGCTGAGAATCTGTTCTTCAGTTCCAACTTGAAGGTATTATGGTGTTTTTTAAGGTTGGTTATGTCAATACATTTTGTTTGTCTTATGAGCTTGCCACGTTCGAGTTTAGTGTTAAGGTGCATCTTACAGCTCACCAATCTATGGTCACTACCTGTGTTGAACTTGTTTAGCACACTGCAGTCTTCTATGACGAATTTTTGGTTACACATAATAAAATCAATTTCACTTGTCGTCCCATTTGGATGTCTCCATGTCCATTTTCTGTGTGGCTTTTTCTTGAGAAAGGAGTTCAAGATGAAAAACCCTTCTGCCTCTGCAAACTCAACGAGAGTATTCCCACGCTGGTTTCTGTTGCCGTGACCGAATTTACCTACTGAAGTTTCATTCTGTTGCAGTTGCCCAATTTTTGCATTGAAATCTCCCATAATTATCTTCAAGTGCTGCTTACCTTTATTATTTAGATGACGAATTTCCTCATAAAATTCTTCAATTTCTTCTTCAGGATGACTTGCGGTGGGTGCATAAGTTTGAATAATCTGAGCCTTGCATCTTCTCGAGAGTAGGATAACGAGTCGCGCAGCTCTGTCTTAGGAACTTTCAACTTCTACAACTTTATCCTTCAGTTTCTTGTTTATTATAAATCCAACACCACTAGTTCTGCCAGTATCTGTCCCCCGATAGTAGAAGAGATGTCCACTTTTCAGTTCAATGAGATCTTCTCCTTTTCTCCTTATTTCACTTAGCCCGACGATGTCCCACTTGATCCCTTGTAGTTCCTCTTCCAATTCAAGAAGCCTTGAATCAGAAGATAGGGAGCGTCCATTATACGTAGCCAAGGTCAGCATCAGATGGCAGCCTAGTCCGGTCGTCCGGGGATTCTTAGCACCTCTGCCTTCATGTCGCACTGGCCACTGCCTTGGCATGGTACATTCCAGCTGCCGGAGACTGAGGGCCAAGATTTAAGTTGTGGAGTCATTTTGGAGGGGTTTGGCCATAACTCACCACGTTGGCCAAGCGGGTTGGTGAATGTGTGATAGCATTTACTCGAATCCCGATGGTATAGTTATACCGCTATTGGCGGTCGTCAGAGCCCCTTTAGTGGGAACAGGATGCACCACGAGAAGGCGGGGTTGACATTTGTCAAGGAGAGGCTGTGCTGTCACGCATCACCTGACCTTACATCTCTTTCAAGACATACTTCTCTGTATGTGCACATACATAATGTATCCATAATTATTATGCATAATTATTATAAGACAATTGTTTGTATGTACACATACATAAAATTGTCTAATAATTATTGGGGTTGCCTTTGATTTTAATTCCTAAGACACATCTCCTGGGCATACTACTCAAAAGGTGTTCAAGTTCATCCTTTGATGTTAGATGATACCAACATGAAATCATAGCTTCAAGTAACTTTACTTAATTTGTAGGATTTCTCGTACTCACCTGTTTCAGTTTTATCCAAAGTTTTCGATCGGATTAAGATTCGGCTATTGTGTAGGACATTGCAACCTCCCGACAGATTTAGAAACCAACCACCTGTCCACTACTCGTGTCCGATGGCAGGGCACGTTGTCGTCCTGAACGATGATATCACCATTTGGAAACTTTCTCCAGTACTTGTATATAATGGGCAGCATTCATGTTACCTTCAATGTTACGCAGTGTACCCACTCCATGAGCTGAGATGCAACCCCACATCATAACGGCAGTAGGATGCTTTACTGTTTGAATGTAGGTACAGTAGGGTTCGGATCATGTTGTCAGCGTCATACGTACAAATGTCCTCCTTTTGTTAAGAATCAAATTCTTTAGTCACTCCAGATGATCTAATGCCACTGATCCACAGTGCATCATTTATGACCTCGTGCTCAATGTAGAATCATGACATGTTTGTTATTAAAGAAAGGCTTGTTCGCAGAAATATCTCGAAAACTAAGCTACCACAAACGGCACGTTTTGTGGCACAAACCAGCACAAACGAATGGCTGTGTTGAATTTTGAACTTGTGGGATGGGAGGGGGCTTTCCCCCACCCACCAAATTTATGTTATATTCAAAACAGGCTGGGGAAATGGTCGACACCGAAATTTGGGTATTTAATAACTCGGAAGCTAAGCTAGCACAAACGACAGGGTTTCCGGCACTAACCAGCACAAACGAATGGCTATACTAAATTTTGAATTTGCGAGAGGGGTGGGAGGAGGGCGGGGCTGAGGAAATGGTTGACAACGAAATTTAGGTACTTTATATCTCCAAAACTAAGCTAGCACAAACGACACGGTTTGCGGCACAAACCAGCACAAACGTAGCTCAAACGACAGGCATTGTTGAATTTTGAATTTGCCGGGGTGGGGGCTGAACATATCTCCCCCAAATTTATATTTTGAATATCTCAAGAACTAAGCTAGCACAAATGACACGGTTTGCGGCACAAACCAGCACAAACGTAGCACAAACGAATGGCATTGTTGAATTTTGAATTTGCCGGGGTGGGGGCTGAACATCCCTCCCCCCAAATTTATATTTTGAATATCTCAAGAACTAAGCTAGCACAAACGACACGGTTTGCGGCACAAACCAGCACAGACGTAGCACAAACGAATGGCATTGTTGAATTTTGAATTGGCCGTGGTGGGGGCTGAACATATCTCCCCCCAAATTTATATTTTGAATATCTCAAGAACTAAGCTAGCACAAACGACACGGTTTGCGGCACAAACCAGCACAAAAGTAGCACAAACGAATGGCATTGTTGAATTTTGAATTTGCCGGGGTGGGGGCTGAACATCCCTCCCCCCAAATTTATATTTTGAATATCTCAAGAACTAAGCTAGCACAAACGACACGGTTTGCGGCACAAACCAGCACAAACGTAGCACAAACGAATGGCATTGTTGAATTTTGAATTTGCCGGGGTGGGGGGCTGACCATTTCCCCAGCCCCCCAATTTATATTTTGAATATCTCAAAAACTATGCTAGCACAATCGACACGGTTTGCGGCACAAACCAGCACAAACGTAGCACAAACGAATGGCACTGTTGAATTTTGAATTTGCCGGGGTGGGGGGCTGACCATTTCCCCAGCCCCCCCAATTTATATTTTGAATATCTCAAAAACTATGCTAGCACAAACGACACGGTTTGCGGCACAAACCAGCACAAACCTAGCACAAACGAATGGCATTGTTGAATTTTGCATTTGCCGGGGTGGGGGGCTGACCATTTCCCCAGCCCCCCCAATTTATATTTTGAATATCTCAAAAACTATGCTAGCACAAACGACACGGTTTGCGGCACAAACCAGCACAAACGTAGCACAAACGAATGGCATTGTTGAATTTTGAATTTGCCGGGGTGGGGGGCTGACCATTTCCCCAGCCCCCCCCCAATTTATATTTTGAATATCTCAAAAACTATGCTAGCACAAACGACACGGTTTGCGGCACAAACCAGCACAAACGAATGGCATTGTTGAATTTTGCATTTGCCGGGGTGGGGGGCTGACCATTTCCCCAGCCCCCCAATTTATATTTTGAATATCTCAAAAACTATGCTAGCACAAACGACACGGTTTGCGGCACAAACCAGCACAAACGTAGCACAAACGAATGGCATTGTTGAATTTTGAATTTGCCGGGGTGGGGGGCTGACCATTTCCCCAGCCCCCAATTTATATTTTGAATATCTCAAAAACTATGCTAGCACAAACGACACGGTTTGCGGCACAAACCAGCACAAACGAATGGCATTGTTGAATTTTGAATTGGCCGGGGTGGGGGGCTGACCATTTCCCCAGCCCCCCCCAATTTATATTTTGAATATCTCAAAAACTATGCTAGCACAAACGACACGGTTTGCGGCACAAACCAGCACAAACGTAGCACAAACGAATGGCATTGTTGAATTTTGAATTGGCCGGGGTGGGGGGCTGACCATTTCCCCAGCCCCCAATTTATATTTTGAATATCTCAAAAACTATGCTAGCACAAACGACACGGTTTGCGGCACAAACCAGCACAAACGTAGCACAAACGAATGGCATTGTTGAATTTTGCATTTGCCGTTGTGGGGGGCTGACCATTTCCCCAGCCCCCCAATTTATATTTTGAATATCTCAAAAACTATGCTAGCACAAACGACACGGTTTGCGGCACAAACCAGCACAAACGTAGCACAAACGAATGGCATTGTTGAATTTTGAATTTGCCGGGGTGGGGGGCTGACCATTTCCCCAGCCCCCCAATTTATATTTTGAATATCTCAAAAACTATGCTAGCACAAACGACACGGTTTGCGGCACAAACCAGCACAAACGAATGGCATTGTTGAATTTTGCATTTGCCGGGGTGGGGGGCTGACCATTTCCCCAGCCCCCCCAATTTATATTTTGAATATCTCAAAAACTATGCTAGCACAAACGACACGGTTTGCGGCACAAACCAGCACAAACGTAGCACAAACGAATGGCATTGTTGAATTTTGAATTTGCCGGGGTGGGGGGCTGACCATTTCCCCAGCCCCCAATTTATATTTTGAATATCTCAAAAACTATGCTAGCACAAACGACACGGTTTGCGGCACAAACCAGCACAAACGTAGCACAAACGAATGGCATTGTTGAATTTTGAATTTGCCGGGGTGGGGGGCTGACCATTTCCCCAGCCCCCCAATTTATATTTTGAATATCTCAAAAACTATGCTAGCACAAACGACACGGTTTGCGGCACAAACCAGCACAAACGTAGCACAAACGAATGGCACTGTTGAATTTTGAATTTGCCGAGGTGGGGGGCTGGCGAAATGTACCTCATTTATTGATAGAAAGAACAAAGATCAATCAATGATATAATGGCCGTTTTGTTCGATAACCTTTTGCCATCTTTCAGTGAGCTGCAGAGTGCCTCGTTCATAGAAGGACCTGTCTTTCGTGGCGAAAAACTGTACAAGGTGCTGATTTACAGCCTCATCTGAATTGAACGTTATACCATGCAAAAACTTGAAGAGAGTGAAACAAGTGGAAATCTGACGGCACAAGGTCAGGCGAGTATGCTGGGTGTGGCAACACACTCCACTCAAGCTCCAATAATTTTTAGCGGGTGATCAAACTTGTGTGTGGTCTTGTGTTGTCATGATAGAACACAACACCTTTACAATGAACGAGCTCTGGACATTTCTGGATGATGGATTCGTTCAAACTGTCCAATGCCGACAGTACACATTCGAATTGATTGTTTGGTTTCGTGGTAGGAGCTCGTAAAACCCCGACACCTTTAAAACCCCACCACACTGAGACCAGAGCCTTCCGCTGATGAATGTCTACTTTGGGTGTCATTTGAGGCGAAGCAGCACGTCGGGACCAAGACGGTTTGCGCAGCACATTGTTGTACACAATTCACTTTACGTCACCAGTTATCAGTCACTTCAAAAAAAGATCGTTTTCCTCACGTTTAATGAGCATATCATAGAAGTTTATATGCGCCATCAATTGAGCTTCTTTGAGCTCATGAGGAACCCACTCACCGAGCTTACTTATGTATCCCAGTTTCTTCAGGTGGTCATGAACGCTTGAATGATGAATGTGCAATGTGTCTGCAATCTCTCGTGTCATGTAACGTGGATTTGTCTCGATCGATGCCTTGATTTGGTTGTCATCAACCTCGAGGAGCATCGTTGAGGTCAAAATCACCAGCACAAAATTTTGCGAACCACCGCTGGCACTGATGTTCTTGTAGAGCATTATCACCGTACACTTCACGCAACTTTTCACAAGTTTGACGTGCGTGCTTCCCTTTACGGGAGTAAAACAGTAAAATATGGTGAAAATGCACAGTTTGATCTTCCATCTTCAAGTTGATGTCAAATCTCCGCAAATCAACCAAATTGCTCACTATTCCTTTTAGACTGCAGCTAGAACTGGCACCTGTCATATGCCATAGTGATAACAGCAGCCTCTAGTACTTCCAAAACCGCCCAACTGCCATCGGTTGCCAAAATACCATATATATTCACGTATAAGTCGACCCCCCACTTTCAGAGGAAAAAATCGTAAGCAATCGGAAACTCGCGTATAAGTCGATCCTAGAATGAGAAAAAAAAAAATTCAATGAATTTATTCAAAAACATTTGAAAACGAAAAAAATTATATATATAATACTAAATTTAATTTGCATACCCAAAAACTTCATCAGAACCCTTCAAAATCTGATTCCGAGTCAGACTCGCCAAACAGTTCAAAAAAGTCTTTCTCCATCATCGGCGCGTCATCATAAACATCAGTATTCCCATCTATGCTTGTGTCATCAAAATCACTGTCATCATCACTCATAAAAATCTCATCATCCTCTGTGCGATCAAGTTTGTTACTAATGCAACATTTCTTGAATGATTTCACGACCATTTCTGCAGGTATCGCATCCCAAGCATCCTTGACCCATCGCGCAATCAAAACGATATCTGGCTTCTTTAGATTTCCGCCCTTGGTTTCAGTCGGCAAATCGGAACTTATTCAATCTGCCCAATACCTCCGCACATTGTCCTTGAAGGGCTTATTAAGGCAGACATCTAGTGGTTGAAGAACAGATGTCAACCCACCTGGGATGACAGCAAGAGTTGTTTTTGAATTTTCTGCAGTTTTTCACTTCTGCACAACGGTGTGCAACAAACATATCCCACACCAAAAGAGAAGGTTTCCTCAAAAGTGCACCTGGCCTTTTGTTCCACACATTCTTTAACCAGTCAATTGTTCGGGATTCATTCATCCATCCTTTTTCATGGGCACGAACGAGCACACCAGACGGAAAGACAACGCTTTTTGGCAGAGTTTTGCGTTTGAAAATAATTACCGGAGGTAGCTTACTGCCGTCGGCCAAACAGGAAAGAACAACCATGAAACTGGATTTTTCGTGGCCAGTCATTTTGATCAAGATATTTTTTCGCCCTTTTGGTTCACCGTCTTATTTCCAGGAAGATCGAAACACATGGCGGTTTCATCGATGTTCCCTATTTGGGAAAGTTCAAAAGCAGTCTCTTTTCTCTTTTGAATTACATACTTTTGAAATTCCATTATCTTTGCTTCGAGGTCACGAGGTAACTTTTGTGCAATTTTGGTGCGCTGGCGTAGACATAACCCATAGTGGTTCATGAACCTTGTGCACCAACCTGGTGAGGCACGAAAAGTGTTATTTGCGGCTGCAAACTTTTCATCTTTTGTGAGCTTCATTGCTCGCAAATGTATACCAGTTCGCGTTACAATGTAACCATTTTGTCTGCAGCCCACAATCCAATCATTCAAGACACTTTCCAGCTCTGGGAAAGATGTTATTCCACGAGCGCAGCGCCTTTTACGATTTTCACCAAGTCCGGTTTTTTTTACGCCAATCTCGAGTCAGTTTTTCGTTAATGTCAAATTGACGTGAATCAGCACAGTTGTTAGTATTTTCTGCAAAATAAACCACTTTCAACTTGAATCCTGTGTTATAGGACATCCGTTTCTTTACACAATCCGTGTCACCCATAATAGGAGGAGCGAGACACGTGCGATTAAGAACAAGCAACACCTAACACTGGCTGTCGCATGGCTCCATTACGTCGAAGGTCAGCGCAATGAACTGGTAGTCGGAAGGACGGAGCTTTCTATGCGCTGCTGTGACTGCACTGTGGATACGCAAAGCCAGGAGAGAGGAGACTTTTCAAAGCGCGGAGAAATTCGGAGGGTCGCGATTTCGTAATTCTACCACATCAGTGTTTTTTCTTTCTTTCTTTCTTTTTTTTTTTCTTTCGGAGGGTTGCGATTCGTAATTAATGCCGCATCGGCATTTTTATTTCTTTTGGGATGGATTGCCTTTTGCCTCACGGGTAGAACTTTTGGACTTACGATTTTTTTAGACCCCGCGTATAAGTCGACCCCATTACTTTGAAGCTCTCATTTTATCCCAGATGTCTCGACTTATACGTGAGTATATACGGTATGTCATGACTTTTCCGACAACCCAAATAATGATCCAGAAATACGTAGTGTGGTCAAAAAGTTCCAAGACTGCGTATGTAGTGCACCAACAGATGGCAACACGTGGATGCACGAGCAGCGGTTGAGGGAGTGACCTTCATGAGTTGTGCCGAGTGGTGTCATTCTGTGAACATCGAGAGCTGTGCTACACAATATTTGGTGACCACGTGCAGAACACAGCTGCGATTTCAGTATGGACTGCAAACTAGAGCAGCGAGCGAACATCAAATTCTGCCATCAAACTCAGCAAATCAGGAACAGAGACGCATGAAATGTTGTGGCAGGCTTATGGCGATGAAGCAAAAACTCGTGTGAGGTGTTTTGAGTGGCAGAACGGTAGTGGAAGACGACGAGAGGTCAGGGCGACCGTCCACGAGAAAACCCCCCAAAAATGTGGACCAAATTAGGAAACTGGTGCATGAGGATCGTCGGAGAACAATTCAAGACATTGCTACCATCGTCAATGTGTCATATGGAACAGTGCAAGAAATTCTGACGTCAGTTTTGAATATGAACCGCATTGCTGCAAAGTTTGTGCCAAAGATTCTGAACCCCGAACAGAAGGCGCTCCCTGTCGATCTCTGTCAAGATCTTCATCAGCAGGTGGTGAATGAATGAACGTTCCTGTCGGGGGTCATCACGGGATGAGACTTGGGTCTACGGTTATGACCCGGAGACCAAACAACAGTCGTCGCAGTGGAAGAGCCCAGCTTCACCACGACTGGAGAAGGCCCGACAGGTCCGGAGCGCAACCAAAAGCATGCTCATTGTGTTCTTCGACATTCGTGGAGTTGTGCACAGTGAATTTGTCTCCCAGGGCCAGACCCTTACCGCCCTTTTTTACTGTGGTGTTCTGCAGCGTCTTAAGGAGGACATTCGCCACAAACGACCTGAAATGTGGTGCAGGATCGATTTCCTGCTCTATCATGACAATGTAGCAGCTCACAGAGCATTAGCAACACACCAGTTTTGCAGCCACAACAGCATGACTACCTTTCCTCACCTGCCTTACTCACCGGATTTGGCCCCTGCGACTTCTTTCTGTTCCCAAAGCTGAAACTCATGGGTCACAGTTTTGAAACTATGGATGAGATCCAGCGCAAATTGCAGAGGGTGCTTGACACAATTCGTGAACAGGACTTCCAGGGAACGTTCCAGGAGTGGAAAAAATGCTGGCCGCGGTGTATCACTGCCCAAGGAGACTAATACTTTGAGGGAGATCATAGCCACACTTAAGTAACGTAAGTACTTTGTTGTATTTTGGCCTAGTCTCGGAACCTTTTAATTGGACCTCGTAATTACTGTTGCAATAGAAAAAAAAATCACATGTGTTTGTGAATATTTGCAGAGCAAGCCAGTTTTATTATTTGATTCATTTCAGTTCACATTTTATCTTATTTAAAGTTCTCGGCTTTCTAAATGTGGAATAGATAAAAATAAATTTGTAAGCATTATGCTACTGTATATATTAGAGATAGGAACTGAATGTGTGAAAAAAGAGTGGTCATACAGCTGTAAAAATAAAATTCATGCTTAAGTTATGTAAAATAAAAGTACTGTGTAAAAGCTTTTGAACTATATCTAGTCTTTTTCGAACCAAGGTGTGGAAAATAAATGTTTATGTTGTGTGTGTCCAGATCTCTATCATTGTGTTCCTATATAGATGATTGCCTGATTCAGAACCATTACTATGTTTGTTTATTTTTAAGACAGAGCAGATTTCCAAATCATAGATTCGATTTGAGGTAAGTCTAAATTGCAGTTCTTGGAGGAAAGGTAAATTTTTAGGCATTTATGGTAACTAAGTGCATACTGATTTGAGGTTGCTCATTTAGAGTTCAGTTTTTCCGGATTCTAATATTATTTATGTAATTAAAAGTCTATAAAATTATTTATCAGTACGATCCTTAGTGGAATGTACTTACTGTCCTGCAGTAAACCTGAAAAAGGAATTAGTGGAGAAATGCAAAGTTTTGTTTTTAGTCATCTCAACACCATCATATCTAAAAAAAAGTTTCACTCAAAATTTTCCAGCCTCTTCTTCTCTTAAGGAACAGTTTCTTCACTTTTGATGTTGAATCTCTACCCTTCCATTCTGTATTTTGGTGCTTACATGATCCTTGTAAGAAAGATTCTCGAGAAAATTGAATTCCCAGATGTTTTAATAAAAGACCTAGGATTGCTTCCTCACAATGCAAGAACATACCAGCTTTGTCTACAACAAAATTAACCAGAAACAAAAAAACTGGTTTACCAATGGAATCACCATTATCTTTTCTCCTTGATAAAACATACCTACAACAATACTGAAGAAATTCTGCTTCTAAACCACCCATTTCAACCTACTTTTTGGCTCTGTAATGTTGATGATGTGTTTGTCATTTGGTCTCATTTGGAAAAAAATTACGACCTTAATAGATTCAATCACTGAAAAATACCCTACAGTCAAGTTTATAGTAAACTAGAAAGAAAACAGCAGCATAAGTTTTTTGGATACTTCCCTTCAGAGAAATACAGATTTTTTTTCATTTCACTGTCTTTAAAGATCACTGTTTTTGTAAAACTTCAGCTTCTACAAATATTATTCCTTCCCAATTGTTACTTTTCAAAATTACAATTTGCTACAGTAAAATTCTTCATATATAAAGCCAACTTTATCTGCAATAATCAAACTTCCCTGGTAAAACAATACTCAAAAGTCTTTAATACTTTAATATCAACATTTCTTGTGGTTTTCCTCAAAAAAAATAAATGGCTGAAAACAATAATAAAAAGTCCCCAAACAAGCAAAAAATAAATAAATAAATAAATCGACAATTCCCAGGCTTCATCTGTTTCCACCCATATTTTTCATACAAGTTAAGAAAAGTCTTCAAACATTTTGGTTACCACTTTGCAATCGATTCTAAGTACACCATTTAATAGTTACTACTTCATGACAGAGATAGATTGGGTCTCCTTGATCCCCCAGAAGTTTCCCATTAAAAACTTTTGGACGAATAAAGGAACAACAACCATGGGCTTTCGCAATTATGAATAAACTAAGCAAAAATATATCTTAGTACATTCATAATTGCTTAGGCTTTTGGCTTGTGTTATTTTATATTATATAAAATCATTGCCTTCTTTTGTATTTAATACAAAAGAAGGCAATGATTTTATGTTATTGATCTTGTATATTATGTTAAGTTCTTCTTGACAGACTTTTTTTCACACACCATGGAAAACACCTTAGCAAAACCCCACCGGAAAGACTCAAAATGAATTGCTCCATTCTCAAGTCGGAATGCATTTTGTTATAATTAAAACCTAAAAATTTATCTTTCCTACAATCACTGTAATTTGAAATACACTCAAATCATCCTCCTGATCTGGGAATTTATAGTACATAATGATTCTTTATTCTGGCAGCCATCTACAGGAATACAAGAATAAAGATCTGGCAGCAACTAAACATTTCCTTTCCTAAACTTTGGTTGAAAAAATCTGTAGATATAGTTTGAAAGCTCCCATGCAGTATTTTTATTGAGACTGCATTTCTTATAATCATGTGTTTTTACCCTTAGGAAAAAGTTGTGCTATGTTGCCCAAATTTATAGCAATGTATGAGGAATCCATCAAATGAATTGCCCTATACGCTTCATCTAATGGAACTAATGCTTTTATTTTCACAAACACAGTAGCACGTGAATGAGGATTTAAGATTTTCTGTAATGAACAGATTGAAAGCAACAGTGTGGAATTCTCTTAGCATCAACTCTGCCACTGTGTGTTGTATCACTTGATGGACCTGCTGTGGAAAAATTTTATCCTCTACAGTTATCAAGAAATGATGGAGTACTGTAAAAGTATCACATCACATTTAAAATTTTTAGATGTATCCTGGTAAATAAGCTTTTTTAAACAGATAAAATATTTAAACAGAAAATTTATTATCCCTATGATAATGGTGGAACATATATTCAGAGGTGCCAACTATTACGGATTGTCCGTAATTATTACAGTATAGACTGTCAGATTACAGAATTACGGACGGGTTGGAAGAATTACGGATTTCAGTGTGTTTTGGAGAATCTCAATTTTGTATCCTTTTTTGTTAACCCTTTTAGTGCGACGCGGCCGATTCGTCAGCGCTCGATTTTGATCCGTGTATTTCCCGAATCAGACGGCAGATATCGGTGTCAATGATCATATCATTTATCAATCATATCATTTTGAAATGGAATCTCCATGAATCATATCATCAAACAGCGATATTATCGAAAGAATGGTAATATGCCGTAAGTGTCGTATCATGAAAGAGTTTGCACTTGCTATCGGCTTCCCACGCACTTTCTCCATGTGATGGGAGAAAGGCTACTTTAGCCCAAACTTTTCCTACCGCAGTTGAGGCAGGGCTGTCCACTTGGCATTGTTGGTGAATTATAAGATTTCGTACTGTCGGAAATAACTTTTTTGAGCCCTGTTCGAAGTGCAATAGCGCGCAACTCGTAGCAACACGCGGTACCGCGATGATGGAGAGTTTATATTTCTTGCGGACTTTCGCAGCACGGGAGAACAAAGTGCGGTGTTTCATTACTAGAAGCTCTTCACCTTATTTATTGAATAATGTGACCTTATTCATTGAATAATGTGAATCCCGTGAATTACAAATCCCCCCCCTTTTTCCAAACTCGTGTTAGCAGAAGATGACTATAGTGACAGCTTGTTCCTCAGACTGGCAGAAGTGCTTTGCTTTTTCCTATTGCGTGAAAGTTTTTTGTAAGTTTATTTCAAATGGCTTGTTGTAGTGAGAGTGAAAGTTTGCCAAGTGATAGTGATGATTTTGAATCATCTGAGAGTGATATTGGCCAAGCAACATCAAGCCAGAAAACTAGCCACCGTGCCACGCACACAATATCTTCTTCAGAAAGTGGGTGAATCTTCAGATCATGAAAGTTCTGAAAGTGAATGGGAGGATGTGATAGAGGGATGTGATGAACAACCTCAGCATCCTTTTGATTATCATGAAATGCAGGGGCCCAAACATGTTCCTGCAACTGATACAGCACCTATTGCATATTTTTACTTGTTTTTTACTAATTTCATCCTTGGAATTATCGTTTCTGAAACAAATAAATATGCAAAGAGGTTTCTCCTGGAACATCCAAATCTTTCTCCCAATTCTTGAGCTAGGAAATGGAAAAATGTTACAAATGCTGAAATAAAGGTTTCCTTGCATGCCTTCTACTATGGGAGTAATCAGTAGCCCATGTAGGACAAGATGATTGCCGTAGGCATATCCAGTCAAAAAAACATGAGGATTATGTAAAATGAAAGACAAGACTCAATCAAAGTCTTTGGATAATTTTTTTGCAAGAAAGAATGAAAATAGCATGATAAATGCTGAATTGCTGTTTACTACATTCGTTGTGGAGCATAACCTACTTATAGCAAGCTGTGATCATGCTGGTCCCTTGTTTCATGCTATGTTCCCAGACTGTGATATTGATGAAGCTGGATATCCTAGAGCAGATGTGGCATGGAATGAAATATCTAAGATGAAAGATTCATCTGGCCTTCCCAAGTATTCTGCATTGCCTTTGGCAATATTGACTATCCCTCACAGCAATTCCTCTACAGAGAGAATATTTAGTATAGTAAGGAAAAACCTCACATACTTCTGCCCAACAACGAGCACCAAAACATTAAGTGCCCTTCTTGTACAGAAAAGTAAAGCATTTTCCCCAGGTGAACCGTGTTATAAAAAGAAGTTTTCTGAAAAGGAATATACCACTGCAAAACAAGGGTCTTTATGTCAGCAATGACATGAGGTAAGTACAATATTGATAATTTAATTTCATAATTTTTATCAGGATAGTGTAAACATATAAGGTTATTACACATTTCACACATTAATTTCTCATGAAATATCCTTTCCGCACGTTAACGATGAGGCTTCGTATGGTGATTACTGATAGGCTCCTCGTAAGGTTGGCGCCTCAAACAAGTATTGCAGGTTACACAGTAATACTATAATATTGTCCTTAACTTTGAAAAAGAAATGGCATGTTACATTACTGAAAATATTACTGAAAGTTTGTGTTCCATTACTGAAACATTACTGAAAAATCCCCTGTTGATTACTGATAAGTTCTGCTGGAGGTTGGCACCTCTGTATGTTTAAACAAGTAAAAATGAGTGCCATATATTATAGAATTGCTGCTTTTCACCATTTGTTTCTAAACAACAATTCTTGGGATATACTGTGATGCAAAATCAATTTCATTTGTGCAAGAGATAGAAAAAGATAACTAATTTATATTCATAATTGATGCTACAGTTTAAACTGTTATATATTTAATTATGATTATTTCATTTTGCTAGAAAACACAAGTTATGTGTTAAAAATTCATGAGCATGGCAGCATCAGTGCATTTCTTACATGCCATTTGCAGTGTCATTGTTTTATTGAAAACTAGATGAGAGCTTTTGTGCACTGAACATTTTTAGCACAGACACTTAAAACAGCAAGATGAAAAAAAGTTTATTAAATTTTTTATAACTTAAACAAATGTGACTATTGTTTTTTGCCACAAAGGATAAGTTCTCATGGGCATATAACTTTTCAGACATTTTTCTGGCTCTGTTGTTCATCCATAGTAGCAGTTCATTTGTTGGCAGTTGAAAAAAAAATGATTCCTTAGGAAAGGACCTGGATTTTAGCTCCAGGTGAAATGTAGGCTTTTGCTTCATTTTGTACTCAGAGCAAACCTAAACTGACTATGAAATGGATGCTAGCAAAGCCTTTTCACCAAGATCTTCTGGTTTTTCTCTGCACTGATGATGGAGTGCAATATGTTGGGGACCATCTCACAAATAGTGAGTGTGTGCCACCATGACAGGAGGCAGAGCAGAAAGAAGAATGAGTGGGAAGTTCCATCAGTGATTTTCCTCTCATGAAGAAAGGAGTTATGCTTAATGCCTCTCCCCAAACCACTTGACTGCCTGCTTGCAATCCCACCTGCAGTAAATCTACTCCAGGTGTGGCCCCTCTAATTCACATGACTGACCAACAGAAAAATGGCATCACCAAAATGCAAATATCTGTACTTTTTTTTTAGTAACATGACCGAAACTGAGATCTTTATTTTTTAAATGTACGTATGCACAACTTTGTACTTTTTAAGTCCCAGTTCAAGCTTGAATACAAGCACTTAGACTAAAACTATATTATGCAGTGGAAGGACACACTCAGTAACTTCCACGTTTTAGTCAGGTCAGCTTTGCAGCGAGTATAATTTTTATCCCTTTCTTACAGCCAGTAGCACCAAATTAAGAAGGGAAGGATTCTAAACTACTGCACCCATAAAGATTACGGATATTCCAAAAAATCCTGTCCATATCACTATACGTAAGGTTTTAAATAGTTCCATTTCTCTTTCTTACTGCAGAATTAAACAGGGTTGCCAGTCGAATGGGAAACCAGAAAAACCGAGGAAAATCAGGGAATCCGAAAATAAGCCTAAAAATCAGGAAAAACTCTGGAAGAAATATTTTTTTTTTTTGAAAAACCTGGAAAAGTCAGGGAAAATTAAACTGATAATTCTTTGCTTAATATGTATGCAGTTACCAGAGATGGGAATTCTGCATCAGAGTGTGCCAAAACAAAAATTTTGCGCAATCTTGCTGCAAAAAGCAGATTTTTCGCTATTGTGTGCCATTACTGCAATGCCCCATCATCATCGTTGGTACTTTGGCACACTACATTCTCTGTACACACCGATTTCTGCTTGATGGTGAGTGAGTAAGACCATGTGGTGGGAAAAAAATTCAGCGATTCACAGTACTAAGGTTTTTTTTATAGTTACGATGCAAAATCGTCGGCCCGCTACAGATTACGGAAAATATCGAGTATGCTATGGAAATCGTCAGTCCGCTATGGATGATGGAAAATATCGAGTATGCTATGGAAATCGTCGGCCCGCTACAGAATACGGAAAATATAGAGTATGCTATGGAAATCGTCAGTCCGCTATGGATGATGGAAAATATCGAGTATGCTATGAAAATCGTCGGTCGGCTACGGAGGACGAAAAACATCGAGTAGACAATGAAAATTGAAAATTTCAGCCAGCAATAAAAAAATCCAGCAATTAATTCAAGTGTACAATGATAGCTTTTTTAGCACGTCTTTTGTAAAAAAAGATTGTGCTTATGTTACCACCTGTTTGTCTGTAGACACCATATCTCTGCAACTATTAGACTGATTTGAAAAATTCTTTTTGCATTGGGAAGCTTGAAATATGCGAATGGTGATCCTTCATTTTGTTTTTTTTTTTTTTACAATGTACAATTTCACCACTAGAGGGCATAAATGCAGATGATGTCGAATTCAAAATACATTTTATTCCATATATTTGCTTCTAAACATCCGATTGGAAAAATTATTTTATCTTTCGATTCCATTTATGTCGAAAAGTAGGTATAGTTCCTTTTTCAAGTTAAGCCTAGATTTTCTGCTAGGGGGCGTAAAAGTAAATTACGTTTTCCTCGATATCTCTACTTCTAAAACTCCAATTTGAAAAAAAAAATTCTTCAGTGGATACAGCTCCTGTTGGAAAATCTTTTGCATATAATTTCTAATTTTTGGTTAAGTATATTTTGGCCACCAGGGGCATAAGTGTTAATTTTTTGCCTCTGATGTATTTGCCATAAAATATGGGCTACTAAAATCTCGATTGAAAAACAATGTTTCTGAACTAATGCCACTCACGTCGATAAACCTTTTCGGAATATTTTCTTCTTAAAATATTGCATGGTTTCACCACCAGGGGGCGTAGATGTATATCTTATTTTTGTTCCTTTTAATGGTCTGATTTGAAAAATTCTTCCTTCATTGGATAGTTTCCAGTGTGACATGTTTTTCATATAATTTCAAAATTTTCAAGTAATTCATAGACTTTCCACTTGGGAACGTAAAGGTAAATTGTGTATATCCCGATGTCTCTGCTTCTAAAACTCTGATTTGAAAAATTCTTTCTGCACCAGATACAGCTCCAGATGGGAAATCCTTTGCATATAATTTCTAATTTTTGGTAAAAATTGGTTTGGTCACCAGGGGGTGTAAGTTTTAATTTCCACTTTTGATGTATTTACAGCAAAATCTGAGCTTCTAAAATCTCGATTGAAAAAAATTCATCTGTGGTCCGATACTACTCATGTCGATAAACCTTTTCGGAATATTTTCTTCTTAAAATAATGCATGATTTCTCCGCCATAGAGCATAGATGCATATCATATTTTTGTCAATATCTCTACTTCTAAGAGCCCAATTTGAAACATTCCTACTTTGTTGGATAGCATTTCCAATGCAAGATGTTTTTAATATAATTTCAAAATTTTCAAGTAACTCATAGATTTTCCGCTAAGTGACGTTAAGGTGAATTGCGTTTTCCCCGATATGTCTGCTTCTAAAACTCCAATCTGAAAAATTCTTCCTGTATCACATACAGCTCTTGAGGGAAATGTTTTTCATATATCTAATAATTTCTAATATTAGGCAAAGATTGACGTGTCCACCAGTGGGCATAAGTTTTAATTTCTGCTTCCGATGTATTTGCAGCAAAATCTGAGCTCCTGAAAACTCGACTAAATTTTTTTTTCTTGGTCAGACACCTCTCACATTGAAAAACCTTTCGAGAATACTTTCTTCCTAAAATGCATGTTTTTCCTGCCAGGAGGCGTAGATGCATATATTATATTTGCCCATATCTCTGCTTCTAAGAGTCTGATTTGAAAAATTATTTTTTCGTTGGAGACCATTTCCACTGCAAAATGTTTCTCACATAAATTCAAATTTTTCTTAATGCACAAGTCTGCAACCAGAGGGCTTAAGTTCAGGATTCTATTTACAGCAATATCTGCAGGATTAAAAACCTGATTGAAAAAATTCTTTTTTTGGTCAGTTACTATTGTTTTCCATACCGGTTCCATTGACTTTGAATAGCTTTGATAAATTTAATTTGCGTCAGAACGGATTCAAAAGATGTGCTCATTACACCCAAAAATTCGGTGTCATCTTGTTTTTCTTGCATTGAATATATTGAATTATAGATTTGGCATTTAGTATGTATATTATCATGGAGGTATACATAATCTGTAAATTTTGCTTGAAATTCCCTGCAAAATTATCTTCTGAAAACTTGGAAAACTCAGGGAATTTTTAAAGCCAGTATGAGTGACTACCCTATTAAAGGACATAGACAAAATTTACACCAATTTCTATTTTACACTAGTTTCTCCACTGTGCAAGTTAATTTTCCTGACTTTGAAATGAAATGGATAATTTATGGGTATTATTGAGGTTTCTAACTATTGGAATGTCAATTTTTTTAGCTATACCCTAGCTTGTCTTCAGGACTGTGCCAATGAAGTAGCTGTTGCCATGCAAACTGTGATGTTTAATCTTTGTGTTTAACCTTCTTCATGTTGATCTTCTTGTAATTTTTCCTCTTGAAGGCTTGTAGTTGTCGTGCTATGATTAAAGTTCCATTTAGTCATGTGGCCTGAATTTTGGATGTGTCTATTCAATCCTGTTTTATGTGAGATTTTTTTATTGCTCCTTTATGTTCAGCTGTCCAGGCCTTTGTCTTTTCACTTTTCAAATGTATGAATACTTATATGAAAACTTTGTTAGTAACACTTTTTTTGAAGCGATATATATATATATATTTTTTTTTCTTTTCTTTTAAATATATCCACTGAGTGATCACTGAATGATGACCACCTACCTAATACTTTATAGGTCTTCCTTTTGCCCTCAGTACAGCAGCTATCCGATGTGGCATCGATTAAATAAAATGCTGGAAACAGTTGGGCGCTATGGCAAACCAAACTGTGTGTAATGCGACCTTCAGTGTAGGTATGGAGGAGATTGGTCTATCCAGATACCTGATGTGCCATTCCATAGTGAGTCACAGGTGCTCTATGAGATTAATATTAAGGAGTTCCGAAGCCAATCAATATGCTGGAAGTCTGAACTGTGTGCCTCAAACCATTCCTGCACAACATTGGACCTGTGGCTTGGCACGTCGTTATTTTGGAAGACACTGTTGCCATTCAGGAAAAAGTGCAACATTGCTGCATGTACAGAGTCGGCAAACAATTCACGGTAATGGCCGCCAGTCATACGTTGTTCCACATGCACCAGAGGTCCAAGTTCCTGCCAGGTAAACATGCCCCACACCATACAACCACCTCCACTGGCTTGCGCTGTGCAGACCAGGCAGGATGGATTGAGTGCCTCATATTGTTAATGTACATGACCATCCACGGGGTGGAGTAAAAATTGCAACTCGTCAGACCAGCACACTTTTTGCCAGTCATCCGATGTCCAACTTGCACAATCTTTGCACCAAGCGAGTCTTTTGTGTTGATGAACCATGGTTAAGAGAGGATGCCATTGAGATCGTCTGTTGTTACAGCCCATACACATACATGTGAGTATGCAACACATGGTCATGATTGATACTGTCCTGGGTTGACCTTTGTTGTATTGGGTAGTTAACTGTTGAAGAGTGCTGCTTCTGTTGACTTGTGTGAGTCGCTGAATCCGGCACTCACCTCTCACATCAGCCTTTCACTGTCCTGTGCAGTTTTTCATCAGAACCATTGTTTCACCATTTTCACGCCAATCCTGATAAAGTACCGCAACTCACGAACAACCTACCAGTTCAGCCATTTGGGAAATTGAGGCTCCTGCTCTCCCACAATCCTTCCATTTATCTATCGTGCTCAAAATTTTACTACCTACTGCTCCACTCACATCTTATATATGCTACATCGGTCAATTAATTGTGCCCTCTTGGAAATCGCGTGGTCAACGGGCCGTATCTTCTTTTGTTAGGGGTGGTCACAGCGTTTGTGGTGTATATACCCCTCCTAAAATTATGATCAACATGTTTCATTGTAATGCATGATATTGCACTGAGCCTTATTATACATGTACATGTATAAATGGAATCTTAAAAACACTGATAAAAAAATTTATAAAATTTTCATGGTACCTTAACTTATAAATTTTTTTATCAGTACTATTGTGATTTTATTTGTATATGCATTTTTATATGGCTTGGCATGATATCAAGCATAACAACTAAACATGTAGAACAGAATTTTCACAAATAAAACTCTTCCATAGATTTGCGAAATTTAGTTGGGGTTTAATTTAACTCTTCCACGGATTCATCGTTTGGGTAATTCTCGAGATCGATGCAAAACTAAAGAGAAATTTGTGGCGAGGGAATTAGTTCTGGAAGTGTGTTTTTCATCTAAGGACAGTATACTAAACATGTAGAACAGAAATCATCGGAGACAGTAACTAAACCAACCAGAAAAGGACAACAACTAAACATGTAGAACAGAATTTTCAGACATATAATTCTTTTACGGATTCTCAAAATTTTGCTGGGGGGGACGAGATTAATTCTGGAAGTGTGTTTTTCATCTAAGGACAGTGTTTTGTCGTCCAAATTTTCGAAAATAGAAGTTAAATGAAGCGTAACTTTTTCCTGAAATTGCAATTTTCCCTCTTGCAATTTTGTCTCTGTCCAGTGTTTTTGTTACATATAATTTTATTGCATAAGTGTTTGTATTTCAGCTTGAAATGGTAGGCCACAGTTTCCTGAAACGGAAGTTAAACAGTACATAAATTTCCCTGTAATCCTCAGACATAAGATTCTTTCATGGTTTCAAAGAATACCGTCTTTTCTGTTATCATTTGGGGTATTCTGGAGATTGATGCACATCCAAATAGAATGGAAGGGAATATGGTGGTGATGGCAGGGAGAATGTTGTTTTCCGTCTATTAAAACTTTCAAACCGAAGATAGATAAAGTAAAGATTTCTTCTGTAATTATTTTTTTTTACTCTCAATGTTCTTTCTGCCCAGTATTGTTTTTAAATGTAATTTTATTCCATAAACATTTTATATTTCAGCTGGAATTTTTAGAGTTAAATTTTCAAAAACTTCCTTTGGATGGAACAAAGATTTCTCCCGTAATCGCCCCCCCTCCCTTCGTGATATTCCCACTCTCCTGTTTTGTTGTTGTATGTTAGTTTTCCCTATAAAATGTTTGCATGCATGTAAATTTCATGAGACAGGGAGAATTTTGAGAAAATGGAAGTGACAATGTTGAAAAATATTTTAAGAATATCTGATGCATAGTGTTCAGAAGTATTCATATTCGCAAAGTTGCACCATTTATATGAAATAGTGACAGCCTTGGTATTATGTGTTCACGGTCCTTAGGCTGAAAGTTCTTTCAGCATGATGGATGAATTTATTGTAATCTGAAAGAATAAAAATGAAAAGAAAAGGAAAGTGACAATAAGGAAATGGTAAGGGGAAAGATACCAGCAGAAAAAAAATCAACAATGGATACTGTGCTGCTGCAGAGTCAACAAAAGACAAATATGGATGTGGAACTTGCTGTGAAGAAAGCAAGGATTGCTTGCAAGAGGAAACTTGGAGTTGATATTTTTGCAAGTACAGCAACAAAACATAAGAAAAAAACTGTGTTTTAAGCATAAATGAATTACAGTGAACAATTCCATTTTGCTCATGTAGCATTATATTTAAGGGGTGTCCATACACCAATGAAGCCATTACATTATAACCACCCTAAGCCTAGAAAACTGAGCGCACTTGGAGATTGATCGGTGGCACAAATGAAGTTTGCAGAGCAAGATATATACATCACAGGGACCAGCTTTTGGTTAGTAGAGTGTTCGGAGTCAGAATGGGAAAAAGCTGCTGATTTATCAGAGTTTGATAAGGGACAAATTGTGATGGCACAGTGCTTCGGAACTACGATCTTGGATATGGCTTGGCTTGTGGGTTGTTCATGTGCCGCTGTAGTGAGTATGTATCAAAAGTAGTGCACAGATGGCCAAACAACAAACCGTCATTTAGCTGTAAGTCGTCCGCAGCTCATTGATGCCAGAGTGGAGTGAAGACTGTCGCGCATTGTTCACAGCGACTGCAGGACTACAGTGCAGCAAATCCCGCAGCTACAACACTGGTGATCAAGGCAATGTATCACAGCATACAGTTCTTCTGCAGCCTTCTGCACATGGGCCTGCGCAGTAGCCAAAGACCCAGCTGTGTCCCCATGCTCACCGTATGTCAAACGCATGAAATGGGCCCATGAACATCGAAACTGGAACGTGGATGATTTGAAGAAATTAGCCTGGTCTGATGAATCAAAATTCCTGGTGTATCACATAAATCTCCAAGTGCGGATACGCCAATTACCAATGGAGGCTGGATGCGCTGTTGGGCAGAAACAGGGTTACGGCAGCAGTGTTATGCTGTGGGTGATGCTTTCTTGGGACACTTTAGGCCCCATTATTCCAATAGCGCAATCCCTGACAACTGTCGGGTAGCTGAACATCATTGCGCACCAAGTTCACCCACTCATGGCAACTGTGTTCCCTGCTGGTGATGGCCACTACTAACAGGATAATGCACCATGCTACACTGCCAGAATCATCAAGGAGTGGTTCGAGGAACATGCTGGTTACTTTCTGTTAATGCCCTGGCCTCCAATTTCACCTAGCATTAATCCAATCGAACATTCGTGGTTCAACTTAAAACAGCGAGTTCACACTAAATCATTACCACCCCAAAATGTATGGGAACTAGAGGACCTGCTGTATGGGAACTAGAGGACCTGCTGTTGACATTATGATACCAGATACCCTAAAATACCTATCACCACTTCATCAAATCGATGCTTCACCAAGTGGCTGCTGTTAGCACCTGATGTAGATAAGGGCCACCCGCTTATCTCATAGATTTTACATGGGAACTTTGCTGCCCCGCCTCGCCTGAACCGTTGCTCCAATCTCAGTTTTCTCTTCAACTGGCACATCTGCATGGTGAGACCTTTATTTTCATACCCAAACCATATTTTTATATTCAGCTGTTCTCTCAAAATAAGTCTCACAGTAAAAAACTTATAAAATGAGGTGCAACTCAATATGTACATTCTAAATATTTCCACTAACAGTGGTCAACAGAATATTTATTTACATCTTTACATAATGGGAAACATCTTACCTACATGAATGAACTGGATCGAATGAATATTAAATTGTATATCTACATCACACAGTCCAACGGCATGAAGCAAGCAGGTCTTTGAGAGTGTTTGCTGTTCCAGTGAGAAGAACTTTCATACGAATGTCTGCTAGCATTGCTTTACACAACAGTTCACTCAGAAAAGAGAAGACTTTGGACTATCTTAGTTCATCCATGCTTCCGCCTTCAACAGCATGTGAGTCAATCGCAGGTGATCGAATGTCAACTGCACTCTTCTCCCATAGACTTTACATGGGAACTTTTTCACCCCACAATGCATGACAACTCATTTTTCTCTTTGACTGGCACATCTGCATGGTAAGACCTTTATTTTGATACCTCAACCATATCTTTACATTTAGCAGTTCTCTGAAAATTGGACTCATAGTAAAAAACCTTATAGAATTAAAAATACAGATTCAAGCAGCAATCAGAATACAACTGTGAATTGTTCAGTTCACCATGTAACATCATATTAGAAAACTTGAAAATTTGAACAGAAATTGGGAGATGTGGGTTTTATCTAGAGGGCAATGTAATTTTCAAATTTTCTGATATGATGTTACATGGTAAACACTAAACCAGAGCAATTCAGAGTCATATTCTGATTGCTGCTTCCATAGTTATAGGACTATTCTGTGCCTTTATGAGGAATATGTCTTCCTTGATTTCCAGAATTGGCTGTTTGTGGTTTTTATGTATTCCAGTTTATTTCATCAGTTATAAGGCACTCAGATGAAAGTAAGTGATACTTTTGAAATATGTATCTAATAGTCGCCATCTGCAGTAAATTCATAATTTTTATGCAGAATTTTTTTAAAAGTGTCATCGTAATGTTCTACTGTGTGGTCAGAGAGTTTTGTCTAAACTTTAAAACTCTTAATTGTAGAAAGTGATGTAGGGAATTAAAAAAAATATATATTTATTTTTGCTTCTCCTTATGTGTTTCCTCTCTGCAGAATTTAATCAAATTCCAAGTCAATTTAATGAAAACTTGGTTTGAGGTGGAATGAACCCAAATTTTAACTGTTTAGAAATTTTGAAGGAAATTTTATTCAATAGTTAAACAATTTTTCATTTAGTACTGTAAATACTTAACAGGATAAAATAGAGGATAAATTTATTGTATTAAGGTACATTATCTCTCAAATTTTCGATCTATACACTAGATCATTAAACCAGATCGAAAATTTGGGAGGTAATGTACCTTAATAAATTTATCCCTTTATAATTCCCATTAAGTATTTACGGTACTGAAAACAATTAGAGGAAGCCATGAAGTAATTAATTATTACAAGTTTTCATGTAACTACACCTGATTTCACCAGTAAAGAGCCATCTGTTATGGATATGAGTGTATTGAAGTAAAGCAACTGAACTTCGAAAGTCTTGTAATTACAATTCCTTTGATATTTTAGTAGTAATAAAAGTATTAACTGGATTCTTACAAAAAATGCATGTATTTTTTCAGTTTTGCTAAAAGATTACTGATGTGATATTCTGTTGATTAACATTTTATTATTATTTTGATTATATCTGTAACATTTCTTTATGTTTTTAGGTTGAACAAGGTAAAAAATTAAAATTAGCTCTAATACGATCCATGACTCCCTCACTTGACAATGTGTCAAATGGGGTAATTTCTGTGAATGAACTGCTACAGTTACCTAGAGTTGTACAACTCAATTTCATCTGGAGAATTCTGAAGCGTGTACGTGATTTCCATACTGTGGTATTTGTTAATGCTGTATCTTGTCCCATTGTGAAATTTGTCAGCAGAACTCATGGCCTAAGCTGTGACCTTTCTAATGGTCATAAGTAAGTTTAATTCTCATTCTTTTATCATATATATATATATATATTATATTAGCATGATGTTTCTTTGGCTGAACTCGCTAATATTGTCTTTATTTTTGCAAATTAAGGAGGCAATAAAATTGAAGTTTGAAAAAATATAATTTTTGTGTGATATAGTTTTCAGTTTTCATATATGTGTTGTTGAAATCCAGTTGTACCCTGAGGTGCAAAAAAAAAAAAAAAAAAACTGGGAAGAGCACTACCATTTCCATTACATGCCACCACACCCATGTGATAAATGGTATAATCTTCAAATGATGTATATAACCCTTGAGGCAGATATCTCCGCAAGCTCAAGTAGTAGTATTCATAATTCAGATGGGGCAGCTTATCAAGATTTAAGCAATTTCAAACGTGGTATGATAGTTGACACCTAGAAGATGGGTCACTCCATCTCAGAAATTGCCATGAAATTTGGATTTACATGGTTAACAATTTCAAGGATGTACCTGGAGTACACAAACTCAGGGGGAAATCCAGAATGCCAGATCGGTGTGGCCCATAGAAAAGCCCTTGATAATCGTGGACAGCAGCATTTGGCACGCATTGTAACATCCACCTGATGTACATCATTGCCACAGATCACAGTGCAATTCAATGCTGGGCCAGTAGTAGCATCGATGTTCAGACAGTGCAACATTCCCTGTCTTCTATGGGGTTCTTTAGATGATGGCCCACCCAGGTGCCATTGGTTACCCAATGACACAAGGCTGCGTGCTTTGTATCAGCTCAGAAATACTACCATTGGATGCCAGGTGACTGGAAACATGAAGCCTGGTCTGACAAATTATAGTACCGACTGTTTCAAGCAGATGGCTTACTCCATGTGTGGCAACAACCCCATAAGGCAATGGATCCCACATTCCTAAGAGAAAGTGCAGGCAGGCGGTTGCTCTGTTAAGGTTTGAGGTATTTTCATCTGGCATGCATTAGGACTTCTCATAGGTCTGCAGAATGTTTTGAGTGGTGGAGGCTATGTAACCATCTTTGGGAATCATTTGCACCTGTTCGTGTCATGCAACCACTCCAATGGGTGCAAACTCTTTCAACATGACAGTGTGCCACCGCACACATCCACAGTTCCCCTATTATGACTGGAGGAACATTCCACAGAGTTTAGTATCCTGACTTAACACCCTTGTTCACCAGATTTAAGCACTATCAAACACATTTGGGACGGTGTTTAGTGTGTCGTCAATGCCAGGAATTCTCCACTGGCGAACGTTATGGAATTGTGCGATACTCTTCAAGAAGTATGGGGTGCATTATCTCCACAGTACTACTGAGAGCTCATGGCGTCCATGCCATATTGTTTTGCTGCCATTATCCAATCACAAGGAGGACCAATGTGGTGTTAGAGAGGTATCCCAGTTGTTTTTTTTTTTTTTTTTTGGCACTTCAGTGTTAGTGTTAGATAATACAGAGTTCCACATTGGATATATATGCAGCATTTTTATATGATGGATTCTGCAATGTTTCAAAAGAAGATGTTTCTGCTTTGGGAAGACTAACCTGCACTACAGTTAATGCTTTGAGGAGTACCACATTCCCAAAGACAAGTTTCAGAATTGGTGCCTTCCTGTAAAACATGTTGCGGTCTAAGAAGCAAGAGTACAGTCAAACCTCGATATGTCGAACTTGAAGTGAGTACAGAAAAGATTCGAGATACCGAAAATTTGAGATATCAAAAATTTTCAAAATTTCATAAAAGAATGTGTGCTGTATTTTTTACAAATTTTTAAACAATCACTTATCTTATCTTGCAGATAGAGAATTGGGTATGTACAGTATTATCCACGAAAATGCTGATAACCAATAAAGCGAAGCTTGAAATGACTGGATACATATTTTATTATGCAGTAGTATGTACTGTAGTACAGTACTATGTTATACACTGAAGAGCAATTGATTTAGAGACAGTGGGCATTATGAAAATGTGGCGCTGTGGGCGGCCCTGTAAATGGAAACGGCATGACGTATGCAGCGATCCGACAATATAAGGAGTGATGCGATAGGAATCAGTAAGAGTCAGACGCAGTATGGGTAAGACGAAGGATCTAAGCACATTTGATCGTGGGCAAATTGTCGAGGCCCGACAAATGGGTCACTTCCATCTTGGAAGTCGTGCAGGCACTGGGATTTTCACGAGCCACTGTGTCACGGGTGCACCATGAGTACATCGAATCCAGTAAACCCATCCCGCAAAGGCCAACTGTCTTCGACAACAGCGTGTGGATGAGCGGGATCATCATTGGCTAGCTCGCATTGTAACAGCGGATAGACGGGCCACAGTGCAAGAAATCACTCGGCAATTTAACGCTGGTGCACAAAAACGTGTAAGCAGCCACACCATCCAGAACCATCTCCTCGCTATGGGGTACAGAAACCATCGTCCCACGAGGGTACCGCTGCTGACCGCACATCAAAGGGTGCAAAGATTAGCATGGGCGCGGGAACATCGCCATTGGACCCTAGACACGTGGGAAAATGTTGCCTGGACAGATGAGTCGAGATTCACGTTGGTACATGCGGATGGCAGGATACGAGTACGGCGCAAACCACATGAAGCGATGCATCCTTCTTGCCAGCAGGGTACTCTTCAAGCTGGTGGGGGTGGCATTCTCGTCTGGGTACTGTTTACATGGACTGAAATGAAACCCCCTGGTATGTGTGACATTGTCCATCACAGGTCAATGTTACCCTGATATCCTGCCATTTGCTCCCTTTTGTGCGTCTTCAACATCCCACTGGGGACCTCATCCTGCAACAAGACAATGCACCGTGCCATCGCTCCCGAATTGTGTCCGAATGGTTGGATGAACACTCCACCGACGTGACCTCGTTTCCTTGGCCAGCTAGGTCACCTGACCTCAATCCCATCGAGCACATCTGGGATGCCATCGAGAGAGATGTTCAAGGCTCTGACCCAACCACATCAAATCTTCGTGAACTGTGAGAGCTTGTTCAGGGGTCGTGGATCCGTATGGCTTCACAGCACTTCCAATGTCTTGTCGAGCCCATGCCGAGACGAATTGTTGCCGTCATCAGTGCGAAAGGTGGTGCTACACGTTACTAGACAGGTATCTCTAATTCAATTGCTCTTCAGTGTACATACATGTAGTACTGTATGTAATCTTACATTTCTTCACTTTTCAAAATAGTCATCTATAACAGTTTGGTAACAGATACTGGATCGTTCAATCACATTTTCCAATTGGGCAAGGGCATGGAAAGTCTCTGACATCATATTCGCCATTGACTCCACGAAATTTCGAAGTTTTTCTATTAATGACTTAGCTTCTCGGCAAGTCACTTTTGGTAAAGGTGATTCCTCAATTTCATCTTCTTCCTCTGATACAGCTTTAACTTCAGCAATAATATTTTCGTCACTTAATTCCCCAGTCACTGCAACATTTCCATCAACTTCAACAAAATCTTGAAAAGTCCCACTTTCTTCAATATGTAATGCCATAGAAAGACGTTGCCAGTCTTCCATTTAGCTGTTGATTGTCTTCATTTTTGCTGAAAGGATCATCTGGTTGCTTTCCATTTTAAACATTTCGAACGAATCCTGCCTTTTTGAAACAATTAACTATGGTTTCTTCAGTGATGTCCCTCCAAGCTCTGTCAGAGATATGCATCGCCTGCAAAATGTCCACGTTAGTTGACTTTCCTTCATGAATGTCAGCAATGCATTTTTGTACAACTTTGTGACTCTATTTTACCTTAAAACTCTGAGTAATAGCTTGGTCTAGAGGCTGTAATTCAGAAAATGTGTTTGGTGGCATGAACTCAACTTTTACAGATTTTAATTTAGGCACTCTGCTATGCGCTGTACAGTTGTCCAAGAAAAAAACAATATTGCGCTGTTCACCAGACATTTTTCTGTCTAATTCCTTAACCAGTAAGTGAAAATTTCTTCAGTCATCCAAGCCTTTTTGTTCGCTAAATAAGTCATTGGAAAAGATTTGATTCCAGAAAAACATCGGGGTTTAGCAGATTTACCTATCAGAATAGGTGTGAGCTTTTCAAAATCATCCATATTAACACAAAACAGCAAAGTCAATCTTTCTTTGCTTCTTTTCCCACCATGACATTTTTTTCCCACCTTTAATGGCCATAGTTTTATCAGGCATACACTTAAAAAATAATCCTGTTTCATCAGCATTGAAAACATTTTTTGGATCGTATTTTTCTAGGATTGGTGACAATACTCTCTTTTTCTAGTCCATGCACAATTCTTGGTCGACGCTAGCACTTTCACCACACATCTTCAGAAAAGTTATGTTGTTTCTTTTCTTGAAGTTCTCGAACCAACCATTACTCCCTTTAAAATCTGTGTGTCCCAATTTTTTTTCCAAAATCTTCAGCTTTTTCTTTTACTAGAGTTCCACCAAGAGGCAAGTTCTGTGAACGGCATTTGCTAATCCATTTCATTAAGCATGTTTCAACATCCGGGTATTCAGAGCTTCTAATTTTTTTCCTTTTCCCATGGTTGTCATCAAAACTCTTTACAATCTTTTCTTTATTTTTCAGAATTGTTGATAAAGTACTGCTAGGGATTTCGAAATCTTTTGCGATCTGGTTTTTTTTTTACCACCTTTCTCTACAGCTTCTATGACTCGTATTTTATCAGCTATCGAGAGAATATTCAACTTACGTTTAGTAGACATAGTTTTAGCGGCATTCAGATGGCGTTCATTGAAAGAATGGAAGGAAAGCTTTGCCAGCCCAGTGAGTCGCCTCCTTGGGTGGCCTGGTTGCGATGGCTGGGGGGGGGGGGGGTAACCTATTGATGCTGAGACGAAATACTTCGCGTTCCCACGACTTCCCGACCGACTGTCACATTCCAGGTGATTTAAACAACTGTGATTTTTCTTGATGCTTCCTCCTGTGTCGGGGGTTAGGGGGGTTGCTGAAAGGGTAACTCGGAGGGCTTGAGCTCCTATCAGGTTTTCTACCAGCTTCAAATTTTTCCTGTGTGACGATCAAACACTCTTGGATATTCTGGGAGTTCTTTTTTTTTTTTTTTAATTCAATGATGACAAAGGGAAAAATTTGATATATCGAGAGTGAGATTAGAAACATTTTGAGTTAACGAGTTTGTTTTACATTAGTTTTCTATTACACGTGAGGGGAAATTAAAATATTTCAACATATCAAGGTTTGACTGTATTTCTATTTTCAGCATTCATACTTCTTCAACTTAAGAGGACCACAGTGGGTCAGAGAAAAAAGAGAATGTTAAAATGTCAACTAATAGACACTTGTTTGCCCCCCCCCCCCCAAAGTATGATCCTTAATTTAGTATAGAATAGGGACATCTTTGTTTCAAGTGACAGGAGTATGCAATGTTGCACGTATTCTATGAGGTGCTTGATTTTGTTAGCCATACCTGCAGAAAAATTTCTAAGTCAATATTGACTTAGAAGGGACAGTTCTTTCCAACAAGTTTCATACATTTTCAGTAGGATTGAGATAAGGGGACTGTGGAGGCCAGAGAAAGTAATGGAAGTCCTCATGTTCATGAAACCATTCTTGCACAACTCTGGCATAATGTGTTTTTGCATTGAGATTGGTAAAGATGACACCACATGCAGGGAAAAAGTGTACCGTTGCAGATTACACTTAATCCACTAAAACACTCTGGTATTTCGTGGATGTCACCTTATCTTCCACTGGTATCAGCAGACCCAGTCTGTACCAATAGAACATCCACCCTAGCATCATGCTACCTTGAGATGCTGGGATACTGTTTGCAAGGCATGCAGGGTCCATCACTTAATGAGGTTCTTGCCACACTCTCTGCAGACCATCAGTGCAAAACAATGTATAAGATTATTCATCTGACCACAATAGTTTTTTCTATTGCTCTGCCGTCCATTTATAAGGAACTCAGCACCAGTCTAAGCAGATTTTTCTGCTTTTTGATGAGACAAGTGTCTTCTGAATGGGCAGAGAACTTCCAAAAACCCAGTTTCCTGATATTATCCAATTTCCTGAACTTTAAAAAGTACAGTGTGTCCATTAAAGGTGTATCCAATTTCAAATAACCATAGCAGTTTTAATATAAATGATACACATGTGTTAATTTACAGAACAGATAATGAAGTTTTATTGTAGTATCAAAAGAGATCCGTCTTGTTGCACGATAATATTTATTCAGTTAAAAAACGGAATCTATGTACAGGTTAAAAGCATGAGCATTTTTGATGTCACAGTGACACCTTCATCAGATGTGATTTCCATCATTTGGTTACATGCTGGTTTTAAATACGTGGAGCAGATGTATCATGGGAAAGGTAATGTCAGTGTCACATGATATACCAGATAACAAGACAGTCAAAAAAGTATAATTAACCAATGAAAATTACTCAATAGAAACAATAGTTATTGTGCTGCCTCCCTAATCAGATTGATCCAGGGTTCAGGTAAAACACAAGGATAGTAGTCATTACAGCAACGTGTATTATAAGCCAAAATATAGAGGCTTTCTGTAAATAACAAGGAATAAACAGAGTTAGGTGTGTTTATGATCTTAGTGTTGTCCCAGTCTGGGATGGAATTTCCAGCACCTACAGTTCTTGCAAAAGAGGTGCTTTAGTAATTTATTTTTTTTTTTTTTTTGCAAGAACTGTAGGTGCTAGAAATTTCATCCCAGACTGGGACAATGCTAAAATCATAAACACACCTAACTCTGTTTATTCCTTGTTATTTACAGAAAGCCTCTATATTTTGGCTTATAATACACATTGTTGTAATGACTATTATCCTTGTGTTTTACCTGAACCCTGTAGCAATCTGATTAGGAGGCAGTACAATAACTATTGTTTCTATTGAGTAATTTTCGTTGGCTAATTATGCTTTTTCGACTGTCTTGTTATCTGGTATATTATGTGACACTGACATAACCTTTCCAATGATACATCTGCCCCGCGTATTTAAAACCAGTATGCAACCACATGATAGAAATCACATCTGATGAAGGTGTGACTGTTACACCGAAAGTGCTCATGATTTTAACCTGTACATAGATTTCGTTTTTTAGCTGAATAAATATCATCGTGCAACAATACAGATCTCTTTTAATACTAGTATTTATGCACAAATTATAGTGTTTACCAAAGTTGTATAGACATTCAACATGGGCACCATTTGTCACCCAAACAATGTCTAAATGGTATTCCAGTTCCAACCATGTTCATTCTAGAATGTCTGTATTAACTTTCTGAAGTGTGTTTGTCATGGTTCATACCTTTTTCAATCACAAAATTCCAGGACATTTCCAGGACGTTTGAATTTTTCCCCAGGACATACGATCTAAAAGCATTTACTTAAAATATAGGGAAACCACAGGTCTGTTCAACCTGTAACCTACAAAAAACAACTTCCTACATGCTTGGGCAAACTTAATACAGAATGCAGAATGTTAAAAATGATGTCCGCTGCAGCTAATCAGAAACTTAAAATCACAGATAAGTACTGAAATGTAAAAACTGTCACTGAAAACGTGACCAGGTTTAATATCTACTCAACTTTTATATAAAGCATACTACACTGATTTTGAGAAAAATTTATTTTTCTACTTTGGGTTTAGTTCAATTACTGAAGCAAATTACATAATTAAAAAAAACATAAAGCTTACAAATATGCTTACATTGGAAATTTAAGGGTAAAGAAAGGTGAAATATTTGGAACTCTTTCAAAGGACCAAAAGGATTGTTATTTCTTCAACACATAATCATGGAAGCAAATATTTGTGCTACATTTTATTTAGGGAAAGAATTTTCAACATAATATTGATGCTGTAGCAATGCTTTAAAAATTTGCACTCACCAGTAAATAAAGTATGCACAAAAATTTCCAACCTGAAATCAAAGGGAATAACTAAAAAACCTTCTTAAGTCCAAGGGCTGTGTATAACTGCATTCATTAGTGATCAAGGCAATTTTACTGGGCATGATTAGAAAACTAATTATAGGAGATGCAAAGTGATTACTTAGCTCAGGAAATACTAAAAAACAACTAGATTTAAGTTTCTGATATCAGAAAGCAATCTGATTTTATGGCAAATTTTTATTAAATTTAACATTTTTAAATTTAATTTTTATATGTATTAATTAGAAAATTTCAGTAAAAGTCAAAATAAGCTACAAAAAAAATCAGTTATTTACTTCCAACAGTGGCTAAAAAGTATGTTATGAAAATTAACAAATGGCGCAAAAAATGTTTCAGATAGCAGAAGGAAGGCATTAGAGACAAAAAGATTTTCAAGTTGAATAGTTAAAAAATATATATAGAAGGAAACATGATGTAACTCTATGTCTTTTAGACAAAGAATTTTGCATAATGGAAAAGTTGGAAACAGACAAAAAGCATTCTTCATAGAAAAAGTTATGGTAAGAAAAAATAACTTTTCAAACATGTCTCCCGGATAGCAAAAAAAAAAAACCGTTTTGACCTTCATGAAAGAAATACAGGATTACGCCATATAATACAAATTTTGAAGATGACAATCCGATTTTTGGCGTAAATGTGACAAGGATAGTAAGTCAGATAATATCCGAAAACTTGAAAAAAAAATTTCGTCCTGGAGCAGGACTCGAACCCGCGTCATCCAGAAA
Source organism: Macrothele yani (assembly GCA_039090855.1). NCBI lineage: Eukaryota > Metazoa > Arthropoda > Arachnida > Araneae > Macrothelidae > Macrothele > Macrothele yani. The sequence continues at coordinate 34,376,176 of CM077013.1, read as the reverse complement.
ACGCCCGGGTATACTAACCACTACACCACCCAGAACGACCAAGTTTCAAGTTTCCGATCAATTTGAATATAACCATCACAGGATTCGCTAGTCGAAGCAACTGGCATTCATGTTTAGCGAATCTGGAGGTTAAGAATCTTATATCGTGTTTGCCCGGAGAAACAGATAAATCATGAAGGAAATACGGGATTATGCCATATAATACAAATTTTGAAGATGACAATCCAATTTTTGGCGTAAATGTGACAAGGATGGTAAGTCAGATAATATCCGAAAACTCGAAAATTTTTCTCGTCCTGGAGCAGGACTCGAACCCGCGTCTTCCAGAAAACGCCTGGGTATGCTAACCACTACACCATCCAGAACGACCAAGTTTCAAGTTTCCAATCAATTTGAATATAACCATCACAGGATTCGCTAGTCGAAGCAACCGGCATTCATGTTTAGCGAATCTGGAGGTTAAGAATCTTAACCCGTGTTTGCCCGGAGAAGCAGATAAATCATGAAAAAATATGGGATTGTCATCTTCAAAATTTTTATTATATGGCGTAATCCCGTATTTTTTTCATGATTTATCTGCTTCTCCGGGCAAACACGGGATAAGATTCTTAACCTCCAGATTCGCTAAACATGAATGCCGGTTGCTTTGACTAGCAAATTCTGTGATGGTTATATTCAAATTGATCGGAAACTTGAAACTTGGTCGTTCTGGGTGGTGTAGTGGTTAGCATACCCGGGCGTTTTCTGGAAGACGCGGGTTCGAGTCCCGCTGCAGGATGATGAAAATTTTCAGGTTTTCGGATATTATCTGACTTACCATCCTTGTCACATTTACGCCAAAAATCGGATTGTCATCTTTAAAAGTTTTGACCTTTACATCCCTAGGAAAAGAGTTGTACATTATTTGCAGAGGATCTTCTTATTCTAGCAAAAATCTTATTCACTCTCCATCTTTATTATAGCGAATGGCATAAGTAAGAAATGAAATTTCTCAATAGCGTTTTTAAAGGCAGAGATAGGCTGTAAATGGAAGTACACAAACACCACCTAGTAGCAAAATACTGAACCACAAACCTCCTCAAATACTAACTTAAAGTATCCCATAAAGTAAATGGTATCTGGTTTTAAAAGAATTTTTTAAATTTGACATTTAGATGTACAGATATTGAGAAAAATAGATTGAATATTTGCACACCTAGTGGTGAAATTGTACATGATTTAGGGAAGAAAATAAGCATAAGGAGTTTTCATAGTTAGTAGTATCTGATCGAAAGAGAATATTTTTCAGTCGGGTTTTTAGTCCCGCAGATATTGCTGTAAACAGAAATGTGAAAAAACACCCTCTAGTAGCACACTTGTGCATTAAGAGATATTTGAAATTATATGAGAAACATTTCGCTCTGAAAATGTTCTCCAACAAAGAAATAATTTTTTAAATTGGTCTCCTAGAAACAGAGATATGGACAAAAATAAGATGGTGGGAAAATTATGCACTAATTTGAGCAAGAGCTATTCTCAAAAAGTTTTCCGAGGAGAGTGGTTAGTTCACAGAACAATTTTTTCATTCAAGTTACCAGCTCAGAATTTGTACACTCCCTGGTGGCCAAACCATTCTTTACCAAAAATGAGAATTTATATGCAAAACATTTCCCCTCAAGAGCTGTATCCAACGCAGGAAGAATTTTTCAAATCAAGCTTTTAGAAGTGGAGGCATTTGGAAAATTGCAATTTACCTTTACGCCCCCTAGCAGAAAATTTAGGCATTATTTGAAAAAGTGACTATAGCTAAAATAGTTTTCGATATAAATGTCATTGAAAGGAAAAAGAGTTTTTCCAATTGGATGTTTAGAAGCAAATATATGAAATAAAATACATTTTAAATTCGCTATGATCTCCATTTGCGCCATCTAGTGGCGAAGTTGTGCATCAGAAAAAAAATGGAATGAATGGGACATCATTCTCAAATTTTAAGCTTCACAATACGAAAAGAATTTTACAAATCGAACTAATAATTGCAAAGATAAGGTCTCCCTGGCCGGACAAAGTAATAACATAAGCACGATGCAAAAGATGTTAATAACGCAACTTCAGTCCTGCTAACAGACAAGAAATCCAACAGCCCTCTCCCCACATTTCACCGGGAGTGGAGAGGTAAATTTGCAGAATTTTAGGACATTTCCTGGACTTTTCCAGGATGCGTACAAACCACGGTTTCTAATCCTCCTCTTTAGGTCAGTAATGTCTGCAAAAGGGGTACTGTAAACCTCATCCTTGATGTATTCCCATAAAAAAAAAGTCGCAGGTGTTAAGTCCAGGAAACAAGGAGGCCATGCAACGAAACCACCACGCCCAATTCATTGACTGGGAAATTTGGTATATTCAGAGACCTCCTCACAATCAAAGCCCAATGGGGTGGTTGCCCCATCTTGTTGGAAAATTGGAGTTGCAAGTTCATTTAACTGGGGATATACAAATTGCTCAATCATGTCCAGGTAATTATCAACTCTCACGGTTGCTTCCTGAAAGAAAAAGGGTCCAATAATGCAGTTGACCATTATGCCACACCAAACATTCACTTTTGTGCCAGCATGTTCATGTTCCATTGTGCAATGTGGATGTTCAGTTCCCCAAATTCTCACATTCTGTCTATTTTCCTTTCCAGAAATATGGAAAGTACACTCATCCAAGAAACAGATTCGTCTCAGGGAAGATTCAGCACTTGAAATGTTCTCTAACATGTTCAAACTGTTACATTTAAAATGTTCTCCAACATGTTCAAACTGTTACGTTTAAAATGTTCTCCAACATTTCTTCAACAAACTGTTTATGTTTCTTGTGATCATCTGGGATTATGTGATGGGTTATTTGCAGTTTATACGAGTGCATTTCCAATCTCTGGCATAACACTCTGTGCACTGATGACTTGGGGATGGCCAGCTGTTGTGCTACTTGTCTGATTGACTTTCTAGGGCTATGAGTGAATGTTTGTCTCACAACCTCCTCCCTTTCTAGAACCAGTGATGGTCATCCAGGGCGTTTCTTTGTAAGGATGCTACCAGTTTCCTTGAAAGAATTGCACCACTTTCTGATGCTGTTACGTGTGGACGTTTTGCTCCCATATTTTGTTCTGAAATTCTGCTGAACCTATGTTTTGGATAGGGTTTCAATAAACCACTCCACAATCTGTGCTTTCATTGCAGGATCCATTGGGTACACTTCTAGAAAGCTTGAGGTTATTCCTTACCACCTGCAACAAACAGAATGTTGATATTAGTTTTGTATCCAAAGTTATCATCATTTGAAATTGGTTACACATCTTTGGGACACCCTGTACATATGGTTCAGGTCAAAATAGGCTGCCCCTAGCCTTGGTTGAATTCAACAGTCAATTGCTGCATACTTGAAGACCTGTTCTTCTGTACCATTCTCTTCACTGCATGATGGTCATTCTCTAGTTTTCAGCCACATTTATGCCTTTTGGATACAAAAGATTCACTTGTCTTTCAGTCACTTAAACACTATTGTAAATGTTCCTTTTGAGAAACCAACAATTTCTTTTTTTTTTTGTTAATCATGGCTGGTTCTAAAGGTGTGCCTATGTCTAGACCTTTTTGAATTTCATCACAGTTTCTGGGGTTTACCCATCTTCACATGAGTTACTGCCGTCAAATAACCTGTATGCTCTTTATAAAGGACGCAAAATAAAAAAACAATCAGCCCATGTGACTGAATTTGCATATTACAAAATATGCAATTCATGGGACAAACCTTAATTGTTGTCTTATGTTATAAACGTGTTTTAGATTAAATATACATAATATCAAAGATATTGTTTACCTGATATTGAAAAAGTATTTCGCACATTGTTGCTCCATGAGGCACGTGCTCCCAGCCTGAGAGAGGTCTAATTATTTTATTGGGTTTTTGGTTAGTTAAAGAAATTTTTACAAATAAAACAATTTAGTTAAATATTATCAGTTCAACATTCGCACAATTAAATGTTTAAAATTTACTATTGATTAAAAGATTGTATTAGAAAAAGTTATACTCATCATGTCGGCAGATGTCTCACAAGAGGCTCTTCGTCATGTTGTTATGGCGAGCACTTTCGGTACTCCCTGAGCACCGTCGTCAGGCCATCTACTACCCACACGAGGGTTTCTCGCGTGTGTGTGTATTAACAGGAGTTGCATGTCGGGAAACGAAAGGAAAGTTGCGGCCTGTATGTGTTGGAGCACCGTCGTCGGGCCATCTACTACCTACACGAGGGTTTCTCGTGTGTGTGTAGCCGCAGGAGTTGCATGTCAGGAAACGAAGGGAAAGTTGCGGCCTGTATGTGTTAGGTGAAGTTTCTCATGTGTCGCCATCTATTGGAGAGTTGGTAGGTAAATCAGTTGTAAGTACAATTTTTTTTCATTTTTAGTATAGATATTTTTGAACTATTATTTATTTACAAAAACAGGTGTATTGTTTTTAGTCGTTTATTAAATGGTGTGATTTTTTGTAATGTTCTTTTTTTTTTCTTTTTTTTTTTTCCTTTTTTTTTTTTTTTTTTATACGGATTTTTTCGCTTTTTATAAGTGATTGCCAGGCTGTATCTAGGGTGGTGGGGTCCTGAAAGTTGCATATTTTATCTTTTTTTTTTTTTTTTTGTTCGAATATAACACTTTCAGAAATCCTCAATTCTTTGAATAAAGCTCATGTTGAGAAATGGCTTCCTAGTTTAATTGAATTAATAATCTAAAGCAACTTATGGGATTTTACTAGGAAATTTTTTCTTTAATAGCAAATTTTCGGAGAAAACTCTTCTCCTTCTTCAGGCTGTCTTGTTGTTGTCACTTTTTCCTTGTCACTATCACGGTTACGGTTTACCTTGACGGTTTAGGTTATTTTTCAACAAATCCTGCCAGATGTTATGCAGGGAAAATCCTTTGCAGTCATTGATGATGGAATTTTGATTTTTCTCAATCTCTATTCCTTCTTTCAGTTTTCTTTTTTGGAAATTGCTTTGGAAACTTTTTCATTTGTGTGAGTGGTTAGTAATTTAATATTTTCAAAATCAGGATATTGTTTATGATTGATGCAGTGTTGAATAAGTGCAGTTTTTTCTTCTTTTTATTCCAGTTTTTTATATGTTGATGTAATCTTTTTATTAATCTATTTTTTGTGCTACCAATGTAAGAGATGTGGTCTCCAGAACTCAGTGAAACAATAGGTATTTCACACACTCCTGCTGATTATAGTATATTACTGTTATATTTTTTCTTTATAACTAAGTCACTAATATTCTGAACAGAATGACCAAAAATAATGTTGTGTTTCTTCATTAATCTTAAAAATTTTCCACTTAGTCCTCTAATAAAAGAAAGGAACCTTCAGGTTCCTTTCAAATGAGTGAATGTTGAACTGATAATATTTAACTAAATTGTTTTATTTGTAAAAATTTCTTTAACTAGCCAAAAACCCAATAACATAATTAGACCTCTCTCGGGCTGGGAGCATGTGCCTCACGGAGCAACAACATGCAAAATACTTTTTCAATATCAGGTAAGCAATACCTTTGATATTATGTATATTTGATTTGCATATATTAGCATTTATTGTATGTGACTGTCTTATTATAAAGGTTCCTAATTTTTGAGCCAGTGTGTGTATAATGTAAGATTGTCTGAATTTTTCCCGCCTTTATCTCAGCAATAAAGGGAAGCACCTTGAATGTCAATGAGCTTTTTTTTTTTTCTTTTGTACTCTCTAACCTCAATGCTTGCTGGAGTGCTTAAATAAATTTCTTTTCCTGGTTAGTTACCTGCTTAATATAGTGTTCATTTTCCATTCTTTTCCAGATTGCCTGTGTATAATACCTCTTTGCTATATTTCTATGGCAAGCTGGATGCTCGTGTTACTCCACTGATGACTGTTTTACGCTATTGGGGTAAAAAATTTGGCTACATCGATACTCGTAAATTCTCTAGCTATGCTTTTTCCTTGATAGTTCTTTTCTTCTTGCAAACTAGGACCCCAAAAGTTATACCATCGTTACAGTTTCTTAAAGATAAAGCGGGTAAGTTTTGGCAATGATTGAATTCCACAAAAGTGATTTCATATGTAACTCTTACATATCTCTCAGTTATCTCACAGTACACTGCTTTAAAAATGCACTCGTTCAAGGGAATGCTGATAAGTTCTCAGCCTCACCAAAAAGGAAATGTGCTAGAGCCATGAAACTTACAGACTATTCCACATATTCACCCCAAAGTTCAACACAGTGTTTCTAGAGTTTTTAACACTTCCAAAAAAAAAAATCTGAAGTCTGATAACTCAAGTACTGCTCTGCTGTTGATATCACCTCCAATTCATTTGAAAAATGTTTACCTTTCAAACTATTTTTAAGGTTTGGGAACAAGAAGTAATCCGATGGAGCAAGTGGATGGTCTATGCACTTAAATCCCAAATCCCTCAAAACATCCATTGTTTTGCCAGCCTTATGAGCCGGTGCATTGTTCTGCAAAAAAAATAACACCTTTCCTCAGTTTTCCTGGCCTTTTTTCCTTCAACGCCTCCTTCAATCAGCACAGCAAATTGGAATATTATTCAGCATTTATTGTTTGGCCCTTCGGGAGATAGCCAGTCAGTAAAACAGCTTCCGAATCCCAAAATACCAATGCTATGACCTTTCCTGCAGACCTTTGAATCTTGAATTTCTTTGACCATGGAAAACCCAAGTGTTGTCTCTGCAAGGATTATTATTTCATCTCTGGATCATAGTAATGTAACCATGTTTCATCAACAGTTACAAGTCCCTGCAAAAAATTATCACAGTATCACTCAAAATGCTACAAAACCTATTTGGAAGTCTCCATTAGTTTTCTTTTCTCATTGGCATTCAAACATTTGGGCACTCACTTCACTGACATCTTTTGCATATCCAAGTACTTATGAATTATGAACCCAACACATTCCCTGGATATCTCCAGTGTCTCAGCTATTGGCAATCTCAGCGGTCCGCTCTCCCTCTAGCAGCGAAAGGAAGAATTACTATAGTACGGATAATATTCTTAGCTGTTGTTAGATCGTTGCCTAGGTTCGGTTGGCTTGTTTTGGGTTATTTTTGCATTCATTCTGAAATTAGAGAATAGTATAATGGAGAATTCTGTCAAAAAGAGCAATTCATATTGTTGCATCCTGCAGTGTCGTTCCCAAGATTCCAGCTATATTTTTCACAAGTTAGTATAAATGCTTTCGCCGTGCATTTGAAATCCTTCAGTAAAACACTACAAACCTAGTAACGTGTTTGAATGAATAATAAACAAGATATGATTTTATTGCATAGTAATAATGTGAAATTCCGTATTTTTACATGCTCTTGAAAACAGGTCATTGCTGTTATCGATATAAATTTAAACTCCATTAAGGAACAAGGTTTTCAATGTTCTGTCAACAGTCACCAGTTCAAAAGCACTGAGAAACAGAATGATGATCACCAATCACCAGTTCAAAAGCACTGAGAAACAGAATGATGATCACCAATCACCAATTCAAAAACTGTTTTAGAAACAGAATGTTCAAAAATTACAAATTTGTTATTGTTGACAGATTATTGAAAATGGATCCTGGAAATCATCAAGTGATACGAAATGTCAGTAAATGTGTAGTTAGCATTCTAAGTTATTTCGTCGGAAAAATTTTAGTACCTGGAAGAAGTGCGACGTACAGATTTTAGAGTATGAAAAATAATGGCAAATGCCGCAGAAATTTCATATTTTAAATGTGTTTTAAATATTTTTTTCGTAATATTTACCTGTAAGTGCCATGATGTTAAGAAACGCTGCGGTAGGCCTAACGCATCACTACCGCACGATGTCATGTGTTGCTCCATTAAAAGGAAGGTTCGTTGCTGCACCGAAATCACGGGCGGAAAAGTACAAGAGAAAGCAGTTACATTGTTGGCAGGAGAGCGATAAATGTTGTAGTGATATGCTACAGAAAATAGGCCTAGACTATCCACCCTTTATTTTGTTGTATCCTGTACATTGTTGGCAGGAAAAACCAGAAAAAACCTCTTCGATTTGCAAAACATACGAATCAAATTTTGAAGATGACAATCTGATTTTTGGTGTAAATGTGACAAAGATGGTAAGTCAGATAATATCCGAAAACTTGAAAATTTCATCGTCCTGGAGCAGGATTCGAACCCGCATCAGATATGAATCAGTGAGATTGAAACTAACCTGCGAAGAAAGTATTGACAGGAGAACCAAAAATACAGTGGCCCAGCAAACGCTTGACATTGTTGTGGTGGTGATGCGTTAGGCCTACCGCAGCATACCTCCACTTCTGCCTGCTTTACAAGAGCACTCAAAAGACTACAGAAATTTCACAATTATTTCTATCTAAAACACCGTTGATCGAATGAGGCGATGGCATTATTGCGGTGGATTGAATATATATGTGGATTTCTTTCCTATCATCCTTCTTAATTGCGCATGAAATTATGTGACCTGCATTTAAGAATCGCTTCCTCTTTTTTATGCATCGTGAATTTTTTGTAATGTCCACAAATTTCATTATCTCAAGGATTGAGGGTGTTAAACCAGCCATTCCTACCTACGACTTCACGAAAGCATGTGCGACATTATCCGTAATAAAATAAATTTGTTTACATTTGCGCAGTGCCCCCTATAGTTCATTGAGGTTGCCAATTCTTTTCACCGAGATTCGCCAATCTGACAAAATTAAATCATGAACACGATCAACAATTTCGGGTGTTGTCACTGTTGAAGGCCTCCCAGATCTTGCTGCCTCTTTGGTCTCAAAGTCTCCATGCTGAAAGTTGGCACACCATTTCTTCACAGTGGAATATGAAGGGCACTTGTCACTTAATGTTTGCATCATACACTCATAAAAATGCTTTGCAGTGTTCTTCTGCAAGAACAGAAACACTTTGCATTGACATGATTCAGTTCAGGATGTCAAACACATACCAAAAAAAAAAAAAAAAAAAAAAAAAATATCAGTCTGAAAATTTTGCACTTTACGATACAAAAGAACACTGTTTCGAGCTGCAGTGACAAAATAATGCTACAATTACAGGAAGTGGGTTAGGCCGAGAACTTTTCAGCATCCCCTCGTAGAACCTATGGCATTTAATAAAGAAAATTCTGCAAGTGTGTTCTTATAGCACATAATGTAGAATTCATATTTTTCTGAAGAGCAAGATATCTGTAGCAATATTTCCAAACATTATTTTAACCAAAGTCAACTTGTAACATTTTGCAATTGCATAAATGCCTAAAATAAAATGTCTTACTTTGAATTAGTGATGGACCATTCATGAATGATGTGTTCACCATGGACGACTCTTCACTATAAATGGTTTGGTCTCACTGCTGTGAATGATCTTTCAATCTGACATTACTGCAACACGCACTAAAGTTGCAGCATGTTTAATTGTTTTCCATTCACATGAGATCATCAAAACCAATTTCCGTTAAGAAAAGTAATGTCAAGAATTAATAAGTCAGCCATTATGTGAGTGAGTAATCAGCTAGAAAGTAAATAATGAAACTTAAGAATGGGAATGGTATGTGAATGCCATTCATTTTAATGGTGTGCCGTAATTGTTCACCACAAGCTGATCGTTTATCATGAACACTGAAAAGCTCGTGCTCTTTTGGGCAGTTCCCCCCCCCAAAAATAAAATAATAAAAAATAGCTGTGGCCTTTGAAGCACATTGGTCATAAACACAGGATTCGTGCAATGAACGATTTGCTCCGTGAGCAGAGTTACAACCTGGAAATTGAATGGTCATTTCGTTTGAATGATAATTTGTGAATAACATTCAAACGAATGACCATTCAATTATACCACCACTACTTTGAATGCTTGGCATTTTCCATCTCCTTTATTTCCTATATTTCTTTTATTTTTGAGATAGTACCTATGAACTCCTATATATCTTACCATTTTTGAAAATATAAGTACTTTTAAATAAAATCCTCATGATGAAAAATCAGTTTCTAATTACTGTTATTAACAGAAGAAACAAATTATTTTCTCAGGTATTACTGTGAGAAGGGAAGTAAGATTACAAGATAAATTACGGTTTTCATCAATGGAAACCTTGTAATTGCCATTTGTGGTACTCTCATATATATATATATTTTTTTTTGCATGGCATAATTATTTGTGATGATCCATGAATTATAGGTTTTTTTTGTTGTTTTTTCTTTGGTATGTATGTAGTCTGAATTAGTGCACCACTTAATAATGAAATGATAACTTCTTTTCTTTCACATATGATTCACTTGGTAATATTATGCAACATCTATGTTTTCCTAGAATTGAAAAGAAGTGGCTAATGGTATGTCTCAAATGGCTGGATGAAATTTATGGCAATGACAATTTAATCAGGTGGTGGTGCACAAGGGGGAAAGAAGCCATTGAATCCAAATAGTTTTGATGTAATTAGTTGTTCTCAGTGTCTTACCTTGGAAGAAAAACATTTGCTTAGCATGCATCTACAAGGAAACACATATAAAATTTAAAAGAGTGATTGACCAACCTCTGTGTCCTCAAGGAACATGACTGAACATTTTGAGGTCTTGAGGGGCTACACATCAATTTGTGATCAGTGCAAAATTAGGGAGCCTAATGTATACTATACGTATGTACTATGTGATTGCATAGTACATTTCTCGAGCTCAGTTCGTTCCTAACTGGTCAGCTAGTGAAAGTTATAATAACAACAGAGCAGCTGGCACAATCAGTGACAGTGGAAGGACAGTGTGTTTTTTTAAGTGTTGTACCTTATTAGAGTATTCAGAGGGCATGGCACAGAGTCTTCTGAGGACAGCAGTAGGTCAAAATACTCTTAAGAAATGGCAGTACAAAATGGGATGAAAGGATATAAGAAAGGCAGGACATCACCCAAAGATGCTTCAAAATGTGGTCTACTGATTTCGACTTCAAGAGAAGAAAGAAGCCAAACAACTCATTCAAGAGGAGCAGTCTTGTAGGGTGTCAATGACCTTTCCACACAACTGGGGTATCTCTCATGCAGTGATTTAAATTGTTTATAGCATGCTGATGAAAGATTAAAGCCTAATGAGCAAATTAGTGATGGGGGTAATACATGCATCATCATCATAATCAACCATGGGTAATATCCCCATAGGTGCCTGCTGCCATGGGGCATCAGATGTCATTCGTCTTACATTGTTTTACTAACAGTGCATCGACACTCATCTGGTAAACCCAAGCATCCTGGGAAAGGGGGTCCAGGGACAAAGAGCATCCAGGGCCATCTGCCTCCCACCCAGTGCATAGCAACTTAACCAACTGTGCCATACCGGTGGTATACATGCATACATATATATATATATATCACTAAGCTGTTCTCTGAAATTCAGAGGTTAGCTCCTCAAAGAAACATCATCTGCCAAGTAATCATTTACTTGATGGAACCAAAATTTAGTTAAAGTTGGCGTATCAAATGTCTGGTCCTTCCATGATTTCCTTGGCCATCCTCTACCTTTCTGTCCTGCTACTTGGGCTGAATAAAGTCTCTTAGTAAGCACCTCATCAGTCATTCTTTCAAAATGGCCAAACCAACTGAGCATATTAGTCTCCACCTTGCTAACAACATTTTGCCTTGTATTAATTATACAACTGCCAGACATCTTCATTCCTCACATGATCACAGCAAGTCTTACCACAAACTCCTCGTAAGTAACTCATATTTCCAGCACACAAACAACTCTTATATAAGTTTCTTCTGCAGTACCCAGGTTTCAATGCCATACATCAGAGTAAGAACAATTACAGGTAAATGTGTAGATTAGTGTCCTAAATTATTTCATCGGAAAAATGTTAGTACCTGGAAAAAGTGCGATGTACAGATTTTAGAGTATGAAAATTAATGGCAAATGGTGCAGAAATTCCATATTTGAAATGTCTTTTAAAATTTTTTATTGTAATAGTGCGATGCTGTGAAGAAATATTGCAGTAGGCCTAACGCAACACTCCGGCAACGATGTGAAGCTTTGCCCCGTTAAAAGGAAGGTATGTTGCTGTACTGAAATGATGGGCTAAAGAGTACAAGAGAAAATGGTTATGTTGTTGGCAGGAGAGCGATAAATGTTGTAGTGATACACTACAGAAAATAGTTCCACATTGTTCACCCTTTATTTTGTTGTATCCTGTACATTGTTCGCAGGAAAAACCTGATAAAACCTCTTTGATTTACAAAAGATACGCATCAGTGAGATAAAAACTGACCTGCAAACAAGGTATTAGCAGGAGAACCAAAAGTGCTCAGGCACGGCAAATGAGCTATGAATGGAAGCCGTTCAAAGCAAAACCGAAAGTTATACTTTCCCAGTTTTCTGTACAACATAGAACAGCATATCCCTACTTTCTATTTCAAATCATGTGTGAAAGAATGAAAAATTTCTCAACATCTGCTTTAAACACAATGATAAAACATGAATGAACAATATTCTGTAGCATATGAGTACAATATCGTTCGCTCTCCTGGCAAGAACGTACGCAGCTGCACTTGTAGTCGTCAGCGCGTGAATTAGAAGCTGCAGCTAATCTTCCTTGGTACTTCCGTAACATCTTTACCCAGTGGAGAATTGCACAAGTGTAAAATCTAACTGGTTTTTGGCTTGGATGTTTTTTGCTGAAAACTCTGTCCTGTTGGACATAACATGGTTTACTGATAAAGCATGGTTCCATTTATCTGGCTACGTAAATTCACAAAATACTCGGGTGTGCGCCAGTGATAACCCCCACACCATCCATGAAGAGCCATCGCATCCAGTGAAAATCAGTGTCTGGCGTGTGGTGTCCCGACGTCATATCATTGGGTCAATCTTTTTTAAAGACACGATGAATAATAGCTGATACTTGGAAGTCTTTAATGAGTTTGTGAACCATCTAGGTGATGAGGAATGTGCAAATGGCTACTTTCAATAGGACAGTGCAACATGCAACACCTCCAATAAGAGCATGGCAGAAATTCACAGCTTTTCCCAGTACAGGATTATCTCCAAAGACCTTTGGCCACCTAGGACTCCTGACCTGACACCCCCAGTTTTCTTTTTGTGGGGAGTTTTAAAGCACAAGGTTTATGCCAACAAGCCAAAGTCGACTGAGGAATTGAAAGACAACATCACACGTGACATTGGTGCCATCAAAGTCACTATGCTACATCGCACATTCGCCAATATGGAATATCAGGTGAATATGTGCCTGGATGCTGGCAGTGGGCACTTCCAGCATCTTCTACCATTTTGAAACTTCATGAAGAACTGAGTTACATCACATTAATATTTCCAGATTTATATATCATCACTGTCAGCCATTATCAATGCATTGCTGGATCCTTGTGTGAATGATAATGGTGAAAGTAGATTAATTGAACTCTGCATTGAGAATGGTTTGTGTGTATCTAATACATTTTTCAACCACAAGTATATCCACACATATCATACTCTTGGTCAAAAGAGTGTGATAGACTTTGTTGTCTATGATCAGCGTCTGAAACACTTAGTTGTTGACACCTATGTGATGAGAGGTGCAGATGTTGGTTCTGATCATTACTTGGTAGTGTCACGAGTGAAACTTAATGTTGGTTGGAGAAAAAGGAATCTGAAGAGGCCCAAGATAGAAAGAATAAAGGTTGAAAGGCTCCTTGAAGATCATCAGCATTATTCTGATTTACTCAGAGAACAACTGAAGGAGCTGAAGTCTTGTGAGAGGGATGTAGAAAAGAAGTGGGAATGTTTTAAGAACTGTGTTGTCACTGCTACTAAAGAGGTCTGTGGCACCACAATGGTGGGTAACAATAGAGGTGATGCTTGGTGGAATGGTGAGACTGAAGAGGCAGCAAAGAGATAGAAGGAAGCCTATTTGGGGATGTTGCAAGGTAGAGTTTCTGTGGATGAATATCGCTGTAAGAAGCGTGAAGCTGCTAAGCTGGTTTACCAGAGTAAGGCGAAAGATAGGAGCGAGAAGGTGGAAAGGCATGAATTGGCTTTTTGGAAAGATAGGGAGTCTTTCTGGAAGTATATGAGACTCATAAAAAATAGGGGAAACAAAAAATAAAATAGGGAAACATTTTTTCTGGGAACATGGTGAACAAGAACTGCAAATATTCATTGATGAATGTAATAAACACTATGATACCATTAATGTAACAATGGAAATGGAAAAAGACAATAGCTTACGGTATCTGAACATTCTGTTCCATAAAAAACATGGCAATAGTATTGAATACCAGGTCTACAGGAAACCTAATTATATACCTAATGTCATTCCAACAAATTCCTATCACCCTGCAGCATATAAATATGCAGCTTTTAGATCTTACATTAATACAGCTTTGACTCGCACGTCTAATAAATATTTGTTGAATAGGGAGTTAAATTGTTTTGGACAGGTGGCAGTCAATTTTGGATATGATATCCGAAGAATTAATGACCTCATTAATAAAACAATGTACAAGAAAGAACATATCAATATACCAAATGATAAAAAACAAATAAAATACTGTGGTTCGGTGTCATATAATTATGAAATAAGTAATGTATTAAAAGAGACTTGTAGAAAATTTGATTTGAGCTTTGGTGTCAGAATAATGACTGGCAGTAAGGAAAAAACGTCTATCCTGCATAGGGCTGGAGTGTATTCAATACCCATTGAAGACAAATACACTGATACACTGAAGAGCAATTGAATTAAAGATACCTGTCTAGTAATGTGTAGCACCACCTTTCGCCCTGATGACAGCGGTGATTCGTCTCGGCATGGACTCGGCAAGACACCGGAAGCGTTGTGAAGCCATACGGATCCACGACCCCTGAACAAGCTCCCACAGTTCACGAAGATTTGATGGAGGGGGTCAGAGCCTTGAACATCTCTCTCGATGGCATCCCAGATGTGCTCGATGGAATTGAGGTCAGGTGACCTAGCTGGCCAAGGAAGCAAGGTCACGTCGGTGGAGTGTTCATCCAGCCATTCGGATACAATTCGGGAGCGATGGCACAGTGCATTGTCTTGTTGCAGGATGAGGTCCCCTGTGGGATGTTGAAGACGCACAAACGGGAGCAAATGATCATCCAGGATATCTCGGTAACGTTGACCTGTGAGGGACGATGTCACACGTACCAGGAGTCCCATTTCAGTCCATGTAAACAGTCCCCAGACGTGAGTGCCACCCCCACCAGCTTGAAGAGTACCCTGCTGGCAAGAAGGATCCAACGCTTCAAGTGGTTTGCGCCGTACTCGTATCCTGCCATCCGCATGTACCAACGTGAATCTCGACTCATCTGTCCAGGCAACATTTTCCCACATGTCTAGGGTCCAATGGCGATGTTCCTGCGCCCATGCTAATCTTTGCACTCTGTGATGTGCGGTCAGCAGCGGTACCCTCGTGGGACGATGGCTTCTGTACCCCATGGTGAGGAGATGGTTCTGGATGGTGTGACTGCTTACACGTTTTTGTGCACCAGTGTTAAATTGCCGAGTGATCTCTCGCACTGTGGCCCGTCTATCCACTGTTACAATGTGAGCTAGCCGACGATGACCCAGCTCATCCACACGCTGTTGTCCACGGCAGTTGGCCCTTGTAGGGATGGTTTTACCAGATTCGATTTACTCACCCGTGACACAGTGGCTCGTGAAAATTCCAGTGCCTGCACGACTTCCAAGATGGAGTGACCCATTCGTCGGGCCCTGACAATTTGCCCATGATCAAATGCGCTTAGATCCTTCGTCTTACCAATGCTGTGTCTGACTCTTACTGATTCCCGTCGCATCACTCCTTATATTGTCGGATCGCTGCATACGTCATGTCGTTTCCGTTTACAAGGCCGCCCAGACCGCCACATTTGCATAACGCCAGCTGTCTCTAATTCAATTGCTCTTCAGTGTATAATAAAATAACAAGTCAATACATCGGAAGCACTAAAAGAAATTTAAAAATTAGAATATTCGAGCATTTGGGCAGTTGGTTTAGAAAACAAAACAAAGCCGCACTTATTGACTACTGTATGAAAAATGAATGTACACCAGTATGGGAGAACGTGAAATTAATTAATCAACAAAAGAATTGGAAAACTCTACAAATCGCGGAAACTGTTGTAATTTGAAGGCCCATCCAGCTAACTGCAACTACAACACACCATATGAACTTCCGTATGCGTGCAAGAATTTAATACACACTGAAAAAATATTAACAGAGAAGCAAAAGAATAAACAGCAACAGAGACAGGAAGGTCGGAGTCGCACACCAGATGACACCTGTCTACTTATGCAATAACGACCCATGCACGATATACGTCATGACTTCCGGGGGTAGATGAGATTGCTAATGAATTCTTCAGTACCTGTTGAGAATGCCTAGGAGTAACTAGTGTGAAACGCGTCCGGGAACGTAGATGGTGGTGGGTTTCGGGGTGTGCAGTGTATGAAGGATATTGACAGCAGTTGTGTTCAATATATTTTATCTTGTTCAACTTCTTAATTGATTCCATTCGTTTTTAGAATTCATCATGGTATTCAATTTTTCAATTTTAAGTTCTGGATTTTAACATATATCACTATGGTTTTAACGCCCATTGTGAATTTGAGTTCGAAATTAACCATATCTGCATTGTGCTCAGCATACGTTCATAAAACCATGAAATGAGGCCGCTCTACATTTGAACCGCAGCAGATAACAAAGAAGATTGCACAAAATTCTCGGCACCGTTTTGTTGACTTGCTGTAGTGAACAATGGAACGAGTGCTAAGTAAGTAACATCTTTTACCTTGCAGCAGTGTTATTGCATTGTATATATCATTACATAGCTGTGCACCACGGAGCTCACGACCACCACAACATTTTACGTGAGTAATAGAATATTTAGATATGTTATATCAATTTTTATTTTAATATCTCAGCCACGTATAACGTATATTTTTCCATATACAGAAGGTATACATGAAGTTCGTATATCGTCTTTCACTATGTGTTTTGCATCTTGAGACTGCTGGAAAAGTTTCTGAAGGACTGATGATTCACATCATCCAAGAAGTTTTCAAGGATTCATTCATCTAGCAGTTGTACTCCTCCTATGCAGAAGGTATCCAAAAAGCTGTGCTCTGATGGGACACATATCTGAATTCAGAAGTTGTGTAGAACCTAATAAAGCAACAAACTTTATATACACTGAAGTGCCAGAAAAAATTATACAGACGAACTTATGCAAAATACATAGCGACGTCACCTATGCGCATACTCAGTTGCATCCACCAGTGCATATATAAAACTATAGACATCCTTGCCAGCTGTTAGAGCTGTTTTTGGCATGAGAATGACAAGTAATAACAATTTAAGCAATTTTCAACCCGGTATCATAGTTGGCGCTCGTGAGATGGCCCATAGTATTTCGGAGGTAGAAACGAAGTTCGAATTTTCATGGACGACCATTGCTAGAGTGTACCGTGACTACAAGAATTCCGGCAAAACCTCCAACCTACGATACCAGTTTGGCCGCAAAACGACATTGAGTAAACCTGACCATCGTCGGCTGTCAAGTATCGTTTCACGCAATAGGCGTGCACCACTCTCGCAGGTATCATCGGAATTCAATGCTGGAGCCTCAACAAGCATCAGTGTCCAGACTGTGCAGTGTACCCTGCACGTATGGGCTTTGGAAGCTGACGCCCAACTCGAGTCCCCTTGATGAGTGCACGACACAGAGCTATGCGCCTCACTTGGGCACAGCAACACCGCCACTGGACACATGATGACTGGAAACAAGTAGCCTGGTCTGACGAGTCGTGTTTCCAACTGTAACGGGTAGATGGAAGGATTCGTATATGGCGCAAGCCCCATGAAGCTGTGGATCCCGCCTGTCAACAGGGAACTTTACCAGCTGGTGGGGAGTCCGTAATGGTATGGGGTGTGTTTAGCTGGACTTCACTGGGACCTCTGGTATGTCTACAAATGCCTGTAACCGGCCAACGCTATGTGTGCATCCTTTCTGACGAGGCACACCTACCTGTTCATGTCCTGCATTCATGCTGATAGGTTGGGCCTGTTCCAACAGGACAATGCACCTCCACACAAGTATCGGGATGCCACATTATGGTTAGAGGAGCATTAATCCGAGTTTGGGGTGTTGCCATTCCCACCCAAATCCCCAGATCTGAACGTGATAGAACACATTTGGGATGCCATGCAACGCGCTATCGAACACAGGAATCCGAGACCTCAGAATACACCTGAATTGTGGAACGCTCTGCAGGAAGTATGGTGTGCATTGCCTACAACATATTTCCATAAGCTAGTGAAGTCCATGCCCCGTCGTATTACTGCAGTCCCGCACTCCCTTGGGGGACGTACCAAATATTAGACTGGTGTACCAGTTTTCTGGCACTTCAGTGTATATATATACACTGAAATGCTAGTTTGTTAGGTTCACCAGCCTCATCACATAAATGGCTCACTGCAACATGTAAGATGGCACATGATTTGGGTGTGTAGTATAAATCAGGCAACATGAAAGATAGCACATGATTGGGGTGGGTGGCATGAATCAGGCAGACTAGATCAACATGTAAGATAGCACATAATTAGGGTGTGCAGTATAAATCAGGAAGACTAGATCTGCAAGTAAAATAGCACATGATTGAGGGGGTGTGGTATAAATCAGGCAGACTAGATCAACATGTAAGTTTGCACATGATTGGGATGTGTGGTATAAATCAGGCAGACTTGATCATGCAAGATGGCACATGATTGGGGTGTGTGGTATAAATCAGGCAGACCAGATCAACATGTAAGTTTGCACATGATTGGGATGTGTGGTATAAATCAGGCAGACTTGATCATGCAAGATGGCACATGATTGGGGTGTGTGGTATAAATCAGGCAGACTAGATCAACATGTAAGATGGTATATGATTGGGGTGTGTGGTATGAAACAGGCAGACTAGATCAACATGTAAGATGGTACATGATTGGGGTGTGTGGTATAAATCAGGCAGGCTAGATCAATATGTAAGGTGGCACATGATTAGTGTATATGGCACAAATAAAGCAGACTAGGTCATTGAGCAACAGTTAGCATTTGATTGAGGGTCGGAGTGGAGAAATGGTTGATCTGAACGATTACAAATATGATGTGATACTTGGGTGCCAAGAATACTGGTTTAAACATCTCCCAAATGGCCATCCTCTTCTGGGCTTTTCATTCCTAACCAAAGCGTGCGTGTGTGTGTGTGTGTGTGTGAGTGTGAGTGAGTGAGTGAGTGAGTGAGTGAGTGAGTGAGTGAGTGAGTGAGAGAGAGAGAGAAAGAGAGAGAGAGAGAGAGAGAGAGATCCCTCGTTTTGCCCATTCTGACCCTCAATTGAAGGCTAATCTACCTGGAGTGAGCCACTTATTTGAAAAAAAACAACTGGTGTCTCAGTGTATATATTCTTCATGGAACATATTTTGTCTGAAAGTTCATTGCATGGGTGTGCTGTAACTCCAAATTCTGGTAGTAATGGATATAGGAGAATTTCTCCTCTTATCTCTTTCTCTCAAATCCCAATCTACATCCTCATACTGTGAGAAAAACTTCTTTAAAAGAAGATAAATCAGACAGTTTGAAAAGACTGAATGAACTCTATGGCACTGCATAATGTGTACATGACATTTCTTATGTGATTACCAGCAGCTGTTAAATCACTTATTGAAAAATGAAGGAATTTGTTGAGTGATTGACTTTTTAATACAAACACCCAAACATAGCTGATTGATGCTTGTGTATTTATCTGATAAAAAGAATGCCCACTTAGGAAGCAGTTGAAGAATCCATGTTAATAACACGAGGGAGAGGAGTTTCACTAGTATTATTACTGTTGGTCCTCTGTAAGAATTTCTCCAAAGGTGATGATAATTAACATTATACTTAGCCTAGCATAATGTGATATGAATATGAAGTAAAAGTGTGTGTGCCTTAATAATTGAAAAAATACACACACACACCACGAGGCATCGATTCGATGAGGTGGCAATAGGTATCCTGAGATATCGGGCACCATAATGCCAACAGTAGGTCCTCCAGTTGCCATACATTTCGGGGGGAGGGGGGTTAGCGTGAACCCACTTTTCAAAGTCGAACCACAAATGTTCAATTGGGTTCATGTCAGGTGAATTTGGAGGCCCGGGCATTAACAGAAAGTCACCAACATGCTCCTCGAACCACTCCTTGACGATTCTGGCAGTGTGACGTGGCCCATTATCCTGTTGGTAATATCCATCATCAGCACATACCTGACAGCTGTCAGGGATTGTGCTATTGGGATAATGGCGCCTAAAGTGTTCCAAGAAAACATCACCCACAGCATAACACCACCACCACTGGCCTATTTTGCCCCCAACAGTGCATCCAAGTGCCATAGCCTCCATTGCTAATCAGCATATCTGCGCTCTGCCATCTACGTGATGCACCAGGAATATTAATTCGTCAGACTAGGACACTTTCTTCCAATCACCCATGATCCAATCTTAATCTTCGGCCCATTTGATTCATTGTTGACGATAATGTGCAGTGAGAATGGGGACCCGGCTGGGTCTTTGGCTATGCAGGCGCATGCACAGAAGGCTACAATTAACTGTGTGCTGTGACACATTGCCCTGCTCACCACTATTATAGCTGCGGGCGTTTTCTTTCACTGTGACCCTGCGATCGTTGTGAACAATGAGTGATGGTCTCCGCTTCCCTGTGGCATCAATGAGCTGTGGACGACACACGGCTGGTTAACAGTTTGTCGTTTGGCCATCTGCGCACCACTTTTGGTACATACTCGCTACAGCAGCAAGTGAACAGCCCACAAGCTGTGCAGTTTTCTAGATCATAGTTCTAAGGCGCTGTGCCATCGTGTATCAAATGTTGATAAATCAGCAGCTTCTCCCATTTCGACTCCAAACACTCTACTAACCAAAAGCAGGTCCTCGGGTTGTATATATACTGCTCTGTAAACTTCACCGACTCCAATGTTCGATCTCCAGGCACACTCATTTCTCTGGGCTGTGTGTGGTTACAATACAATGGCTCATCGGTGTATATATATACACTGCATGACAGAGAAAATGCTACACAATGAAGGAATGCTTGAAAACAGACCAAACTGCACACACAGATAGCCAAGTAGGTCCTGAAGAAATTATTTAATTGTCACATACAGACTAGGCTCCAGTGGCCGAATATACAGGGTGATCAGTGAGGAGTGGGACCCCCATTTTGGGCGATACAGCGTTGAATCCGATGAGGCATCGAAGTAATGAGAGTTTAAATAGAGTTCTGGGGTATCGTGGACCATGTGGTGTTGATATGAATCCACAGTTCATCATCATTTTGTGGGGGTGGGAGGGTACTCAACCGACGTCCAATTATGTCCCACAGATGCTCGATGGGCGAGAGGTCTGGGGATCGTTCTGGCCACGGAACCATCCACACACGGTGTGAAGCATTCAGGCTGATTCGAGCGGTATCCTGTTGAAAAGCGGCGTTTGGGATGCCATGCAGATACAGTAGTGCCACAGAACACATCACCTTGTCAACATAGCAGCGTGCCATCAGTGTGCCTATAATGATTACCAGTGTTGAGCGGCTGTTGGCACTGAGAGCACCCTACACCATGATTCTATGTTGCCAGGCCGTGTGGCGCTCCACCATGGCAAAGGAATCCGCCAGTTGGCCACGTCACCTTCAGAATCTCACACGGCAATTGTCCACGGTAAGACAGAACTGCTATTTGTCGCTGAACACCACACTGTTTCATTCGGCACCCTACGCAGCTCTAGAGTGACACCATGCCAATCGAGGACTATGATGGCTTGCTGTTAAAGGTAGCCTTTGCAACGGATGGCTGGACAGCAACCTAGACACAGCCAGTCGGCGGGACACTCTCGACGTCGATATCAGAGCATCCAAGACTCCACATACACTCTGCAAAATGTCGCCCATTGTGGCCTGTGGGTCTGCTATGGCATGTCAGATCCGGTAATTGGTGCGCTCGGACATCTGTCTCCGTGCTCCGGTCCCCTTACAACATTGCACAGATCCTTCCTAGGACCATTGTCTCCAAATGCTACTGACGGTTGTGGCATCACATTGCATTTCTTCTGCAATACGATGCAAGGACCATCCGGCGGTACGAACGCCTAGGATGACACCTCTCGGGAACTCATCCATTTGACGAAATCACGTACAATGGTGCCTTAATGTCATTAGCTCCCTTGTTGGTTCTCCAGACATGGTTACAGCAGAACACTCACTTCTCACTGCCATGACGTCTCGACAGATGGCCTCATGGGCTGGTGGTCCACTTATATCTCGCACGTCGTTTGTGCGCTTGGCCTGGAAATGCAATCATTTGCATAACTTGTATGTGTGCACCCACCCTGCAATTTGCACGGCGCTGCATTCACGTCTTCGTGGTGCGGCATTTTCTCTGTCAGGCAGTGTGTATATTGTGTAGGTCATTGTGCAAAATACCTTTATTTCTCCCCCGGCCCCTCAACATCCACTTAATGTCTCATTTTCATTTCAGTTTGTTTCTGTATTTGTTTTCATTCTCAAATTCAAAGATTGGCAGAAATGTACTTTAGGTGTGATAAATGATTTATTCCTGTGTGTGTTCATCTTTCTTTACCTTGGTTTTATGATTTTTTTAATTTTTTTTTTTTTTTTTTTTTCCAGTTTCACAGACGTTGGAAGCAGGTTTTGATTGTACTTTTTGTGCTGATGTTCATAAAATTAGACCCTCTGAAAATTGCCAAAAAACAGGTAATTTTTTTAATGCAGCATGTACAGAAATTTTAGACCTAATAAAAAATTCACAGGGGATATTTAAATAGATGACATTTGTATAAAGTACATTTTAAAAACAAAGCAAAATAGTATGTTATCTTACAATTGCAGCATTATTTCCTGTTACTACTAAAAATTTCTTACATCTCTATGTCTTTTTTTATGTATTTACCTCATGCAGATCAGCATGATTTTAGAAAAGAAGGAAAAGCATAAATATTCCTGTGTTTTTCTGTTGAAAGCAGCACATCCTTTTTTTTTTTTTTTTTTTTTTTTGTGCATGTGCTTATGTTGACCCGTTGTCTACATCAGTGGGTGCATTATCATTTACCTACACATCAGAGTGGAATTTATTTTATTTTCACGTAATAGCGCTGATCATGAATGAGAATGATGGTCATGCGTTTTTGAATCTTTGATGTTTTCTCGTTAGGTGGTATTAATGTTTTATGTGTTCATCATTATATCTACACTTCTGAAAGTCAGATTGAAAAAGTTATCTTCACATTCAGTTCCTAAGAAAGTGGTTAAAGCTTTATTCATACATTTTTTTTTCACAGTGCACAGTCTTATTGCTAGGCGGAATAAATGTATATTTGCATTGTGGAGACATATATATATACACAGTCGAGTCACATTATTGTGACCACCTCCTACTTTTGGCGTCAACAGCACGTAGCCAATGAAAGAAGGCACGTGCCGTGAGCTGGCTTGGAGGGTGTATAAAGTGTGCTGTAGGCGTTCTGAAAACATAACTCGTTGCTGTCATGGATAAAAGGAGCGATTTATCAGATTGGCAAAAAGGGATTATTATCGGCTTTTGGGCCAATTGTGCAGTACTTCTGAAGCAGCACAGTTTATAAACTGTTCACGTGCTGCTGTGGTTAAAGTGTATCTTGATTGGAGAAATGGCACCCTTAAGGATAAGTGACATGCAAACTGCGGAGCATCACATGTCATTGATGTGAGAGGTAAACGTTGCCATCGAAGGTGTGTGAGGGATGATCGACACGCTACGGTGTAGTAACTCAGTAACCGAATGAACCAGGGGGCTACCGGAAGTGTGTCAAAAACAACAGTTGAGTGAAACCTGCTGCGTAAGGGGCTCCGATGCAGACGTATAGTCACTGCACCTATGCTAACAAAGGTGCATCAGCAGAAAAGGCTTACATTTGCACAGCAGTACTGGAATTGGATCTCCACTGATTGGCAAAGAATTGCCTTCTCCGATGAATCACATTTTCTGCTTCATCGAATGGATGGACATTGGCGTATAAGGCGAGAAACATTGGAGAACAAACACTCTTCAACCATTGTTAGAAGAACACAAGCTGGTGGAGGAAGTGTTATATCTGGGGAATGTTTTCATGGCATTCTCTGGGACCACTCATACCTGTGAAAGGCACTATTAACCAAATTCATTATTAATCCATACTTGCAGACCATGTGCACTCATACAGGCTGATAGCCTTCTCTGGGGCAGATGGGATCTTTCAGCATGACAATGTGACGTATCACACAGCTAGAAATGTCCGAAAGTGGTTGAAAGAGCATGATGAAGACTTCAAAGTACTTCTCTGACCCCCTAATTCCCCAGACTTAAACCCAATTGAGCACCTGTGAGACCACCTCGATCCTGTTGTTCGTTCTATGGATCTACCACACACCCTCCATCAGCTGTTAGATGCACTGCTGCTGACTCTGTACACCCAGGTGTGTTGCACTTTTCCACAAATAGTGATGATGTCTTCCAAGATGACAATTCACTGAGCCACAGGTTCAATGTTGTGTAGGAATGGTTTGAGGAACACAGTTCAGACTCGGATCTCCCCTGAAATCAACCCTGTAGAGCACTTGTGGAACACTATTGGACACCACATCAGGGTTCCTAATACACTAATCAGCTCTATACCTGCATTGAAGGCCGCATTACACACAGCTTGGTTTGCCATACCTCCCAACTTCTTCCGGCATCTTATTGAATCGATGCCACATTGGATAGCTGAGGTTCTGAGGGCAAAAGGAGGACCTCAAAGTATTAGGTAGGTAGGTGGCCATAATTCAGTGATCTTCAGTGTATATAAGTTGTCAAGCTTTCACTCTCCGCTGGGAAAAAAACCGATCCCGGGTACTGGCAGCCCGGTAATAAATAAGGGCGTCTTCCTCCCCCTTTCTACTACACTTCCGTGTCACTTTCCTATCAGGCACTCTAGCCCAAATCTCCTAGCTTCCTATTTCTAAGGGTTGCTTAAGACCTAGGGTCAGACACTCCCATCCTAAAATCCTCTACATATGATCATGATCATGATCTCCACTGGGAGGCTTTTTTCAAGGCAGTGGGCAAACATAAAATGCAGATAGATAATTAGAACATGTAGGAAAAAATTATGATTTATTGAAAAAATCATGGAAGGCATCATGAGGGGTATTGCTTGTTATTTATCACACTATTGCACACTGCATTGCAATGTGTTCCCAACAATGCCAAGCCATTGGTAGTTCCATAGAAATATAGCATTATTGTATGTCAGCTTGTTGTTTTCAGATGTTTCTCTTATGGCATTCTCTTTAAAGTATGTGTAAGGGGAAACTCTACTAATTTTATTCCATACAGAAACAGCCAAGCAGTTCGGGATTTTCCTAGCAATTGCCATATACTGCATGTTCTGGTTAACACTTCTCATGTGTTTTTACATCTAATGGCTAAGGATTGCTTTGTCATTCCAATGCATAACTTTCTTGTGTTGTCAGGATATACTAACAAAGAATATATCTGTAAAAATTAATGAAAAAAATACTTTTTTTACATCTTATTACTGTAGTCATAAGCACAATTTTCTTTTCATTTCTAAATTTTTTTATACAAAATTTTTCACAGGTGTCAAATTAGTTTTTTAGTCTGTAATATTTCAACCTCTACAGGTCAAGTTGTAAAAATTCTTGTAATGTATGCAAAAACTAACGGCAGTTAAAAGTTTTTTTCCAGATAATTCTCATTTCATCACTTTTGGGCACTAAAAATATCATATTAATTTTTCTTTTATAATGTTAAGAAATTGTCAACTTTTACATAAATAATGTATCATAAAAAAAATGGGTTTTCATGTATTTTACCGAAATCACGATTAATCTAATTTAAAAAAAATGACAAAAGTTGGTGACTTCATGGTCAACGTTAAAACCCTGAAATGGCAGTGGACTAAACATATTGCCAGAAGACCTGAGCACCTTTGGACAATTGAAATATTAAACTATATTTCAAGAGACAAGAAAAGACCTGGAAGGAGACCATGTGAGAGATGGCTGAATAATATTCAAAAGCATGCTAGAGTGACATGTAGGAGACTGATTCAAGGCAGGAAGTTGTGGAAGGTACTTGGGAGGCTTTAATCCATCAGTGCAGTGATAATGTTTGTTGATTGTGTTATATATTATAATTAAAATGGAGTAAAACCAAGATCTAAAATCCTAATCAAAAGGAAAATGGAAACAAATATGAACCAGAACAACAAAGCTGCCTTCTTTTGGAAGAGCACCAGTCTTGAGAAGTGGATTTTCTGAGGTCAGTAAAAAACAGGAAAAGCCAATGGCAAGTGACCTGTGCTCCCCAAAACCAGAAACCAATGATAAAAACACCCCAGCAAGAACAAGACTTGAATAAAGATGACAGCAAAGAGAAAAGCAACTATCGGTCAACAACAAACCGGATGACAACACAGGTCCGATTCCACCTGGTTGGAAGGCCACCCAGCAAATTACCCAGCAAGAGGAAACCCATCTCCCAAATGATGGTGGAAATGAAAGTGCAAAACATCAAGGAGCATCAGAGTTAAACCAGCAAAACCAACTGTGAAAAGAGGGGGTGGGGTGGAATCAGACGTCCTAACAGGGACAAAAAGTGTGAGTAAGACTAGATGCAAGACTGTGCATGGAAATGATCTTCAGCTACAAGGAACCCACCAAGTGTGCAAAAATATTGCATCACCTGCCAAAACAGTACATTTTTACGTTTAACTCTTTTTTAACTAACTACAATAATTTTCATAGTTATTTCATCATTTATACTTGTATGTCATTATGTGCAAAATTTAATGGAGATTTCAAAAATGCCTTAGTTTTTCCTGTAGCTACTTCTGTTCTTAAGATATGACATAAAATATGGGGTTTGACAAAGACATTGAAATTCACGTTTAGCTGCATATCAGTTGTTACATCCAATCACAGACATTCTTTTACCTGATTGGCTGCTTCCTAATGCTATCCTAATCTTACTCCAGCCTCTATAAGGGTTGATGCAGAGTTATGAGAGCATTGTAGTGATCGCTTCCTGTTGTTAGGGTATAGTTTGTGTACATTCTCAATAATGATTAAAACTGGAATTGTCCACTGTGAACAGAGTGAAAATAGTTGTTCTGCATGAAGAGGGATATTCTTCAAGGCAAATTTCTGAAAGAGTGAGCTGTAACCAATCTACAGTTATTAGGCTACTGAAGAAAGTAAAAGACACCAATGATATGAAAAATATGCATCGCAGGGGAAATCCCAGATCTACTGCTAGAGTGCTCAGAAAGCTAAGCTTGGCATACAGGAGGCTCAATTCATCTGAATTGCTTCAAAAATGGTCTGAAGTGACTGATGTTACTGTTAGGAGGATGCTGCTTCACTCTGACTTATGTGGCTACAAAGGCAGGCATAAGCCATTGTTAACCACAAATCAAAGATAGTGCAGACTTCAGTGGGCAAAACAGCAAGTCTCATGGACAACCAAGCAATGGAAAAATATTCTTTTCAGTGATGAATTAGAATTCTTCCTTAATGAAAATCAGAGCAGTTCCTATGTAAGGAGATTCAAGCATCAAGAATTTCATCCAAGATGCTTAGCGACTGCTGTTAAGCATCTGGTTAAGGTCATGGTTTGGAGCTGCATGTGTGTGTGTGTGTGTGCACATAGCGCGTTGGGAATCTCCATATTGTCGTTGGTACAGTAAATTCCCAGAAATACATCTTGGATATGAGAAAACAATATGCCTACCATCATCTACAAGACTTTATGAGGCAGTCTAATATTTCAAGATTACAATGCTCCCTGTCATCATGTTAAAGTAGTGAAAAAGTGGTTTGAGGAAAAAATTTTCGGCATCTTGATTGGCGACCACAATCACCAGACCTAAACCCGATCGAAAATTTATCTTTCAAAGTGTCACATGAGCTATCAAAAAAAGAAGCCAACAACCAAAATTCAACTCATTGAAGATGTAATTCAAATTTGGAATCATATTGTTCAACCCAATCTTTTACAAAACCTTGTTCACAGTATGCAGCAAGATGAAAAGCTGTGATTACAGCTAAAGGCTGGACCACAAAATATTAGGTACATTTTATAATTTTTCTTCATTAGATTTCTGTATTTAAATGTTATTTCATTCCTTATGAATTACAAAAACGATTTATTGCTGTAAACCTAAGTATTGGATAAATATGATCATTTTCATAATAATTTTGACTTGGTCATAATTTTTGTAATACATCTTAAGAACAGAAGTAGCTACAAACTCCATTAAATTTTGCATAAAATGACACATAAATGATGAAATAACTATGAAAATTAGTTAGTTAAAAAAAGAGTGAAACTTAGAAATTCCCAGTTTTGGCAGGTGATGCAATACTTTTGCACAGTGCTGTAGCACTTAGTACTGCCTCATAAAAATTAACATTGTATGGTCCAAGCGTTAGTTCAAGGAGTTGGTGTTTGATTTTGAATCATCTGTTGATACATAATTTTTTTTAAGTGGTGAGGATATCTATTGTATTTCACTTTATTAATTAGAATGCTGTTTACATTCCTTTTAATGAATTATTGATACGGTAGCTGCACATGTTTTTAAATTCTTAGTAATGGAGAAATTATGTTTTGATGAATGGAAATGGACATTATAGAATGCCAGTGTGTGAGGTAGTTAATATTGAATTTAAATTAATTTTTGATATAGATTAATAACAAAATAATTATAACTGTTGTGAATGTCTAAGTAATGAACATTAGCAGAATCCAAATTGTTTTTTTCTAAAGTTCAGCAGAATGCAGTGATAGTCTATAGGAAGTTGGAATGCTTGAAGACAATATCATCATTAATATATCAATAAACCAAGCCAAGTTTAGTTGACTAATTATTAATGTACTAAGATTTAAAGTGGTGGAGATACAGATTAGTGAGCATACTGGAAAAACTGCAGTCCACTGGAATACCCCGTGTTTGCAGGTGAGCCTTATCCCCATCCATAGCATAATTGCGATTAATACAGAAATCAATGGGTGAAGCCAAAACTGAG
The DNA here is from genome assembly GCA_039090855.1 of Macrothele yani. Lineage (NCBI taxonomy): Eukaryota > Metazoa > Arthropoda > Arachnida > Araneae > Macrothelidae > Macrothele > Macrothele yani. Next base: position 34,346,991 of record CM077013.1, on the reverse strand, counting down.
TATAGAGGAAATCAATTTTTTAAATAAATCAGCGGTTACCTTAAACAAACTAGGAAGAGGAGTAGAGGTGCAGTGGTTCTTAAAATGGTAGGATTCAATAGATTTCATATTCTTTAGTTCTTTAAATCTCAGTGACCTTGGAATTGCTGTCAATACATACTTAGGGGTGTTCAAATGAAAAGGTACGAAACATCATAAGAACGTAACCATTAACATATTTGCCTATGCCGCTATGGGAGAACGTAGCGACACATCTAGGGATACGATTGGAGTCGCCGGCGTGGATCGGAGCATGCGCAGGAGAGAGCAGAGGCTCTTATAAAGAGCGCCATCCAATTGACTACTTGTTGAATTCCTCCAGCACAGACGAACCATTAACTCCGATGTGTACTGTGAGACACTTCGAAGCCTAAGCAGGTCCATCAAGAACAAAAGACCGGGGTTGCTCGCAGAGGGTGTGGTTCTGCTCCATTATAACGCGCGTCCACACGTCTCCAGGGTCACACACGCGGAACTGGCCAAGTTCCAGTGGGAGCAGCTTGACCATTCGCCCTACAGCCCGGACATGTCGCCCTACGATTTCCATGTGTTTGGTCCCCTGAAAAACATCTGAAAGGGAAGCGCTTCCACTCGGACGACGAACTCAAGGACGCTGTGCAGGACTGGGTCTCGTCACAGCCACAGGAATTCTGAGAACAAGGAATCCTTCGGCTCGTTAATCAATGGGATCATTGTGCTACGGCCTATGGTATATACTTTGAATAAAGTCTTCATTTATACCCACAGTGTCATTTCGTACCTTTTCATTTGAACACCCCTAGTACATACATATCACTAAGCTGTTCTTCTCTGAGATTCAGAGGTTAGCTCTACAAAGAAATACAAACTACCAGATAAATTTTTAACCAATTATTTACTTACTGTTGCCGTATCAAACTTCTCCACTTACAGCAATCTTGACTCACAACTTGGGCTTCACAAGACCTTCTATACTTCCTACTCATAATCTTTTTCTAATGCAGACTCTCCTGAATCTGATCTTCCCATGACTTTCTTGGCCTTCCTTTACCTTTCATTCCTGCCAATTGGTCTAAAAAGATTTTCTTAATAAGCATCTCATCACTCGTTCTTTCAACATGGCCAAACCACCAAAGAATATTAGTCTCAACCTTGCTAACAACATTTTACTTCACTTTACGCAACTGCAACACATCTTCATTCCTCACACGAACAGAACATTTCTTGCCACAAACCCCTTGTAAGTAACGCATTTCTTCTGCACACAAACGACTCCTATGTTCCTTCTGTAGTATGTAGTACCCAGGTTTCACATCAGAGTAGGAACAATTACACATACATCAGAGTAGGAACAATTACACATACATCAAACTAGGAACAATTACACTTTCATACACAGCCATGCTGGCCTCTCTTGGGAACCCATCATTCCTGTGGAAACCTCTTAAAGCAGCTATGACTTTCAATGAAGAATTCACTCGCCTACTAATTTCACCATCTAATTTGTTCTCTCTGTCAATACACAAACCATTCACCTGGTCAATCACTGTGCCATTTAGACTTTATATTAATTACATTCAGTACTAACAGTTCCTTGCTCAAAAACCATAACTTTGGTTTTTCACTGTCAATAATCTACGTATAGTCTGGAAGTCTCAAGGTTCGTACGCTCCTTGAAAACCTTGAAAAGTCCTTGAATAAAAAAGTTCATTTTCAAGTCCTTGAAAGTACTTAAAAAAGTTTAAGGCCCTGTTAATAGTACTTGCATTTTTTTTTAAGTAACGATATGAAAAAGCATGTGTTAAATAATTGTTTGTGCTAAAAAGATGTATAGGAGATTTCTACATAGTTCTGAAAAAAAGCACCAAGCTGATCAAATTGCACAGAACTTGTGTTCAACCCAGGGGAGTGTGTGGACAGCTAGTGCCTTGGCTATGATATCACTACAGAGTAAAGCTTCAGCCATGTGAGTAAAATAAATGGAATGATGTATTCACAAATTGTGATGGGCTGTTCACTGGGGTTAGAGACATGTTCTTGCCAGAGGGTGGAATTTCCAGGAATTGCTTGTGCTTCACATGTAGACCCTTTGTCTCCTGACTACATCAAGAAATGCTTCAAAGCATCAAAGTCGGGCATCAAAAGTAAAAAGTTAAAGCAAACAATAAGTGTCATGCCAGCAGATTAATACAAAAATAATGTATGCTTTCAAAATATTTCACAAAATAAAATGGTTTCGACAAATACCAAAACAGAGGGGCAATTCAAAGTTAACAAAATAAATAAATTGGGGGCAAGGAGTAAGAGGCAGGTCATTGAAAATGTGTCTGTCCCTTCTAAGGTTAATGATCTGAACTTACTAAAATACCTACCTACTGACCGACTGACAATACACACATATGATAATTCGGGTTTAAAAAGTGCTTGAATTTATTTTGCTTGAAAAAGTATGAACCTTGAGTCTGTTCTAAGATGACCTTGAAAAATTTTACCTGCTTTGCTGTTGTAACATTTGCATCTGCTGGTAATAAAACAAAAAGTCACAGGATTTTTATGGAATTTGGGAATTCCATAAACAATCAGCACACCAAATGCCCAATGAAAATGCAGATCACAGATTTGCAAGCTCTTCTGGATAAAAATATTGTCCAGTCGTCCACAGAACTGTCAAATACAGTTTGGCATGAATCAGACAACTAGTTCAATAGTTGCATGCCATGGGAAAGAAACAAAAAGTGGCTCCACGTTAACAAATGCTGAAAACATTTATTTTTAGACTGACTATATTGTGATGACTGACATTAAAGACCTAAAATCAAAAACTGTCCTTCCAGATAATTGAAATTTATTGCATGCCATGTTGTTTTATTTTAGAGAATGGAGCTAAAAGAAATTAGTGTTTAAAAAGTATCTAAATAATTGTCATTTAAGGGATTTAAGAAAGTTTTAACCCTCTCATCTTTATCTGAAGGATTTCATGGATTCACTATCTGGCAAAATTTTCTGCAAATCCACAAAGTGGTTTAAGTGGAAATTTTGAATTTATCACTGGTCTGCCAGAACAGTTTCCTGATCAACCACTTATAATATGCAGTACAAGTAAATTTCCAGTTTGAAATAAAGGATTCTGAACCAAGAAAAAAAATGCAGCAGAAAAAATTTCAGAATTACATAATGAAATCGAACAGTGCAGATTTTCAAAAACACTAAACATCATGTTCAACATACTACTGAGCAAAATTTTGCTAACGGACAGGACATTCAGAATCTAAATAACCCACAAACAGACATTTTGCCTAAAGCAAAAGTTGTAGGAATCCTTAAAATAATCTAAAGCATGTATTTCAACTTCAGTTGGTTTTCAAATTGAAGGAATATGAATGCTTAAATATTCGATTACTGTTTTTCTCATTTTAGTAGTTCCAGAAACAAAATCATTATTTCTGCCTAGCTTTGAACAAAATCCGAGTAAGGATTTTTAAAGTAGGGAACAGATTGTATACTCTTACCTGATATCATTCATACAGTTTATTATGAATATATTAAGTAGATGGAGATGTGTTGAATATGTATCAAGGGAAGAATGGGCAGCTAACTAATGAATTGAAGGGTGTTGCTGCTGAAGACTGAAGGACCAAAAGTGTCCATGAAGTAAGAAATGTCTATTTTGTCCCTGAAATGTAATAAAACTGCAGGTCATGATAAAATCAATCTGAGATTAGTTAAACAAAGTGGAATGGTTACCCTTGGGTTGCATAAAATGAATAAGATGTCTGGGAAATTGAATGGCTCCTGGGGACAAGCAGAAGTCAGTCAGTTGTCCCAAGTTGTAAAAGAGGAATTATTGTGCTGACTGTTGTGCCACTACTGTCTTCTTAAAGTACTACTTGCAAAGGTTACTGAATCCTGTTGATCAAGAAACTGAGAAATACAGTAGGATGGGTTGACTTTAGGAGATTAAGGAATAAGAGAATAATACAATTTGATTAAATTAACGTAAAAACGTTACCACTATACTGTACTTCACGCTATTTTAGGTTTAATATATAGTGCTTTCTGGCTTGACCCTTCGTATAATGAAAATTGCATTATAAAAACGTATCATACGATTCGTGAAGAATGAAATAGTAGGGCTACTCACCATGTTTCAAACATGTTATGTATACAGGAATGGCTTCTTAACTCCTGTGCTACTACTCCGCCCATCGCCGTAATACTATAAAATTATTTGCAAAACTTTTGCGTCTTCACATTCAACACGTAAAAGTACGACCCTTGGTAATCCCATAAATCGACGAATGTCAAACGTGCAGAACAACACGAACGATAAAGAGGTCAAATCTCAAAGTCAAACGTACAAAACATCACGAACGATAAAGATGTCAAATCTCAAAGTCAAATGTACAGAACATCACGAATGATAAAGCAGCCAAAAAACCAAAGTCAAATGTACTAACATCACGAACGACAAAAGAACAGATAACAACACGAACCATGATAGTATATAGATGAAATAAAGTAAAATGCAAATAATAAGATCAATGCCTTAAAACTATACAACGATACCGGTTTCGGCATATACCAAATGCCATCCTCAGTGATACCAGCTACTACTAGTAATGTTCGCACGAATGTACCTACAACCATACTGAATTCACATAAGACACACGGGCCACACCCTTCGGCAGCAACATACAAAGCATCATGGTATTAAACGTCAAAGGCGCCATCTATCGCTCGAGAACGATGTCTTGGTTCTTTTGCGCAATCAACTTTATCATTTTGTTCTTTCCTTTTTTAAAATGTAAATTGTTCTTCTTCCATTTTTGTTCAACCTCTATCATTAATTTCCATGCATACGGAAGATCTATCGGTACATTATTATTACAGTTCTTCCCTCTTGTCTTTTCAGTAACTATAGACTCAGAGATAAACTGTTGCTCATACTTTTTGTGTGATGTTATTAGTTTGCTGTTAGACCAATCTGGTGTTAAATTATTCTCTAGGCAGTATTGCATTAGCGATGTTTTCATCTCCTTCCTGTGCCAGTTTGAAAAGTGCTCTTTTAGCCTACACTGTAGATGTCTCCTTGTGCTACCTACATAACATTTCATTTGATCACCTTCATTATTAACGATAGGTATTGAGTATACTCCCGATCTTTCAAGGATAGACATCTTGCCATTATTAGTCAATATTTTCCCATTGCTACGTACTGTTTCTGCGAGTTTAATGTTGTGATTAGCACATTCTTTTTTAATAACATCGCTCAATGGCGGCAAATTCAGGAATTTTACGAAATGCTTATTTTCACTTTCAGAAACTTTTTGTCCTTTATTTTATAGTTTGTTTTTTATATTTGCATACATGGACTGTATTAACCGTTCATTGTAACCAAACTCATAGGCCACAGATTTCATCCATTTGATCTCCTTCTCCTCAGCTTTTTTGGTGGAAAATAAATTAATAGCTCTTCTTATGAAGAATGAAAAGGCAGCGGTTTTGTAATGCCACGGATGAGAAGAATCGTACGGAATGATCGCCAGAACATACGTTGATTTTCTATATACTGATGTTTCTATACCATTTTTACTTGTGTTCCTAAATAAAGTGATGTCCAAAAAGTTGAGCTTGTTGTCCATTTCTTTTTCAGCAGTAACAGTTATCGTAGAGTAATAACTATTGTACCTGCATATGAATTCTTCAAGTCTACTTTCAGAATGGTCCCAGAAGATAATGATGTCGACGTATCTCAAAAACAACACAGGTAGGAATGTGTCGTCCGGGGACAGTAGATCTTTTTCTATCTCCTGTAGAACCACCTCTGCCAGTAGTCCTGACAGTGGCGAACCCATTGGGGCACCAAATTGTTGTTTGAAGATGTTTGTATCGTACTTAAAGTAATTGTTTTGAGTTATAAAATCCAATGCTGAAATAACACTATTTCTTTCCGCCATCGCTACGTTCATGTCTTAATATTTTATCGATAAGCTCTATAGCTATGTCCGTGGGAGTATTTGAAAAGGGGACACAATGTCTAAACTTAACATGATAAAGTCAGATGTTTTCAGCGTTCTTAATTGCCTAATCACTTCGGTGGAATTTTTAACCATACATTTGTGTTCGACGAACAATGGTCACAGGTATTTGAACAAGGCACGTTCCAAATGAATGGTAGGTGCAATGCTTCTGGTAACAATGGGGCATATAGGACTATCTTCCTTATGCGTTATTATTTCAGCATTGGATTTTGTAACTCAAAACAATTACTTTAAGTATGAAACAAACATCTTCAAACAATTTGGTGTCCCAATGGGTTCGCCACTGTCAGTACTACTGGCAGAGGTTGTTCTACAGGAGATAGAAAAAGATCTATTGTCCCCGGACGGCACATTCTTACCTGTGTTGTTTTTGAGATATGTCGACGACATCATTACTTCTGGGACCATTCTGAAAGTAGACTTGAAGAATTCATATGCAGGTACAATAGTTATTACTCTACGATAACTGTTACTACTGAAAAAGAAATGGACAACAAGCTCAACTTTTTGGACATTACTTTATTTAGGAACACAAGTAAAAACTGTATAGAAACATCAGTATATAGAAAATCAACGTATACTCTGGCGATCATCCCGTACGATTCTTCTCATCTGTGGCGTTACTAAACCGCTGTCTTTTCATTCTTCATAAGAAGAGCTATTAATTTATTTTCCACCAAAAAAACTGAGGTGAAGGAGATCAAATGGGAGAAATCTGTAGCCTATGAGTTTGGTTACAATGAACGGTTAATACAGTCCATGTATGTAAATATAAAAAACAAACTATAAAATAAAGGACAAGAAGTTACTGAAAGTGAGAATAACCATTTCGTAAAATTCCTGAATTTGCTGCCATTGAGCGATGTTATTAAAAAAGAATGTGCTAATCACAGCATTAAACTCACAGAAACAGTACATAGCAATGGGAAAATATTGACTAACAAAGGTAAGATGTTGTCTATCCTTGAAAGGTCGGGAGTATACTCAATACCTACCATTAATAATGAAGGTGATCAAATGAAATGTTATATAGGAAGCACAAGGAGATGTCTACAGTGTAGGATGAAAGAGCACTTATCAAACTGGCACAGGAAGGAGATGAAAACATTGCTAATGCAATACTGCCTAGATAATAATTTAACACCAGATTGGTATAACACCAAACTAATAACATCACACAAAAAGTATGAGCAACAGTTTATCTCTGAGGCTATAGTTATTGAAAAGACAAGAGGGAAAAACTGTAATAATAATGTACCGATAGATCTTCCTTATGCATGGAAATTCATGATAGAGTTTGAACAAAAATGGAAGAAGAAACAATTTACATTTAAAAAAAGGAAAGAACAAAATGATAAAGTTGATTGCCTAAAAGAACAAAGACATCGTTCTCGAGCGATAGATGGCGCCTTTGATGTTTAATACCATGATGCTTTGTATGTCGCTGCCGAAGGATGTGGCCCGCGCGTCTTACGTGAATTCAGTATGGTTGTAGGTACATAGTGCGAACATGACTAGCAGTAGCTGGTACCACTGAGGATGTCATTTGGTATATGTCAAAACCGGTATGTTTGTATAGCTTGAAGGTGTTGACCTTATTATTTGCATTTTACTTCATTTCATCTATATACTATCATGGTTCGTGTTATCTGTTCTTTTGTCGTTCGTGATGTTAGTACATTTGACTTTGGTTTTTTGGCTGTTTCATGGTTCATGATGTTCTGTACATTTGACTTTGAGATTTGACCTCTTTATCGTTTGTGATGTTCTGTACATTTGACATTCGTCAATTTATGGGATTACAATGGGTCGTACTTTTACGTGTTGAATATGACGCAAAAGTTTTGCAAATAATTTTATAGTATTACGACGACGGGCGGAGTAGTAGCACAGGAGTTAAAAGCTATTCCTGTATACATAACATGTTTGAAACATGGTGAGTAGCCCTACTATTTCATTCTTCACGAATCGTATGATACGTTTTTATAATGCAATTTTCATTATACGAAGAGTAAAGCCAGAAAGCACTATATATTAAACCTAAAATAGCGTGAAGTACAGTATAGTGGTAACGTTTTTACGTTAATTTAATCATACTTTGTGCCACGTAATGAATACATGCAATATAGCGTAGTTAATATGCTTAGTTTGATGTTTTTTAAATATAATACAATTTGTAGTTCTTTCAAAATTTTGTGAGGTGGATCACAATTTAAACATGGATTGTACTGACCTCAAAAAGGCTTTTGATCAGTGACCTAAGAACAAGTTGTTACATGCATATGCATACACAACACTTAGCTGTTCTCTGATATTCTGAAAATAGCTTCTCAAAGAAAGCTGTTTTGCAAGATTAAAGTTAAAAACTGCTAAATGTTACTTGCTGTTGATGTATCAAATGTCTCCCCATTTGCAGCAATTTCAGCACACAAGTCAAACTTCACTGATGTCCATCGCACAAGACCTGTTGTACTTCATATCCATTATATTTTTCTTATGCAGATATTCCTGAATCTGGTCCTCCCATGATTTCCTTGGCCTTCTACCTTTCTTTCCTGCTATTTGGGCTGAATAAACTCTCTAAGTAAGCATCTCACCAGCCATTCATTCTTTCAACATCACCAAGCCACCCAAGAATACTTGTCTCTACCTTACTAACAACATTTTGCTTCACTTTACATGTATGCAACATATTTTCATTCCTCACATGATCAGAACATGTCTTGCTAACCCCCTCCCACCACCATCGCCATGTGAGAAACACATCCATCCAGCACACAAATGACTCCTGTGTCTCTTCTGCAGGACCTAGGTCTCACTGTCATACATTAGAGTAGGAACAATTACACCTTCATACACATCCATTTGGGACCTTTTTGAGAGTCTTATCAGTCCTGTGAAATCCTTGTAAGGTAGCTTATGACTTCAAAGATGAATTCACTTACCTACACCATTTAATTTGTTTTCTTTGTCAAACATGCTTCCTAAATATACAAATTCATTCACCTGGTCTATCTATCTCTGTACCATTTAGATTGAAAAAATATGTTATTTTATGGTTTCTGTTATAATAATAAAAAATGTTATGGTTTCTGAGTGAGCAACTGTTAGTGCTTACAGTTTGTTTGTCAACAGTTGTTTTTTTCTTAATACTAGCAGTTGCTCACTCAGAAACCATAACATTTTCCTCCTTATTTATACTCAGTTTGAATTTCACACTAACATCTGAGACAACATACTCACTTTTGCTCTCCTCCAACAACGAACAAGTTGTTGAGTTTGTTAAAATCTAAAACATGCCATAAGCCAGTGTGTAAAGGGTATTGTAGTAATTGGGATTGAAGTGATTTCAGATGAACTCTGGTGTACAACAGAGATGTAGGCTCTTCTAATATTTGTTTATGTTCCATGTAGATAAACTGAAAATGGGGGGGGGGGTCTAAATTATCAGATGTCAAAGTGGGTCGTTCAGCGCATCAAACAAGTAGAATTTGTGAAGACAAATGTTGGGAACTCTAAATCATTGGTTCTAAAATATTCCCCAATAATTATTAATTATGAAGTACAGGTAATAGGTATTAATTATTTAGGTGTAATTACTGATGAGACAAAAAAGTTGTATTAACGAATAAGACAATAGAATCAGCAAAGCAGGAAAAGTCTGTTAGTTGGATAAAGCTGTTCTCAATTAGCCTATGTGCATTGCACTACAGAGGAGCTTGGGCAAGGTAAAATCTGACCTCTACCCCACTTTCACTACTTGGTGACCTTTTTGCCTTGTTTATGTGCAACACTAACCCAAAGCCAGCGGAATCATGTCCTCTGTTGTAATTCCACGGAGATGCTAAGTCATTGTTAATAACTGTGGAGATCTCACTACATGCTGACTCATAAAGATACGCCTGTGCTCTCATTCCTGCTGAGTTTGTAAGGATCCCTGTGATTTAAGTGCAAAAAGTACCACAGTTCGCCTTTTGTCTGACCATTTCATATCTATCTTATATGTTCTGTGTACTAAATGTGCACAATTAAATGCATACAGTTGCTTTACATGTTGCCAATCTCCTTTCTGTGTAATTTCCATAACCTTTTTTAGGCAATTTTATTCTCTGATATTGAGCAACTAGCCAAAGAGTAGACCCTTTGGCAATACCATTAATTTGAAACTGGAAGGAAGATTTATTCAGAGGCATTTCTTGTAAGAATGGCAAACCTCTTGTAGTATTTGATAGAAATTTAACCAAATATTTTATTTGCTCCAAAGGGAGTCAACGAGGTATAAACCCTTCTTGGCTTTTTAAACTCTCCCCTCCCTGGGAAATAATTAAACTATGGGTGCAACAGTAGAAGACAGTACAGTTTTCCAAAAGAAATGCATGTTTCTTAAACGATGGTAACAAACAGGACTTCTGCAGCTATAATCAGTAAGCTAGAATTGTTTCCTTTCATTATCTCCAGACAATGTTGATAGGCATTGACAGAGGTAGCTAGTAAAGAATGTGGTAAACTGGTGATATGTCATCCAGGGTGATTAGGTCTCTTGGGAAGCATCATTAATTTGTACAGGTAAGAGTTCCCACTCCAGTTTGATTGCAGTGCATTATCAGTGTCTTACTTGACTACGTGTTTCATATTACACATACTATAAAATACTGAAGTGAGTGTGGCACTGCACCATTTACTGATTTATTTTTGACAAACTGCAGAACTGTTTGGGCACTTTTATTCAATTACTAAATTCAGTAGTTTGCTAACATTTCACACATGAAGATCCCATGGAAAAAAATTATTTCTAGCAAATTACCTGAAAGCTAAGATCATCACATTCAGCTTATGTATTAGATACAATGTCAGCTTTTTTGTTTGAAGAAAAAGTTAATGAGAACATAATGGGTGCTTTTATTCAGTCTTTTGGAAACATTTCATAAATATGAAAACCTAGAAATTGTATTTCTTGCAAATTTCCTAAAATCTAAGGTCATTGCATTCAGTGTATGTTTTAAATATGAAATGGTTAGCTGAAGGGTGGGACAACTAAAACGTTGAAGGAGCTGGGGCAAGCACATAGTGCAGATATCACTATACAAGTTGTCAAAGACATAGAACAAGATGGATGGAACAAACATGTAAGATTAGTCATTAGTGATTAAGAAAGCAGTATGTTAGAGGTAAAAAGTTATTAAAAAATTCTGTTGCATAGTAGCATTAAGCCCCTCCTCCCTTCGGCTCCTGCAAGGAAGGTCAAGTCACACCCCCCACCCACCCCTGAAAATTGGATAACAACTGAAAAGTTTCTGCTGACATTTCACTAACATACGATGCACATCTTGATAATTTAGACACAGAATCAAGGTTGTGTTACCACTTCTGGAGAGACAAGTTGGTAGCGGAAACAGAAAAGATTTCCTTTTCAGAAAATATGTAGGAAATCGGGAAATTTTATCCCCAGCGGTTTTAAGAAAACTACAAATTACAGCAACACTCCCCATAACAATTATTGAAAGATCTTTCAGTACTCTGCATACAGTGAAGTCTTGTGTGAGATAAACTATGTCCAAGGAGAGACCAGATGGTCTTTGGGTGTAATGAGCACTCAACGAAATTGGCTTTGCCGAAATGTAGATATTATAAGATCGTTAACCAATGGAAAGCAATAGAAGACTGTGATAATCCAGCTTAATTATCATAAGAAGTTGTTCTTTGCTAGATAAACAGGCTTCATGACATTCTTTCAGTTATCTTTTACTTAAATTGCTTTTAAATGCACTGTAGCATTATTTTGTCTATTTGTCTTAAGAAATAAATAGATTTTGCCTTACACTGTGAGACTGTTTCTGTCATTTACATTAAATGACGTAAAGGATAGAGAGGTCTTATGTGCTGGAACTTTGATTTGACACCCCCCACCCCAATTCTACGGGCATTCATGCCCCCTTACATATATTCTTTATGTGTAAGGAGATGTGTCAAGATTATACATGAACACTATGTTGGTGTATATATTAGATGCTACAATGTAGTTTGTCACAAATATTTATTTTTTCAAGTCAACCATAGTTTGTTTCACTGGGTGTTGACCTAGCTTCACGATTGGCACGTAAATATTCAAATTGTATCATCATCATCATCATCATTGTCAACCATTATCAATCCACTGCTGGACGAAGGTCTCCCCCAAGTTTCCTCCACAACGGTCTGTCTTGTGCCAGTCTCCTCCATGTCACTCCCGCATACTTTCGAATTTCATCCACCCATCTTCCATGTGGTCTTCTTCTGGGTCTTTTCCTGACCCTTGGAATCCAATCTAAAATTTCGGCTGTCCATCGATGGTCTGTTCTTCTGGCAGTATGTCCAGCCCATTGCCATTTCAGGGATTTAACTCTGATCATGATGTCTTCCACTCTTGTCATTTTTCGGATCCACGCGTTCCTCTTCTTATCTCTCCTGGTTACACCAAGTATGCACCTCTCCATGCTGCTTTGAGTTGTCTGCAGCCTTTGTATGTCTCTTTTAGCTAAGGTCCACGTCTCTGCACCATACGTAAGCACTGGAAGGATGCATTGATCAAACACTTTTCTTTTAAGACATAATGGCATATTGCTCTTGAAAATTATGCTGTTTCTTCCAAAAGCTCTCCAGGCAAGTTTTGTACGCTAATTAATTTCTTCACCAATGTGACCCTCACTTGATATCTGCTGTCCAAGATAAACGTACGTGTCTGTTATCTCCAGCTTTTCTCCATCAATCGATAAATCTTCATTTCTTGTAAAAGCATTGTACATCACTTTTTTCTTCTGAAAGTTCATTTTTAATCCCACTTCTTTACTCTTGTCAGCAAGTTCGTGGATCATACTCTGTAGCTCTGATGGGGTAGTTGCAAAAATGACTATGTCATCAGCAAAACGAAGGTGGGTTAGATAATCTCCATTAATCTTTATCCCTTTGTTTTCCCAGTTCAGTGATTGAAAGACATTTTCCAATGTGGCATTAAAGAGCTTCGGAGATATGGTGTCACCTTGTCTCACTCCTTTTCCAATTTTTATGTGTGTTGTATTTTCAAACAGCCGAATCTTTGCACTTGCATTTTCATAGATGTTATTAATAATATTAATGTATGCATCTTCAATACCGCAGGATTTCAGAGCCATTGCAAATGCTGATGGTTTCACCGAATCAAAGGCTTTTTCATAATCGATAAAAGCCATGCACAATGGAAGCTCATATTCCCTCGCTCTTTCAATTAGTTCTCACAGTACGTGGATATGATCTATTGTGCTGTAGCCACTCCTGAATCCAGCTTGTTCTCTCGGTTTAGCCATGTCCAGTGTCACCTTCAAGCGGTGTGAAAGAACTTTAGTGAAGATTTTATAAACCACTGATAGGAGGCTGATAGGTCTGTTGTTCCTGAGATCCTCAATGTTACCTTTTTTATGTAGCAAGATCATTGTAGCGTTGTTCCAATCCTCAGGAATCTTCCCTTCATTAAGGCATCGAGTGAAAATTTGGGCGAGTACTGTTTTGATTTCTCCACTTGCTTCTTGTATGATGTCTACAGTAATTCCATCTTCTCCTGGAGCTTTTCCCCGCTTCATGTTCTTGATTGCATGTGCAACTTCTGCTGGAAGGACTGGAAGAACTCTGGTACTGGTACCTTTCATGATGTCTGGAGTACATGTATCATCCCTTTCATATAATTTGGAGTAGAAATCTTTCACTCTTGTCAACATTTCGCCTCTATTTCTTGTTACAGAACCATCTTCTTTTCTCAGTGCCATAATCTGTTTTTTCCCCTTACTGAGATGTCCCTTTGCTATCTTTAGGCTTTGGTTGTTTTCGATTGCTTTCCTTACTAGTTCACAGTTGAATTTCCTTACGTCTCCAGTGATCCTTTTTCGTGTTGTCTTGCATAGCTCTATATATTCCACTTTGGAAGTCACATCTTCTTTAGTTGTCCTCATCACTCTTCTTTTTTGCATCAACATTTTGGTTTTTCCTGATAATTTGTTCACATGCAATTTGTTCTTAGACCCAGCTAATTTTGTTGCTGTTTCCATAAGAGCTTTGGTTACTTTTCTGTTAACTTCAGAAATATCCACTTCTTCCGATGTTAGGCCTTCTAAAGCAGAGAATCTGTTTTTCAGTTCCAATTTGAAGGTATTATGGTGTTTTTTAAGGTTGGTTATGTCAATACATTTTGTTTGTCTTATGAGCTTGCTACTTTCGAGTTTAGTGTTGAGGTGCATCTTACATCTCACCAATCTATGGTCACTGCCTGTGTTGAACTTGTTTAGCACACTGCAGTCTTCTATGACGAATTTTTTGTTACACATAATAAAATCAATTTCACTTGTCGTCCCATTTGGATGTCTCCATGTCCATTTCCTGTGTGGCTTTTTCTTGAAAAAGGAGTTCAAGATGAAAAACCCTTCTGCCTCTGCAAACTCTACGAGAGATTTCCACGCTGGTTTCTGTTGCCGTGACCGAATTTACCTACTGAAGTTTCATTCTGTTGCCGTTGCCCTATCTTTGCATTGAAATCTCCCATAATTATCTTCAAGTGCTGCTTACCTTTATTATTTAGATCACGAATTTCCTCATAAAATTCTTCAATTTCTTCTTCAGCATGACTTGTGGTGGGTGCATAAGTTTGAATAATCTGAGCCTGGTATCTTCTCGAGAGTTGGATAACGAGTCGTGCAGCTCTGTCAGAGGAACTTTCAACTTCTACAACTTTATCCTTCAGTTTCTTGTTTATTATAAATCCAACACCACTAGTTCTGCCACTATCTGTCCCACGATAGTAGAAGAGATGTCCACTTTTCAGTTCAATGAGATCTTCTCCTTTTCTCCTTACCTCACTTAGCCCGACGATGTCCCACTTGATCCTTTGTAGTTCCTCTTCCAATTCAAGAAGCCTTGAATCAGAAGATAGGGAGCGTCCGTTGTACGTAGCCAAGGTCAGCATCAGATGGCAGCCTAGTCCGGTCCTCCGGGGATTCTTAGCACCCTCTGCCTTCATGTCGCACTGGCCGCTGCCTTGGCCAGGTACATTCCAGCTGCCGGAGACTGAGGGCCAAGATTTAAGTTGTGGAGTCATTTTGGAGGGGTTTGGCCGTAACTCACCACGCTGGCCAAGCGGGTTGGTGAGTGTGGGATAGTATTTCCTCTAATCCCGATGGTATAGTTATACCGCTATTGGCGGTCGTCAGAGCCCCTTTAGTGGGAACAGGATGTACCACGAGAAGGCGGGGTTGACATTTGTCAAGGAGAGGCTGTGATGTTACGCATCACCTGACCTTACATCCCTTCAAATTGTATATGATATCATAAATGGTGTTTACAGTCACAGGTTCTGGTTAGTTGCTTCCATGCGCTTGATAGAAATGGGGTGGATGCCATGTCATTAACAAATTGTGAAGACTTCTGATATATATGGAAAGCTTCCAAAATATCAAGTTTGGTGGTTGAATCTGTCTTGTCAATTAGTTTTGCTTTTTCAAAAAGAAATTTATGGTCCTTTTCGTGACAGTGTTTAGCGATTGATGACTTCTTTAAGTCACAGTTCCGAATGTAGGTCTTATGCTCTTTCAATCGAAAACACAAGGCTCTATGGGTCTGTCCTATATACGAAATGTCACATTCACATGGAATTTAATAAATTCCCCACGAGTTTTTGTCTTCAACATAGTCCCTTGATCCTAAAAAGTTTGTTT
Source organism: Macrothele yani (assembly GCA_039090855.1). Lineage (NCBI taxonomy): Eukaryota > Metazoa > Arthropoda > Arachnida > Araneae > Macrothelidae > Macrothele > Macrothele yani. Next base: position 34,331,219 of record CM077013.1, on the reverse strand, counting down.
TGTTTATTGGTTTAAAAGTTACTTTAAAATTAAAAGTTTTGAGAAATTTTGAAGGAAATGGCACGGGAAAATGGAGTAATGGCAAAATTCTCTCGCAATGGGTGCATCACAGGAGTTAACGTGGAGATAGGCTTCAGTTTCCGGAATTTTGTTCGAGCCTTGTCAATAATGGAAAGGTTGTATCATCGCTGTACTGCAACATGTTTCAGGAAATAAAGTTCTTTTTCCAAACTGTCCTTATCTGAACATATATGTATCACGCGATATACGCAACTGTAAAAGGCGCTGAGTTTTTGTTGCCAAGGGTGATTGGACTTGGCATGTGGAGGTGAGAAAACAGCGAAAGGCTTCCGATAAATTGTGGTTGTGAGAGATCCATTTGAGTGAGCAACCAGGACGTCAAGGAATCGTAGTCATCTGTTATTTTCAGTTTCATAGCTGAATTTAATGTGAGGATCAACGGAATTTATAGTGACAGTTGGGCTACAATACTTAGCCCAGGTGCAGACGCCGTCGTAAGCATAGCTTCATATTTTGCTTCCTAGAACCTTCAGCACTTGAAGAGAGTTATCTATTTTGTTACTAGCACTGAAAATGAGTCTCCAACTGTCTGAAAGTGACCGGTTTTGGGATAGCAGATTTTTTTCCCACATGGTTTAGGGAAGGGAAAGTAAATTGACTTCCCATAGACTTAACACAGTGCATGCTTTTCACTGCAATGCTTATTTTCCTTTGAACGTCACTGGTTTTGCGGTGAAGGGAATTATCAATTAATAAATGCTTGAGTGGCAATAAAACCATTTGCTACCTTGAGTTTATACGTCACAGGGAAGCTTATTGAGGAGGCTAAAGGGCTTTCAAAGAAACCCATATTCACTTCAATACTTAGTTTTGTGGAAACAATGGATATATTCGGACGCGCTATAGCCGGTCCCTCTCAACCAAAAGTTCCTCGCCAGGCACATTCTTCTGTGAAAACAGGAGATCATGCCGATAATCTGTCATCAAGTACAGAAATGTATTCTTTTATAAGCTGTAGTACAACCAGCAGTGAAAGTGAGAATGAAGAATGCCGCGTTCTTTCTCATACTGTGCCTCAACGGATTTTGGCTGCACATTGGTGTGATGGTCCCGGCATCATGAGAAGAATTCCGTTCACTGGTTACCAGGACTGAAAATTAATATGATAGGTACTGAGCCAATCGATTTTTTAAATCTTTTTTCAAATGAGGAATTTTACGATCTATTAGTTATGGAAAGTAATGCATATGCTGTAGAAGTGTTTATCTCGGGAGTTACTGAAGGTTCACGAATAAATGAATGAAAGGATGTGTCGGTAGATGAGATAAAAGTTTTTCTGGCCTGTTTCGTATGGGCATTGTACAAATGCCTCATCTCCAAGATTACTTGAAAACAGATCCATTATTCAAAATGGACAGCTTTTCTTCAAATATGAGCAGGAATCGTTTCCTTCTGATCATGCGGTGCCTTCATTTTGCAAGAAATCCTCAACCTGGCGAAGTGATTACAACCAACCGCCTTGCAAAAATAATGCCTTTATTGGATTTATTTAATGATACGATAGAGAACATATACTAACCTGAAAAGAATTTACGATTGATGAATCAGTGGTTTTATGGAGAGGTCGTTTGATTTTCAAACAGTACATAAAAGGAAAACGTTATAAATATGGGGTGAAACTTTATATGCTAATGGAACCAAATGGTATGATTCTAAAAGCTTTGGTTTACACAGGGCAACTGGACTCCCTAGGGGGTGGAGGTCATGCTGCTAATGTAGTTTTAAAATTGACGGAAGGGAAGCTAAATGTTGGTCATGCTATTTATATGGATAATTTTCATAATAGTTACAATCTTGCATTGCCGTTGTTGAACAATAACTTATTGCACTGGAACTCTCTGTGCAGACCGACGAGATCTTCCTAAGGATGTCACGAAAGCTAAACTTTTGAAGGTGGAACGGAAATGCCAATATTCTAATGCTGTTGCAGTGTGCAAATGGAAAGATAAAAGGGATGTTCTCTTCATTACCACGGAATTTAAGGACGATTTAGTTCAAACTGTAAATAAAAGGGGACTGATAAAAGAAAAACTAAAGGCTGTTATCAACTATAATAAATTTGTCAGGGGTAGATCGTCAAGATCAAATGCTAGCATACTATCCTTGTGAAAGGAAAACCATTAATTAAGATGGTACAAGAAGCTAGGAATACATATATTTCATATGATGATAATCACTTCCCACAAGTTGTATAATAAATTCTCAGGGGAAAAGATAAGCCTCTACGATTTTAGGCTATCCATTGTACGTCAACATTTGAATCAAGAGCCATCAACTTCCCGAGTGAAGTATCTAAATCATTAAAAGTATGTGGCCATCTTCCAGTCAAAAAAAAAAAAAAAAAAGGACGTTTTTTGAGGAGACGATGTAAAATGTGCTCTGCCAAAAGGGACACTCTCTATTACTGCGCCCAGTGCCCAGAAAATCCTGCACTGTGCTTTCAGCCATGCTTCGAATTACACTGACGGAAAAAAAAAATCCCAACACCAAGAAGGGGTTGTGTTAGATAAACGACAGTTGGTAGGCGGTGAGAGTACACGCGCTTGGCGCATACGTGTGGCGCTAGTAGCGCCCCTCGGAACATGCAAAGCAGGTTTTCTGTAAATACGCGCTGTAACGTTCATGAGCATTAGTTATCGTTGAGATTCGACGTAGTGTGTTGATGTTAATCAAGAATGCCTGTAACACTAGCTGATGACACTACCTGCACCGTCAAAGTGCTGACTTCGCAGGGAAATGCGGAACTCTCTCGAATAGTTTTGGGATAGATGGTATCCCTTGACGGCGTTCCGACAGCCAGCCTGTCAGTCACCGGAAACCACGGTCTTCTACTCGGACAGATTCGGTCTAGAGACCTGTGGGGATCTGCCTCCCCCACGGGACTGGTACCTTACACCCCCTGTCACAACCCGTGTGTGCGACGTGCTATGGGCAGTTGGGGCTAGCACCTTTTTCAAAAAATCTCATCTCGTGGCCGGGAGATCGCCCGCCAACGCGAGTTTTTTTTTTTGGGGGGACTACTGTCCTTTATTTAGAAACTCAGCATAGTACAAACACTTTCACTATGAGGGTCGCATGCACCCCTCTCACAATAGTCAAACAAACAACAATCACATTACAACATTGAATTATTTACATTGATCACCGCACTAGGGCCAGTGCCGTGGTGTAGACCCCGGGCCAGGGTGAGCTCAAACATCTTGGTCAAAAGACCGGAAAACTCTTTATCGAGAGCTGCGTACCTCCAAGGGTACTCCCGTCCGTCAACGATAGTTGACCCGGCTCTTCCTTTGCTCAAGTTCCCTAACGAGACTAGGGCATGTCTTGCTGAAGCTGGAGTGCGAGACGTCCAGCCCCAGGCGGAACTTGGCATTTGCAGCGGTGCAGTTGCTGCAGTTCGGTGCGGCAGCACACTGGTGGTGCTGGTGCCCAACTTCACCACAATTGCCGCACCTTGCATCTGCCTCGGGGCAGTTGCCTCGGAAATGGCCGAAGCCATTACACCGAAAGCACCTGACCTCCCTCAAAAATTCCTTTAGACGGAGCACTGACCAACCCAAGTTCAGTGTCTTCCGCCTCATCAAGTGCTTGAAGGCCTTGGGATCCACGTCTGCCACCCAGTGGACCCTACCTCCCTTGCACTTGATGGGGAAACAGGCTTTGAACCCGTTCTCGAGCTCTGGGTTCTGCCCACAAACCATCTGCTCGAACTCTTTCCCTGAGAGACCCCCGTCGACACCGTACACAATCAACCGGGGGTTTCTTTTTCGTGGGGATGTGGGGAGTGTGCAATCCTTGGTCATAGGATTGCTTCTCAACTCCTGAGCAAGGCGGTCGAGCTCCCCGGGGTGGGAACATTCCACCGCAACCCCTCCTTTCCGGATGCTCCGAATGCTCTTGACCCCTATCTGCAGTTTAGTTGGGTTTACTGCAGTTTGCAGGGTCTTCTTCGTGTCCTCTGAGGACGCACTCTCGACTGTCGGGTAGACTAAGAGCACGTGTCTCCTGTCTACCGACTTACCCTTCTTTTTTCTATTCTCACTCGGGCGGGCGAAGGCCCTTTCGCCTTGATAGCCCCCTTCCTAGCCACTTCGGCGTAGGAAGTCGCTTTCACTTCGGCTTCACTGCGCAACTCGTCCCGCACGGACAGCATGCCCTCGACATGGGCCACCCGTGCTGCTTGCTCAAAACAAGCGGCGTTAATGCTGCTCAAGGCAGCAAACACCTTCTCCCTCCCTGAGGAAGTGACCCGCGAGTCCAGGATAACGGACTGTACTTCCGAGGTGAGGCGGGAGATGCGTTTCAAAAACAACTCCTCGAGTGTAAGCACCGGGGGTGTCCCGGGATGCGTACCTCCCACCGAAGGTACCTCTGGGCACCCCGCGGACAACCCCTCAGGAGCCCGAGATTCGGGCTGGGGTGTTGTTTTCCCCTTCCTTGCCATGGGCGGAACTGGCAAGGGGGTGCTTACACCCTTCGTGGGCGTAGCGGCTTTAGAGCCCTCGCCTGGGGAATCGTCTTCGACAGTTTCCCCCAGCAATGGGCTCTACCTTCCGGCTGCTCTCGGAAAAGGGGCTAACCCCTTTAGCACTGCCGACAGGGCATGGCAGTGCTTCTGCCGCTACCTTCTGCGTCCGGGAAGCCCCGGACGATTTGGGGACGGGCCCCTTGGACTTCACTCTACCCTTCTGGGTAGTTGGCATCTCTGTGGTAGAGATGAAAAAAAAAAAAAAAAAAAAAAAAAATTCTTCTAAGTACTGAGTGGGCACCCGGAGGTTCTCCCACTCTAGTCTAACCTTAGAAACCGGGTGCTCGGGCTTTGGGCGGGCGAGGGACCCTCGTCCGCGGGACCGGTACGGCGACGACGTACCCGATGACTGATGCCAGAGTCTCTATGCGAGCTGAGCGGAACTTCGCCCTCACAAGGGCGTTTTTACTAAGTCCCGTCACTGCTCTAAAATGTGGGTAACGTATACTACCCAAATCTGTTAAAGCAAAAATCGCGAGATCGGGATTGAAACCCGTCTCGCGGTTGGAATCTTCTATCTGCTTAACAAAGCAACTCAGCTCATCCAAACACACACGGAAACTCTCACCCGGTCGGCATCAGACTGACCGGTCAAGAATGCCTGTAAGAAGACGAAGAAGCCATTATCAACAGCTCATGGAGTTTGAACGAGGTCGTGTAATAGGGCTACGAGAAGGTGGATTTTCTTTCCGCAATATTGCAGAACGACTTGGCAGGAATGTAGCCACTGTGCATAATTGTTGGCAGCAGTGGTCAAGGGAAGGTACTGCCTCAAAAAGACCGGGTTCCAGCCGGCCACGTGGCACTACTGAGAAGGAAGTACTGCGTCTTTGTATGGCGTATGGCCGTGGCGCATCGTACTGCATCTGCGGCAGCAATTCGAGCTGCAGTTGCCACCACAGTGACACAACGAACTGTTACAAATCGGTTACTTGAAGGACAGCTCCGAGCCAGACGCCCTGTAGTGTGCATTCCACTTACTCCAAACCACTGCCGTTTGTGACGTCAGTGGTGTCAAGCTAGAGCTCATTGGAGGACGGAGTGGAGATCTGTTGTGTTTTCTGATGAAAGCCGGTTCTGCCTGGGTGCCAGTGATGGCCGTGTGTTAGTTAGAAGGAGGCCAGGTGAGTGCCTGCAACCAACCTGTCTGCGGCCAAGCCACACTGGACCTACACCTGGAGTTATGGTCTGGGGAGCAATTTCCTATGACAGCAGGAGCACTCTCGTGGTTATCCCACGCACCCTGACGGCACAGTTGTACGTCGGTCTAATGATTCAACCTGTTGTGCTGCCATTCATGAACAGCATTCCAGGTGGTTTTTACCAACAGGATAATGCTTGCCCGCATACCGCTGTTGTAACCCAACATGCTCTACAGAGTGTCGACATGTTGCCGTGGCCTGCTAGATCACCAGATCTTTCTCCAATCGAGCACATATGGGACATCATTGGACAACAACTCCAGCGTCACCCTCAACCAGCATTAACCGTCCCTGTATTGACCAACCAAGTGCAACAGGTATGGAACTCCATCCCACAAACTGACATCCAGCACCTGTACGACACAATGCATGAATATTTGCATGCTTGCATTCAACATTCTGGCGGTTACACCGGTTATTAATGTACCAGCATTTCACATTTAAAATGGCTCTTCTCGCGCTTACATTACGCTGTGATCTTGAAACCTTAATCGATTATATATGTTACCTATACAAATGTATTGCCGCCATTTCATTCCTTTACAACTATTTTTTCATGGTGTTGGGATTTTTTTTTCCGTCAGTGTTGTAGATAAGGGATAAATATTTTGTCTTCCTATTTTGCTAAAAAAAAGTATGTTCCAAGTCGAACTGCATGTTTGTGTGTGTGAGATTTTTTACCCTACCCAAATCAAAATGTATGAATTTTGTATTTATCTAGTTATGCATCATAGCACTATTTATGGAATTCTTTGGCGTTTGTAAGTATTATTTTCTTGATTTATATGCAACAATGTTCGAAATATGTATCCAGTAAATGCCTACTTCAGTATCGGAATAATATTTAATTGCTGGCAGAATTATAATTACGAATATCAATTATGGATAAATTTCCTCGTATTTTAGAATTGCTAAGTCGTGCAAAGCTATGAGATGCGAACACACGGCAGGTTGGTCCAAACGTATAAAAGCTCAATCGTGGTGCCACGTGACACCTTGAGGCATCGTGGGAGATTTGCACGGGTTTCACACCGGCACCGCATGCTTGCCGTTGATATATTGGGTTGTCGGAAAAGTCATGACGCATTTTGGCACCTGATGGTGGTTGGGCGGTTTTGGAAGTACTAGAGGCATGCGCAGCTCTGTTATCGCTATGGCATTCAACAGGTGTCAGTTCTAGCTGCAGTCTAAAAGGAATAGCGAGAGATTTGGTTGATTTGCGGAGATTTGACATCAAGTTGAAGATGCAAGACCAAACTGTGCATTTTCGCCATATTTTACTGTTTTACTTCCGTAAAGGGAAGAACGCGCGTCAAGCTTGTGAAAAGTTGTGTAAAGTGTACAGTGATAATGCTCTACAAGAACGTCAGTGCCAGCGGTGGTTCGCAAAATTCTGTGCTGGTGATTTTGACCTCAATGGTGCTTCTCAGTCCGGGAGGCCCACCGAGGTTGATGACGACCAAATCAAGGCATTGATCGAGTCAAACCCAAGTTACATGACACGTGAGATTGCAGACACATTGCACATACATCATTCAAGCGTTCATGACCACCTCAAGAAGCTGGAATACGTAAGCAAGCTCGATGTGTGGGTTCTTCATGAACTAAAACAAGCTCAATTGACGGCCATTTAAACATCTGCGATATGCTCATTAAACGTGAAGAAAACGATCCTTTTTTGAAGCGACTGATAACTGGTGACGAAAAGTGGATTGTGTACAACAATGTGCTGCACAAACGGTCTTGGTCCCGACGTGCTGCTTCACCTCAAACGACATCCAAAGCAGAGATTCATCAGCAGAAGGTTCTGGTCTCAGTGTGGTGGGATTTTAAAGGTGTCGTGTTTTTCGAGCTCCTACCACAGAACCAAACAATCAATTTGAATGTGTACTGTCGGCAATTGGACAAGTTAAACGAATCCATCATCCAGAAACATCCAGAGCTCGTCCATCGTAAGGGTGTTGTGTTCCATCACGACAATGCAAGACCACACACAAGTTTGGTCACCCGCCAAAAATTATTGGAGCTTGGGTGGGATGTGTTGCCCCACCCATCATACTTGCCTGACTTTGCGCCATCAGACTACCACTTGTTTCGCTCTCTTCAACAGCCCTTGCATGGTATAACGTTCAATTCAGATCAGGCTGTAAATCAGCACCTTGTACAGTTTTTTGCCACGAACGACAGGTCCTTCTATGAACGAGGCATTCTGCAGCTCACTGAAAGATGGCAGAAGGTTATTGAAAAATCGGGCATTATATCATTGATTGACCTTTGTTCTTTCTATCAATAAATGGCTTTTGCAAAACATGGCTAAAATACGTCATGACTTTTCTGACAACCCAATAGTACGGTGGCAGCGAACTTGTTAGGCGCTTTAATTTCTTTGGTGGTTAAATTTGGTCTAGGTAATGTAGCGTGGTTTGTGATTACCACTTGGCTTATGCAATGTCTAACTATTTCTTTTTCTTCAAAGTTATCTTTCTTGAGATAGCAAAGTTAGAATTATATCGTAAAGTCTGCTTCTGGATTTCTGTGAGACTGTGACTGGACAAGTTGACAAACACTTCGTTATCTGGACCCACTGTTCCGTTATTAATATTATAGGTATAAGCCTGCTTATTGTTATTACCAGCTATCAATTTTTGGAATTTTCTTTTAAGGGAAATCTTGTGGTTTGATGACATATTATAACCATTATTGAAAGATAATTGTTATGTGTTAGTGTATGTGTGGAAGATGACGTCATTTTTACATAATTGATTTATTTCAGGACTGATTAAGATTTTGTTAAGTTTTGTTGCTTTACTGCAGATAATTTTAATGCACATCTTGATAATTAGTATTGGAATATTGTATCATTCATTAGTATTGGAATATTCCTTTTGTAATTCTTCTTGCTAAATTGATACAAAGTAAGATGGGAAATCTTCAGTCAAATTGGAAATTTTAAAGAGCATTTAACTAATCAGCTTTTGGAAACATTCTAGGTAATTAAATGTCATTTTAATAAAAAAAAAAAACTATAGGAGAGTTCCAGCACATACACCTTCAACAGTTTTCCAACTGAGTTTTAACTTTTGTACTTCAGTTTATGCTGTAAACTACTTTAAAACCTCTAAAAATTAATTTTAAATCATTGTAATGTACCAACTATTAATCATGCATGTTCAGAACCTGTATTTGACATGGTTTTCTTCCCCTTTAATGGCACTTTTTTTATTCATAATTTAGGCACGTTTTTTAGTTAAGTAAGTCAAACTGAATGTGTGTTAAATACAATTTCCCTAATTTTTCATTATTCTAGGTTTGTTATATTTTAGTCTTTTTATATGTGGTTGTAAGTCACACTGTGAGTATGTATAAAAGGTGTGTCAGTATAGTTTGGCGAATGCATGGTAAAAATGAACTGGTAATATTTAAGGAAACTTATATGTTACTGGTGTTCAAAATCAGATACAACAGACTTTTGGTATCATTCGTATACCATCTGGAAACTATAATAAAAGACCTTCTTTGTCATCTGCAGTTGTGTCATTACATTCGGTCCAATCTCATCCTTTCAGTGTTAATTTCAATTGGCAAAACAAAAAGTAGGTAATTGGTTCAGATCAGGTGAATATGGTGGATGATTCAGTTTAAAAGTGGCTGAATTTGAAGTAGCATTTGAAGTTTCTGTGCTCTATTTTCACCAGCTAAGAACATGCACCTACAAACATATTTTCTGTATGTAACTGAGTACACAGTGTATGAGTCTGTAACACTCTTTCTCACAGCTCTGTGATGGCTACAGGCATGCTTGCTCATGTACTTGACTGCATCGTGCTATACTCACGGGCAGTGAAATTTGTGCACCTAGAAAAAAACATTCTACAACCGCAAAACTTTGCAAATAGCTAGAGTGCGTGCTGGTATGCAAATGATCCACATTTGGTGCGAGTGCGCATAACCGCACACCCTGTGCTGGCGCTGTAAGCACGAACTGGCAGCCTTATAAACCATCATGTAGTCGATGCCCTGTGAAAGCAAACATCACTGGCTGATGCAAGCAAGTGTACAGAGTGACAAAAATGCCTAGTAGATGCCAGAGACGTCGATTTACACAACTTACAGACTTCGAGAGAGGCCTGATCATCGGGCTGAAAACCGCACGGTGGTCAGTGCGCCATATAGCCTGTCATGTGGATCATTCTGACCATACCATCCAACTGTGTTGGGAGCAGTGGACACATGATGGCACTGTCACACAGCAGAGCAGCTCCAGACAGACCAGGAGGACCACTGGTGAAGAGGATCGACGGATCAATGGCCAGGTACTAACGTATCCCACAGGGACCTGGTCCACTATACAGGCAAATGTAGCAGCTTGTTTGTGCCCACGAACCATTTACCGACACCTGCCGGAAGCAAATCTGCAATCCCAGCGCCCTTTACATGTGCTGCCATTAACACCAGAACATCGCCAGCTCTGTGTGCAGTGGTGCCAGGCCGGAGCGATGTGGAACACCACAGACTGGTAATGTGTGGTGTTTAGTGATGAGTGCCGCTTCGTTTTGGGGACAGATGAACATTGTGTCAGGGTGTGGAGGTCCCCGAGTCAACGACACAGTCCCAACCTCACTATCGTACACCACACCTCCTCCACTGCAGGCATTATGGTCTGGGGAGCTATTGCCTATGATAGCCGATCAGCTCTAGTAGCAGTATGTGGATGAGATCCTACGGCCCCATGTGTTCCCATTCTTGGCCGAAATTCCAGGTGCGCTATACTAGCAGGATAATCCCCCTCCCTCCCCTCACACACGGCTTGGGTTGCCTAGGGCTGCCTACATCATAGCCAGACACTTCCATGGCCTGCCCGCTCACCAGACATGGTGTGGGACCAGTTGAAAAGCTGGCTGCCTCCGTGCTGCACTATCCGCGATTTGGAGCACACCATCCAACACGTGTGGGCCAGTCTGCCACAGGACAACATCAGGCATTTGTTCACCTCCATGCCAGACCATGTGGCAGCATGTGTCGCCGCATGAGGGGGTGCCATGCGCTATTGAAGATGGCCAGATTTCGTGCTACAAATTCCTCTGTAATTGTGCTGCAGCTCTGTTTCTGCCATCATGTTTATCATTCATCTGTATCATTACATCCATAAAATTTCAGTTCAATCCGATGCTTCTTTCTTGATGCGCAAATTTTATTGTCTGTGAGTGTAGTTATACTTTCACAACTTTCCCATTTATGCATTATGACAGCATTTGCCAAACTTTATTGACTCACCTTTATATGTATGTGAATTAATACTTCTTTTATTTTTCTCTGCTAAGGTATATTTAACTTACAGACCCTCCTTAAAGAAAGTAAGGGAAAGTTGCATTTGTGTTTGTCATGCTTTTTACTGTTGACTGTGCATATTTATTTTCACTACTGCATTTCATGCATTCTTTTAAATAATTTTACTTATTTTATACCTTCAAATTTCTTCTTGTAGAAGTAAAGTACCTTTAGAAATAAATATTTAAAAATGTCACCTGAATCTTTATATAGTTCTTGCAGTGATTTGCTGTTAAAATATATATGTAGATACACTACTTTACAGTCTTTAGATTAGAGCAAATATCCTTATAGACCATAAAGTCTGTAAAACTTGAGTTTGGATGAACTACAGTGTCCAATTTTGCATCTCTCCAGCTCAGAGTTGCTATTTTTATGCAAATTACTATCAAATAAATAAATAGGTTGCTTTTATTTACACTTGTTTTCACTATTTCCTGTTTTCCAGAGAGTGTTATAAGCATTTCTTGTGACTATGGATTATGGACCAAAACACATCTAGAAAGAGAAAGAGAGAAGGAGAGTACAGTGATACTTAATTTTTTAAAGTGATGTCTGTTTTTTTTTTTTTTTTTTTTTAAGTTGTTGCTGTTGTTATTCTTGTTGTTCTGCAACCCTTTTTTTCAAAACTTGACATTGTAAAGGCAAGTACAATAATAAAAACAATGCTTTTTGATTGCACTTATACAATAATCGGTTAACCCTAAATTTAAGAACTGTTACACTATTTTGGTTCAAGGTAATTTTTGCACAATTGGACCCAGTAGTTAACCCTGTCGACCCATTATTAACTCCCAAGAATTTTTCAAGGTTTAGAGTTTGAAAGAAATTTTTGTAGGGATAGTTATTTAAATGTTGAACTTCAATGAACATATATTTCACACAAATCAGTTCACTCTAAAAATGGAGATTTGTTGTGAAAACCAACCTCAAGGGTCTATTTCACCATTTTCAAGTTAAGATTAAGAAGATTTAGTAGTTTATATTTTGAAAGAAATTTTTACAAAAATAATTAATCTTTAAGTGTGGATAATATCTTTACTGTAGACAAATGGAGGAACCACTTTAAGAAGAAATTTAAAGAAATCAGAAAAGCTATGATCGTTTTAACAGAATACATTAAGTATATAGTTCAGGGAGAATATACTGGCTAGGGTGAAAAGTGCAGTGAAGAGGAATATGATTAAATTCTTTAATGAAGACGTACGTAATTAGATCTCAGTAGAGGAAAGTAAAATTGATCATTTTGTCATATAACTAGTAATACAGATGGAGTTTCAATTGTCTTTTGAAGTATTGAAATTGACTAATATACATTTCCTGTTTTAGAACACCTCTTGATGGAATTCTTCAGTTATTATGGAAATTTTGATTTCAAAAAATTTGCAATCACTCCATTGTCTGGTGAGCTGCAGCTCAAAGTGTCCTTGACGTGTGAAAAAAATCACAAGAATAAAATCGAGGTAAGTTGTGTTTCTGTGGTGTACCTAAATATTTTCCAAAGTTTAAACATTTTATAGAAATGTGCATTATTAATTAAAAGAAAATTTCACTTACATGGATGATCAATTTTTTGAATAAAGCTCATGTTGAAAACTGGATTCCTAGTTTATTAAATTATGCAATTAAACTTCTAATATGTTTTTTTTTTCCTAGGAATTATTTATTTTAAATTGCAAATTTTTGACGAAATCTCTTCTCCTTCATCAGGCACTGTTGTCATTTTCTCAATCACTATCATGGTTACGGTTATTTTTTACCTGTTACCAGATGTTAGGCTGTGACAAATCTCTGCAATCATTGATGATAGAATTCTGATTCTTCTCAATTTCTATTGCTTCTTTTAATTTTCTTTTTGAAAGTGGCTTTGAAAATTGATGACTTGAAGGGAATTCCACTCCATGTTGACAAGACAAGGGGGTTCCTAATTTTGGTTGAGATACCCGAACCCACAGCGCTATGCGCCTTTTGGCAGGTGAAATCGAATCTAAGAGAGTTAGGAGCAGATTGCCCTGATAGTATAGTACGAAAGAAAAGTATGGAAATATTAGAGCACAAGAAGTAAATGGTTTCCCATTAAGTATTGAAGCTATAAGCTGCCCTACATACTTACCTGCAACAACAAGCCGTTCCGAGCGATATTTCTCTCCGCAGAAAAATGCCCGGTACACCGCTGCCACAGATGAGTACAGGGGGAAAAGAAGGGAAGGACAAGGTGAAGGGGAACCTGAAAAAACCCATCACACACAGAATAAGTTATCCAGAGGAAAATTGGCGTTCAACACCGGATAAGATAAAACTGGCCATTTGCTCAGTGTTTCTCTCGGGTCCACTATTGCTACGTTACTTGTTAGCCAATGAGAGAAAAGATTTTTCCCCATTGGTTCAAAAATTTTTACTCAGGTTTACTTTTATTGATTCTTGCCTGACATGTCACAGTAACCATAGCTGACGTGGTGTGATCACAAGATTACACCGATCGAGGTTTAAGTTACTCATTTTGAGTAAACAACAGAAAAACAAAAAAATAAAAACAGCCACAATCAGGGTTTTTATTCCTTATTTAGGGAGCCGGTAGTATAAGGGCCAATCATTTTTTTCTTTGTTACTTGTCTGCTTGTTGCACAATTGTGTACAACAGCAGAAAAAATTAAGTCCTGTTTTATTTATTTAATATTATTTTTTTTTTTTAGTCAGAACTAATACGTAAGAAAAAAAATTTAATATAAAAGACAGGACCAACAACACCTTGTTAGTTAGGGGAGGGATATTCAGTACAAAAAAGATAAATCTTTTATGCAACATTTTGCTCGGCCCTTAACCCCCCCCCCCCCAAAAAAACCTCCTGATATTCAATTCTTGCTTTCTTCCCATGTGTGAAGAATAACTTCAATTTAGTTCCAGTTATTTTTAATTTTTTTGGAAGTATAACTGTGAACTGGATTCTTTTCAGGAATTTTATTTAAAATAGCCTTCGGTCTTTTAAATTTGTCAGTATCATTGACAACATAATTAAGGGCCTCCCTGACAAGAGAATTGGGATGTTTCTTGGCTTTCTCATAATACCTTTGCGCTAGATCATACATAGTATAATGTATAGAGTTGATATTTAGCCTACTACGGATAGCATTATTGGTTGTTTTTCCATCGAGTCCTACCATCATATGAAGAGTTTTATTTTGAAACGAGGTAATATTATTTTTTTACTGCTTTCTGCAGTTACCCCAGATAGGACAGCCATAGGTAATCACCGGGCTGAAGCATGCTTTCCATAACAAGGTTTTATTTTTTTTGCTAAGCCTTTTGTTTTTAATTATGTGTCGGAGACTTCCTCTTAGTTTAAGTGCTTTGGCCAGGGTTTCCTTAATATGATTGTTCCAGCTCAAATTATGATCAATAATGAGGCCTAAATATTTGACATCTTTTACCCAAGGTATTTTTTTGCCATACAATTCAATTTCAAAGTCAGGATTGTAATTGTATGTTTTACGGGAGAACAGAATTGCTTGTGTCTTGTCAGTATTAATTTTAATTTTCCAGTCTAGGAAGTAATTCTCCAGTTTTTCCTCATAGTATTGCAACATAAATGTTGCTTGATTTTTATTCATGGAAGGATAGGCCAGTGCAGTGTCGTCAGCATAAAGTGCTGTAGTCAGATTCCTGTTGTTAAAATTTGGAAAATCTGAAGTAAAAAGAGAGTATAGCGTAGGAGCAAGTACACTGCCTTGTGGAACACCACCGGCTTCAATTATTATTTTTTTTTTTTTTGAAGATTTCTTCCCATTAATTTTTGCACAAAATGTTCTGTTTTCAAGATAAGATTTGATTATATGAATAATCCAAGGTGGGAAGTCATGTGCTATTAGTTTGTAGATAATTGCCTCGTGTGGACATTTATCAAAAGCCTTAGCTACATCCAGAAATATAGCCGCTGTGTGCTTCTTATTCATTATTCCTTCTGCACATTTTTCAGTAACTCTCGAGAGCTGGTGCACTGTGGAGTGTTTGTCACGAAAACCTCCTTGAATAAATGGAATAACTGGGTATTCTTCACAGAACTGTTGCATCCTAACAAGTATAATTTTTTCAAAGATTTTTCCCATGGCTGGGAGCAACAAAATCTGTCTGTGATTTTCAGGAATTGCCGGGTTTTTACCTGGCTTGGGTAATAATATTACCTCTGCAGTCTTCCAATCATCGGGGAAATAATTTAATTTAAGGGCACAATTTTATATTTTAGTAAGGGTTTGCACATACTCTTCCGGTAATGTTTTCATAATTTTATTATTTATGCCGTCTTTGCCCGGTGCCTTTTTATTTTTAAGATTATTAATGTGAAACCTTACTTCCCTTTCACTGATGGGTAGTGGGTTTTCAAAGTCTGGAGGAACAAAAAAATTTTTTGGCCCTTACAAGGTCTCTTGTTTTTTCTTATCTTTTCAGTTTCTGGCGTTCCGGACGTAAAAGAGGTTGTAGCACCTTTAACTTGAGGTTGCTGTCTGACTTTTGCATTTTTTTTTTTTTTTTTTTTTTTTTTTTGGTTTCCGGATGTAATGGAGGTCATAGCACCTTTACTTTGAGGTTGCTGTCTATCGGACGTAAGAGAGGCCATAGCATTTACTACTTTTGGCTGCTCTTTTCTATGCCTTGACCTCCGATTTTTTTTAAAAGAACCTTTCTGTTTACTTTTAATTGGGGATATTAACACAGGGTTTTTTTTGCTAGTAAATTCTTCATAGAGTTGTACACTTTGGGTGATGACTCTAGAATTTTCTACATCCTCTGCATGTTTAAAATAAGTATCCAGGGCCTTTTGCATTTTATTGGCTACATCAGTGTCAGGGATATCATTTATTTTAAACTGTTTTTCGAGTGAGTTTGCAAAGATTTCCGCTTTTTTTCATCGGTTCTAACTACCGTCCCATCTGCTTTCTGGAGGGTTGGGAGTAATCTGATATTTTTATTTTGCAAACTTGAAGTAAGATTCCACAGAGTCATTTTATTTTATTTTATCCAAATTTTCGGAGTAGTCAATATGTGCTTCCTCTAATAATTGTCCCCATGAACTGTTTTCAAACTTTCTGATATCTCTTTTGATTTGCTTGTTAAGTGTGCAATAAAGGTCATAAAACGTTTTATTTCTGGTTTTTTGCCATTTACTGCGGTACCTATTTTTTTCCTTAATAAGATCCAAGATTTCTTTGGGTAAAAAGTACAGATTTCTTTTTCTTTAGCAGGAGTTTGACAATCTTAAATAACCTTTTTAATGGCAAGGTTAAAAGTTTCATTAGCTTTGTCAATTTCTTCTTTGCTATTGCAATCTCCGATTTCTGGAGGTGGTACTAGCTTAATTTTTTCTTCAAATTGTTTTAGGTTCGTGGCCATTCTGGGTGCTACCATTACAGTTTTGTCAGTAAAAAGCTGCAGATGAATGGGGTTATGATCAGAGGAGAGCACTGCTGCAGTATAGATTTCATAATAATATCTATTATTTTTGAATAGCGCAAAGTCTAGCACATTACTAGTTCCTCTTAACGCCGTTCTGGTGGGTTCGGAAGGTGCCCCCAGATCAATATTTTTGTTTAAGAGATATCTGAAAATATTGTTCCCACTTTTGTTAGCTCTGGGACATACCAATAGCGGTGTTTGCTATTAAAATCCCCCGCTACTGCGGTAGGGATGTCTTCTTCAGGAAGTTTGTCCAGAGCTTCACTGGTAACCATATGCGACAGATAATTATACAAGGTAGTAAATTTGATCGGTTATTTTTAGTTTTAATTACAACCGAGTGCGCTTTTAAGCCATCTTCAGTGTTGTTGCAAGGTGTTTCACTTTGCTCTAAGCTCTCAATAACCGCTATCAAAATTCCACCGCTTTTGGTGGTTTTGTCTTTCCTATAAACCTTGTAGTTGGGTATTCTGAATTTAATTTTATCAATTAGCCATGACTCATTATTTAATGCAATATCAATTTTTTTATACTTTAAGTAGGCTGAAAATTCTCCGTGTTGTCTTTTAATACCCCATGCATTCCAAATTAGAATGCTAAGGCCATTTGTTTCAGTTACTAAAACTTCATCCTCAGAACAAGAAATGCCCTTAAAAGGGCCGTTTTTTTTTTTTTTCCCCTTCTTCCTCAGAACAAACAGAAGTGCCCTACCTCTTTGGCTATGCTGCTAACAGTAATACTATCTTTGGCATTAGTAACAGTGTTTAACCGAAGCATTTCTTCATTGTTGTTACTTACAACATTTTTAACTGCAATGTTGTACGTGTAACTCGGTTTATCTAATATACCTATCTAAACCTGTCTTGTTGCAGAAGTTTTTTTATAGCTGCTTTAGGTTCAGCTATTCAAGTTTCTAGTCTGTGACCTATGACTAGAAACTGAAAACAGCAGAACATAAAGCAGCTGTAAAAAATTGCTGCAACAAAACAGATTTAGATAAGCATATTTGAGAAACTGGTCACAACATGGACTGGAATTCCCTTCAAGTCATCAATTTTCAAAGCCATTTTCAAAAAGAAAATTAAAAGGAATAGAAATTGAGAAGAATTAGGATTCCATCATCAATGACTGCAGAGATTTGTCCCTGTCTAACACCTGGCAAGATTTGGTGAAAAATAACCATAATCGTGATAGTGACAAACAGTGTTTCTTTCAGGATGCTTTGGCCGGGGGGGTGCAAATGGAACCCTAGAGGGAGCAAGTTTTCCATTTGATAGCATCATCATCATCATTGTCAACCATTATTCATCCACTGCTGGACGAAGGTCTCCCCAAGTTTCCTTCACAACGGTCTGTCACTCCCGCATACTTTCGAATTTCATCCACCCATCTCCTATGTGGTCTTCTTCTGGGTCTTTTCCTGTCCCTTGGAATCCAATCTAAAATTTCGGCTGTCCATCGATGGTCTGTCCTTCTGGCAGTATGTCCAGCCCATTGCCATTTCAGGGATTTAACTCTGATCATGATGTCTTCCACTCTTGTCATTTTTCGGATCCACGAGTTCCTCTTCTTATCTCTCCTGGTTATACCAAGCATGCACCTCTCCATGCTACTTTGAGTTGTCTGCAGCCTTTGTATGTCTCTTTTAGTCAAGGTCCACGTCTCTGCACCATACGTAAGCACTGGAATGATGCATTGATCAAACACTTTTCTTTTAAGACATAATGGCATATTGCTCTTGAACATTATGCCGTTTCTTCCAAAAGCTCTCCAGGCAAGTTTTGTACGCCGATTAATTTCTTCATCAATGTGACCCTCACTTGATATCTGCTGTAAAAGATAAACGTACATGGCTGTTATCTCCAGCTTTTCTCCATCAATCGATAAATCTTCATTTCGTGTAAAAGCATTGAACATCACTTTTGTCTTCTAGAAGTTCATTTTTAATCCCACTTCTTTACTCTTGTCAGCAAGTTCTTGGATCATACTCTGCAGCTCTGATGGGGTAGTTGCAAAAATGACTATGTCATCAGCAAAACGAAGGTGGGTTAGATAATCTCCATTAATCTTTATCCCTTTGTTTTCCCAGTTCAGTGATTGAAAGACATTTTCCAATGTGGCATTAAAGAGCTTCGGAGATATGGTGTCACCTTGTCCCACTTCCTTTCCAATTTTTATGTGTGTTGTATTTTCAAACAGCCGAATCTTTGCACTCGCATTTTCATAGATGTTATTAATAATGTTAATGTATGCATTTTCAATACCGCAGGATTTCAGAGCCATTGTAACTGCTGATGGTTTTACCGAATCAAAGGCTTTTTCATAATCGATAAAAGCCATGCACAATGGAAGTTCATATTCCCTAGCTCTTTCAATTAGTTCTCTCAGTACGTGGATATGATCTATTGTGCTGTAGCCACTCCTGAATGCAGCTTGTTCTCTCGTTTGAGCCATGTCCAGTGTTGCCTTCAAACGGTGTGAAAGAACTTTAGTGAAGATTTTATAAACCACTGATAGGAGGCTGATAGGTCTGTAGTTCCTGAGATCCATGATGTCTGGAGTACATGCATCATCCTTTTCATATAACTTGGAGTAGAAATCTTTCACTCTTGTCAAAATTTCTCCTCTATTTCTTGTTACAGAACCATCTTCTTTTCTTAGTGCCAACTGAGATGTCCTTTTGCTTCCCTTACTGAGATGTCCTTTTGCTGTCTTTAGGCTTTGGTTGTTTTCAATTGCTTTCCTCACTAGTTCACAGTTGAATTTCCTTACGTCTTCAGTGATACTTTTTCGTACTGTCTCGCATAGCTCTATGTATTCCACTTTGGAAGTCACATCTTCTTTAGGTGTCCTCATCTCTCTTCTTTTTTGCATCAACATTTTGGTTTTTCTTGATAATTTGTTCACGTGCAACTTGTTCTTAGACCCAGCTAATTTTGTTGCTGTTTCCATAAGAGCTTTGGTTACTTTTCTGTTAACTTCAGAAATATCCACTTCTTCCGATGTTAGGCCTTCTAAAACAGAGAATCTGTTCTTCAGTTCCAACTTGAAGGTATTATGGTGTTTTTTAAGGTTGGTTATGTCAATACATTTGGTTTGTCTTATGAGCTTGCCACGTTCAAGTTTAGTGTTGAGGTGCATCTTACATCTCACCAATCTATGTTCACTACCTGTGTTGAACTTGTTTAGCACACTTCAGTCTTCTATGACGAATTTTTTGTTACACATAATAAAATCAATTTCACTTGTCGGCCCATTTAGATGTCTCCATGTCCATTTCCTGTGTGGCTTTTTCTTGAAAAAGGAGTTCATGATGAAAAACCCTTCTGCTTCTGCAAACTCGACGAGAGTATTTCCACACTGGTTTCTGTTGTCGTGACCGAATTTACCTACTGAAGTTTCATTCTGTTGCCGTTGCCCTATTTTTGCATTGAAATCTCCCATAATTATCTTCAAGTGTTGCTTACCTTTATTATTTAGATGATGAATTTCCTCATAAAATTCTTCAATTTCTTCTTCAGGATGACTTGTGGTGGGTGCATAAGTTTGAATAATCTGAGCCTGGTATCTTCTCGAGAGTTGGATAACGAGTCGTGCAGCTGTGTCAGAGGAACTTTCAACTTCTACAACTTTATCCTTCAGTTTCTTGTTTATTATAAATCCAACACCACTAGTTCTGCCAGTATCTGTCCCACGATAGTAGAAGAGATGTCCACTTTTCAGTTCAATGAGATCTTCTCCTTTTCTCCTTACCTCACTTAGCCCGACGATGTCCCACTTGATCCTTTGTAGTTCCTCTTCCAATTCAAGAAACCTTGAATCAGAAGATAGGGAGCGTCCATTATACATAGCCAAGGTCAGCATCAGATGGCAGCCTAGTCCGGTCCTCCGGGGATTCTTAGCACCCTCTGCCTTCATGTCGCACTGGCCGCTGCCTTGGCCAGGTACATTCCAGTTGCTGGGAGACTGAGGGCCAAGATTTAAGTTGAGTCATTTTGGAGGGGTTTGGCTATAACTCACCACGCTGGCCAAGCGGGTTGGTGAGTGTGGGATAGCATTTCCTCTAATCCTGATGGTATAGTTATACCGCTATTGGCGGTCGTCAGAGCCCCTTTATTTAGTGGGAACAGGATGCTCCACGAGAAGGCGGAGTTGACATTTGTCAAGGAGAGGCTGTGATGTTACGCATCACGTGACCTTACATCCCCACCTGACATATATATATATATATATATAAATAATTTTAACTACTATAATTATATATATGGAGGTAATTACTATATATCTAGCACAGGGGCGTATTTCGAGAGGGCATTCCCCCCCCCTCCCCCGGAAAATGTGTCATAGTTTTGTTTTTTGGTTAAAATGCGGCTTACATTAATTAAAAAAAATGACTTAATTTAATAAAAATGTATCGATTTACATTAAAAAAAATGCTTTAATTTTTCTTCAATTTTTCATTAACTTCGTCCCTCCCCCGAAGAAAAATTCTATAACATTATAAAATTATCTGATATAGTTATTACTTTTTCACACATTTCAGGAATAACAAACTTTTTTCAGCTAAAGGAGGAGGGAAGGGGGGGGGTGTCTGCAGGCTCGAAATTTTCATTTACTAAAATGCATTCAATGCACTCTTGATCCTGAATCACGATTCCCAGACAATTAGGTATGATTAGTCAACTTATTATATTTTGAAGAATATCATGCGTCGTATACACTTTTTAATAAAATAAACTATAACTAGTACCATTTGAACAAATATTAAAAAAATATAATTGGAGAAATATTTGTAGCATAAAAAGAAACCGAAACTTCCTTTTTCATCATAGCCTGAATTTATTAAAATTTGGCTCAGTAACCTTAAATGTCTCGGGGGGGGGATGGTCGTTTCCAGGAGGGCTTCGCCCCCTGGATGTATGCCTGAAAGAAACACTGGTGACGAAGAAAGAGTGACAACAAGGAACTTTCTGATGGAGAAAGAATTTTCTCTGAAAAATTGCAATTGAAAATAAATAATTCTTAGGGGGAGAAAAGCCCATATTAGAAGTTTAAATAAGTGGATGATCAATCTTCACTACTCACTAGTGGCTCAAGGCAATTTTTTTGTCATAATATTTTGAATGTATGTGTATGTATGGGTCCACGCGTTTGCATGAGGAACACTGTCAGGTGGACTACATTGTCGCTACAGTCAAGTCTTGACAGGAATATGATGGTGCTGGACTGTTCCTGCGGGGAAGGACTCAGTCCTATGGTTGTGGTGCCCTTCAGCCTAATGGCCACCAGGTACAAAGACATTCTGAACAATTCCTCATTATGTACACTGTGGCAATACTGAGCTCCTTTCCATACTGCAATGTCTGTCTGTTTGCCCAGGCCAGTTTGAGGAGCAGAACATCCAAATGTTGAATTGGCCAGAACAAAGTCCTGATCAAAATCCAGCTGGAATCATAAATCCAGTATTGATTGATAAGACATTCTATGTCAGCTCTGGCAGAAACTTGGCAGGAGAAAAATTTCAGTACAGACCTGTCAGCATCTCATAGATAGCATGCTTAGAAAGGTCACTGCAGTCATATGTAAGAAACTGACCGACTATACACAAACTCTTGTTCCTGTTCATCCTAGGTGTTCTAATACTTTTGTCTACAAAGTGTGTGTGTTGTTATCGAGACTTTTTTTATTTCCACATTAGGGTTTGTCCTTATTACCACTCTTAATATATATCACAAAGAAAAGAGTTAATGCACTTGCAAAATTAATTCTGCCTTTTATTATTATCTAATGCTTATTAGTTTTTCCTGGAATTATCTTAGTTATACAATTTTTTTCTGTTACTTTATTTTTTACTTTCATCTGAATGCTCTACCTATGTCTTCTCTGTTCCAAAATAGACGAAGTCGCTGCTTGATCCACATTATTATGTGGATTGAGTGAAGACTTTGTCTATTTACATTATCTCCATGTATTTGAAATATATTCACAATTTCTCTGTTCCATTTTTCTATCGCCCTTGGTTCTCATTCCCGTGAGCTGTTCCTGCTTGCTTTTCTCACCTCCTATCTGACTCACTGTTTCGACCCTTGCTTGGAGAAAAAGCATTGCTGCCTCAGAAGCATGCAATCTGGCTTTGCTTTCACTTATAATGTTATGTTTGCTGATGGCTGAAGAAAAAAGCTGTTTGAATACATTTTTTATTTGCCAGCTGATAGCATCTCGAAAGGGCCAGGAAGAAATTCCCCATGCTGACTGTTGCAACGATCACAGAGAAAGATCTGCTACTATCTCAAACTCACATACCATTCTTAGAAACCAACATTTTCTAAATTCTCCATAATGATATGTCGCAATTTTTTAACTGTTAAATCATTTGGAAATTGCCAAAAAAGATAACCACCATCAACATTTCAACTTAATCACATATAGTTGAAGGCACCTTGACTTAGATTATAACTATTAGTGTTTAATTTTTTACATAAGACATTTTAAAAATAGAAGTCCAGTTTCAATTGAAAAAACACCATTGTATTGCCCCTTACAAATCCTTATGCGTTTATACATGTCTCTCTCTGTCTGCAGTGTTGCACTGATTCTTTGAAGATTTCAGCTGTGTTCCACTCATTCTCCCCAGTGAACTGCTGTTATCAATGTTTCATCATGTTAGCTCCTTATGTTATTTTATTCTTCTGGTTTACACATTATAAACATGAAAGAGTTGTGAATCAATCTACCTGTTCAATATAAAAAGAAGAAAAATAAAACAATTGTTACACAAAGGTTTTTCAGAAAAGTTTTCTCTGATTTTTTGCCATTCATGTGTTTCCTTCACAATATGATGTCCCTCCAGGTAACAAAACAAACACTGAGTATATAGTGGTTTCTGATTATCCGTAATGGGTGGGAAGTAAATTTCTCCAAGTGATCAGAAATTGGGGATGCTTGGTAACCCATGAACTGGAATTTATTAAATGGTGCATGAATATTTATTACTATAATAACAGTAGTTAATTTAGCTTTGATTAATCAAGGAAATGGAACACAGTAATATGAAGTTTTCAAACCGAGAAGACATTGTTTGATTCTTCTTGAACCACACTTATGTTTTCTATGATAGGTGAACACTGTTGGTAGAAACATAAGTGATTTTTGAAAAGCCTCACAGTGGTGCTCATCAAAGAAAAATCAAATGAAGAGAGGCCTCGTAAATTTCCAAGCACATGTTCAAATGCCCAATAAAAGAACTCCCATTTTGTATTTTTTTTTTCTAAAGCAATTTCACACATCTACCTTTTTACAACTACTCAATTTTCCAAACAGCTTCTAGATAATTGGATTCTGGTTAAGGGAGTATGCTGTAGTAAAATGTTATCATGACAAATACATGCATGAACACTTGGTATTGTTGGATTATGCCAGTTTACAGTAACATACATGAAAAGGTTGCTTATGTGAAAGTGGGAGAGTTACCTGCAAAATGGTCAGAGGTGTGGGCTTCTGACATAATCATGTTTTGGTGGACCCAGTTCAATCCCTGATGAGGCCTGGGTGAAGTGTTTTGTCCATTGGCACTAACTCTCTCTTTTCCTTGGTACTAATGGCTCCAAATTAGGTATAGGTGATGGCATTTAGCCTTAGAAGCAGACAGCAGTCATTGA
The DNA here is from genome assembly GCA_039090855.1 of Macrothele yani. Taxonomy (NCBI): domain Eukaryota; kingdom Metazoa; phylum Arthropoda; class Arachnida; order Araneae; family Macrothelidae; genus Macrothele; species Macrothele yani. Next base: position 34,306,974 of record CM077013.1, on the reverse strand, counting down.
GCCCTAAAACAAAAACAAAACAAAAAATGGGTGGAGGTGAATTTGTATTTTGACATTCACTGATAAAAAGATTGTAACAGTAAGCTACACAATTCCACCAACTGTTATAAAATTACACTGCTGTTTGTGGAAAATGTAGCTCCAAGATAGACAAAGGTAAAGTTGAATTTACATAGACATGACATAAGTAAATGGACACCTGTCATAATATTATTTTCACTATGTAGTGGAGTCTGTATTGCATTGCGTTCTCGAATTCCATTTAATTTATTTTGCAGGACAACGTTAGTGAGTAGGTGACACCAAACAAACATGCCTCAACCCAATGGAGCCAAGGAACTTAGCAACTTTTAGAGAGGACGAATTGTGGGGCAGTTGGATTTCAGAGCCAGCCAATGTCAAATTGCTCTTGCCACAGTTAATTGAGTGCTAGTGGAATTCAAGAAGGCAGGGAAGGGAGCACCAGCATCACATAGGGTCATCCTGTGCTGTCACACAGGTGTCTTCAAGCTGTCAGACCTTCTGTGAAAACCAATCCTTGTAGCAAAACCACTGAGATTGCAGAACAGCTTCAAGTGAATTCCAGAACTGCTATGTGATAACTTCACTGACTTGGCTATCATGGAAGAGTGACTGAACGTAAACCTCTTTTGCAAGAAGCAGATATTCATTGCAGATTGGCATGGGTGACAGACATGATTGAAAAACCCTTAGCAATTTGGCAGACTTTATATTCTGAATCTAGATTTGCACAATTTTCAGGCAGTGGCAGGACATGGGTGTGGGTGTGGTGATTTCCCAGCCAGGAATTCATTTTGAAGCACCTACAGCCAACTGTGTAACATGGCAGTTTTTAAGTCATGATATGAGGAGCCATATGGATGACTGGTCATTCAGTCCTCATGGAAAGTGAAGGCAACATCAATGAACAAAAATATTTAGGGGACTGATGTCAATATTAATCAGTGGTCGGATGTCAAAGTTACCTTCTTGTTCATGGAGAATGGTGCTCCATGTCATAGAGCAAAATGTACCCTAACATGGCACGAACAACTCTATTAAGAAACTGTCGTGGCCAAGCCAGAGCCCTGATATGAACCCAATTGAACATATAGATAGGAAATTACGATGAATGCCACAGAAACCAACCAACAAGGCACACCTTCTGACCTTGCTACGTGAATTGTGGTCTCAAATTCCACAGAGCACCATTGCTGATCTCATTTTCTCAATGCCCAACATACTCCAAAGAATATGACTACCAGATATTAAATCCAGCTACAACTACAGCTCCTTCTATTCCATGCTGACAGAAAATAAATATTATTAACAAATCAGATGTCTTTTTACTTATGTTATGCCTTTGTGCATGGCAGGTTACTTACAACACAGAACATGAACTATCAGAAGTACGGTACTGTAGGTTCATAAGAAGACAATATTTAGTGGACCTGCCACAAGCAGCACTAATCCTGTGTACACAGCATGAAAAGGTCTTGAATGTCTTTTGGTGGAATAGCCTGCCATGTTGCCTTTGTTCAGACCAAAAGCTCATGCTTGATAGATGCCTGCATTTCCTGAGAGACAGTCGCTAAGCAACCATATTCCAGACATGTTAAATGGGGCAATAAATCTGGCTAGCAGTGTTCAGGCCAAGGATGAAGTGGCACATTTTGGGCATCCAAGAGATCTAACATATTCTACACCACATGTGCTCAGTTGTGTTTCTGTGTGCAGATATAGTAGGCCTAGTAACCTTCAAAATGTTCTCAATGTACTGCTGGCTGTTCTGTATCTTGACAACACATATGAGTTGAGAATGTTAACGAAAATCAATAGCATTCTACACCATAATAGTCCACGTTTGGGCTGTATGCTGTGAAATGCATGCCACCATCAGCCATTTACCAGAGCATTTCCATACAAGGGTCCATCCATCTTAGTGCATCAGATTAGATCACAACTCACCCGTAAACATTCTTTAAAGCCATAAATCACACCAGTGTCTCCATTCTTGGCACTATGGCAGTCTCTGATGTCTGTGGCATAGGGTCAGTCAGGACTGTCTGGACCAATAGGGGCAACTGGGGCGGTCGCCCCGGCCCCGCGCCCTCAGAGGGCCCCGCAGTTTAGAAAACAAAATAATTTTCGGGTAAAAGGGTAAAAAAAATGAACTACATTTTTTTCTGTAACTTTTGGGCGCAAGGCCCTTAAAAATATATTTTTGAAGTTTTTTTGTTTGTTTCCAAGCTCCCCATTTTTGAATAAGTTATCCCCTGTTCGTCATACGGACACTGAGATTTGCAGATTCAAAATGATTTTTGTAACCACCTTAATCTTTTCCGCATTCATGAAATAGCAAATTAAATTTAATCATTTTGTGGTCCCCTACTTTTATATACCTAACAATTTGTGTGAAAACCTGATACTTTAATTTAAGGAAATAAAAAGAACAATATCTAAGTTACTTTCGGACTACATATGGAGGCCACTTTTCCAACATTACAAAAAAAAAAAAAAGGCAACTTTTATAAATGAACGCATATAAATGTTTAGAATGTCACTAATTTGTCTGTCAGTTACTCCACTGAGCATTAAAAATCAATCACTAAACATGTATCAGGGGAAAAAACTGTTTATACCAATTTATTTTAGAGGGATCCTTATTATATTTCCTATACAAAAATATTTGCTAAGCAGGTATCTTTTTATCATTTTGAGAATAAGCTGTTATAAGAGTCACAATGCAACCTAAACCTCTTCTCCCGGGAGAGAAAATCGTAGATTTTTGCACTTTTTACTCCCCCCCCCTTTCTCTTTTCTCTCTTTCTCTATCTCTCTTCCTTTCTCTTTTTCTCTCTTTATCTCTCTTCCCATCTCTCTCTATTTCTCTCTCTCTTCCCTCTCTCTTTTCTCTCTCTCTCTCTCCCTCCCTCTCTTTCTCTATCTCTCTTTTTCTCTCTTTATCTTTTTTCCTATCTCTCTTTATTTCTCTTTCTCTCTTTATCTCCCCCCCCTCTCTCTCTCTCTCTCTCTCTCTCTCTCTCTCTCTCTGTGAACTTTCAGTCTATATTATGGTCTTTTTCTTAAGCTTAAAGCAAATACTTCTTTGAGATAATAGTTTTGTCTTTACGGTAGTGTTCGCGTGTCTTCCTCACAAACGATAATGTTAAGAAATGACTTTATTAAAATATGATATTTATTTTTTAGTGCCCACAATGAAATTTTCTTCTGGGCCCTACAAGAGCTCCATCCGGCCCTGGGGTCAGTGGAAGTTACAACAACAAACAGCAAATGGCAAGTCTCTTCTGCAGCAAATAGTGTCAAGCAGAGCTTTCGAACATCTCCAATATTTTACTAATGTTTCGGACGGGGCTCTATTCATTTATGTATTCACATGATGTTGCACACTCCAGACCCCTTGTGGGGAAGTGGAATGTAACCCGCATCTAAAAGTGAGTTGGAGAGGTCAGTTTCGAAAAAGAGTGGGAGACGCCATGTTGCATAATATGGAGCGAGGAATCTGTTTTAGGAGGAGAGAGGCATGCCCATAAAGCATCCTTCTTTCCTGGGTATGGGACATCCTGAATAAGGTGACAGTTTCAGTGAGTTATGAAAACCCCGGAGTATGCATCCTGCAAAAAATGCACTGAAAGGATTGGCTGAAGGCAAGAGAGCTGGGTGAAATCGCATTTCGGACCAAGGGCTCAGAAATTTGGTAGGCACTCTCTTGTTTTTGCTTCAAGTGGAAAGATGCTAAAGATTTTCCCCTGATGGCCATGATCATCAAGCTATTGGGATTTTAGAGTGACTGAGTGAGGTCATTCTTTAAATACCTTTGTGCATAGCAGAGATCAGCTTGTACTGCGGTACAGATACTTTTAATACCAGGTACTTGATACGGTGGATTTATTCAAAGCAGGATCCTGGCACATTAATGCTCTAGAAAGCTTGAGTGAGAGGAAGGTTACCTCATTCTGTGAACTCACTGATAAACAGGGTCATACACAAGGAATTCCTTCAACATGGTGGTATAGTCACTAAAGAAGAGTACGTCAACGTCCTGAAATGTCTCTGAGAATCAGTGAGACGCAAGCAACACGATCTTTGGAAGACCAACTCGTGGGTGCTCCGTCACGATAATGCGCTGGCTCACAGATCTCTCCTGGTGTCCCATTCTTCCACAACCAGCTTATTCCCCTGATTTTACCCTGTGTGACTTTTTTCTTTTTCCCCGGATGAAGAATTTGCTTAACAAGGGGCAACGTTTCTCAAGTTCCGAAGAAGCGCAACGAGCTGTGATGGAGGCACTGGAGGATGTGGAAAAAGAAGGCTTGCAATCTGCACTTAAATCTTTGTATGAGCGATGGCAAAAATGCATAGTTGCACAGGGTAACTACTTCGAAGGAAATGCTGCATAAACAAGTATTTTCTGTACTCATTCGTTTTTAATATAAAAAGTTCCGGAACTTTTTGAACCTACTGGTAAAATCGTTTTCGTGATGGAAAAAATGTTTTAGCGAAAATATTGGCAATTAATTTTTTGTACTATTTATAACACTTTGGCGAGAAAAAATTAATTTGGCAAAAACTTTTAAAAAGTCAGAGAACCCCTGAATCCTTATATATTTTATGTAGTAAGTCACCATATTATTCTGTTCATTATGTTATATCCAGTTCCGTACAATGTCATTGAACAAAAATCACCATAGCACTTTGTAAAAATAGTTTTCAAAAGACATTTTTTTAAATAATCTTCTTTGTTTGTACTTACCTTTATATAAAACATTGCAGTGCAATGCCCGCTGTTCTTCATTAATGAAATCTTTAGGTTTTTAGGCTTATGTTCTTTATGTTGCATAGTTGGATGTTTATTGCTAGCTTTTATTGTGCTAAGCCTAACATTCACACTGGTAAGCTCAACACTCTTTTAGGGGTGGAATGTTAGGCATAGCAACATAAAAGCTAGCAATGAATGGTGAGCTATGCAACATAAAGAACATAAGCCTAAAAACATCAAAACTTCATTAACGAAGAACGGAGGTCATTGTATTGCAGTGTTTTATATAAAGGTAAGTACAAAGCAAAGAAGAATATTTAAAAAAAATTCTTTTGAAAACTATTTTTTTTTTTTAAGTACCATGGTGATTTATTCAATGACATTGTACAGAACCAGATATAATGTGATGAACAGAATAATATGGTGACATACACCATAAAATATATGAGACTATTACTTACGTACATAGGCATAGTTAGTATGAGATATACAGGGTGTTCGGAATTGATGTATACAATTTCAAAGTTGATTTTTACAAAAAGTATTTGTTATACGAATGTTTTACGTTTTGTCCACAATTAAGCAAGTTCTAAAGTTTTATTTTTCCTTTGATAGGTGATGCTAGGTGCCTGGTAGCACAATGTGACACAACATAGCAAAAATGGCGACACCTCCGGAAAAAGCTGCTTGCGTGATGTGGTTTGCGGAGTCCAAATCGCTGACCCAAGTCCACAGAAATTTTAGGCGGGAGTACAAGAGGGAAATACCAACATGGAGGAATATCCAGCAGTGGGTAGACAAATGAAAAGCTACTGGTAGTGTGTTGAAAGGGGCCAGCAGCAGCAGACCATCTCTGTCGGAAGAATCTGTGGAGGCTTCGCATCAGGCGTAGCAACGGAACCCATCAACGTCCATTCATTCAGCTTGTCACGAACTGGGGATACCTGCCACAACAGTTCACACAGTGCTACACAAATGCCTTCATCTTTACACCTACAAAATGCAGCTGGTGCAAAGGGTGCAGCCCAATGACAAAGCGCGCCGTGCAACGTTTTCCATACAAATGCTTCATCGCATTGATAGTGACCCCACATTCCTGTCAAGAATCTGTTTCAGTGATGAGTCCACATTGCATGTGTCAGGTACCATCAGCAAGCATAATTGTCAAATTTGGGGTTCAGAAAATCCCCATACTGTCCTGAAACACACAAGACACAGCCCCAAAGTTAATGTTTGGTGTGGCATTATGCAGGACAAAGTGATTTGACCATTCTTATTTGCTGAACCAACCATAATTGGTGGAACATACCTGGACATGTTGGAACTGTTCATCCTTCTGTAACTGCAGGATATTCCAGACGTCATGTTCCAGCAAGATGAGGCTCCCCCTCATTGGCCATCAGACATTTGTGCATGCTTGGATCAGCACTTCTCTGGTTGTTGAATTGGATGCGGAGGTCCAATGGCTTGGCCTCCCCGTTCGCCAGACATAACCCCGTGTCATTTTCTTTATGGGGGTTCCTTAAAGACATTGTCTACCGGACAAAGGTTGCCTCCCTTGGTGACCTGAAGGCACGCATCACCGCAGCCTTCCTCCATGTCACCCCAGACATTCTGCACTGTACTTGGTCCGAAATTGACTACTGCCTCGATATCCTGTGCGCTACGAATGGAGCTCATGTGGAAGTGTATTGATTGCAAAGCTATAAACTTTAGAACTTGCTTAATCGTGGACAAAACGTAAAACATTCGTATTGCAAATACTTTTTGTAATAATCAACTTTGAAATTGTGTACATCATTTCTGAACACCCTGTACTATAAGCCAAAATGTAAGAACCCCTGAATCAACTGAGTAGGTTCCAGATGAAGCCTGGGTAGATTGTTTTTGTCCATTGGTGCTAGCTGTCTCTCTTCTAATCTCAGGGGCTCTTTTTGAAATTGACCTACATTGAGGTATCAAAAAATGCTTTCTGCATACATGAGATTCTTCCGCGAATTCGCGGAATTCCGCTTTTTTTCGGCATCATTTTGGTCATTCTCGAGGTCATTGCAAAAATGAAGAGAAATTTTTCAGGATTTTTTAGGGGGGGGGGGTCGTCGTTCTATAGAAAAATAAAAAAAAAGCGGAATTCCGCGATTCCGCTTTTTTGTGGAGTAAAAGAACTAAGCGCTTTCTAGCTGAAAGCGTTGCTTTTGGAGCAGACGCGGGGGCAAGAAGAAATGTTGGAGGGTGGAGTCAGGAGCTCAATTCGTTTAATGCTGTCAACAATGGATGGGTCACTTGAGCATCGCAGCGCAAAGGGTGGAAGCTCCGCCTACTTCGTGCGTTAGGGAAACTCCCGCAGCCCTTCCCGTGTCTTGCGGGAAATCGCCACTCAGCATTCTATCAGGGCCAAACTATCCGCTTGATTCTATCCGTGACGTCATCGCCAGAAACTCTCTCTTGTAATTTGCAAATGTACCAGAATGCGTTCCCGCTTTTCTGAGATCGTTCGAGAATCGAAGCTCTCGTGAATCCTCTTCCTACGGAGGATGCCAAAAAATACGGAATCTTCGTAATTATTACGGATTTCCCCGGGATTACGGGTGACTAACAAAAAAATTATGGATATTCAGATTTTCGCTGTTATTAAGAAAGTTTTACTGATTTTGCAAATAATCGACGTAAAAGCCTCTGAACAAAGTTCGTAACACAGCCCTTTGTCTTTTTTTTTTTTTTTTTCCTCAGGTGGTGGAATTTGTTTTGCTTGTTTCAAAGTGTGAACAAAAAAAAAAAAAATGCCCGTCGTGCTTCTTTCGCCGTAGCCCGGGATTAACGTCGACCTGAAGCGTCTAAATAAAGTTCGTGACGCAGCTTTCTTTTCTTAAATTCGTTCTACCGCCCCCCCCCCAAGAGAAGGAATTTGTTTTGCTTGTTTGAAAGCTAAGTGGAAAGGAAGAATGGCGCGACGCCGCGGGATTATGTAGGCCTGGTGGTCTTCTTTTGCCGTGATCCGGAATTACGTTATTTCGGATGTGCTTCTTTTGCCGTGATCCGGAATTACGTTAGTTCGGATGTGCTTCTTTTGCCGTGATCCGGAATTACGTTAGTTCGGATGTGCTTCTTTTGCCGTGATCCGGAATTACGTTATTTCGGATGTGCTTCTTTTGCCGTGATCCGGAATTACGTTATTTCGGATGTGCTTCTTTTGCCGTGATCCGGAATTACGTTAGTTCGCATGTGCTTCTTTTGCCGTGATCCGGAATTACGTTAGTTCGGATGTGCTTCTTTTGCCGTGATCCGGAATTACGTTAGTTCGCATGTGCTTCTTTTGCCGTGATCCGGAATTACGTTATTTCGGATGTGCTTCTTTTGCCGTGATCCGGAATTACGTTAGTTCGCATGTGCTTCTTTTGCCGTGATCCGGAATTACGTTAGTTCGGATGTGCTTCTTTTGCCGTGATCCGGAATTACGTTATTTCGGATGTGCTTCTTTTGCCGTGATCCGGAATTACGTTGGTTCGGACGTGCTTTCGCTGTTGCCCGGAATTACGTTGGTTCGGACGTGCTTTCGCTGTTGCCCGGAATTGCTTCTGCCCGATGCCTCTGAACCATGTTCGTGACGAACCTTTTTTATTTTTTTTCTAAGGAGGAGGAATGTGTTCTGCTTGTTTGAAAACTTAGTGGAAAGAAAGCACGGCGCCCGGCTAGGATAACGTCGGCCCGAAGCCGCTGAACAAAGTTCGTGACACAACTCTGTTTCTTTCCTTTTTTTTTTTTTTTTTCTAAGGAAGAATGTGTTTTGCATGTTTGAAAGCTAAGTGGGGGGGGGGCACGGCTTTGGGCCAGTATTACGTCGGGCCGAAGCCTCTAAAAAGTTCGTGACGCAGCTTTCCGTTTTTTTTTTTTTTTCCCATTCTTTCTCTCTAAGAAGGAATTTGTTTTGCTTGTTTGAAAGCTAAGTGGAAAGAATGTGTCATGAGAGGCTCAAAAACAGGGTTAAAAACAAGAATTCGGCAGAGAAAATCTCCCCACTTGCTTGACGTTGATGGAGATTCATGTCACCATATTCACAAGCAAGCAAAAAATTTTGCGAGCCATTTTATAAGGTTACATTGAGAAATACTTTATTGACTTCTTCAATGACTAAAAACTAAGCTGTGGATATATGTTTCTAATTCTTGCAAGTTTCTAATTGCTTGACTAAATTCACAAACTTTCCTAGACAAATACTTTTCACCTCAGGATTTAGCTAGTAAAGATTCACATGTAAGTTTTAAATCTGATTTTTTTAAATATTTCATTTTATTTTGTTCTTAAATCCCTACTTGTCTATTGTGAATATAATAATGTGCTTCACTTTAATATTTACTTACATAATTTACAGAAAATAATTCCATATGGCTAGCGTACTCTTAAATATTGTATATATGCTGTATTTGAATTTGCTCACCGCGCATTCGCGTGTCCCAATTTTCCACCCAGTTAAAAAGTTCAGCTTTTTTTGTCATCGGCCGGTCTCATGTATGTTTCTGGGGCTATGTTTGTAACACCCATGAAAACACAATGTTATGGTTTCACAATTTAAGTAGAGAGCTGTGTATATTATGTTGTACTCATTCTTCATGAAACTGTGTTGTAGATTTCTCAAATGCCTAATGTTTACTTGAAAACAGTATTAACTGATGATGCATTGTTTTTCAGTATGAATTCACTTGTTTATCAGAAACTGTTTTCATCATTTCCAGACAAAACCCATTGTCATCCAAGATCCATTTGACACAACTCGCAATGTTTCCTCGTGTGTAACAGATAAAGTATTACATGAAATGAAAAATCATTTTCAAAAAATCATGAAGACATATACTAATTATGTAGAGGAAATGAGAAAATCGCACCAAACAGACCAATGTAATTCTCCTTATTGTTTGACTTGGGGAATTCCACAGCTGTTTGATGTAATTCCTCAACTTGTAGCTTCTTCAAGTAACTGTTTTATGGAGATTGAAATAGTGTCAAATACAGCGATAGAAAGCTGTCTGCAGAAAAGGTATGGCATAAGTTGTGGTAAATGTATTAAACAAAAGTGCATACCTAGTATTGTTATTGCAGTAATAGACATTATGAGATGTGTTCTTATGTTCACTATAAACCCAGTATCTGAACAAGACAGAAACATCATTAATAGTTTTCACAAACAAGCCTTACCACTATGTTGTTCTTGTGAAAGTTCAAATGAAAATGCTGATAATGGTTTGAAAGCTTCATCAACGGGCTCTGCTTCTGGTGAGGATAAACCCTTTTTGTGCCTTAAAGTGCAGGCTGTTTTCAAAACTTGGTGCAAAAGAAAGCCATATGTTTTAAATGATCATATGAGTATTCTGGAATTCGAACGGTGCATATCAAATGAAATAGCTGCTAAGAAAGAATCAAAGATGCAAAACCCTGTGCAACTCAAGTGTGAATTCTATAGATCTCAAAAAAATTACAATTCACTGTTATTGATTAAAGTGGCACCTCATCAGCGTAAGAATAGTTGGAAAAAAATCAGCAAATTTTTGAAGTCTTATTTGCCAATGTTGATTCCAAGTATGATATAAATGTTAAATTTTTGTGTCCCATCTAGTCAAATGACTTCAAAGTAATGTATCACAAAAGTGTGCTTAATATATTGAGTGCAATAATTTTTTTATACTTTTTTAAAAAAATATATGTGGAAGAAAACATGGTTACTTACAAGCTAATAAAATATTTTATAACTTGTATATAATTGTTGATAATATTCCATGATTTCGTTGTATAAAAATGTACAGCAGGAATAATTTATTAATTTGTTGGAAGGAATAAGTATGTTTATAATAATATTTTAATACATATATTGGATGTTTAAATTATATTTTACCAAGTTATGAAATATTTTAATAAAACTTTTTAATTAAGTTTTCGACTCGCTGATTTCTTTAGTCTGTAAACATTAAATATTAGGGGGAGGACATTTTATGGAATTAAATGAGCAAAAACAGACTAAAATAGATTATGACCAAGAATATGATTATTTCTCTAGATGCAGCAAATCTGAAATATAACAATGGGTATTTTAATGCAGTTAGTTAATCACTGATGCATTTGGGAAAAAATATTATTCTACTAGAAACTTTTCTTCTTCAATCAAGCATAAAACTTTTCCCATTCTGTATAGTTCCATCACTTAGTTTTCAATCATTAGTACTGTTGAGAACAAAATGCAGTCAGACCTCGTTGTTGCAAACATCTCAGCGACCCAAAACAATTTTCTCGTTAAAAGTAGCTTGTGTTATTGATATGTAATTAATTGAATAGCTAAATATATGCTTAAATGTGTAAAATTATACAGTACAATTAAAGAAAGTATGCAAATGCCTTTTGGCTTCTAAAACATTAATTACACACGTTGCCTTTTTCATAAACTTTACACTACAAAGTCAATTATATGTAGTGCTGTAGTACTGTAATGTGATATGTATAAAAATTATCTTCTATTACATTCAATTATAGCTGGATTTAAAAATTCTGTCATCAGAAGTACTTTATTATCAGAACAATGCTTCAAAAATTCATCCACATTCTCTAAAAAGGTGCTGAAGTATCTGCCTCTTCCATTACTAAACAACACATAATTTGCAAGGCAGCAGAAACTTCTGAAATTATCATGGTGGTCCCCAAGATTTCCATACGAGTATGAGGTAAATTCTGCGACCCCTTTTTCCTGCTGTTAATTACATTATCCAAAAGTTCGACATCTGTCAAAATATGTGAAGTCATAAAATGGTCATCCCAAACTTCTCTCTGTTTAATCCCAAGACATCTGTTACTTTAATAGGGAGGGAATTCAACCTAAGAACATAAAAGAGGTAAGGAGATTCTCCCTCTGCACAAAGCTTCACCTTCCCTGAAATTACTTATCTCTTAGCTATGATGTATCAAACGTCCATTTATTGGTGTAAATATACAAAGGACACAAAAGCAAGCTTTCACCAGTACATGGTTGGCTTCATCAAGCAATAGTAGCTCACTCTGAAGTAAATGAGAGGTTCTAATTAAAAATTCAAAACCAAAACTGTACAAAAAGGGATAAATGCTTAGATTAAGCAGATTAAAGTTTAATCTAAGCATTTATCACGATTAAACAGGTAAAAGTTTAATATCAGTGTTTATCCCATTTTGTATTGTTTAGGTTTCGAATTTTTAATTAGAACCTCTCATTTACTTCAGACTTAGCTGCTGCCTAATTAAGCCACTCGTCTGGGGGTGAAAGCTTGAATTTGTGTTCTTATATATATCTATATTATATATATACACAAATAAACGGACTTTTTATACATTACAGCTATTGTCTTGGTGTATTCTACCCACAGTTCTACAGTTCGTTTATTTATCTCTTGTTGAATAGGAGAGTCCACCAAAGTGACTTGACCCCAGCAAAAATACCCTCCCTCACAATGCCATCCATTGCCCCTTTGTAGAGTCAGAATTAACAGTGAATGAGGTGCAAGGGTGTCACACTATTGTGGCATGGGTGGGCATGTGCCCCCCCCCCCCGATTAATATGCTTTTTGAATAAGGCATGAAAAATTTTCTTGTCAAAATGTGGGAAAAATTGCCTACATGCAACAATGGAACACGAACAAATAAAACTTAATATTACTAGCAGAGGCCGAGCAAACCAATAACCTAGATTTAGAGATAGTAATGGGTTGTTCCTAGACATTACATGACCGGGGAAAGTAAAAAAAGAACGATCGAGAAGAAAAGGTAAAAAAAATGTATACTGTAAAATGTGTTTAAAAATCTAAAACAACTTGCTACTAATAAAATTAAGTATCAGTCTTTTAATTTTTGTCATCATTATCTTATATCGATTAATATTTGTGTGATTTTTTTTTTCAAATTTATTAAATAACTATATTTTCCTAGGAGAGGTTTAGAGAATGCTTTGAATTTGTTTTAAATTTTGCCTATATAACATCGTGAGTGTTCGAATCCTGGTCAGTTGGTCAGTCTGGGTTTTTCTGCAGGCTCCCTGTGGTTAGAGACGTGAGTGCATAGACGATTTCTTGTGAAGTTGGACCTGGACGCACTTTGTCCCTTACCTGTATTCAGCCAAGGAATGGCAAGCCGGCTGCATTAATTTGCCAGTAACCCTCAAGGGTGCATAGTAGTCTTCGTGGGACTCAACTCACCATGGCCGGGCGAGATAAAGAGATAATGTCTCTAAAATTTTCTTAATGGAATTCGAAATGTCTCCCATTGTTATAATTTTATGTGCTTTAGAATTTAGATAGCACTACATATAGTTAATTGACTATGGTAAAATAGAAATACATTCTAATATGCTCAAAATTTTGATTTGTTATTTGTGATAGCGTAAAATGTTACTTCACCTCTAGATGTCATAATTTTTATCTGTTGTTTCACTGTTTACCCAAGGAAGATCAAATATTTTTTAACCATGCAGTCACCTCCTAATATGTTTCTTAAATTTTGGGCATGAGTTTGCATTAAAATAATGTCAATCAAATAAATTCCTACTGACAGAAATTATACTGTAATTCATAAAATCTGATAAAAAAAAATTAAGGAAAAATTGCATTGATATAGAACAGGAATTTTCCTTTTGACGAGTGTCTGTGCCCCCTGCGCCATTTTTTTTTTTTTTTTTTTTTTTTGTATGTGTGATGCCCCGAAGGAGGTACCCAATGGTCTTCAAAATAAATGGAAAAAAATGTATACCGTAAACAACAAGTATTATTAACAAGTAAAACAACAAAAGTTACTGGTTTGCTCTAAGAGAACACATTTTCCTGTGCTGCTAAAATATCAGCTTGTTTAAACCAGTATTTCATGTTCATGTTAAAAGAATTAAAAAACAAACACTTAATACGTATGAAAGTGGTTGGGGAATTAAGAGACAGTTCATAGTAAAGGTAATTCATACGATGAAAGTTTGGATGTATACAAAAAGAAAATATATTTTAGAAAGTATTGTAAGATTGATTTATTTATTTTCAAAGGCAGTTGGAACATGGATTCTGCATGCCTGTCAAGTTTTACAGTTTACTCATAAAATTTATGAAAAGTTTACTTGTTTCACATTTATTTTAAGTGACCCCAAGGACCGCCATGCTGGTATATCCTGATTTATGTTATCACAATATCACCTACTTCTGTGTCCACAGCCCTACTGACAGCTTAGAGAGAAAAAGACTCAATAAAAAATAAAAAAACCCGTAGGATTATGATTGGTGGTAAAGATATAAAAAAAAACATCAGCATCCCATAAAATTTTGTTTTTTAAAGGTATTTTAATATGTTGGCACAAAAATGTAGGGTCAAAACCTCAGTTAAGTAGAAAGTCACTGCAATATACACTGCAATACACAAAGTTACTGCAACATATAGTGCCAAAACAAAAACTGGAAAGCGCGCTACCATTACAATTACATGCCACCACACCCATGCGGTAACTGGTATCGTCCGCAAACAAAGTATATATAGAGGCAGATATCTTTGTGAGCTCAAGTAGTAGCATTTGCATTTCTGATGGCAACTTATCAGGATTTAAGTGATTTCAAACATGGTATGACAGTCGGCGCCGGTAAGATAGGTCACTCTCCATCTCGGAAAATACCACGGAAATTCGATTTACGCGGTCGACAATTTCAAGGGACTGCAAAACTCTGGGAAAATCTAGAGTGCAAGACCAATGTGGCTGTAGGAAAGCCCTGGATGATCGTGGACAACGATGTCTGGCGGGCAATTTTGCCACAAATCACAGTGCAATTCAGTGCTGGGGCCAGTAGTAGCATCAGTGTTCTGACAGTGCAACATTACCTGTGTTCTGCAGAGCCTACGGCTTACCTGGGTGCCATTGCTTGCCCGACAACACATGGCTGTGCCCCTTGCGGGGTTCAGGAACTCCACAATTGGACGCAAGATGACTGGAAACATGTAGCCTGGTTCGACAAATCCTGATACCACCTGTTTCGGACAGATGGCCGACTCTGGGTATGGTTACAACCCCACGAGGCAATGAGTCCCACATGCCTATGGGACAGGAAGGACAGTCTGGCAGTGGCTGTGTTATGGTGTGGGGCGTTTCATCTGGCACACATTTAGACCTCTCATATGTCTGCAGACTGCTGTGACCAGTTGAGGTATGTTACCATCCTTGAGGATCATTCGCACCCATTCATGCCGTGCAACCTTCTTCAACATAACAATGCACCACCAGACACATACACAGTCATCTGATTGTGACTGAAGGAACACTCCACAGAGTTTTGCAGCCTGACCTGGCCCACTTGTTCACCGAATTTAAGTGTGATCAAAACACATTTGGGATGCTGTTCAACATGCTGTCAATGCCAGGAATCCTCCACCGGCTAGTATTATGGAATTGGGTGCTATTCCAGAAGTATGGTATGCACTGTCTCCACAGTACTACAGAGAGCTCATGGAGTCCATGCCCTGTCGTTCTGCTGCCGTTATCCGATTGCAGGGAGGACCAACACGGTATATCAGTTGTTTTTTTTTTTGGCACTTCAGTGTATTTCATTAATTTTGCAGTTACAAATGAGATTTTCATCTGTATATGTTGCCTAATGAGAGCATATCAATGACATCATGATGCACCAATTGCATTTTAATTGCTGTAAGCGTGAATTAGTTCCAGATACCTCAAATGTGAAATCCATTAAAATTGATAAAACTTTGCATAATAAATTGGCTTTAAAAAATATTTGACCAATATGTTGATGCATCAGTTAATTGAACATATAGTTTAAGTCATAAATGTATTGTATTAATAATTGTAACAATTGTCACAAAATTGTATACATTTTGTAAGCTGTGTGTTGATCCATAGAAGTAGTAAGCAAGAAAGATGACACCGAATTTCCGGGTGTAATTAGCACGTCTTTTGAATTTGTTCTGATGAAAATTAAATTTATCAAAGCTATTAAAAGTCAATGGAATTGATATGGAAAACAATAGTATCTGACGGAAGAAAGAAGTTTTTCAATCTGGTTTTTAATCTCTCAGATATTGCTGTAAACGGAATTGTGTGCTTACGCCCTCTGGTTGCAGACTTGTGCGTTAAGAAAAATATGAATTTATATGAGAAACATTTCGCACCGGAAACACTCTCCAGCACAGAAATAATTTTCAAATTGGACTCTTATTAAAAACAGAGATATTGACAAAAATAAGATGTGACTTTAAGCCCCATGGTGGCCAAACGATTCTTTGCCAAACATTAGAAATTATATGAAAAATATTTTCCATCGTGTTTTATACAGGAAGAATTTATAAAATCGGAGTTTTAGAAGCAGAAATAATGCAGAAAATACAATTTACCTTTTGCACCCCCTAGTGGAAAGTCTATGATTTACTTGAAAATTTAGAATTTATATGAAAATCATTTCACATCGGAAACACTATCCAACAAAGAAGAAATTTTTCAAATCGGACTTTTAGAAGTAGAGATGTTGACAAAAATAAGATATACATCTACGCCCTCTGGCGTAGAAACCATGCATTATTTTAAGAAGAAAATGTTCCTAAAAGGTTTGTCGACATTAGTAGTATCGGTCCACAAACAACTTTTTTTTTTTTCAATCGAGATTTTAGAAGCTCACATTTTGCTGCAAATACATCAGAAGCGGAAATTAAGACTTACGCCTCCTGGTGGCCAAACCATTTTTTACAGAAATTATGTGCAAAAGATTTCCTATCAGGAGCTCTATCCGGTGAAAAAACAAATTTTCAAATCGGAGATTTAGAAGCAGAGATACAGGAGAAAACACAATTTACCTTTACGCCCCCTAGCGGAAAGTCTATGAATTACTTGAAAATTTTGAAATTATTTGAAAAACATGTCACCCCGGAAACTCTTATCTAATAAAGAAAGAATTTTCCAAATCGTACCATTAGAAGCAGAGATATTGACAAAAATAAGATATACGTCTACGCCCCCTGGAGGAGAAACCATGAAATATTTTTAAAAGAAAATATTCCAAAAAAGTTTTATCAACGTGAGTGGCATCGATTTTTAGAAGCTCAGAGTTTATGGCAAGTACATCAGAAGCAAAAATTAACACTCCCTCCCCCCCCCCTGGTGGCCAGTTCTTTACCAAAAATTAGAGATTATATGCAAAAGATTTTCCATCAGGAGCTGTATTCGCTAAAGAAAACATTTTTCAAATCGGAGTCTTTAGAAGAAGAGATATCGGGGAAAACGTAATTTACTTTTACGCCCCCTAGTGGAAAATCTATGCATACTCCTAAAATACTCTTCGACGTAAGTGGAATCGAAAGACAAAAGAATTTTTTCAACCGGATGTTTAGAAGCAAATACGTGGAATAAAATGTATTTTTGAATTCAACATCTACATTTATGCCCTCTAGCGGTGAAATTGTACATCGTAAAGAAAAACGAAATGACGGATCATCATTCATATATTTCAAGCTTCCCAATGCAAAAAGATTTTTTCAAATCAGACTAATAGTTGGCGAGATATTGTGTCTACAGACGGACGGACGAACTGATAACATAAGCACGATCTTTTTTTACAAAAGACGTGCTAAAAAGATGGGTTATTTTACCGTTGTTACCTTGGCTACTTGCATTTGAATAAAAAACAACAACAAAAAAAACTCCAATTTATTATTATTGACCAAAATTTTCAGTGAATGCTTGATCTGTTACTTGAACCTTTTCCACTATTTCTATGGATATCGTCGATTAAGCATTTACTGAAAATTTTTGTACGGATTTCATTTCTTGAAAATTGGAAGTTCTTGCTCTGAATTGTTTCTGCTATTTTGGGCTGAGCTTGTGTGATGAATTGTAAGATATTCACATTTTGAACTGCATTGCTGAAGCAATGATCTAACTGACATAGCTATTTTACATAAATTTATAAAGCGACATCTTCATGTACACCGATGAACCATTACATTATGACCACCTATATAATAAGCTGTAGGACCTCCTTTAGCCAGCAAAACAGCAGCCACTCAGTGAGGCATTGATATGTTGAGGTGGTCAGAGCCGGCTGGACCATAGGGGCAACCGGGGCTGTCGCCCGGGCCCCACGTCTTCACGGGGCCCCGCATCTTAGAGAAAAAAAAAAATCTTTTTTTCCTAGAATTCTCTATATTTATTGCCATTTTTTTTTTAAAGTTTTGGGGTGCGAGGCCCTTAAAATATATTTTTACAATGCTTTTTTTTCAGTTTACAATCCTCCCCTCCACTGTTTTAGACCTTAAACTCTTCCACATTCATGAAATAGCAAATTAAATTTCATCACATTTTATCACTCCCTACTATATGCTCAACAATTTGTGTGTAAACCAGACACTGAAATTTAAAAACAATGAAAAGAACAATATTGACGTTGTTTTGGGGCTATATATGGTCGCCAATTGTTGAGTGACTTTAAAAACAGTATTAGAAATTTAAAAAAAAAGAAAGAAATTTTCATACATGAGCGCGTATGAAAGATAAGAAAAAGCACTAATTGATTTTTGATGCAAGGTAACTCGCAAATTTGTCAGTTATACCACCTTGCTTCAAAAATCGACCACTAAAACAAAATGTGCTAGGAAATATATATATATATAAACGAACTTATTTAAGAAGGATCCTTATATTCTCTACGTAAAAATGTTTGCTATAGAAAAACATTCGCTACGCAGATTAGTTAATTTTATCGTTTTACCATTTTGTGGGGAAGTTTTTATAAAAATCACTGTTCTACCCGGAAAGAAAACCATAGATTATAGCATTATAGCAGTCTTTACTCTCTCTCTCTTTGTCTGTCTGTTTATCTCTCTCTTTGTCTGTCTGTTTATCTCTCTCTCTCTCTTTCTTTGTCTGTCTGTTTATCTCTCTCTTTCTCTCTTTGTCTGTCTGTTTATCTCTCTCTCTCTCTTTGTCTGTCTGTTTCTCTCTCTCTCTCTCTCTCTCTGAACTTTCAATCCATATTATGGTCTTTTTCTTAAGCTCACAGTAATTTGGGATAATCATTTTTCTTTATAATACTTTTCGTGTGTTTTCATTTTCATGCAACGATTTTATTAAACTATGAGATTTATTTTCTAGGGCGCTTAATGAAATTTTTGTTCAGGCCCCGCTATGAAATTTCGCCCCAGGCCTCGCAAAAGTTTCATCCGGCCCTGGAGGTGGTAATAGGTAACCTGTGGTATCTGGTACCGTAATGTCAACAGTAGGTCCTCCAGTTCCCATACATTTTTGGGTGGTGGTGATTTAGCGTGAACTCACTTTTCCAAGCTGAACCACAAATGTTTGATTGGGTTTATATCAGGTAAATTTGGAGGTCAGGGCATTTTAGAAAGTCGCCAGCATGTTCCTCGAACCACACCTTGACGATTCTGGTAGTGTAGTATGGCACATTATCCTGTTGGGAACGGCCATCACCAGCACGAAACACAGTTGCCATGAATATGTGAACTTGGTCTGCAATGATGTGCAGATACCCGACACAGGGTGTCCACATTCTGGGAAGTCAGGGAAATGGAAATTGGTCAGGGAAAGTCAGGGAAATGCCTGAAATGTTGGTAAAAGTCAGGGAAAATCAGTGATATTTAAAAAAAAGTCACGGAAATTTCAATCACAGTTAGACTACAACTAGTTTTAACCCGGCATTGGGGAGTGACGCCCTCATTGCCCAACACACTTGCACTTGGTGCTGCAGACAGTCACTAACTTCCCCTTCTTACTAATGTAACCTTGTATTTCCTACCTATTATTGTAAGTTGTGTTACATTACTTGTTAACATTTCTCTTTTTGTTTTAGATCAAAGGAGTAGAAGAAAATCTTGTTAAAAGGCAATTAAGACTGCAGCATTGTCAAAGTGTTGTGTGTTTAATGAACAATGGTTGGACGAACAATTAAATCCTGAGTTTTCTGGTTGGTTAGCAGCTGTGAACAGTGACATTGAATCAGCATTTTGTGAAGTGTGCTCTAAAACTTTCAAGCTTAGCAACATGGAGCGTCGGGCAGTCTCCAGCCACGGAAATGGCCCTAATCATTTGAAAAACATCTGTGCTAAAATGTCTCAGCCCAGTCTTGCTTCTTTTACTTCCTCTGTGAAAAAGAACTCTCTTTGTAATAACGAACTCTTGCCATCGACAAGCTCAAAAAATGTGGAATCAGTACTTCTAGAAAATATTAAGTCTAATGACTCAAATACTTATGTTGTGAAAGATGATGTGAAGCCCAGTGACCTTAATGCTTATGTAGTGAAAGATGATGTGAAGCCCAGTGACCTTAATGCTTATGTAGTGAAAGATGATGTTACAAAGTTGGAAATAATATGGGCCATGGAAGTGTTGTCCAAGCAAATGCCTCTGAACTCTTGTACACAGATTAACAAAACGTTTCAGTTAATGTTTCGTGACAGTGCGATAGCTTCAAAATTTACTTTAGGCAAAAGCAAAGCATCTTATGTGATAAACCATGGATTGGCACCACATTTCAAAGAGTGTTTAATGGAAGATCTGAAGCAGTGCACTGACTTTGTAATTTGTTTTGATGAATCACTAAGCAAAATTGCTCAGCTTGGGCAAATGGATCAGTTTGTTCGTTATTGGGACGTCAATCTGCCAAAAGTTTCCACTAGATACTTAAGTAGTGTGGTTTTAGGACGGGCAACAGCTAATGACCTTTTAGAGAAATTCATTAAAGGTGCACCTCTTCCCTTGGATATCATGCTACAATTGTCAATGGATTGACCTAACATTAATCTCAGCTTTCTTCAAAAGCTGAAAGATAAACTTAGAACTGAAAATGCAGATGGTAAATTATTAGTTGACATTGGAGTATGTGGTCTTCACGTGGTCAATGGAGCTATGAAAACTGGACTTGAAGCAGTGAAATGGGATATACATCACTTTCTGCGTAACTTGTTTTAAAAGATAGTCCTGTTCGCCATGCAAATTATACTATGATTACTGGATGTAAAGATTTCCCTTTGAAATTTTGCACTGTAAGGTGGTTGGAAAATGTTAATTGTTTGAATAGGGCATTGCTTGTCTATGATCATATCAAGAAATATGTTCAAGAATTATCGGTTTCCAGCAAACAGCACATGTTTCTTGCAGAATTCATAGAAAGTCCACTGTTGAAATGCAAATTAGCTGCATTTAGGACTATAGCTTCAGAGTGTAAATCTTTTTGAGAAGGTTCCAGAGCCCAAAGCCTTTAATTCCTTTCTTACACACTGATTTGCTGGATCTGATGAAAAATTTTATGGCACGAAGCTTGAATCCTGACAAATTAAGTGAAGCTGATAGTGTCTCAAAACTGTTAACTTTAGATGTATCAGAAAGTGAAAATCTTCTGTCAATTGATAAAGTTGATATTGGATTTAGTGCTAAAACACTATTAAAAGAAGTGAAGTGCTCATAAAGGGAGAAATTAGAGTTTAAGCTTGAATTTAAGAAACTTGTGATGAGTATGATTGAAAAACTTCGTGAGAAAAGCCCACTAAAATTTAAGTTTGTCCATGGGGTAACTTGTTTGGACCCAAATATTATAGTGCAGCAGCCGAGTCTAGGCAAGAAGAGAGTGGAAGTTGTGCTTGAAGTTTTACTTAGTGCAAACAGAAACAGGTTTTCAGATGACTGTGCTGAAAAAGCTAATAAACAGTGCAACTTCATTGTGTGTAGAAGCTCAATCTGCTTTAAAGTCTCAGTTTGATGAATTTTTAGACAGTCATGATGATTCCATTGGATTAGACAAATTTTACAGTGCTCTACTCGACAACCAAAAACAATTCGGTGAACTTTGAGATGTAATAAAAATTTGTCTCATTATGTCTCGTGGAAATGCTTCAGTGGGAGGTGGATTTTCTGTCAATGTCTCTTCTTGTGGAAAATCTCCTGGAAGAATCCCTGATTTGTCAGAGAACAGTTTTTGATGCCATTAAAAATGTGGGAGGAATAGATCACATTGCCATCAATAGAAGGCTTATTCTTTCTGTAAGAGCCTCCAGACGAAGATATCAGGATTATCTTGAGAAAAAGTGTTCTTCAAAACAAAGAAGAAGGAAAACTGAAGGAAAAAAGAAAAAATGATCATGAAATAAAGGAATTGAAGGAAAAAATACAGAGAGTATGGAAGGAACTAGAGTTGGAAGAAGCAGCATTGCAGGCAAAGATTTCAGATTGGAAAAAGAAGAAAAGTGGTGTGTAATATAAAAACAGTGACTGTGTTCCTACTGTAATATTTTTATAGTAACTGTTCTGAATATTGTGTATGGGTTTGTTTGAGTGTTTCTTCGATAAATGTAAAACCATGAAAAAAAGAGTAAACTTAAAATTAAAAAGGTGCGAGTTGGACGGCTATGGGGAAGGTGAAGGCCGATTAAAAAAAAAATTAAATGAATCAGTTATTTGGGAAACTATACGTCAAACAGAAACACTTTTAAATAATATAAGTTTCTCAATTATCCAATTCAATTAAGTTTCTCAATTATCCAATTCAATTTTATTTATTATCATGGCACATATATTAAAAAACTCAAATAAACCTATTTGTGTAAGGTCAGGGATTTCTTATATATTTGGTCAGGGAAATCAGGTTTGATAATTCTGTGGACACCCTGCGACAGCTGGTAGGGATTGTGCTGTTGGGATAATGTAGCCTAAAGTCCCAAGAAAACATTGCCCACAGCATAACACCCCCACCGCTGGCCTGTTTCCGCCCATCAGTGCATCCAGGTGCCATAGCCTTTGTTGGTAATCTGTGTATCCGCGCTCGGCCATCTACGTGATGCACCAAGAATCTTGATTCATTAGACCAGGCCACTTTCTTCCAATCGTCCACGGTCTAATCTCAATGATCTTGGGTTCACTTCATGCATTGTTGGCGATGACGTGCAGTGAGCCTGGGGACCCGGCTGGGTCTTCGGCTATACAGGCCCATGCACAGAAGGCTACGATGAACTATATGCTGTGACACATTTCCCTGATCACCACTGTTGTAGCTGCGGCCGATTTGTTTCACTGTGGCCCTGCAGTTGCTGTGAACAATGTGCGACAGTTTCTGCTCCCCTCTGGCATCAATGAGCTGCATACGACACATGGCTGGACAACAGTTCGTCGTTTGGCCATCTGTACACCACTTTTGACACATACTCACTACAGCGGCACGTGAGAAATCCACAAGCTGCCTCGTTTCCGAGATCATAGTTCTGAGGTGCGGTGCCATCACATTTTATCTTTTATCAAACTCCGATAAATGGGTAACTTTTTCCATTCTGACTCCAAACGCTCTACTAACTGAAATACTGCTCTGTGAACTTGACCTGTGCCACCGTTTGGTCTGCAGACCTGCTCATTTCTCTACGCTGGGAGTGCTCATAATGGAATGTCTCATTGGTGTAAAGTACTTGGAAAGAGCTGACAGATGAAGCTTCATACACCAAGCCATGTAAGGCTTATGGTAGCGTCAGGTAGATGTTCCATGTAATCCTCTCATGTTCAGGAAAGAAATTCATTATGAATAATTTTGGATGCCGAGAAAGAATTTTTTTTTTCTTTTGTTTATAAAAATAGTGCTAGCTAGGAGATAATAGATATTTTGCTATATTCGTGGATTGCTGTTTTGAAGTAATACAAAAGGCATTCCATAAAAACTGGAAGTATTTTTTTTTTTTTTTTTGAGTTGGCAGCCTTGCAAAAGGGGAAAATAACCACGTGGTCGATTCTAGTGTTTTGTTATTGTGCAGTTCTTTAAGGTACGTCTGCATTTCACCATACAGTATGGAGGTGAGTGATTAAGAGTGAAATTTGTTGTGTGATAAAATTTTGCTATCATTTGGGTAAAATGGGTCCTGAAACAGTTGATTTAATGAAAAAGCTTACCAAGATAAATGTTTGGGCGAGTCAACGATTTTTAGATGCCATCATGATTTCTAGAAAGAGCGTTTGTCGGTAGAACTCGCTCCTAGGCCTGGTCGACCTGTAAGTGTTACGGTGCATGTTGTTAACACTCTTTGGGTGTTGTTAACACTTTGGACAATCCTGCAAGAAGATTAACAAATGACGTGAATTAATATTTCAAAAACGTTGGCGTTCTGTGTGACTAATTACTGCTGCGTCGTGTGTCTTCCAGGTGGGGGTACCTCGTCACTTGACGAGAGAACAATTGTTAGCCAGAGTTCAGGTGTGTCATGAGTGGAAATAAATGATTGCAAAGGATCCAAACTATCTAAACACAGTAATAACTGCCGATGAAACATGGGTCCACTATTTGGACCCCCCTCACGAAGTGTGCAACAAGTGTGGAAACACACAGGCTTGCTCCAAAAACAAAAGTCCGTCAAACCAATTCAGCGGGAAGGTGATGATAATTTTCTTTGATCATAAGAGTGTAGTCTACCAGCATGCCATTCCTCCACAAATTACTGTCAATGATAAGTATTGCATTCCAATCTTGAAGCGTCTGTGACAAGACATATCAATTAAGCGGCCGAAACTGGTGGGCAAGGGGAAGCTACACCATTATAACGCCCGCCCACATGTGGCTGCTTGTGTTCAACAGTTTCTTACGAAATGCAGTATTGAAATCATGCCACAGCCTGCCTACAGTTCTGACCTTGCCCCTTGAGATTTCTGGTTGTTTCCAACAATGAAGGAGAAGTTCTGTGGTGCAACATTCAACACAGATGCTGACGTTATTCAAGCTGTACAGGGGTCACCAAAGCAGCTTCCTCAAAATGCCTCCACTACATGGCTTCAAAAAGTGAACTGAACGATGGGACCATTGCATATCATCCGAGGGAAGATGCTTTGAGAAAGAATAGCATATTTTGCTGTACCTATGTTTATTCATTTTGTGTGATTTTACTCTCTTTTTATGGAATGGTCATTGTAATTATGTGGGAAATGGTTGTGTCTTGACATAAAGGGGTTCAAAGATTTACTAGATTATTCATAGCAATCAGAATTGTGTACTGAATCACCTGTACTTTACTGGTCACCATGTGACATCTCACAAAACTTGAAAATTACACTGCCCTGGGGCATACTAGCAAAATCTGAAGTTGTTCAGATTTCTAAGCTATTATTGCTTAGCTACAGTTACTTACAACTTCATTGTCCTGGGTGGTGTAACACATAGCAAGCTTGAATGCAAATTGGGGGATGTGGGTTCAATTCTTACTACAGGGCAATGCAATTTTAAAGTTTTTTGAGATGTTACTTGGTGACCAGTAAACTACAGGCAATTCATTATGCAATTCTGATTGCTGTAAATAATCTAGTGAATTTTCTATGTACAAGGGGTGATCAAGTAAAGTGAATGAAGCCACTCTTGCAGCAGAAGCAAAGGAGAGGTGTCTGATATCAATAACCTTCAACCCTCACTTGTGTCACCAGAAACTGGTTTTGCAGCAAATGCCAGTAGTCTTCTAGACAGCTAAGAGTGTAGGCACACATTTGTTTGTTCAACGCAACTGGAATGTCGAAGTTCAAGTAACGGGCAAACATGAAATTCTGTTTCCACCTTCTTTGGATATTCATTCAGTGAGAGACACTAGTTAAAAATTGATAAGTGTTTATGGTGAATGCACTGACCTACATAATTTTCCAGATTTAAAAATGGCGTCTTTTCCATTGAAGATGAATCTTGTTGTGGAAGACCATCAAGGGTAGAAACCTAGGACAACGTCATGGAAATTTGGGCTATAATCAGGAAGAACTGAAGCCTCACCATCAGAGAAATTGTAGCAGAGACTCTTCTGTCATTGGTTGTGTTCAAGCCATTCTCACTGATAAACTGAACTTAAAACATGTCGGTGCCAAGTTCATTCCTCATCTTCTGACAGACCACCAGAAATGCAATCGTGTCACAATGTCATCTGAGTTGTTTCAACGTGCAACAGCAGATGCAAACTTTTTATGGACAATTCTGACGGGTGAAGAAACCTGGTTCTATGGTTACAACTCTGAAACAAAGGTCATAGCTCTCAGTAGAAAACCCCTTCCTCCTCAAGACTCAAGAAAGCACATCAGTCTTGATCACATGTTAAAGACCTGCTCACAGAGCCCATTTAAGAGGGGGATCAGGGGGCTGTAGCCCTGGGCCCCGCATTTTTAAGGGGCCCTAGAATGACACGGGGTGCTTGAAGAATTGACAGAGTTCTATGGTTTTTTGAAGATAGCATAGCAAAAACTATAAGAAAATTCCTTGTGAAAACAATTTCCTATTTCTTTCTGCTTTTTTACATGGATTCTGTCAAAAATGTACTAGCCCCAAGTCCATCCTCAAATTTTTTGAAAGCATTACAGAAGTTTTCTGTACACATCTGTAATTGGGGAAAATTTTCATACATTAAGAATCCATTTGAATCAAGATATTTATATCATATTATTTTGCCCACTATTTCAACAATTTCAACAAGCTGAACAGAGATTAAAGCAGAACTGAACTAGTACCCATTTTTCAATCACCATGCATTTTTACATTTTCTTGCTACCACTGATTTGTCCATGAATTATGGGATACACACTTCAATAGAGCTGGAATATTTTTATTGGTTCGTCATCACATTTTGGGAATGTTTTCTCCTGGGTATTTTTATTCATCCACCCATAGTGAAGTCCTAGATGTGCCACTAATACTGGGGCCCCAAAATATTGTCCAGCCCCTGGGCCCCTTGTCTCCTTACACTCTGCCTGCTTGTGTCATTTTTTGATATCAAAGGATTAGGAATTCCTACGATTTGGCTCCTCTGTTAATGCTGCACGTTACTTGGAAATCCTGAAGCGTTGAGGACTGCAGTCCATAGCAAGAGGCTGGAGAAGACCTGTGGATGGATGCTTGATCACCACAACAATGCGCCAAGTCACATGTACTGCTCTACCGATCATCCATCTTGGTTGCAAAATCCATTCCAGTGCTCCCTCCCCCGCTTATTCACCAGACTTAGC
This sequence comes from Macrothele yani, assembly GCA_039090855.1. Taxonomy (NCBI): domain Eukaryota; kingdom Metazoa; phylum Arthropoda; class Arachnida; order Araneae; family Macrothelidae; genus Macrothele; species Macrothele yani. The sequence goes on along the minus strand of CM077013.1, from coordinate 34,280,212 downwards.
ACCCAGTGACTTTTAGCTGTTCCCGAAACTTAAGGCAGTTATGAAACGTAAACGTTTTGACTGTGTGGAAGACATCAAAGGTAATGTAATGAATTACAAAACAGGACTTTTATGGGTGTTCCCAACAATAGCAGAACCACTGGAATAAATGTATGTTGAGGGATGTTATTTTGAAGGGGATTAATTTGTGTAACACTACTAGTAAATTTCTGTCTTCATTAAAAACATTCACCTTACTTTTTTTTTTCTTTATCACATCTTGTATATTTATGAGGAATATTCCTTCTTTAATTTATACAAATAAGATTTTATAAGTGAGATCTGTTGTACGAAGATTGTACTTCTTAAAAAGTGCTTTCATCATGCAATTTGTGGGGAAGATCATCAGACTTTTCAGGAGGAATCTGAAAAATAAATCTCATTACTTAGCTTGGGGTGTGTGTATATCATCATCATCAACCATTATCAATTCAGTGCTGGGTGGAGGTCTTCCCAAGTTTCTTCCACACCTATCTTGAGCATTTCTCTTCCAAGTCGCTCCAGCATGCTTTCGAATTTCATTCACCCATCTTCCACATAGTTTTCTTCTGGGTCTTTTCCTTGGTATTTAGTCTAGTATTTCAGTTGGTCATCAGTGTTCAGTTCTTCTAGCAACTTGTCCAGCCCATTGTCACTTAATGGTCTTCACTTTGATCATGATATCATTAACTCATGACCAGTGGCGGCCCCAGGTACAGGCAACCGCTCAGGACCCCGTTCCTACAGGGGCCCTCGCACCACTGCCAATTAATTAGTAGTTTTTGCCTGGAATCACCTAAAATATTGTGGTTGTAGTTCACAATCATATTCAAATAAATGACCAATTTTAATATTTGTTTACTGCTTTTAATTAGTGACATTAAAAATTACTCTGAAAAAAATTATTTTTTGGTCAGAGCCATTTTTCCAGCGGGAAAGTTGTTGAGTAATGTCTAATTTTTTTTTTTTTTTTAAGATATTTTTCAAAAGAGTTTTGCCGCAATTTCGGGTACAAGTAGTGAGTTGCAATGTATTAACTCTTCTGTCCATAGAAAACAACATGGCAATTACTCTGGACTATAGTGATTGGATTGAAGACTTCAGATACAATAAATGGCGCAGAATTCTTCTTTAAATAATAGACTTATCTTATAATTATACAGCTATCCTCGTTTATTTAGTAACGGGTCATTTTGGAAAGGTAATATTTTGGATTCCTAATTATATTAATAAACAATGTATTGTATTGCATCGTGTTTATTTCATAAAAATCAATACCATAATTCCCGATAAAAAAAATTGCTTTGGAATCACATTCACCCCAAGTGAGGGCTTGTGTGAAGAAAAAAAGGGAAAATTGAGCGACTGGTTTACAGTCAGAGTACGCAACATGTAATTTTTTACGTATATAAAGGGTTATTGTGGTGGTTTTGGGTTATTGCGATTGGGAACGGCCCCGTGAAAAGCCGTCGCCCGAGGCCCCGCAAGGACTAGGGCCGCCACTGCTCATGACATTTGCTGTTCCATAAGTTACTCTCCTTATCTTTCCTTGTTACACAAGACATGCTCCTTTCCACGCCTCTTTCAGTTGTCTGCAACCGTTTTGTGTGTTCTTTAGTTAAGCTCCATGTATCTGATCTATAGACAAAAACTGGAAGGATGCATTGATTAAACTTTTTTCTTTTAAGGCATAATGATATATTGTTTGAGAAAATTGCACTGTTTCTTTTGAATGCTCTCCAACCAAGTTTTATATGATATGCCAATTAATTTCTTTAACACTTTGGCTGCCAGCGGGCGCACGCGTCTTCTGTATAAACTGCCGTGGGGGGCCAGATAAACAGAAGTAAATATCTGAAGTTCCAGTAATGGGATTCCCAAAATATTTATACCACTTACTAGTTGGTTGACCACAAGTCCATTTATAGCAAAACATGCAGAAGTTGCGTGCGACTGACGTGGCTCAAAAGTTAAACGCATTGTTGTATAGGTCATGCAGGCGTGGGCAACTTCATACAAGCTTATGTAAACAAGTTAGTAAAATCATGCAATTGATTATGATACGCTTTTCAACATACCAGAAATCATTACTCAAGTTATGAGGAACATGGCTATAGAATAAATCTCGCTCCTATGCCCAGATCCTTTGACCCCATTTCGATGATATTTAAACAGGACCGGTTAAGTATACTTCCTGAACAACATGATGAAGTTTTGTCTCAATCGAAACATTTTTACGTACGTTATGACGCATAAGGGCGATGGAATGGATCCCGCTTCTATTTCCTGACCTTTGACCCCATTTCGGCCATTTTCAGTAGAGTTCATCCCTAGGTGGTCCCCTACCACATACTAAACTTTCATCGAAATCGAACCATTTTTATGCAAGTTGTGATGCATAAGGGCAATGGAATAGATCCCACTCCTATGTCTTGACCTTTTACCCCATTCCGCCCATTTTCAATAGGGTTCGTCCCCAGGTGGTCCCCTTCCACATACCAAAATTTCATCGAAATCGAACCATTTTTAAGCAAGTTATCGTGCGGACGCACAGAAGGACAGACAGACAGACAAAGCTGGAGCATATACGTTTCTTCAACCTACTGTTGGAAAGCATAAAAAAGGAATTGTAGAAAGTCTATAAATAATGAATGCTCCTCCCTCTTTTCTTTCTTTGTGTTGTGTCTAGAGGAGGTTGAGCTGGGACACTGCGTCGGTCGGAGACAACAGAAATACACTGCTGGTCACCCAAAATGCAACACCAAGAAGGACACGAGATAGCAAAGCCAGATTTACTGGACACAACAACAGATACAAAGATGAAACGATTGAGCTTTCAGGCCCATGCGACTTGCGGAACACGCAGACATCAATAGTTCGTGTGGCCCCCATGTCTGGCAATAACGGCTGCTACACGCCGCGGCATCGAACGAAAGAGGCTTTGGATGTGGGCTTAGGGTATGTCGGTCCAGGCTGCTTCTACACATTGCCACAGTTCATCAGGCGTAGCCGCGGGTGGTGCTTGCCGGGCCACTCGGTTGCCGATCAGCAACTAGACGTGTTCGATGGGTGACACATTGGGAGAACAGGCGGGCCACGGCAACAGTGACATCTGGTAGGCCGTGAAGAATTGTTGCACGATGCGTGCCACATGTGAGCTCGCATTGTCCTGTTGAAACGTAGCCGCTGGCAGGTAAGGAAGGACTACAGGCTCCAAAACGCCAGAGATGTAGCTGTTGCTGTTGAGTGTACTGGCGATGTGTACCAGAGGGGAGCAGGTGTCATATCCAATTGCGCCCCAAACCATAACGCCATGCGACAGACCGGTATGGAGATGCATAATACAGGCGTCATACAATCTCTCGCCGCGGTGCTGCCACACGCAGATCCGACCATCTTGGTGTTGCAGGCAGAAGCGGGATTCGTTGGAGAAGACAATGTCATGCCATTCCATAGTCCTGGTGCGGCGTTCAATGGCCCACTGCCGCCGCACTCGCCGGTGGTGTGACGTCAATGATAATCGGAGCAATGGGCGCCGTGCGACAAGTCCCCGCTCCTGCAGACGATGTCGAACGGTACGTGCTGACACAGGTTGTTGCGCAACACCCCCTAATTCCTGCGCTAACGTTTGTGATGTGCCGGTGCGTTCCACCAATGCTCGCCGCACAACATGCCAGTCCGCTCGTTTGGTGGTGTGCCGCGGCTGCGGCAATCGCTACGTCGGTCCGTCCGTCCCTCCTGCACCCACCGAATCCATACTCGCCTCACTGTGGCTGGATGTCGTACAACCCGGGCGCCGATGTCTCGGTACGATAAACCGCTGTCGCGATAAGCCACTATTCGTTCTCTGTCGAACTCCGAAACGTGCTGGAATGACTGTCGTATTCTGTGACGAGGCATTAGGAAGCTTCCCACGCACAGGTCCGGCAGCACAACACACTTCCACTACTTACACCCCGCCTTCTGTGCACCTTTCTTATAATGCTTCTCGGTGGCATGCCGGGCGCACATGATTTGCATATGCCCTTCAATGCTAATAGTTTGCATGTCCTTTCGCGGGCGACGCATGCTGCGGATTTCAGGCCAATCGGATGCTTCCTTCTTGGTGTTGCGTTTTGGGTGGCCAGCAGTGTATAATACCTTACTGGGGGAAGGCAATTCCCACTTAGGTGGTTCCACACACTGCTTCCTTAGCACAGGGTGGCTGGAGGAAGCAAAATGAAAGAAAACTGGGTGAACACTTTTCTCTTACTAACAATATTCCTCTGCTCGGATGCAGTTTATATAAACAAGTGCTGCAGGAAAAGTAGCCTCCTACCTTCCCTTTTGGGCTACAAATTTCTTTTTTTCCCATTAGACAGCACTTACCTCACTTGAGCATAATAGATTTCGGGATGTTAACAGACATTCACCTTTTTTTTTTTTTTTTTTTTCGTTTTTCTCCCCAACCGCCCTAATTTGTAGTTTGACGAAAATCCCTTAACTGCTCTTGTAATCAAAGCGTGAGGATGACCGATCCCATAAATAGAGCAAAAAGTTTTACTTCAAAAGGCAAAAATTAGAATCTGTTGTCAGGCTTTCTTCACCATGCATACCTGATCCCACTGCTGGTCCATCTGGAATAATTAACCCCGCTACAGATCTTTCTGCTATAGAGGATACAACTGTTACTCCAACAACAACCGATTCTGTTGAATCGGACACAAGTGACCATGAATCAAGTCTTTCCAGTTTTGAAATTTCTTCATCTGATTCTGATCCAGATTATGATATCAGTAGGCTACTGAAGAATATGATGATGATTGTGATTTCTTGCAAACAATGGAAGAACATCGGTGTTTTGACGTGAATCCCGTACATCACGAACAGCAGCAGATAATTTGGGGGTCAGTTGATTCGTCAAAGCAAAAGGAAATTTCATTGACAGCACCCTCAGGTATATGTCCCGATGTAATGAATTTAGATCCCCTTACAGCTATTGACATTTTCCACTATCTAGTGACTGATGATATTTATCTTCTAATGGTTACTGAAACAAATAAAAATGCACATCAAGTCATTCAAGGCGGTATCCTATCACCACATTCGAGGATGAAACAATAGCTGCCAACATCTGTAAGTGAAATGAAAAAATTTCTTGGTCTGCTTATTTGGATGGGCCTGGTTAGATTTCCGAAGATTACAGATTATTGGACCACTCATGTGTTGTTCCAAAACTGAATTGCACCTAACACTTTCAGCAGAAACAGATTTCAACTCCTACTGAAGTTATGGCACTTCGCTGACAATAAATGGTATAAAAATTTATAAGTTATGCGATTTATAAGTTATGAGTAGCCCCACATCAAATTTGTACTGTATATTTGACTTTAAAAAACAAAAAGAACTATTTGTAACATATGAAAATTTTGAAAATATACAGAAAAATCTACGGAATCTATGAAAAAAATAATAGTATACCCATGGGCCATAGAAGTCGATGCCCATCCGATTTACGCTGTATTTTTTCAGTATGTTGCGTAGTAATCTAATGCTTCAAAACATGGGTAAATCTAGGGAAAGGAATACAAAATAAAAACCAAATTAATTGAAATGTTCAAGGCGTCTGCACCCAGTGTAGCTTTCCTTTTATTAATTTTACTTATTTTTTTCAAACGGGATAACATTTATGCCTCATATTTTTTTTACATGCTACTTGCCATAAAAACAAAATATAATACAAACATACATATATATATCATCATCATCATCATCATCATTGTCAACCATTATCAATCCACTGCTGGACGAAGGTCTCCCCAAGTTTCCTCCACAACGGTCTGTCTTGTGCCAGTCTCCTCCATGTCACCCCTGCATACTTTCGAATTTCATCCACCCATCTCCCATGTGGTCTTCTTCTGGGTCTTTTCCTGTCCCTTGGAATCCAATCTAAAATTTCGGCTGTCCATCGATGATCTGTCCTTCTGGCAGTATGTCCAGCCCATACAAGTTACATATGAAGAAAATTTCAGGAAAAACAAAAATGTTGATGCAAAAGAGAAGGGATATGAGGACAAATAAAGGTGTAACTTTCAACGTAGAATATAAAGAGCTATGCAAGACAGTGCGAAAAGGTATCACTGAAGACATAATGAAATTCAATTGTGAACTAGTGAGGAAACCTATTGAAAACAACCAGAGCCTGAAGAGAGCAAAAGGACATGTCAATAAGGGAAGAAAACAGATTATGGTTCTAAGAAAAGAAGATGGTACTGTAACAAGAAATAGAAGCAAAATTTTGACAAGGGTGAAATATTTCTATCCAAAACTATATGAAAGGGATGATACATCTATTCTAGACATTACGACAGGTACCAGTGTCAAAGTCCCTCCAATCCTCCCCGCAGTGTATTACTTCCGCTAGGTTACACAACTTCTTCGTGTTTTGAAGTATTAGGTTGCTATGCAACACAATGCAGGTGTTGCAACGCAGATGGCCTGGGAATAAGCTGTTATTTTTTTTTATATACATTTTGTAAAACATCAGGTTTATTTCTGAAATTTTTGATGTTTTAAATATTCAGCTGTACATATAAAAATATATATATATATATATATATATATAAAGAAGATACCTTATAAAGAAGATATTGCACCCTTCGTTTTAAATTCTAAAATTTTTCCTTAGTCTTCAGTTTTGCTCTTTAGTATATATATATATATATATACTTAAGAGCAAAACTGAAGACTAAGGAAAAACTTTAGAATTTAAAACGAAGGTTGCAAAATAACCTGAAAATCAAAACGCGCAACGCAGCAGTTTTGAAAATTCAGAATTCACATTCTATAAAGAAGATACCTAAGCAAAAAAATACATATATAATTTTGACTCACACCTAGTACAACATAGAAAAGGTTATGTATCTACCTGTGTGAGTAAAAGGAGAAAAGATAAAAAAATAAAATAAAACAACTGAATGTAGAAGGTGTCGAGAATACTGAGCCTTGGCTTTATCAAGGACCGGCAAAAACTCTGCATTTTCTCACTTCCACAAAGACCTAGTTGGAAATGGGTTTCTGCAAGGCCATAGATGCAAGTAACATTCCCACCTAAAATAGTTTAACAAATATATATATGTCATGTCCTCCGTAGAGTTGCATGACCTAGCACTAGTTAACAATTTCGCTTGCATCCATTAACCTTCCTGGCCCGACCCATGCTCTTCATCTGTTACTATTAAACAGAGAGAAGAAGATTAAAGAGAACTCAAGCTGTGAGAGTGACATAATAATTAGAAATGATTTTCAGCCATAACGAAATTCCAAGTTCGTTTGAGAGAGAATTTAAACCTGAAAATCAATGCAAAAGAAATCCAAATTTTTAAATTGCAATTAAAAAAGGAAATATTAATTTTTAACGAACAGATTTTTGAAAGAAAACTTGAGTCTAAAACCCCCTACTTCTACGACTTATGACAGCACAAAAACGAGAATAAGTTAAAGATAATAATTAACTAAAGAAAACTTTGTGAAAGTTATATACCTTAAACAGTTAGTTGCAATATGTACAAAGTATTTCAGCAGTGCTTTAAGTGCATAATTAATTAGTTATTAAGAACTTAACTACTTTGAAAAAACAGCGCATAGACAGCGCATAGAAAAGGAACAAGCTTAGCCAGCTTCTGTTCCTAGGTACCCCAAAAGACGCTCAAAGTTACAGAGAAAAGAAAGAGTTAAAACCCGCAAAAATGTTAACAGACAAACCAATGCCTAAAAGCTGAAAAGCTAAAAAACGACAGAGAAAAAGTACATGAAGTACAAACATTGAACTTATAAAACCTAGAACCCAAAAACAGGGAAGAGAGCTTACCTCTTGTGTGACAAAAACTTTTCTCCTCACAAGAGAAGAACATGGCTGACCTCTTCCGCCACTCCCTAGACGCTGGGGGGCAGTGAGGGTGGGGCTGATGGCCTCCTCATGCAGCAAGAAACCAACGTGCGGAGATTTTAACCAGAGAAAAAAAAATATATAAACTTAAGACTGTGGATCTGTATGATCAGAAAGAGCAGAATTAACTCTCCAGAATACATGAGAAATATTATAAAATACACGAGCAGTGTATTTAATAATCTTTGCATGTATTAAATCACCTTAGTGAGCTTCTATAGATTAATCAGAATCTTATTAATTTTAAAGTTGGTTTTACTATTTTTAGTATAGCTATTCTAGTGATGAATAACTAGTTTTCTTTTTTATTTGTTTTTATTTTCTTTTATAAACAGATTTTTAAGCTTTTTTTGTGATTTTGTTTATATTATTTAATTTTTTGTTTTAATAGGACCGTCATATCCATAGCACTAAGGTTCCTTTAGGTAGTTAATAGGCATCCTCTAGCCAACTTCCTTACGGCTTTGATTGGTCAGAATCATATTATTAACTGTGTAGAAAATTAAAGCAGATCTGCCAACCTTACTCTATTATTCAGAATAATTTTTCTTAAAGTTCTTTTGATGAAAGAAGAAGGAATTTCGTTCTCTAGAAAACTTTCTAATAGTATATTAATGTGGTAATTGAAGTCCAAATTGTTGCTGCAAATTCTTGAAATTCTTAGGACCTGAGAAATTAGTACATTCTCAATTACTTTGGTTGAAATGTTACTATTCCAGTGTAGATATTTAATTACTTTGAAAGGAAAATTAACTCTTTTATCAAAGAGGCTAATAGATGGGTTACCTCTGTTGAGCTTAATGCTTAAGTCTAGGAACTCAAGTTCCTGATTACTGTGGTTGGTTTTACATAAGTTAAGAGAGCTAGGATAGATATTATCAAAATCACTCTCTATAACTTCTGAATTATTGATACACAGCAGATCATCAATATATCTAAAAGTGTAAAGGTAGTTATCTGAGCAGGTGGGGTGATTTTTAATGAATTTATATTCCTTAAAGAACAGGAATAGATTAGCGATATTCGTGGACGTTGATGTTCCCATGGGAATACCGTTCACTTGCTTATAGAGAGTATTATTATATAAGATATGGTTATTTTTTATGCAGCAATTGAGATAAGAGTTCCAAGTTCCTACATCAACAAATAGGTTAAGTTTAAATTCTGCATACAGCTCTTTAAAGGTAGTGATTATATCTGATAGAGGCAGATTAGTATATAGGTTTTCAAAATCATAACTATTAATATCTAGGGGACATACTTTGAGTATAGTAGAAATTACTTCTGCATTATTATTAATTATCCAAAAATCTCTGTACATCAAGTTAGAACAGTTTCTAATGTGTTTCAAAACCTTCTTTAAGACATCTTCAAAAGCAAGATCTATTTTCTTTTTATGACTCCTTACTCCACTAGCTATGAACCTGAACTTCACAGGATCCTTATGAAACTTAACCGTTGCAAAAAGAAATGGAAATTCAGGCTCATATCTTCTAGTTTGTGGAATTTTAAGTTTCTTGAAGAATGCCTTAAACCGATTTTCTAACTGCTTGGTAGAATAACTTACGGGCTCGTATGTTACTCTATTATTGAGTTCCATAGTTAACAATTCAAAATAGAACTTCTTACAGATAATTGCAAAATTATTGCTAGCTTTATCCGTAGTGGTAAAAATAAATTGGTCTTGTAGTTTGGAGAGTGACCTTTTAGCTTCTCCAGAGAAAAAGAGATTTCTGTCGAAACAAAAGTCCAGACCTGCCAACTCACCGGTGAAGCTATTGATTATATTATATTTCCATTCTGCGAAGGCCTCAATAGGCTGATTGTACGTTAAACTGGTTTTTACGATGTACCTATTAACATCTTGAGTGAAGCTCTCAAGAATCCTTTCTTTGGAAATTGTGAAGGAAGGTCTGAATTTAGAGCCATACTCTAATAAATTCCTAAGCTTTTCATTTATATATATATATATATATATATATCTTTAGAGATATATAAAAGATATATATCATCATCATCATTGTCAACCATTATCAATCCACTGCTGGACGAAGGTCTCCCCAAGTTTCTTCCACAACGGTCTGTTTTGTGCCAGTCTCCTCCATGTCACTCCCGCATACTTTCGAATTTCATCCACCCATCTTCCATGTGGTCTTCTTCTGGGTCTTTTCCTGTCCCTTGGAATCCAATCTAAAATTTCGGCTGTCCATCAATGGTCTGTTCTTCTGGCAGTATGTCCAGCCCATTGCCATTTCAGGGATTTAACTCTGATCATGATGTCTTCCACTCTTGTCATTTTTCAGATCCACGTGTTCCTCTTCTTATCTCTCCTGGTTACACCAAGCATGCACCTCTCCAGGCTTTTTTGAGTTGTCTGCAGCCTTTGTATGTCTCTTTTAGCTAAGGTCCACGTCTCTGCACCATACGTAAGCACTAGAAGGATGCATTGATCAAACACTTTTCTTTTAAGACATAATGGCATATTGCTCTTGAAAATTATGCTGTTTCTTCCAAAAGCTCTCCAGGCAAGTTTTGTACGCCGATTAATTTCTTCACCAATGTGACCCTCACTTGATATCTGCTGTCCAAGATAAACGTACGTGTCTGTTATCTCCAGCTCTTCTCCATCAATCGATAAATCTTCATTTCTTGTAAAAGCATTGTACATCACTTTTGTCTTCTGAAAGTTCATTTTTTATCCCACTTCTTTACTCTTGTCAGCAAGTTCCTGGATCATACTCTGTAGCTCTGATGGGGTAGTTGCAAAAATGACTATGTCATCAGCAAAACGAAGGTGGGTTAGATAATCTCCATTAATCTTTATCCCTTTGTTTTCCCAGTTCAGTGATTGAAAGACATTTTCCAATGTGGCGTTAAAGAGCTTCGGAGATATGGTGTCACCTTGTCTCACTCCTTTTCCAATTTTTATGTGTGTTGTATTTTCAAACAGCCGAATCTTTGCACTTGCATTTTCATAGATGTTATTAATAATATTAATGTATGCATCTTCAATACCGCAGGATTTCAGAGCCATTGCAACTGCTGATGGTTTCACCGAATCAAAGGCTTTTTCATAATTGATAAAAGCCATGCACAATGGAAGTTCATATTCCCTCGCTCTTTCAATTAGTTCTCTCAGTACGTGGATATGATCTATTGTGCTGTAGCCACTCCTGAATCCAGCTTGTTCTCTCGGTTGAGCCATGTCCAGTGTCACCTTCAAGCGGTGTGAAAGAACTTTAGTGAAGATTTTATAAACCACTGATAGGAGGCTGACAGGTCTGTAGTTCCTGAGATCCTCAATGTCACCTTTTTTATGTAGCAAGATCATTGTAGCGTTGTTCCAATCCTCAGGAATCTTCACTTCATTAAGGCATCGAGTGAAAATTTGGGCGAGTACTGTTTCGATTTCTCCATTTGCTTCTTGTATGATGTCTACAGTAATTCCATCTTCTCCTGGAGCTTTCCCCCGCTTCATGTTCTTGATTGCATGTGCAACTTCTGCTGGAAGGACTGGAAGAACTCTGGTACTGGTACCTTTCATGATGTCTGGAGTACATGTATCATCCCTTTCATATAATTTGGAGTAGAAATCTTTCACTTTTGTCAAAATTTCGCCTCTATTTCTTGTTACAGAACCATCTTCTTTTCTCAGTGCCATAATCTGTTTTTTCCCCTTACTGAGATGTCCCTTTGCTATCTTTAGGCTTTGGTTGTTTTCGATTGCTTTCCTTACTAGTTCACAGTTGAATTTCCTTACGTCTTCAGTGATACTTTTTCGTACTGTCTTGCATAGCTCTATATATTCCACTTTGGAAGTCACATCTTCTTTAGTTGTCCTCATCACTCTTCTTTTTGCATCAACATTTTGGTTTTTCCTGATAATTTGTTCACATGCACTTTGTTCTTAGACCCAGCTAATTTTGTTGCTGTTTCCATAAGAGCTTTGGTTACTTTTCTGTTAACTTCAGAAATATCCACTTCTTCCGATGTTAGGCCTTCTAAAGCAGAGAATCTCTTCTTCTGTTCCAATTTGAAGGTATTATGGTGTTTTTTAAGGTTGGTTATGTCAATACATTTTGTTTGTCTTATGAGCTTGCTACGTTCGAGTTTAGTGTTGAGGTGCATCTTACATCTCACCAATCTATGGTCACTGCCTGTGTTGAACTTGTTTAGCACACTGCAGTCTTCTATGATGAATTTTTTGTTACACATAATAAAATCAATTTCACTTGTCGTCCCATTTGGATGTCTCCATGTCCATTTCCTGTGTGGCTTTTTCTTGAAAAAGGAGTTCAAGATGAAAAACCCTTCTGCCTCTGCAAACTCTACGAGAGTATTTCCACGCTGGTTTCTGTTGCCGTGACCGAATTTACCTACTGAAGTTTCATTCTGTTGCTGTTGCCCTATTTTTGCATTGAAATCTCCCATAATTATCTTCAAGTGCTGCTTACCTTTATTATTTAGATCACGAATTTCCTCATAAAATTCTTCAATTTCTTCTTCAGCATGACTTGTGGTGGATGCATAAGTTTGAATAATCTGAGCCTGGTATCTTCCCGAGAGTTGGATAACGAGTCGTGAAGCTCTGTCAGAGGAACTTTCAACTTCTACAACTTTATCCTTCAGTTTCTTGTTTATTATAAATCCAACACCACTAGTTCTGCCAGTATCTGTCCCACGATAGTAGAAGAGATGTCCACTTTGCAGTTCGGTGAGATCTTCTCCTTTTCTCCTTACCTCACTTAGCCCGACGATGTCCCACTTGATCCTTTGTAGTTCCTCTTCCAATTCAAGAAGCCTTGAATCAGAAGATAGGGAGCGTCCGTTGTACGTAGCCAAGGTCAGCATCAGATGGCAGCCTAGTCTGGTCCTCCGGGGATTCTTAGCACCCTCTGCCTTCATGTCGCACTGGCCGCTGCCTTGGCCAGGTACATTCCAGCTGCCGGAGACTGAGGGCCAAGATTTAAGTTGTGGAGTCATTTTGGAGGGGTTTGGCCATAACTCACCACGCTGGCTAAGCGGGTTGGTGAGTGTGGGATAGCATTTCCTCTAATCCCGATGGTATAGTTATACCGCTATTGGCGGTCGTCAGAGCCCCTTTAGTGGGAACAGGATGTACCACGAGAAGGCGGGTTTGACATTTGTCAAGGAGAGGCTGTGATGTTACGCATCACCTGACCTTACATCCCAAAAGATATATATATATATATATATATATATATATCTTTTTATATGTACAGCTGAATATTTAAAACATCAAAAATTTCAGAAATAAACCTGATGTTTTACAAAATGTATATATAAAAAAAAATAACAGCTTATTCCCGCGTGACTTCTTATCCCCAGGCCATCTGCGTTGCAACACATGCACTGTGTTGCATAGCAACCTAATACTTCAAAACACGAAGAAGTTGCGTAACCTAGCGGAAGTAATACAAAACAAGAACTGAAACCCATTAACAATTTGAAGTCGCTTGCACCAGCATGGCCCCTTACAACGATTTTTTTTTTTTTGCTGGCGCCTGTGCCTGCTGGCAGTGAAAGTGTTTTAATATAGCTCTTGCTTGATCCAAAGTAAATGTAGGCGTTAATTAGCTCTTGTCCAAAGTAAATGTAGGCATTGGTTACTTCTCAATGTGCTCCATCAATTGCTAAATTACCAGTTATTCTAAAAGCATTGTAATTTTTTTTTCTGAAAGCTCATTTTTAATCCCACTTCTTTACCCTTGTCAGTAAGTTCCTGGATCGTATGCTGCAGATCTGAAGCAAACCTTGAAAAATGACAATGTCATCAGCAAAATGAAGACTGGTAATATTGTCAATTAATCGTAGTCCCCTGCATGTCCAGTTCAATGGTTGAAGGATATCCTGAAAGTGGACATTCAGAAGCTTGGGAGATGTAGTGTCATCTTGCCTTAGCCTTTTTCAATTTTTACTGGTGCTGTATCCTTAAATAGTTGAACCTTTGCATTTTCATAAATGTTATTAATAATATTAATGTATGCATCTTCAACACTGCAGGAATTCAAAGACATTATTATAACTGCTGATGGTTTCATGAAATCAAAGGCCTTTTCATAATCAATAAAAGCCATACATAATGGGAGTTCATATTCCCTCATTCTTTCAATTAGTTCTCTCATCATCTGGTAACTTAAAAAGGCTCATATAATAAAGTAAAAGTTTTATTTAATTTGCACATTATGTAAAAAAATCAGACTACTGCTTAGCGACTTTATTTTTGTCTGAGTGCTGTAGCCACTCCCGAGTCCAACTTTTTCTCTCGGTTGAGCCATGTCCAGTGTTTCATTCAAGTGATGTGACAGTACCTTAGTGAAGGTTCTGTAAACAACTCAGATCCTCAAGAAGCAAAGATATCTTAATTTAAAAGAAAAGTTATTAGGGGGAAATAAGAACTGCTTGACTTTGCGTACCAGGCTCTTTTAACTGAAGATGGAAAAAATCAAGTACCCTTGAATTTGGTTGTTTTCAAGGAGTAGAAACCAAACTTCTAACTTTTAAGATATGAATGAAAAGATAAAAAAAAATCAAGAATACTGTAATTTTTCAAAAAGTTTACAGTTTCCTGTAACATTTTTACCCTTTGATGTAATGAAAAACTGACAATGCACATGCCCGATGTGGAAAACTTAAGATTAGTATTTATTTTTCAAAAATGCAATTCCGAATGGAAATGCATTTACAGGTTCCAATAACAGAATTAAAAATGAAAAAGTAAGAGCAACAGATGAAATTACTGAGCTTTGGAAGAAAAACAAAGGATCAAGATGGCCGTGGTTTGTACATGTACTGAGAAGTTATTTAAGGTGAGTGTAAATTAGTAAATGTGGAATCACTCAGACAAAAATAAAGTCGCTAAGCAGTAGTCTGATTTTTTTACATAATGTGCAAATTAAATAAAACTTTTACTTTATTATATGAGCCTTTTTAAGTTACCAGATAAATCTAGAATTAGGAACTGATCAGCTACCCTTACACTGCTCAATACAGGGCATATCACACCATGAAGGAATTCACAAAATGAGAGGAAACCCACCAGATATGTGGACAAGTAGATGGTAAAGAAGTGAGTTAATTTCTGAGTGATTATACGCAAATACAATTGGCAAGGAAGTAGTATGCCATATACTACCATGCTGGGTTATATGCATTCAACAAATGACATTGCATCAAGTGTGAAGAGTCCCTGAACAGTGTCCTGAGGTACAGTTGTACATGCGTCGTTGACCTGTGTCCGCAATTTTTCAGCTTTGCGAGGTGTCGTGCAGAGATATGAAATCATGTGCCAATAACATCCCACATATTATGTATTGGGGAGAAGTCTGGGGATTGCTCCGACCAGAGCAGCATCCGGGCCCCTTGTAGACATCGTCAACTGATGATGGCAGTATGCGGATGAGTGTTATCTTGTTGGATCTATGAGGATGCCGTGGAGATACTGCAACAAATCCGGATGCAGCACTTCATCGACACATTGTCCTGCTGTCATTGTACTCCCTATGCATATGAGTGGTGAAATGCTGTTGTGAATTCCAAACCATGACGCCAGGCTTAGAAGCAGTATGACACTCGTGAGTGGCAGTAGATGAGCCCCGTGACCACATGACCTTCAGATTCTCAATCGGTGGTACTGAGACATTTGTAGCTTGCATTCTGCTAACAGTAAATGGCTCCCGATGCATTTACAACCAGCCATGTAAAGCCTCTGATAAAGGTGCCTGTGTCATAGAAGTATTCCCAATCACGTCTCCCAGGCATTCTCGCTCATTATACGTACCTTTGCCACCGGGATTACTCCAAAGCAGCGGTTCACACCCCCAGGTGAGGATGACCAAACTTGTCTATGCTGAGCAGTTTTGCCCTTTTATCTCCCACAGTGATCATATGATTGGTTCACAACCACAATCATTTACATTACCCAACTGTCTTCACATACCCACCAAATCTGCATAGAGCTCCGACAAATATTTCTTTGAGCGACGTTGCTGTGCAAACAGGTAAAAATAAGGGATTATTTCAAATGAATTGCGAGATTCTTATTCATCTGAAAATGAAAGTTTGGAAACCCAAGTCACAAAGTCAGAAAGTGTACAATTACAAAGTAATTTCTGTGTCAAGTGAAGTATTCGCTGAATAACTCGGGCAATGCTTATGAGCTTTTCTTCCCATTCATTTGCCGGATTGTCTTGAGTAAGTGTTTTTAATCCACATTAAGTTACTTGAACACCTAAATGCTTAAAACTGATTCCACTTCAATCCCTAACAGCCCAGGACTTCTTATAGTCCATGAGCCATTTCATATAGTGGTACCACCTGTGGTGGCAAATGCTACCAAGCATTTTTGGACACTGTTTCATGTCTTGATTACAAATATATGTTATAGCATGGCCAACGTGGCAGCTTATGGGGTTAAATAGGGGTCAAATTACTGTAATCTTCAGTTGGCTGTATCCGAGTGAAAAAATGTTTGAATTTCAATTGTAAATGCTCTCTCTATTCCTCTCAACCAGACCTTTAAAACGATTGGCAACATGAGAGGTCTGTAGGTAGAAGTCAAGGATTTGACCTTATTGATCTCAAATGTTCAACTTTCAAAATTTTCCTTTTGTACCCATTCGTTTTGAAGCTCTCGGTCACAGGATCACAGAAAATGTTGCTGTTTATGAATCAAAGTATGTTTAGCAGAGATACAGTCAATTAAATAGGCTTTACACTGTATGGTTGTCTTGGAGTTAACTTCTGATTCTTTATTGTTTCAAGTTGAAGCAAAAAACAACAGTAAAGATGAGTGAGGAGGTTTCCAGAAAGAAGTTGAAGGGAGATGCAAAATGTATCATACACTGCAGCTCTGACAATACGAAATTAATATGTCCTGAATGTGTCGAATCATGGAACACTTTGAAAAGAGCTGGTGAGTTGCGTAACCATGAAGCAATCCACATTATTGCAGAGAAAAGAAAAGTGAATGAAATTCCTGATGATGTGTGGAACCACAGAAAGTGTCGGAGCCTGTTCACCATGAAAAGAGACCTGGACAGGATATTGGCATCAAGAAAGAGTGCAGAAAAAAGTTCGAGCAGTACAGAGAGAAGACAATCCATTCAACAAACAATTCCTAAAAGACGAGTGATAAAGAAAGTTTGTATCTTCTGTAGTAAGATGGACAAATATGTTAAAGGGACAAATACCAGAGAAAGTCTTACACAAGCATGTCAATTGAGAGTAGATGCCACATTAAAAGCCTGTGCAAAATCTAAAGAGGATACAAGAATGCTTGCCATGCTAAGTTGGAAATTGGTTGCAGCTGAAGGACTCTGTCACCGTTCCTGTTACCGATCGTACACGAAAACTGTGGAACAAAAAATAATTTCAGAGGCAGAAGATGACTGTGATGATGTTTATGATAAGATACAGTGTAAAGCTTATGTACAGTTGTTTGAATACATACGAACTCACGTCATACCCTACAACAAGGTTATTAAGCTAGTTCAGCTCACAAATTGCTTGCTGCAATGGATGAAGGATTTTGGAATTGTAGACATCAAACCATCGACAAGTAAACACATCAGCCAGAAGATCAAAGCAGAATTTCCAAACCTCTTGCATATGGTCCAAACAACCCAAAACAAAGTTTTGATTTACCCTGATAGTATGACTCGAGATGAATTGGTAATTGAAAATTACAAACTGAAAGCAAAATTGGAAATGTTCACTTCCTCTACTTTTTAACAGATGTTGAAAGAAGCGAACCAATGAGCACTATCGATTAGGCAAAATGTGAAAGAAAGCCTTGTTTTCCAACCCTGGCCACCAAATCCTGAGGAACTGACTGTGGAGAATATCCGTATCCCAAAGCTTCTTGAACAATTTCTTCGTCGTCTTCTCACAAGCAAAGAACCAGCTGTAACAGACAGAACTAAGTGGCTGGTTACATCATTTGCTCAAGATTTGATGTTTGCAATCAGCAAAGGAAGGTACATACCACCGAAGCACATCCTATTACCATCCATCACAAAGTCATTGTCGGGCAATGTTGAGCTGTTGAAAATCCTAAACCTCCTTGGCCATGGAGTATCCTACATACAACTGGAGGAGATTGAAACATTGTTGTGTCTTCATAAGTTAGCCACAGTACCGGAAGCTCTAGTCCTTTTTGGAAATATTTACCCACACATACAAACTGTACTTGCATTTGACAATACTGACAGATTGGAAGCTACGTTATCTGGTGGTGGTACATCGCACCGCATTAATGGTGTTGCAATTTAACCTCTTACCTATGGCCCACAACCAGAAGCTCCTGTTTTATCAACTATCATGAAAGAAAAACAAAGCAGTATTAAACCAGTTGTCGAACACCTCACAATATACATATGTGGGAAAGTTGGTCCTCCTTGGAGAATTGTAAACGAGATGCATGGGGAAGCCAACATAGAACATTCGAGAGTGAAAGACATTCTTTTTATTTTTGCTCGTCTGTTCAATACAAGTAATCAACAAGATAGTAGCTGGACTGGTTACAACATTAAGAACCACATGAACACCAAAATAGTTCAAAGTAATATTGGTTACTTGCCAACTATCAATGCGCCTTCTACAAATATGGCAACAGCCAATGAAATGCTAACTGGAGCATTAACCGTTATGAAAAGGCTTCAGGTAGCAAATATTGTTTGTGTTTTCGACCAAGCCATCTTCTGCAAAGCATCTGAAATCAAATGGAAACACAAGATACATATCAGCGAGTTATTCTCCATCTTGGAACTTTCGATAGCCGCCCCGGTGGCGCAGTGGTCTAAGCGATGGCTTCTGATCATTCGTCCGAAAGGGGTCCGGGTTCGAATTCCGGTGAGGCATGGATGTTGTGTTTGTCTTACGGCACTGGCTCTCTCCCTTCCCTGGAACCAGTGACCCTAAATTAGGGACGGGCGGCTGCTTATAGCCCATTGAGTTGCTCACGGTGGTCGTTAAACCTTCAATAAAAAAAAAAAAAAAACTTTCGATACTATTTGTGTATTTCTACGTATTCTTGGTAAGAGATTTGAAGATGCACGACTCAGAGATCTTTCTGTGGAGTCTGATGTTATTGTGGAGTGTTCGGTCGCATCAGTTTTTGAAAGACATAACTACAATAGAGCTGTACGTTTTCATAAATTAGCGTGCGAAGCATTTATGAGAGTAGCGTGGGAAGGATTCCAACCTTGGTTGACTATAAGTAAAAGCAAACATTCAAGTTCAGTAATTAAATGTCAAAGCATGTGTTGTTGATATTTCCGATGAAAGCTTCAATCATATTCATCTACCAGATTTCGTAGCAATGATAAAATCCTTTAATGGATTTGGACTACCTAAGAAAAGAAAATGGGTCCCTCTCTGCTTTCTGGATGTCTTACCTTGATATGGTACAAATAATGGTATGATTCGTGCTACAAGAGAACCTGATTGGATTCTCCATTTGGCAGCTGTTAGGCAGATGCTTCCTTGATGCTTTGCATATGACGCACAAAACTATGCTAGATACATAATTATTCAATCGCCTTCTAGATACATGTCTGTATATTATAGCAATATGACAAGCATTCAGGAAACACACCCTGATGTGTTCCAGTTTTTGAAAGAAGAGGGATTCTCTGTGCAAATGAGTCAAGATAATCCATTTGGAAGAATACCCGTTGATCAAGCCCTTGAAGAGACTGTGAATAAAGACACGTAAACTTCAGGTGGGACAACAAGCTTTAGTTTGAAACCCGGTGTCGTTCAAAGGTACTACATGAAATCAGAATATAGGACAATGTTCTTACGAAGCATGAGGGAAATGGTGGGCTATGGTAGTGGATATTTTGACCATGCTGATGAGAAATTTTCCACCAGCGGCTGATGAGAATTTTTCCGTGACTCGCTTATTAACGTGTAAATAGCGATGACTTCTGTTTGGTGTTCCTGATACATGTTGAATGTATGAATTAATTATTCAATCACCTTCTAGTTATTTGTTCAGTTGCTGCTTTCCATCTTTGGTGAATCCCCAGCACTGGGTGGGGCTCCATGAAGAAACCTGCCATGTGTTTGGCAGTTAATCACTTATGAGTCTGGAGGCCACTGTGGTGCTGTGGTAGCATGGTCGGCGCGTAACTGGAAGACTGGGTTGATTCCTGGTGGCGGCCGATAAGAATTTTTCTGTGACTCGCTTATTAACGTGGAAAGAGTGATAACTTCTATTTGGTGTTCCTGATCCACAACGAATGTATGAATACATTGCTTTTGTCTTGTAATCCCATAACCATGTAGCTTCCTCCACTTATATATTAATAAATACCATGTTTTCTCAAATTACCCAATAGTTTGGTGTCCATCTGGTTTTATTCATTAGAAAATAACTGCCCTATCATTTTTTACATACATATGATTTCAAAGAATTTGTCTTACAATATTTTACCAAATTCAAGATTATAAAATTTATGATTGTCTCTATCACTGCTAAACATACTTTGATTCATAAACAGTAAAACTTTCTGTGATCCTGTGACCGAGAGCTTCAAAACGAATGGGTACACAAGGGGTCTGCAAGGAAAATTTTGAAAGTTGAACATTTGAGATCAATAAGGTCAAATCTTTTACCTCCACCTACAAACCCCTCACGTTGCCACTCGTTTTAAAGGTCTGGTCGAGAGGAATAGAGAGAGCATTTACAATTGAAATTCAAACAATTTTTCACTCGGATAGAGCCAACTGAAAATTACAGTAATTTGACCCCTAAAACCCCATAAGCTGCCACGTTGGCCAGGCTATCACTTATATTTGTGACCTACACATGTAACTGTGTCCAAAAATGCTTGGTAGCATTTGTCATAACAGGTGGTACCAAAATGTCGAATTTCAGCGATTGGCTCATGGGCTATTATGCTAGTGCTATAGCTACTCCTGAATCCAGTTTGTACCCATGCTTGTTCCATGTCCAGTGTTTTCTTCCAGTGCTGCGGCAGTCAATACCTTAATGAAGATTTTATGAATAACTCATAGGTGACTGGTGGACAGGTCCGGCTGGACCATAGGGGCAACCGGGGCAGCCGCCCCGGGCCTCGCGCCTTTAAGGGGCCCCGCAGTTTAAGAAAAGAAAATTAGAATTTTTTACAATTATTATTTTTTGTGTGTAAGTTTTCGGGTGCGAGGCCCTTAAAAAGATGTTTCTTTTTTTTTTTTAAGTTTGTTTGTTTCCAAACCCTCGGTTTTCGAATAGGTTATCGCCCTTCGCCGTACAAATACGGAGATTTCAAGTGATTATTGTAACGACCTTGATATTTTCCGAATTTATGAAATCGCAAATTTAATTTCATAATTTTGTGGCCCTTGCTTTTATATATTTAACAATTTGCGTGTAAACCAGATACTTAAATTTAAATAAAATAAAAAAGAACAATATCAAAGTTGGTTTCGGGTTACACATGGAGGCCATTTTTTCAGTGACTTTCAAAACATTACGGGAATTTTTCTTTAAAAAAAAACATATGGGCTCTTATAAAAGTTTAAAAAGTCACTAATTTGTCAGTTACTCCATTTTACGTTAAAAGCCAATCACTAAAACATGTATCAGGAGAAAAAAACTATTTATACGAATTTATTATTTCAACACTAAAATATTCGCAATCCAAAATTTTTCGCTACGCACGTAGCTTTTTGCCATTTTGTGAAGCAGTTTTTATGCAATAAGTGAAAATACAACCTGAACCCCATCTTCTCGGAAAGAAAAGCGTAGAATTTAACAGTTTTTACTCTCTCTCTCTCTCTCTCTCTCTCTCTCTGAACTTTCAATGCATATTCTGGTCTTTTTCTTGAGCTTAAAGCAAATGCTTCTTTGAGATAATCATTTTGTCTTTACGATAGTTTTAGTTTCGAAGTACTAAAGAGGTGAAGCACATGTCAAAAAGGAAAAGTCACAGAGATAAATTCCGTCGGTGTACCTTAATCGGTAAAGCATTCAGCTCCGGAGCGCAGAGGGATGCGAATTCGTCGCCTTCACAGACAAATTTGTGGGTTTCACATCCTGTGTATTCTTTAGGGACATCTTTCACGTAACGACTTTATTAAAATATGAGATTTATTTCCTAATGCAAGCAATGAAATTTTGCTCCGCGGCCTTGCAATGAAATTTCGCCCCGGGCCCCGCAAAAGCTCCATCCGGCCCTGCTGGTGGATCTGTAGTTCTTGAGATCTTCAAAGTCTCCTTTTCTTTATGTAGCAGGCTCGCAGTAGCATTGTTCTAGTCATCAAAATTTTCCCTTTATTAGTAACCTGGTGAAAGAACTTGAGCGATTGCATTTACGACTTCCTGACCAATTTCCTGTAAACCACGATAATTTCATCTTCTCGTGGAGCTATTTCCCGTTTCAGTTTCAGATCTTTTTTTTTTTTTTTTTAATTTCTTGTAATGTTGGAAAAGTAGCCTCCATATGTAGTCCGAAAGTAACTTGGATATTGTTCTTTTTATTTCCTTAAATTTAAGTATCAGGTTTTCACACAAATTGTTGGATATATGAAAGTAGAGGACTACAAAATGATGAAATTTAATTTGCTATCTCATGAATGCGGAAAAAGAAGATTAAGGTGGTTACAAAAAATCATTTCGAATCTGCAAATCTCAGTGTCCGTACGACGAAATGAAGGGGGGGGGTAACGTATTAAAAAATGATGAGATTGGAAACAAACTAAAAAACTTCAAAAATATATTTTTAAGAGCCTTGCACCCCAAAAGTTACAAAAAAACTGTAGTTAATTTTTTGTTTACCGAAAATTATTTTGTTTTCTAAACTGCGGGGGTCCGGGGCGAACGCCACGGTTGCCGCTATGGTCCAGCCGGCCCTGGGTATAAAGGTTTCAGAACATCTTTATTAAAGGTAAGAGCACAGGAAATGGACATGATATATACAGATGAGGGTAGCCCAATGCTACATCCTATTTACAAATATATACACATTCATGAGATGAAAGAATTAAAAACAGTCAAAAGTCCTGTGGACCGAAGACATAAGCATGTCGGAATAGCACAGGTGGCTCGGTGCAGGTTGCACAGAATTAAGAGTCAGCAGGGGCAGTGGTACAAACTGTGAGATGAAGCGTGGCTGGCGTACAAGCAAACCATGGGGCTGCTGGGGACCGCGTGGAGAAGAACGTAGATTCACTATTGCCAGCAACAGCAGTGCTATAACTCTAAGCGAAGACGTGAGAGTAGATAGTCACGAAAAATGCAAAGTAATGCGGCTCCAGCTTGAAGGACTAGTGGGATCCGCATGTGTACGACGCTGTTGATGGTTAACGTATATCATGTGCTTGACGAGCACAAAAATATAAGAGCAGACTGGTGGAGAAGGACACAGGAGCAGCGTGCGATATGCACTAAAGGTGAGGTCGGTAGTGCATTGAGCAATCGTAAACGCAAGATGTAGTAGCGGCATTAGAACGGTTCAGAACAGATATACAGCCTCCCCAGCACAAAACGCACATAGCAGGAAGAAAAGAAGGTTCATGCGGTGGAGGAGAGATGGTACAGGGAGACGATTATGTAGAAAAAGCCAATGTGTGTTCTCGTCCATAGGTGCAGATAGAGGAGAAAGGGCAGCGGATCACACTGCAGATAGAGAGAAATGTCAGAGAAGGGGACGAAGAACGGGACAGAGAGAGGAAGCGATAGAATGCAGATGTCGAGAGGAAAAAAGATTGGGAGAGCAGTGCTGTGAATCGACATTGGAAAAGGGCAGAGGGAGAGACGCGGAAGTATATAGTCCTCAAGCAATTCTGTTCCATCTCACTCCAGTATGGTTTCGAATTTCAAACTCATTTGTCGTGTGATCTCCTTAGTCTTTCCTGTCCCTTAGTATCCAGTATATTACACTGCTGGCCGCCCAAAATGCAACACCAAGAAGCACACGAGATAGCAAAGCCAGATTTACTAGACACGTAACAACAGATACAAAGATTAAACGATTGAGCTTACAGGCCCGTGCGACTTGCGGAACACGCAGACATCAATAGTTCGTGTGGCCCCCATGTCTGGCAATAACGGCCGCTACACGCCGCGGCATCGAACGGAAGAGGCTTTGGATGTAGGCTTGGGGTATGTCGGTCCAGGCTGCTTCCACACGTTGCCACAGTTCGTCGGGCGTAGACGCGGGTGGTGCTTGCCGGGCCACTCGTTTGCCGATCAGCGACCAGACGTGTTCGATGGGCGACATATGAGGAGAACAGGTGGGGCACGGCAGCAGTGACACATGGTGGGCCCTGAAGAATTGTTGCACGATGCGTGCCACGTGCGGGCGCGCATTGTGCTGTTGAAACGTGGCCGCTGGAAGGTCCTGCAGGTAAGGGAGGACTACAGGCTCCAAAACGTCGGAGATGTAGC
Organism: Macrothele yani; assembly: GCA_039090855.1. NCBI lineage: Eukaryota > Metazoa > Arthropoda > Arachnida > Araneae > Macrothelidae > Macrothele > Macrothele yani. Next base: position 34,255,850 of record CM077013.1, on the reverse strand, counting down.
GATGGCTGTCGAGTGTACCGGCGATGCGTACCAGAGGGGTGCGGGTGTCATATCCGATTGCGCCCCAAACCATAACGCCAGGCGACGGACCGGTATGGCGATGCATAATACAAGCGTCATACAATCTCTCGCCGCGATGCCGCCACACGCGGATCCGACCATCGTGATGTTGCAGGCAGAAGCGGGATTCGTCGAAGAAGAAAATGTCATGCCATTCCGTTGTCCAGGTGCGGCGTTCAACGGCCCACTGCCGCCGCACTCGCCGGTGGTGTAACGTCAATGGTAATCGGAGCAATGGGCGCCGTGCGACAAGTCCCTGCTGACACAGGTTGTTGCGCAATACACCCTAATTCCTGCGCTAACGTTTGTGATGTGGCGGTGCGAGCCGTCAATGCCCGACGCACAACATGCCGGTCCTCCCGATCGGTGGTGTGCCGTGTCTGCGGCAATCGCTCACGTCGGTCCGTCCGTCCCTACTGCACCCACCGAATCCATACTCGCCTCACTGTGGCTGGATGTCGTCCCACACGGGCGCCGATGTCTCGGTACGATAAACCGCTGTCGCGATAAGCCACTATTCGTTCTCTGTCGAACTCCGAAACGTGCTGGAATGACTGCCGTATTCTGTGACGAGGCATTAGGAAGCTTCCCACGCACAGGTCCGGCAGCACAACACACTTCCACTATTTACACCTGGCCTTCTGTGCACCCTTATAGTGCTTCTCGGTTGCGTGCCGGGCGCACATGATTTGTATATGCCCTGCAATGCTAATCGTTTGCATGTCCTCTCGTGGGCGACGCATGCTGCGAATTTTAAGCCAATCGGATGCTTCCTTCTTGGTGTTGCATTTGGGTGGCCAGCAGTGTATTTCAGTTGTCGAGTGGTGGGAAATTCTGCTTGAAATATGTCCGGCCTAATGCCACTAGATGGTATTTTCTTTTATCTTCCATACTGTTCATTTATCAGTTCCTTTTCCTATCTTTCTACTATTTAACATCATTGTTCAATTTCAATTTTGAGTGACGTTGTTGTGCAAACAGGTAAAAATAGGGAATTATTCCAAATGAATTTGCGGGGTTCTTATTCATCTGAAAATGAAAGTTTCGAAACCCGAGTCACAAAAGTCGGAAAGCTTACATTACTAAATCATAGTTATAAGGATTTATGATTAATATATTACTAAGATGCAGTTTTCTTTCGACTTCAGTGGACTTCCTTTCTTCGGAGATATGAAATGAAGTATTGGGTTGGAAAGAAAGTAATGTCTGCAAATGCAAGGCAACACAAAAGGGCTAATTACCGTATACACAAGTACAAAGCACTCCAAAATGTAATCATCTTCGTTTGCCACGACCTACTTCCATCATATCTGGGCAGCTGTTGGATACCGTCCCTGTAGAAGTGTGACGGCTTGGACGCAAAGAAGCGAGTAAGTGCGCGTTCGACATCGTCCCGGTTGGTGAACCGCTGTCCGTCCAGGAAATGCTGCAACGACCGGAAAAGGTGGTAGTCGATTGGGACAATGTCCGTGAAATAGAGACTGGGTGCGGCGGCAGCTCCCAGTTGAGGTCCTTGATCTTGTGACAGGTCACTCGTGCTGTGTGAGGTCTCGCTCCATCCTGCAGTACGAGGACGCCCTTACGGTTCAGCGGTGCTGGTCGTTTCGACATGAACGACGCATGCAGATCGTCGAGCTGAGGGCAGTACACACTGGCAGTGATAGTGATGTCGTGCAGCACCTAAAAAAACACGACACCCCGCATATCCTACCAAACAGACAGCATGGCCTTACGTGGGTGTAAGCCGGCTTTGGAAGTCGGCATGGGCTTCTGTTTTTGGGTCCATCCACTGTTTCGGGGAGCTGACATGGTCATAAGGACCCATCTCTCGTCACCTGTCACAATGCGGTCCAAAAACGGTTCAACCTGGTCACGTACAGCATCCCCTTACGTAGGTGTAAGCCGACTTTGGAAGTCGGCATGGGCTTCTGTTTTGGACCCATCCACTGTTTCGGGATGCTGACATGGTCATAAGGACCCATCTCTCGTCACCTGTAACAATGCTGCCCAAAACGGTTCAACCTGCTCAGGCATGCACTCATGCGATTTGCTTTCTGCTCAACTGTGAGTTGATGGGGTACCCACACTCCCCTCTTGTGCACGTTCCTAATTTGACGCAGGTGCAGGCATGATAATGGTCGTGTGAGTAGTCCCCATCTGTTTGGTCAACTTCGTGTCACACGTGGGTCGGTCTCCACGAAGGTCTTCAGTATGTCCATATTCACAGTTGCGGAACTTCCGGCTTCGGAACGGTCTGACAGGTCAAAGTTTCCCTGAAGAAACCGTTCCAAACAAAAAGCAGCACTGACGATGGGATATCGCATTGGGATGCACACTGGTAAAGTTCCTTATACAGCACTTGCGGGGGTGCTACCGCAACAGAACTCATACAGCATGCGATGCTGAATGTGCTCTTTGTCCACTTCTATGTTGGCTGGCGCTTACACTCTTCGCTTTCTGACAGCTAACTGCCACTGACTTAAGCCACCTACCTGCTGATGTCATGCAATCTCAGTGGCCAATGTGCGCCGCGGCCGGAGCTTCGACTTCGGGTACCTCGTCATCGGACATCACTTTCTTTTCAATCCAATAAAATGTATCGTGAGTGGGAAGAAAAGTCATATATCAGGCTAATTTCTCGAGAGCTATGCTAGTTAACGTTCTGCGTTTTGTGCAGTCATATTTATACAAAACCCGTATACATGATGAAACAACGTCGCCCCGCCCTACCGAAGGTGGAGTTAAATGGGCTACCTTTCCCGCTAAGGAGAGCTTGGTAAAAAATGGTATATAATACGTTTGCCCGAAAGGAAGAATGGGAAGGTACTTCGAAATCCCCCGACAATATAATCTAAACACCGAGAAGCAACATCCAAGAATTCATACCATGTCACAATATATGAACGCAAAAATGGCCTATATAGCATCCAAAACCGAACTTTATGGATAGGCCACTCTATCAACTATTTGCATGCTCATAGGGTTCACCATCGGCAACATATGCGCCAGACGACGCTACGGGTGGGCAACTAAGGGAAGTTCTGGCCCATTCAACATTTCTTTCAGCCACCCTTCAGTCCCTCCAAAATTGTTAAGCAGTTAAAATACATGACGAATACAACCATCTATGCTCTAAGCGATGGCTTCTGATCATTCGTCCGAAAGGGGTCCGGGTTCGAATCCCGGTGAGGCATGGATGTTGTGTTTGTCTTACAGCACTGGCTCTCTCCCTTCCCTGGAACCAGTGTTCCTAAATTAGGGACGGGCGACTGCTTATAGTCAAGACTTTTGGGACTTGGATAAATGTATGTGGATTTTCCGGATTCGTAGATGTTTTGTTATATAAAATGATTTCTATTTATTTATTTATTTTTGTTAAATGCAGGGTTGTATCATTTTGTGAAATGGAGGGAGTCCTCTGAGCAAATGTGTCAGAGAGTAATAAAAGGACACCATTTTCGTAATGGTAATGTCAAAAGTTCATATTCCTTATCAGGTCGCAAACTAAAATTTTTAAACAACCATAAGGTTGTTAACCACAAGCATTAAAAAAATGACCACAATCATTAAAAAAAAAACTACGTAAGTAAGCTAAAATCGTAAAGAAAGTCAAGGTCAAGGTACCCCGTTCTACAAACATTGAATAAATGCTACATACAGTATACACCGATGAACCATTACCTTATGACCACCCTCAGCTTAGAGAAATGAACGCGCCTAGAGATTGAACGGTAGCACAGGTGAAGTTCACAGAGCAGTATATATACAACCCGAGAACCGGCTTTTGGTTAGTAGAGTATTCAAAGTCATAATATGAAAAGCTGCAGATTTATCGAAGTTTGATAAAAGATAAATTGTGATGGTACGGCGCCCCTGAAATGGCGCGGCTTGTGGGTTGTTCACGTGCCACTGTAGTGAGTACGTATCAAAAGTGGTGCATAGATGGCCAAATGACGAACTATCGTCCAGCCGTGTGTCGTCCGCAGCTCATAGATGTGCCAGAGGGGAGCGGAGACTGTCGCGCGTTGTTCACAGCGACCGCAGGGCCACAATGCGACAAATCACCCACAACCACAACAGTTGTGATCAGGGCCACGTGTCACAACACACAGTTCACCGCAGCCTTCTGCACATAGACCTGCGTAGCCGAACCCCCAGCCGGGTGCTCACTGCACGTCACCGCCAACAATGCATGAAATGGGCCCAAGATCATCGAGACTGGAACATGGATGATTGCAAGTGGCCTGGTCTGAGGAATCAAGATTGCTGGTGCATCATGTAGACGGCCGAGCGCTGATACGCCGATTACCTACGGCGCTATGGCACCCGGATAAATTGGTGTGCTGAAACAGGACTGAGGTGGCGGTGTTATACCGTGGGCAATGTTTTCTTGTGACACTTTAGGCTCCATTACCCCAATAGCACAATCCCTGATAGCTGTCAGGTATCTAAACATCGTTGCGGACCAAGTTCACCCATTCATGGCAACTGAGTTCCCTTCTGGTGATGGCCGTTACCAACAGGATAATGTGCCATGTCACACTGCCAGAATAGTAAAGGAGTGGTTCGAGGAACTTTCTGGTGACTTTCTGTTAATGCCCTGGACTCCAAATTTACTTGGCATGAACCCAATCGAGCATTTGTGTTTCGACTTGGAAAAGCGGGTTCGCTCTAAATCTCCACCTTCCTAAAATGTACGCGAGCTGGAGGAGTTTAACAATTTATTCAGAAAATTATGATACAAGCTCACCTCGGGCGATGAAAACACAAAGAACAATGAATGACAATATCTACAGATGAATGCATGTAACAATATAAAACCACTGATGCAGATATAGAACAGAAAATGACATACGTACAAAAATGGCCCGGAGACGATCCGGGATAAATTACATACAATGACATACTATAAAGTCCGATAAGGAAGGAAAGGAAAGTCCAGAGAAGGTGTAAAACCGCAGGACTAGGGCAGGAGCAAGTAATAAGTTAGGAAAAGTCCTACTCATCAGCAGGGGAATGACGAAAAAATGAAGCAGCAGGTTGAGCGGTGTCCTCCATTTCCCAGAGCCGTTGATAACAAGAAAGGAACGTACAGTCAGTCTTGCAAAGAGCCTCAAGGTCAGCCGACGATGGATCCTGGAAGAGCGAAAATAGGCGAAACAGTTGTCTATGGTTAAAAGATCGAGTGAGCACAACGGTATCTAGACAAAACTGTTCAAATTGCGCTTGGAGCGCAACCTCTGCGAGTTCCTCTGGATTTTCCGTAAGGCTACAGCCCCTGTGGGACGCTGGATGAGAACGAGTGCAGGAAGTTGAGCGAGAGCGATAGACTCGTGGGCGTCCACGTTTAGCTGGAGCACTAGGAGCTTTGAAGACAGTGCGTTTTGCGTATCGGCCACTGGAATCAACAACAGTCTCATCAGTAATGGCCAAGTCATCCACACTGGTGGGAGCTGCAGTAGGAGTAATAGGAAGATGAAACAGTCCAGGAGTGTCCGGAGCAGTCATTAGAGCATCGCGGTAATCATCAAGATCAGTTGCCGATGAATCAGTGGTAACCATGGCCACCTCCGTAGAGGGAGCGTCACCAGGAGAAGTAGAAAGCACCACCTGAGCAGAAGCGTCCTGCTCAGAAATCGAGCAAGGAGGTGAAAACGGTTCAGGTGAAGTTGAAGAACCAAGGAGAGGAGGAAAGTGAGCTTCAGTAAAATCAGGAGCACTCAAGTCAGGCTCTGCACGAGAACCAGACGGGGGCGTATCAACAGGCACTGATGTAGACAACAATCCAGAAGAGGGTCCAGAAGAAGAGGAAGGTCCAGGACACTCTTTATAAAAATGCCCCAGGCCTTTACACTTGCTGCAGTGGAACTCAGTTAAGAGATCGATGTGTCTCCGTTGACCGTGACAATGGACAGTAAGTTGTGTAGGTAAAGTTGCAATATCGTCCTGAGAAGAAAAAATGACAGGCACCATGCGACGAGCACCATAAATATGGCGATCCTCAAAGTCGTTGGGCGCTGCCGAGTAGGATACGACATCCCCGACAACGCGACCAAGAGATGAGATAACTGAAAGGAGCATGACATTTGTGACTTCAGGTGGCACCGGGTAAAACGACACGTTAACCGGGCGCTGTATCACAGGTTTAGGCATCAAGAGGTTATTATTAATAGTAATACCTTTCTGCAAAAGAGAGGTCACATGGTCAGGTTGAGAAAGATAAACAACAATAGTCCGAGCCCGACGATAGAGATGAGTAATAGCAGACGGAGATAAAAGCTGCTTAACTGCCGTAGCATAAATTTTCAGCTTATATCGGGAAGGGCTTTAAAAAAACTCCTAAAGCCATATGCGAGGAGACCTTTTGAGCTTGAACAGATTACGCCGGAATATGAAGATGAATAGAGTTGCCGGTGCGACGAACATGAGGTTTCAAAGCATCGACTTGCTGTAACACAATCGAGGATTGGCGATCAGATGCAAAGGTCGCTGCAGCAGAATAAGACGATGGCAATAGAGCTGCTGTGGAAGGTGGAGGAGTGACGTCATCGTGAGTATGCATTGCATCAGTAAAAGTCACAGTAGAAGCTGAATCAGAGGAGCTGTCTGACTGGGCAGTAGCTGGAGAAGAGGGGCCGAATGACGCACTGGAAGAGGGCAGTTGAACAGCGCCATGAGGAGAAATCAGCGTAGCAGCGTCGCCGGTTACAGCAAGAGTGGAAGTAGGGCTACCGAACATGACATCTCCACCGGAAGCCGTCATTGCTAATGGCGGCGCCCAGCAGTTCTTCTGGCCAGCTCTACCAGAAGGTAAATAAAGCTTGGAATGAAGAAAATATCGTACTTACGAATCGGAAAGTAGAACAAAACGATGCACTAGACCTTTAAATACACGAAAAACACAAAATTAGAACTGGGAGGGCACTATAAACGGAACTTTAGACTCGAAAATATCGGAGCTGATGCCGAGCACGGGAGGACCTGCAGTTGACATTATGATACCAGATACCACAAGATAGCTATCGCCACCTCATCGAATCGATGCTTCGCCGAGTAGCCGCTGTTTTGCGGGCTAAATGGGGTCCTACATACAGCTTATCAGGTAGATGGTCATAATGTCATGGCTCATGGGCGTATATCGATACCTAAAATTTCTTTTTTTCTTACTGGAGAAGACATCATCAGCGTAGGGTTAAATCTATAGAAACAGAAGTTTTTTTGGCAAAGTTTCTGCCCATTAACTTCAAGATATTGTACCCTCCATAAGAAGATAACCACCCCTCTCTAGCCCAGCTTTAAACTGCTGGCTTCGCCTGTGCTATGCACGTCTGCTCGCGTTCAACCAGCAGTTTCCTTATGCTGTGTACCATATCTTCATCAACACTGACACATGCAGCTGGGGTCAGCTGCTGAAGATGTTGTACATTTGCAGTAGTGTTGCCTCGACCTGTGACTTCAGATTCCGCAAAAGGAATAAGCTTTGGGGCCCATGCTATTGGACCTCTATGTCCTATCCAATGCTTATAAAACTGACAGTCCTGTTACTGTATTACTTGTGCATTCCTATGTGCTAGTGCCAGCTGTAATGCCAAATTGTCTGAGAAATCTGCTACATCCGCTCTAAGCGCATACAAATATTTTTCAGTTTTCAAACGATCTTGGTAAGAATAAGGTCCTACTAAGTGGTTACTCTACAGACCACACCACCTGACATCATGATGTGATAGGCGAATTTTGCATTTAGGTTTTTACCTGTTATGTAGTAATTACATGGTTTTATTATTTAAGGTTTGAAGTACTTGCATGCTTTATTCTGTTCTTCGTGTACATTGTACATTTGCTTTTTTAAAGGGAATATACGAGCAAATAAACAATCATTTTGCAATATTATTGCTTCAAAATTTCATTTAGTAAATATAAACTTAAGATTAAGTTTACCAGATGTGTTCTTGATTCATGAATTCCTATGTTCACCTCGTCCCGTTCGCAAGTTTAACCGTCAGTTCGTCATTAGATTCGATCCGTTCCATGTTCGCATATATGTCCTTTGTTGCGTCTTACTTGCAGCTTTTCAAGAGTTCCGGCATTAAGATATATATTTTTAGTTCAAATTCGATTCACACCTTTGTTCCGTCGTACATATCCAGTTCTTGTCGGAAACTTCGTTGGAGATTCGAAATTTCGAAAAGGTCCCAGCACTTGTCGGAATTTAAATGCAAGTTTGCTAATTTAGTTGCTCGTACAATAAAATACAGTAGTTAGTTGTTTTAAAACGTAACAAACTTTCAGGTACACTGCCGACTTTTTATATATTTGAATACTTTGTTCAGTTGATTAAAAATTACATCGTTTTCTTTTAGTAGCATTCCCGTTCTTAGATGCATTTCGCCCAGCAATCTTCGCTAGCAAAAAAACAAATATGTGTCCCTTGTCCAGTACGGGTTGTGTAGTGACCACCATCTTGTGGGGAACTGCGACTCGTCTGTCCAGAAGATGTTCAACACATTAGCGGCAGGAACGTCGCCAGACTTAAAAATCAAGGTGGATGACTTGTGAGCGAGTATTATTTTTGGTGGGGCAAGTTTGAGAGCAACTTTATTTACAAAAACGTTGAAAGCAAGAAGTTTTAATTCTTTTTACTACTGGCTACAAAGAAATTCTTGCAACCCCCACCCCTTCCTCTGGAGAAACACACACGGATCTTATTAGTTACTCAATTAGTGTAAGATCCAAGTGTTACAGAATGTCTCCTTCAACTTTTTTCTTGCTGTAGATGCATTGTCTCAATTGTTTTTCAAAATTTTGCATTTTTGTTTACGAGAATAGTTCTGTACTTCAACAATTTCTTTAGAGGAAGATGTCGTTTTTGTTTATCTAAATCAAATTTTAACGTCGTGATACGAAGACACAATACCTAACCTCTCCTTAACTCTGTTCCTTCAAGCCAGTGATCTTACCTTGAACTCCTCTCCTCCAAAGAAGTTGTCAGCCACGTCCTGCTGCCCCGAAAAAGGTTTAAGAGCGCTAGAATTTTTTTTTTTTTTTTTTTTTTTTTACGCTTTCCAACCGTAGGTTGAAGAAGCGTCTATGCTCCAGTTTTTTCCGTCTGTCCGCGCGATAACTCGCGTAAAACTGGTTCGATTTTGATGAAATTTTAGCATGTGGTAGGGGACCACCTGGGAACGAACACCGTTGAAAACGGGTCTAGTGGGGTCAAAGGTCAGGACATAGGAGCGGGATGCATTCCATCACATCTTATTAAAGGAGCAATTCTTGTATGTATGTAAATTTTATTTTGAAAACGGCTCTAAGGATTTTGATGAAAGTGGTTAACCAACCGTTTTCTGGTACCAGAAACCGATTTACCTTGATCTCGACTTTGGAAAAATTCGTTTAGTGGGTTAAATAACCACCCTCTCTAACCATCTACCCAAAAAAAGTGCCTTAGCGCCGCTAAGCCAACAAAAGAAATGCATTAGCGCCGCTAAGGCTCCTCTACATCCCTGGTCACCAGCATGTTGCTCGAACCACTCCTTGACGATTTTGGCAGTTTGGCATGGCGCATTAAGCTGTTGGTAATGGCCATCACCAACAGGTAGCACAGTTGCCATGAATGGGTGAACTTGGTCCGCAATGATGTTCAGATACCTTACAGTTGTCACGGATTGTGCTATTGGGAAAGTGGGACCTAAAGTGTCCCAAGAAAACATCGCCCACAGCATAACACCGCCCCCGCCGTCCTATTTCCGCCCAACGCAGGTGCCATCGCCTCCGTTTGTAATCGGCGTATCCGCGCTCAGCCGTCACTTGGTGCACCAGGAATCTTGATTCGTTAGACCAGGCCACTTTCTTCCAGTCATCCACGGTCTAATCTCGATGATTTTGGGCCCATTTCATGCGCTGCCCTGATCATCACTGTTGTATCTGCGGGTGATTTGTCGCGCTGTGAACAATGCGTGACAGTCTACGCTCCCCTCCGGCATCAATGAGTTGCGGACGACACACGCCTGGAAGGCGGTTCGTCGTTCGGCCATCTGTGTACCACTACTTTTGGTACGTACCAACTACATCGGCACGTAAATAAATAAATAAATAAATAAACCACAATCTGCGCCGTTTCCGAGATTCTAGTACCGAGGCACCGTGCCATCATAATTTGTCCTTTATCAAACTCCGATAAATCGGCAGCTTTTCCCATTCTGACTACGAACACTCTACTAACCGAAAGCCGATCCTCGGGTGGTATATATACTGCTCTGTAAACTTCACGTGCGCCGCCGTTCGGTCTCCAGGTGCGCTCATTTCTTTAGGTTGGGGGGATCATAATGAAATGGAAGGATTAACTGCCTCCAGGTTTTTATTAAACAGGGCTTTCACGCATTCTTCTTCTTCTGTGAAGTTACGTAAACAGGAACTGACTAGGATCTTTCAAATTTCTTCTCAACATGGTTATCCTGAACATGTTGTCCTTGCCTTACTTAAAAAAACAACTCTTGCAACCACTTTGAGCCACGATAGGACACCCTACAATTTTGTAGGCTCCATCGACTACCACCCGGAACTCGTAAATCTACTTATGGGATTTTGCAGAGGTCTTGACCTTAACTTTGGTGTCCGGACTTCTAATCTTTTTAATTTAGTTCATAGAGACCGCGACTCAATTCCATTACAGTCACGTGCATTCTTCTACATCCTACTGTACCGGGAGCGAAAGAACTGATGTACGTGGGATCTACAGCTAGGAATTTACTCTCACGCGTATAAGAACATGAATATTCAGCTAGGAACCCTAATATTTCTACCTCGTTAACAAGAACTCTCAGATTGGGACAGCACTTCCCGGTCTAGGACTGATCAACTATCGTGGCACCTTTAATATCCCGTCGCACTTTATTATTTTTGGAATCACTGTGGATCACCTTGCTGCTTCACAATGCCTAGAAAAGAGTCGTCGGGAGCTTACCAGCACCACCATAATCGGAGACCGGGGAAATTATGCAGATCTGGGTGAGTACACGCTACTTTGAAAACTGGCAACCACCTTGCCCTCTGAACACTTGGTATATATAATTGTAGAACTCTTACTCTCTTGACTGTATAGACCTGAGGATGTGGCCGACGCGGCTAAGAAAGATCTTGTCATCTTTAACTATAAATAAAGTTGTTAATGTGGTTTTAAAATTTTAATGGCTTTTAAGAATTGTGCGATTATGGAGAATTTTGTTTGTCATTTTGGAAGTGTTAGCACGAATTTGTGATATATACAAGCATTCATTCAAGTTCTCCGGAGATTTATAGCTAGGAGAGGAAGGCCTGCGATCGTCTATTCTGATAACGCCTTCAAAGCCCTGAACTGGAAGAAGATAATGGCACGTGATAATCTGAAACCCATTCAGTGGAGATTTAATACTCCTGCATCTCCCTGGTGGGGTGGGTATTGGGAGCATTTGATCCGCTCCACCAAAGCGCTGCTTGTACGAGTTTCAGGATGATCGTCCGTGAATTATGAAGAGCTAGTCACAGTTATCTGTGATGTGGAGGCTGTCATTAATAGTGGGCCCCTTACTTGTATTTCTACTGAATCCGAAGACTTCGAACCTCTAACACCCTCCATGTTCCTTCAAGAAGTAAGACAGGTTGGCGTGCCAGACCTAGACTATATCAGTCGGAATAGACTGCGGGGAAGAGTGGTTTACTGCCAAAAGCTTCGTGATAAACTACGTAGTTGGTTCCGTAATAATATTTGGGGCAACTGATTTTGAAAGCGACTGAGAAAAAATTAGATCTCAAGGTCGGGGACGTGGTCTTGGTCGGATTGGATAATCAAAAACAAATACACTGACCTATGGCTAGGATTGAAAAAACTTTTCCTGGAAGCGATGGCCATCCCCGGGTGGCCCAAGTTAAGACACAAGGAGGGACTTGGCTCCGGCTTCTCCCGAAACTCTATCCACTAGAAGTGTGTTCTGAAGATGATCCGACAGTACGTGAATCTCCGACAGGGAGTTCAGGAACTGGTCGAAGACGTAAACCGCCAGAACGGCTAAATCTATAACTGTGCTTCACATGCTGATCCACTTTATTTGTTTGATTTGTCCCAATCAAATCAAAGGTGGGAGGATGTAGAGTTTCAGACTGGAGAATTTGCTTCTCGGGTCGTTCGGTAGAGGGCAGCATAGCGGCTGAGAGAGGGGCGAGCGTTGAAGTGAAAAGGAGAAAAGTGTGTCGTTGGAAAATTTATGTCTTAGAATTTTGTGTTAGTGGTCGTGTTTGTAAATAGTTATCTACAAGAAATGTTGGTATGCGTGTGTCATCAGTGAGTGGTTTATTCGTCTGTAAAGAAGTTACGAAAGTTCCTCGTCTCTGTCTTATTAGATTACGACGCTCGCTAGACATATGCAAGGTAAGTGATCTTACCGTGAGTTGTTAGCATAGTGCTGTAGCGAAGAAGACAAGATGGATGCTTGGTTCCGCGAGCTTGCCTGGTGTGCGTAACGAGTAGTCGCGTGTCGTCAGGCCACTGATCAATTCAGTGTGGATTGATTTTAAAGTTTCCTTCACAGAGAGAGTCAGTATTGATCAAAGAACACATGGAGAGCCAGTGCCGAAAGACAAACACAAGCATCCATGCTTCACCGGGATTCAAACCCGGACCCATCTAGGACGAATGATCATAAGCCATCGCTTAGACCACTGCGCCACCGGGACGGCATATTCTGGAATGCACGTTGGGATCAAAATCACAATGTTTAATTTTATTTTTCAGCCATTTCTTTAACAGTCCGGGCCTTTATAGAGAAAAACGTATGCAAAATTAACCCAGCCGTCCCGATGGCACAGTTGTCTAAGCGGTTGCTTCTGACAGCCTGTCCGAAATGGGTCTGATTTCAAATCTCGGTGTGGCATGGATGCTGTGTGTCTTATGGCACTGGTTCTTTGCTTTCCCTGGAACCACTGGCCTTAAATTAGAGACCGGTTACTGTTTATTGCCTAAAGAGTTGCTCACGATGATATTCAAACTCCCAATAAAAAAAATTATCCTTCTTTTATACATTTTAGGTAACATAACTTCTTATCATAACCGCACGGTATGCAAAAGTAAGGCGTGTCGTCAATAAATATACGAAAAGTCCCGATTTTCCTGAACATTTGCAACGTAACTCTTCGTTAAGCAATGTAAAAATACACTCACGTACAATGAAATTTCACGCACCAAGAAGGAAGCATCGTATTGAACTGAAATTTCATGGACGCAATGATACAGATGAATGATACACATGATGGCAAGAACAGAACTGCAGGACAATTACAAAGGGTTCTGTCGCACGCAGTCCGGTTATCTTCAATAGCGCGTCGAACTGCCTCGTACGGAGATACATCCTGAAATACAATCCGGCATGGAGGCGAACAGACACCTGATGTTGTCCTGTGGCAGACTGGCCCACACGTCTTGGACGGTGTGCTCCAAATCCCGGATAGTGCGGCACGGCGGCAGCCGGCGTTTCAACTGGTCCTTCTCATGCTCGATAGGGGAATGTCTGTGAGTGGGCAGGCCATGGAAGTGTCTGGACATGACGTAGGCAGTACTGGGAAACCCGAGCCGTGTGCGGGCGGGCATTATCCTGCTGGTGTAGCGCCCCTGCAATCCCGACCAGAAATGGGAGCACATGGGGCCGTAGGATCTCATCCACATACCGCTGGCCCGTCAATGATCCACGTACGTACCACCATTAGAGCTGATTGGCTATCGCAGGCTATGGCTCCCCAGATCATAATGCCTGCTGTGGGGGAGGTGTAGTGCTGGATAGCGAGATTGGAATTGTGCCGTTGACCCGGGGACTTCCACACCTGACACGATGATCTCTGTCCCCAAAACGAAGCGGCACTCATCGATAAACACCACACGTCGCCATCCTGTGGTGTTCCAGGTCGCTCTGGCCTGGCACCATTGCACACGGTGCCGGTGATGTTCCGGCGTTAATGGCAGCACAAGTAAGGGGCTCTGGGATCGCAGATTCGCTTCCACGGGGCGTCTGGAAATGGTTCGTGGGCACACAGGAGCCGCTACAACTGCCTGCATAGTGGACCGGTTCACCGTGGAATCCGTTCGTGCTTGTCGCACGATCCGTCGATCCTCTCTACCGGCGGTTCTCTTGGTCCGTCCGGAGCCGCTCTGTCTTGTGGTAGTACCGTCACGCGACCAATGCTCCCAACACAGTTTGACGGTATAGCCAGAACAATCCACAACCACCCTGCGGTTTTCAGCACGATGACCAGGCCTCTCTCAAATTCCGTAAGTTGCGTAAATCGACGTCTCTGGCGTTTACCCAGCATTCTTGTTACTCTGTACTCTTGCTTGCGTCGGCCGGTGCTTTTCGCTTTCATGGGGCATCCACTCCACGCAGGTTTATAAGCCTGCCGGTTCGTGCTTGCAGCGTCACTACAGGGTGTGCGGCCATGTGCAATCGCACCAAACGTGGATCATTTGCATACCAGCACGCACTCTAGCTATTTGCAAAGTTTCGCGGTTGTGGCATGTTTTCTTCTAGGTGGGCAAATTTCATTGTTCGTGAGTGTATTTGCAAACAAACTATCATTCGTCTGGAACAACCGAAAATCTTTCCCATGACGCAATGCAAGGTAAATATGGTCCATTAATTTCATATTCCTCCAAGCAGAAGTACATATTTTTGCGTAATTGTTCAGATAGGTTGCATGACATTGATAGAAGAACGACCGCCCCGATGTCACAGTAGTCGAAGCACTAGATTCTGACCATTTGTCCGAGATTGGTCCGGTTTCGAATCTTAATGAGGCATGGATGTTGTGTTCGTCTTACGGGCCTGGCTTTCTTCCTTCCCTGGAACTAGTAGCACCAAATTAGGGCTGGCGATTGCTAATAGCCATGGAGTTTCTCACGGTGGTCGTTAAACTTCCAAACAAACAAAAAAAAAAACACCAGTGGCATAACTAGTCAGATCCGTATGTGCGTGTGTTTGCCCGAGGTGTGAGGGGGTTGCGCAAATTCCTTTCTAGCTGGTAGCGAAAAGCATAAAAAATTCTTTCTTTCATTGTTTCGCAAATAAAGTTGCTATCCAACTTGCACTTCGAAAAATAAATTTCCCTCACCTGTCACCTACCCTAATCCAATGGCGTAACTAGCACAACGTGCACCCATCACCCCCACCCCCACCCCCACCCCCCAAGATTTACTTCAGCACCGTTGAGTACAGTAATTTTCCCAGGATTTCGAACACGAGGGAGGATGTATTTTTCGCAGTGTGTGTGTGGTGGTCAGGAAGTCAGAGAGAGTGGAGAGAGTGTCTGGAAAAGTAAAGTGTGTGTGTGTGGGGGGGGGGGGTTTCCTAGTGCCCTGCAGTTTTTAACTTTTTAAGTAATTTTTTAAACAGAAGTACAGTATATAATGATAGGTTATCAATCACCCATTTAGGATTAAAACAGTGCGTTGACCGATGCATGAACATGAATATACATTTTATCGCAAGACATTAATTCGGTAAAATGTATTTAAATGGTTAAGGTTAATAACTATAAGACTTCATAATCACCCATTTTACTTTCACTTGTTTCTGAAGTGCTTGGATTTTATAAAATGTCTGTTTCTAAACTTTGAATAGTTGACGTGCTAAACAAATCATTCTTTTCATCAGAAACGATGCTTGAGCTTAACGGGCTCTGCGGCATAAAGAACTGGTCGAGTTTCGGAAGTTTCTTTGCGCGCTCTCCTTTTTTACGCTTTCCAACCGTAGGTTGAAGAAGCGTATAACCGATATAGTCACGTTCCTTTCGAGCTCTGTGTTTGTGCCCAGTTTTTGAAAGTATATAGTGAGTGTTTGTTCCTATTTTTGTGTTCCCCTTCAAGAAGAAGATCTCTACATTCTTTTAGCTCAGCTCCCAAGTCGGTGAGTTGCATATTTTGCTTGCATTCAGCGTTTTATTATTTTCGATCAAGCTAATCGATCCTTAAGTTAATCCTCGCCATTTACAATGGCTGGCACTGATAAGGGTGATGTCCACGCCCACATCAGTGATGCTCATTCAACCTCCTCCTTCTCCTCACTCTCAGGAGACCAATCAGCATTCATGCACGTCAGAGACGTCATACGCATACAAGATGTGACGCGAGACTCCTCTGCAAAGGCTCAAGCTGATATCCCTGCCCAAGAGAGTGACGTCACCTTGACGCACGGCCCTGGTTCATTTGCCAAAGCTATGGATGTGACCGATTGCACGGTTGCGTTGCCTTCAACTGGCTCAACTCAGTTTACCAAGCCGCTACCAGCAAAGAGCACTGTATCGCATCCTTCCGATGCCAACTCTACGTCTCTCACTTACTCCACAGTGACCTCCGGAGCGAGAGTTCCTTCCAAGTTTATTGCTCCCGTTTTTCCTGACTCTTACGTCAGTGTTGAGGGTAGTTCTGCCACCATCGATATCCCAGAGGATTCCCCAGCCGGGAAACAATTTTTCTCCACAATGGATTTCGGTGTCTGTTTTGATGCATTACCAGACACGAAACTCAAGGAATATAGTATTGCCCTAAAGAAGATGCTTCCTACAGGAGCTTATATCACTCATATGGCTCGAAAGCCACGGGCCGTATTAGTGTATTTTGCCCGTAAAGAACATGCAGACCTTGTGATGACTGCTGGCTTATCCATCAAAGATGTGCATCTTCTGGCTGAACCTGTGGCACAGCGACCTATCCAGGTCACTTTCCACCCAGTCCCACCTGAAGTCTCAGATGTCGCTCTATGCACTTTACTCAGCAAATTTGGCCGAGTGGTTGGACCAATAACGACCCTTTCGGCGGCGCCCAGAGATCCCGATGACAAATCCATTGCAGGGTTTCGTCGAAGTGCCCGTGTCATATTTCCGTCGGACGATCATCTGCTTGCGTGCCCGAAGATCCTAACCGTACGGTGTGGCCAGCAACGTCGGAGAATCGACGTCATTACCTCCTTGCACTGCACGCTTTGCCATGGCGAAAACCATCTTCGCGTGCACTGCCCACATCAAGTTCCACCGACTCCGACTGGCGCTCCTACAGGTACTGTTCCTACCTCGAAGCGTACTGCACCATCTACTTCAGCACAGCAGGCCTCGGAGCCAAGATATGATGAAAAGAGTCCGCTTACAGACGTTGGTCAACGCAACGCTCCCACAGCCGCTTCCTCTTTTTCACTAGAGGACTTTCCTACAATTGCCTCCTCACTCCCGCAACGTCGTCGCTCCACCACTGAGTCCCTTTCAGAGGGTTTACAACCAGCTATTACCACTGGAACCTCCGAAACAGCTGATGTGGAGTCCGTTGGTCCAGAGACGCAGTGTGAGGATGAGACGACCGAGCCTCCACTGAAGCGCCGCGGCTCTGGCCGCAGCAGGCGAGTAGCGAAGAAGCAAAACTGTACTTCACCTCGTTCAACCTCCCTGTCCAGCAGTTCTCCTCGACACACCTCGCCAGCCGAAGTCTCCTTTCCCACGGTCGAAGAGTTCGCTGCATTTCTCCAGACAACCAATATACCTCCCGTACCACTCATACATTGATCTCCATACATACTTAACGAATCCGACAAGCTACGCAATAGCGCGTGCCTTAGCAGTCAAGAATCCATCGCTTCGCCAACTTGTGCCGGAGCAGATCTTCAATGTGTCGCATTTCTGCCGCCAGAATGTTCCCGCCCATCCGTGGGCACAAATTTTCTATAATCGTCTCAAGTCTTTTCCTCCAGCTCTGAAAGATCTTCAGCTAGAGGCAAGGAACCCCACAATTCAAGATCGTGTCACTTAATTGCAGGGGATTCGCTCCCCCCCCTCAGCAACTCTCTAGCATATGAAGACCTCAACCCGTTGGGGGCTGATATTCTCCTCCTTCAAGAGACAAATTGCAAACCATCTACCGTCTATTCTCGATGGCGCCAGTGGAACTTTGTGTTTCATCACGCCTATGGACTAACATCTCATAGCGGTCTTGCCATCGGCATTAGTCATACTCTCAATTCTATTATCACATCCCTCTCTGTGCGAAATATTTGTCGAGATCTCTTACAGCATGCATCCTTTACCATCGCGTCTTCCAGATATCATTTATTCAATATCTATATTCCAAGCACTACTACACATTTATCAGTTCTCTTCACGCGTCTTCGCAGAGCACTCGACCGTATCCCACCGTCAGACCATGTTCTCGTTGGTGGGGATTTTAACTGTACCCTGGATCCTCTTCTGGATAGGTCTTCTACAAATAGAGAGCGCCGCCATGCCCTGTCGAACCTGCTCCAGACAGTTGTCACGAACAACGCTCTTCATGATGTACATCGGCATATTCATCCATGGTCGACTAATTACACTTGGCGCTCCTCTCATGCACAAAATCCTTTCTTAGCCCGCCTTGACAGGTTTTATGCCTCCAGTACTCTACTTCCTGCCGTGACAGAATCGAGTGTGCATCCCACGGCCTCATCTGACCACTGCGCCATTGCCATCATAGTCCATACTGCACCATTCAAACCCAGGATAATTCGCCCGTGGACATTTGATGATGCACTTCTCTCCGACCCGGCATTCTGCTCTTCGGTCCGGTCATTCCTGATTGACAGACGACCGCAGCTTCAATCTGCACTCTGCGGATTAAATTCTTGGTTGGAGATCAAGCAACAGCTCGTTCTGCATGTCCGAAACTACTGTTTCCAAATAAAGACACTCCAGAACATGCGCCTAGACTATGTTCGTTCAATGCTATCCATGCTCAGTCTCAGTGATCCTCTCTTCTCCTCCTTTCAAGAAGAGCTTCGATCTCTTCTCACTCCTCTGGCGCAACAAGCTCTCCGCCGACTTCGTTTGCAACACCTGACGCCGGATGCTCACAACTATGAGTTCCTGCCGTCGGTGGAAAACACCAGACGAGCTTCGTCCATACTTCATCATCTACGCCTTTCTTCTGGAGAGGTATCAGATGAGCCGATTGCGCTTTGTTCCCATGTCCGTCAGTACTTCTCCATGAAGTTCAGTGAACCTCCTCAACCATCCTCTGCAGCAATGGATTCTCTCCTTTCTAATCTACCTCAGGTTCCCCCCATCTCGCTTCTTCTCTACTACTTTCCCCCACGCCCTCTGAACTAAACACTACATTCTTTTCTCTGAATTCTAGTGCCGCTCCGGGTCCGCACGGCCTAACCTTTAGCTTTTATAAAACTTTTCTGACTCTTCTTCTTCCGTTTCTCCTATCCGCTTTCTCTGCTGCCTTTACTTACTCTCCTCTCCCGAGGGGATTCACAAATGCATACGTTGTCCTTTTCCCCAAAAAAGGTGATCTCCTTGACTTGATGAACTGGCGCCCAATTTCCCTACTGAATCTCGACTACAAACTTTATACCAAGCTTCTTTCACAACGACTAAATCCCATCCTCACTTACATCCTCTCCCCTAACCAGACTTACACAGTTCCCGGCCGTTTCCTATCTCACAACATCCATCTCCTGACTGATCTAATTCACCTTGCGCGCTCCCGCTCTGAACCCCTCGCCCTCCTCTCTTTAGACCAACAGTCCGCCTTTGATAATATCTCCTACACTTATCTCTCCGCCACACTTCTCCGATTTGGATTTCCATCTCCGTTTATTTCCCTACTCACCTCCCTCTACCAGGACGCCAGTTTCCAGGTCAAGTTGCCCACCTTTCTTACAGCACCAATCCTCTTCCGCCGTGGAGTGAGGCAAGGCTGCCCACTCTCCGGTCAACTTTTCGCTATAGCTTTAGAACCTTTTCTCCGCTCCGTTCAACGCTCCTTTCAAGCCACCCTGCCGCCACTCATCGCCCGCACGAGACACCATGTCACCACTTCCGTGGCGTATGCAGACGACGTTACCTTCTGTATACGCCTGGATTCACAGTTCTCTTTGCTCCAAAGTCTTTTCGCCGATTACGCCTCCTGCTCCGGAGCTGCGATTAATACAACCAAAAGCACAGGTCTGTGGTGCGGCTCATGGGTTGACCGTTTGGATTCCCCATGGGGAGCGCACTGGTCTTCAGCCTCTCAACGTTTCCTTGGCGTACATCTTGGCGTCCCAAGTGAAGCCTCCAGCACAACGTGGAATACCATCCAGCCACGTCTTCATCGGTCAACTGCGTTTTGGCGAAAAGCGCAGTTCTGCACCTCATATTTTCAACGTGCACGTCTTGCGCAAACCTATCTTCTCTCCATGTGCACACATTCCTGGCTTGCTACTAAATCCCCACTTCTTCGTCTCAATGATATCACTCGCTGCTTCACCTCAGTTATCTGGACCGCACACCACTAGCTCAGTGCCCCCAAGCTCAGCCTTCCTCCTGACCAAGGTGGCATTGGCCTAATTGATACACGACTGTACTATCAAGCTCTCCGGATTACTTCGTTCCTCCGTCTTCATACCTCACCTGTTGCCGATGCCGTTACCGCAAGGAATGTCATCACCTCTTCGAGCAACACTAATTTCACTTTCACTTCTTTCATTCTAATGGACCTCCGTACTACCACTCACTCCTGCCTTCCTCCTGCCTTACGGGAGACTCTTACCTTTCTCCGCTCTCTCCCGCTCACTCGATCCCCACCCGATTCCACCACTGAACTCCTTGCCGAACCCCTGTTCTTCTCCTCTCTTCTTCACCCCCCTCATCTTTCATGCTTCGCCTATCCTTCTTGGCTCCGAGTCGGAGTTGTAACCGTCAAAGATCTTGTAACCTCAGATCTGTCCTGGCGACCCTACGCCAGCCTCCCACCCACCGTTCTACTTTCACCCTCCTCTCGCTCTGTCTATGACTCCCTACTCTCTACCATCATTGCTAAGTTTCCTCATCTCGCAACCACCACCGGCCTGACCTTTGTTCCTTCCGCCTCCCTCCCCCTTCCTTTCTTTCTTTCAGTCGGCAGATCTATACTTCCACTATCCTCTCTTTCAAATTCAGTTCTCTATCGGTTACTTTTAAAATCCCACTCTCCTTCTCCCCTTCACATCCCTGATGTCTCCCAATCCTCTCTCACCGCTGTCTGGTCTGCCACCCTTTCTCCTCTTTCAGCTCCTCTTGAAATAAACACTCACTGGCTTTTTCTCCACCGCCGTCTTCCCGTTCCATCCATCCGCATGACCATTCTTGATTCACCTCTTTGCCCCTTCTGTGGATGTCACGTCAATTCGTCGCGCGTCAATTCGTCGACTACGACAAATCGTCGCGCGTCAATTCGTAGCATGCGTCAATTCGTCGCGCGTCAATTCGTCGACCACGACGATTCGTCGCGCGTCAATTCGTCGCGGACAAATTCGTCGACTACGTCAATTCGTCGCGTTTACAGATTTTGGTTACATACAAAACGAATGCAGGAAAACGTACGATTTCGAACGTCTTGGTCTCTGATCAAATTTATTAAGTTTGGACACGCAGACAGGATAGGAATATTACGTTTTTCTTTGGCACTAAAAATATTAGACGGTAAACGGTTTTTGGAACGGGGCAGGGCCCGGTTGGTCAGAGCCCCCATATACAAAATTTTCGTAAAATCTACAGTTTTCAATTCAGAACCACCAAACCTGGTATACTATCTCGTGGTATTCTAACTTAGACACTGTAGACGGTTTTGGGAAGCGGTTGGAGGGGGGGTATAGCCCCCTACAGAATTACCGTAAAATATAGTTTTCAATTTAGAACTACCAAATTTGGTATATTATCTCATGGTACTCTAACTTAGACGGTAGACGGTTTTTGGAATGGGTCAGGGGCCCGGTTGGTCAGAGCCCCCATACACAAAATATTCGTAAGATCTACAGTTTTCAATTCAGAACCACCAAATCAGGTATCCTATCTCATGGTACTCTAACTTAGACGGTTGTCGGTTTTTGGAACGGGTCAAGGCCATACAAAATTTTCGTAAAATCTACAGTTTTCAATTTAGAACCACCAAATTTGGTATACTATCTCATGGTACTCTAACTTAGACGCTAGACGGGTTTTGGAAGGGGTTGGAGCCCGCGGGGTCGGAGCTCACCCTCATAAAAATTTCGTAAAATCTACATTTCAAAATTGCCTTTATTCTTCAGCAAAATAACATTTCTATGTACATGACAATGGAATTCTGCCAATAAATCTACAGTTTTCATCTTAGAACCACCAAATTTGGTATACTATCTTATGGTACTCTAACTTAGACGGCAGACCGTTTTTGGAACGGGTCAAGGACCGGGTGGTCAGAGCCCCCCCCCCCCAACATACAAAATTTTCTTGAAAACTACAGTTTTCAATTCAGAACCACCTAATCTGGTATACTATCTCATGGTATTCTAATTTAGACGCTAGACGGATTTTGGAAGGGGTTGGAGCCCGGGGGGTCACACCCCCCCCGAATAAAACCTTTTTCTTAAAATCTACAGTTTTCCTTTTAGAACCACCAAATTTGGTATACTATCTCATGGTACTCTAACTTAGACGCTAGACGGTTTTGGGAAGGGGTTGGAGCCCGCAGGGTTCAGAGCACCCCCCCCCCCTCCCATAACTCATAAAACATTTCGTAAAATCTACAGTTTTCATCTTAGAACCACCAAATTTGGTATACTATCTTATGGTACTCTAACTTAGACGGCAGACCGTTTTTGGAACGGGTCAAGGCCTGGGGGGAGAGCCCCCACATACAAAATTTTCTTAAAAACTACAGTTTTCAATTCAGAACCACCTAATCTGGTATACTATCTCATGGCACTCTAACTTAGACGCTAGACGGTTTTGGGAAGGGGTTGAGCCCGGGGGTCAGACCCCCCCCCGAATAAACCCTTTTTCGTAAAATCTACAGTTTTCAATTTAGAACCACCAAATTTGGTATACTGTCTCATGGTACTCTAACTTAGACGCCAGACGGTTTTTGGAAGGGGTTGGAGCCCGCAGGGTCGGAGCCCCCCTTCATAAAAATTTTCGTAAAATCTACAGTTTTCATCTTAGAACCACCAAATTTGGTATACTATCTTATGGTACTCTACCTTAAACGGCAGACCGTTTTTGGAACGGGTCAAGGCCCGGGGGGTCAGAGCCCCCACATACAAAATTTTCTTAAAAACTACAGTTTTCAATTCAGAACCACCTAATCTGGTATATTATCTCATGGTACTCTAACTTAGACGCTAGATGGTTTTTGGAAGGGGTTGGAGCCCGGGGGTGGGTCAGACCCCCCGAATAAACACTTTTTCGTAAAATCTACAGTTTTCAATTTAGAACCACCAAATTTGGTATACTATCTCATGGTACTCTAACTTAGACAGTAGACCGTTTTTGGAACGGATCAAGGCCGGGGGGTCAGAGCCCCCACATACAAAATTTTCTTAAAAACTACAGTTTTCAATTCAGAACCACCAAATCTGGTATACTATCTCATGGTACTCTAACTTAGACACTAGACGGGTTTTGGAAGGGGTTGGAGCCCGGGGGGTCAGACCCCCGAATAGAAACTTTTTCGTAAAATCTACAGTTTTCAATTTATAACCACCAAATTTGGTATACTATCTCATGGTACTCAAACTTAGACAGTAGACCGTTTTTGGAAGGGGTTGGAGCCCGGGGGTAAGCCCCCCCCCATAAAAATGCCGCGTAAAATCTACAGTTTTCAATTTAGAACCACTAAATTTGGCATACTCTCTCATGGTACTCTAACTTAGACGGTAGACGGTTTTTGCAACGGGTTGGGCACGGGGTCAGAATTCCCCAGCCCGTAAATTTTTTTCGTAAAAACTAAAGTTTTCAATTTAGAGCTACAAAATTTGGTATACTATATAATGGTGTTCTAAATTAAACGGTAGACGGTTTTCAGAACGGGTCCGGGCAAGGGTGGTTAACCCCCCCTACACACCAACTTTCGTAAAATCTATATATTTCAATTTAGAAGCACCAAATTTTGTATACTATCTCATGGTACTCTAACTTAGACGGTAGAAGGTTTTTGGAACGGATCAAGGCCCGGGGGTAAGACCCCCCCCCCCCATACAAAATTTTCTTAAATTCTTTATTTTTCAATTCAGAAGCACCAAATTTTGTGTCATGAAACTCTAACTTAGCGGGAGACGGTTTTTGGAACGGGTCAGGGCTCGGGGGTCGGAGCACCCCCCTCGTACAAAACTTTAAATTTTCGTAAAATCTGCAGTTTTCAATTTAGAACCACCAAATTTGGAATACTATCTCATGGTATTCTAACTTAGACTCTCATGGTATTCTAACTTAGACTGTAGACGGTTTTTGGAAATTGTCGGAGCTCGGGATTCTGAGCCCCCCCCCCCCTCTTACGAAATTTCGTAAAATCTAGTTTTCAATTTAGAACCACCAAATTCGGTATACTATATCATGGCAATCTAACTTAGACGGTAGACGATTTTTGGAACGGGTCGGGGCCCGAGGGGTTAGAGCCCGCCCCCGTACAAAATTTTCGTAAAATACACCGTTTTCAATTTAGAACCACCAAATTTGGTATACTATCTCATGGTGTTCTAACTTAGACTGTAGACGGTTTTTTGTAAAGTGTCGGAGCCCGGGGTTCAGAGCACCCCCGCCCCCCGCCCCCATAAAAAAATTCGTGAAATCTACAGTTTTTAATTTAGAACCACCAAATTTGGTATACTATAACATGGTACTCTAACTTAGACGGTAGACGGTTTTCAGAACACGTCGGGGCACGGGGGGTTAGAATGCCCCAACCGACAAAATTTTCGTAAAATCTACATTTTCAATTTAGAACCACCCAATTTGGTATACTATCTCATGGTACTCTAACTTAGACGGTTTTTGGAATAAGTCAAGGCGCGGGGGGGGGGGGGGGTAAGAGCCCCCACATACAAAATTTTCGTAAAATCTATAGTTTTTACATTAGAACCACCAAATTTGGTATACTGTCTCATGGTACTGTAACTTAGACGGGAGACGGTTTTTGGAACGGATCGGGGCCCGGGCGGTAAGAGCACCCCCCTCTCCCCAAAGAATTTTCGTAAAATATACCGTTTTCAACTTAGAACCACCAAATTTAGTATACTATCTTATGGTACTCTAACTTAGACGGCAGACGGTTTTTGGAACGGGTCGGGCACGGGGTAAGAGCCCCCCCATAAAAATTTTTCGTAAAAACTAGAGTTTTCAATTTAGAACCACCAAATTTGGTATACCATATCATGGTACTCTAACTTAGACCGTAGACGATTTTCGGAACGGGTCGGGGCCCGGTGGTTAGATCCTTCCCCCCATACAAAAGTTTCTTAAAATCTATAGTTTTCAATTTAGAACAACCAAATTTGGTATACTATCTCATGGTACTCTAACTTAGATGGTAGACGGTTTTGGGAACGGGTCAGGCACGGGGGGGGGTCAGAGCCCTCCCCATAAAATATTTTCGTAAAATTTACAGTTTTCAATTTAAAACCACCAAATTTGGTATACTATGTCATGGTACTCTAACTGAGAATGCAGGCGATTTTTGGAAACGGTTGGAGACAGGGGTTCAGAGCCCCCCCCCCCTCCCATGCCAATTTTTGTAAAACCTACAGTTTCGAATTTAGAACGACCAAATTTAGTACACTACCTCATTGTATTGTAACTTAGACCGCAGACGGAAAGGGTCGGTGCCCGGTGTGAAGAAGGCCCATTCAAAATTTTCGTAAAAATTACAATTTTTACTCTTAAGAACTGCATCCCAATACAGCACTCCGTTACCCCACCTACGGTCTAGGTTAGAGGCCGTAGATAACAATAAAGTAAAAAAATATCCGGTTCATGGTGTATTAAAAACACAAATTAATAAACGTTAGCTTTCACCACCAACGGTTGCCTTATCAGGCAGAAATACAATGTAATGTAAATAATGTAAACTCTTTTTTGCTTCGTATAATTAAATTAACTAAATCAAAAGATTTAAAATAAATTTCCTGGAAATTTACGGAAATAGCTTTTTCATTCATTAACTTTCACCCGCTGAACTTGGTGATTTTAGAAATAGTAATATTTACCTGGGAAATACCGGGTACCCCTACTAGTAAGAACTGAAGGCAATGTTACACTTTTAGTCAGGTACAAAACAATAATTAGAAAGCCCTAGGACTGTGCCTGTTTAGCAATTTTCAGTGTGCCGTACTAATTTTCATAATGTTTTCATAGAAGTCCAAGATTTCAGCAATGCGCTTTTCTGAGGTTGGAACTATTAAGCAGACTCTAGGCCTAGATATTTTTGATAGTTTTCAGTCCTCCAAGCTGATATTTATGTAGTTTTCATAGAAAATAAAATGAATTCTGTTTAAATGTTACTCGAGCACAAAACATTAATAGATACGCCCGAGACCTAGGCATATGCATTTATAGTAATTTTTATAATGCTGTGATTATATAAGGTTTGCATGACAAATCAATTTAAGAGTGTTACGCTTATCAAAAATTATTTAAAAGGCCTAGGCCTAGCGGCCAATAATAAGCATTTGGTGCCTAAGTGAAAGCGCAACATTATTAACTTGATTTGTTATGCAAACCTTATAAACACGACCACAGCGATTAAAAGTTACTAAAGAGTCCTTGTAAGTAATATTTTTTGACCGAGTGCAAGTACAATTTACGAAATGTGAATAGGTCAAAATATCTAAAGTAACAATGAAATTTGGAATATTTCCTTTTTCTTTCTTTTTATTTCAATTTTGACACTTGTATTAAGTTTTAAAAACATATATTTCTCCTATCGTATACCTTCATTGTGCTTTCAACAGAATTTCTTACCATGTTTTGGGTATTTTGTTTCGTGTGGTTGCAGTTTTTTTAATGTTTTGGGCATTTCATTTTGTGTGGTTACTTCTTTTTATGTTTTGGGCATTTTACTTTGTATGGGTGTTTTTGTTATGGTTTTTTTATTTTATTTTCTGTGGTGGTTGTAATGTCGACAGGATGAAAAGGGGAAACTGTGGACAGTCACGATGCCTACTTGCTTATAATTTTTTTTTTCAAATACAGCACATGATTTTTTATTAAGTTATACCACTTACTCATTAAGCGACTACAGGTTTCTTTAAATATGAACTTTTTCTTAGAGCCTTTTGTTTCCTCTACCTAGCTTTTTCGGCTCCGCAATTTCTTTTTTTGGTTTTAGAATATTTTCCTTATTATTAATCTATGTTCTCATGCAAACTCTTTATGTAAGGTATGTTTATTCTATCGAAGTATTTTGCAATTATACTTGAAGCCCTGTTGCTGAAGTAAAAAAAAATATTTCCAACTGAAACAACGCAGTTCAGATATTTTCCCGCTGTTAACTCAAAGAATGAAAACAAAAACAACAAATCTGTGCAATGGTTGAGGCATGAGACAGTACTTACTGGTAACCAGGCAAAGTTTTAACGAAGAATGAGCTTAAGAATTTCTAACTGCAACAAAAAAGAACATCCGCACTGTATCCCTCCCCATCCCCTAGTGCCGGCCTTTGGACGTCTTGAAAGAGAAGTCTTAAGGACACATCTGTACCGTAATTGCCTGAGCATTCGCGACAATCTTCTGGTGTCGTTGTAGAAAAACCCACTTCCTACTTCGCCTAAATTGCTTGGATGTAATGCCAACGAACAAAGTTTTGCTCTCGCATTGGATTTCTGTTGCTTTTGATGGAATACTTTTCCCCTGGGGTTCACCGCTTTCACTGTAGTCTTCAGGACAGACGGCAATACACCCCAACGTAAAACACCAATTTCACAGCAATTAACTGCAATTAGCGAAAGAGAGGGGCGGTACAGGAAATAAGTCGAACGAGACAGATCTGAACTTAGAAAGTCGGGGGAAGGTGTTGCATGAAAACTGTGTTTGGCTTACAGATCATTTGGCACGTAGGGGGGTAGGTTTCGTTTAATATGTTACGGGGTAAACAAATTGTCTTTTCAGTATAACAATTTTCTTTCATACGCATGGTGCAACACAAAAAATTTGAATTTATTTTTGAGAATTAGCATGACGCCTACCGGCCCAGAGTACAGCTGCCCAGTCCGCGCCTGCTGCCTCCTCCGGAACCTGGCTCCCGGGTTCTTCGCATCTGTTGATCCCCCGCCTGGAGCGTCCCAGCTGTAAAATACATGTACCTCTGCGTTTTGGAAAAACAAAAGATAAGATGCCGATCCTTAAAATTAACCACTTCTTGTGACCGCAGGTACGAAAATCTTGAACTTCGCTTAAACCCTAACTGGAGGAACAAGCTTCACGTGACTGTCTGTATTCTGAGTGTTTTATTGAATGGTTGCTCATTAGTTCGTAGTTGACTGGAGAACAGAGAACGTGCTTGTTGAAACCTTTGTTGTGCGTTGTCAAGTGATAATAGTGGAAATATATCATTCTAAATATTTTGGAAAGAGAAAGTGCATTGCTTTCCGAAGGCACTGTGCAGATGAAGAATGCAACATAAATAGTTAACTCACAAAAAGAAAATGATTTGCTGAAATGGAAAGGGTATTTATTTTGCCATAACAGAGTGCTAGGTGATTTACGGTATTGTCACTGTATTGAAAGAAATTATGGAAATTGTACTGGCTTTGCTAGTACTATTCTTATTGGAGATGAACACAGGATGCGCAATGAGAAACCACATAATCATGCTCCAAGACCGGAGAAAAGTGATGTTGCTGTTGCAAGAGCGCAAATAAAAGAACGAGCGAGAAATACGGACGAAGCCCCTGCACAAATTATTCAAACCGTGACAACGTCAATGGCTACAGTAAATGCAGCTTACATGCCTAATATGGATGCACTAAGGCAAGTTGTAAAAAAGAGAAGACATGCCAAGACATGCCTGCGGAGCCTACGACTTCAGAACGAATCGATGCCCCAATAAATTTACAGGAGAAGATGGTGCAAAATTTCTTGGCAGAGATAACGCATTTGGACATCAAAGAATTATTTTATTTTTAACAGAGAATAATTTACGAAAGCTTAAAGAAGCACCCCTCTGGATTATGGATGGGACATTTGAAACTTGTCCAACCCTTTTTAGGCAATTATGTTCCATTCATGCTATGGTTGAAACGAATCCAGAGATGCGCAGACTTGTCCCACTAGTTTATGGGTTACTTTCCAGCAAGTATAAAGAATATAATACTATTATACAGTATTTTTGTAGGATTTACAAGACTATGCATCAGACTATGATATTCAGCTTGCACCACAATATACGCATAATAATAGATTTCGAAATAGCTACCGTTATAATGCTGCTAAAAAGGAATTTGGAAGCAGCACACTCAAATGTTGTTGGCTTCATCTCGGAAAAAAATGTGCTGAGGAATATCCATCCTCTGGCATAGCCTTGAAATATAGGGAAAACAGTGAGTTTGCTCTCAAAGTCAGACATTTGCAAGCACTCGCATTTTTTTCATCTGATGAAATTCCAGCTGCTTTTGAAGAAGTGAAATCAATTTTACTAGAATATGCAGATTCTGTAGTTCAGTGGTTTGAGGAAAATTATGTTCTTGGAAAATTTCGTGGAAGCAGAAGAAACAATCCGAGCAGAAGCCCTCGGACAGTAAGTGAAAACAATTTATTTGGCTTTCCCAGAACACAAAACGAACTTGAAAGATTAGACAGACGCTGGAATACAATTCTGGGAGAGAAAAAACTGTGACTGTACGAAATAATCAGTGAAATTGCGAAAGAGCAGAGAACAACTATGGCTAAAATCGAAAGAGTGATAGCACAGATTCCAACAAATCCACCCAGAAGAGAAACGCTGGCAAGATAAAAAAGAATTCGAACTTCCTTGGTGCAAAGAGACAATGTTAACATGCTGGACTTTTTAAGAGGAATTTCATATAATTCTACCCTTTACTAAAATGTGCTGGTATTTCTCACTAATTAAATTATACCTTTTACTAACTTGTATTTGAATTTTTCAAGAATGTAATTCCGCCGAAGATGGAAGAATGTAAAACACAACGCAAAATTAAAAAAGACAAAATTTTCAAAATAGCATGTCAAAAACATAAAATGTCAGAAAGTAATCCAAAATGTGAAACAAATAAAAATTCAAAATGCAATCACATGTCACAAGCATTACAAAAATGCGAAACGCTATGTAACAAGTACAACACAAAATAAAACAAATGCCAAAAAAAATGCATACGCTTTGTAAAATGTACAAAATAAAATAAATGCCATATTCATAAGGATTTCATGACGAGTCAAGTTAAAAATGAGCTTTTACTTAGACTTCAAATAATAATTATTAGCCTCTACACCTTTTTAAGTCTTTAATAAGTGCAACATCATTAACCTGACTTGTCATCAAACATTATCAATATGACCATAGCATACAATCACTTAAAAGACTTGTTAATGGATGAATTGAGGAATCACCAAGTTCAGCAGGTGAAAGTTAATGGCTGTTTATAGTTTTGTACTCGAGTAAATGCGCAAAACAGTAAACTTGACTTTCTCTGAAAATTTTATGTATATGAGCACGGTTGATTGAAAACTGATAAAAAGGCTTAAGGCCTGTTTATTAATTTTTGTGCCTCAGTCAAAACGCAGTACCATAACCTTGGCATGTTATCGAAACCTTATGAATACGTCGGACTAAAAATTCCTAAAAAAAGTTTACGCCTAAGGTCTTGTAACTAAAGTTTTGTGACAGGGTAAAACTGCAACATTAATAACTTGACATGTTATGTTAACGTTGTGAATATGAGCACGGCGGATTAAAGATTTCAACAAATAGCCTTTGGGATTAATGTGTTGTAGCTGAGTAAAAATGTAACATTATCTTGATTTTCTATATAAACCAAACTACGTGCTGAAACGGCCCAACTATACATACGTATACTTCAACCATATACCGAAGCGCTGACAAGGTGAAAACAAAAGTGCAATTTTGTACGGTCCCATAACATTTTATGGCCAGCCTACATGGAAGTGGACACGTTGATATCAAAAACATACTTTTTGTACGGTCCACAACAAATAGCAATGGACACGTCGCAATCTTTTTTGGGGGAAGGGGGGGGGGGGTTAACGACCACCGTGATCAATTCAGTGAGCTATTAGCAGTCGGACGTTCCCAATTTTGGGCCACTGGTTCCTGGGAAGGGGGACAGTCAGTGCCAGAAGTCAAGCACAACGTCCATGATTCACCGGGATTTGAACCAGGATCCTTCTCGACAAGTGGTCAGAAGCCAGCGCCTAGATCACTCCGCCGCCGTAGCGGCACACGTTGAAATGTATTTTTCATTACGCCCTAAACGCTCTTATGGACATACTAGATTGAACTGGACGCAAATAAATCATTAATATAATTTGTACTAGCAGGGATACCAGTTATTTGCCAGGTACATATTACTATTTGTGGAATCACCAAGTTCAGCGGGTGAAAGTTAATGAATGAAAAAGATATTCCTGCAATTTTCCAGTAAACTTATTTTAAATTTTTTGATTTAGTTAATTTAATTTTGCGAAACAAAAAAGAAAGAAAAAGGAATGGGAATACCTACCTTCTAGGAGACATCTATAAAACTGCCGTACATCTGGCGTGTGCTTCTGTGAATCCCACGACACAGAAATGCAATGTACCTATGTGATGTCGCATGCATACGACTTCACATTGGCATTGATCATCTTTTTCTTACCGTTTTGAATTTTGAATATCTGGAACTCTCTGTTTACATTACATTATATTTCTTTCTGATAAGCCGCTCGTTGGTAGTGAAAGCTAAACTATATAGATTTGTGTTTTTAATACACCATTAAACGCATATTTTTGCACTTTATTGTTATCTACAGTCCCTAACTTAGACCGTAGGTTGGTTAGTTGGTTGGTTGATGGTTTATGGTGCAAGGCCCTCAAAGGGCCAAAGAGCGCCTTAGAACGTAGATAGGGTATTCTTAAGAGTAAAAAACGAAACTTTTTACGAAAATTTTGCATGGGGCTACCTTGACCCGGGCCCCGACCCCTTCCAAAAACCATCTACCGTCTAAGTTAGATAACCATAAATAGTATACCAAATCTGGTTGTCCTAAATTGAAAACTGTAGATTATACGAAATTTTTATGAGGAGGGGAGGGGCTCTCACCCCGGGGTTCCAACCCCTTTCCAAAAACCGTCTAGCGTCTAAGTTAGAGTTTCATGATACCAAATTTGGTGGTTCTGAATTGAAAACTGTAGTTTTTAAGAAAATGTTGTATGTCTGTGTGTGTGTGTGCGGGGGAGGGAGCGCTCCGACCCCCAGGGCCTTGACCCGTCCCAAAATGTCGACCGTCTAAGTTAAAGTACCATGAGATAGTATACCAAATTTGGTGGTTCTAAATTGAAAACTAGATTTTGCGATTTTTTTATGAAAGGGGTCCTTACCCCTTTCACAAAAAAATCTGCAACCTTCCAAAATCGTCTAGCGTCTAAGTTAGAGTACCATGAGATAGTATACCAGATCTGGTGGTTCTGAATTGAAAACTGTAGTTTTTCAGAAAATTTTGTATGTAGGGGGCTCTGACCCCCGGGCCTTGACGCGTTCTAAAAACGGTCTGCCGTCTAAGTTAGAGTACCATAAGATAGTATACCAAATTTGGAGGTTCTAAGATGAAAACTGTAGATTTTACGAAATTTTTTATGAGGGGGGCTCCGACCCCGCGGGCTCCAACCCTTTCCAAAAACCGTCTAGCGTCTAAGTTAGAGTACCATGAGATAGTATACCAAATTTGGTGGTTCTGAAATGAAAACTAGATTTTACGAAAATTTTGTATGTAGGGGGGGGGCTCTGACCCCCGGGCCTTGACCCGTTCCAAAAACGGTCTGCCGTCTAAGTTAGAGTACCATAAGATAGTATACCAAATTTGGTGGTTCTGAAATGAAAACTAGATTTTACGAAAATTTTGTATGTAGGGGGGGGGGCTCTGACCCCCGGGCCTTGACCCGTTCCAAAAACGGTCTGCCGTCTAAGTTAGAGTACCATAAGATAGTATACCAAATTTGGTGGTTCTAAGATGAAAACTGTAGATTTTACGAAATTTTTTATGAGGGGGGGGGGCTCCAACCCCTTCCAAAAACCGTCTAGCGTCTAAGTTAGAGTACCATGAGATAGTATACCAAATTTGGTGGTTCTGAAATGAAAACTAGATTTTACGAAAATTTTGTATGTAGGGGGGGGGGCTCTGACCCCCGGGCCTTGACCTGTTCCAAAAACGGTCTGCCGTCTAAGTTAGAGTACCATAAGATAGTATACCAAATTTGGTGGTTCTAAGATGAAAACTGTAGATTTTACGAAATTTTTTATGAGGGGGGGCTCCAACCCCTTCCAAAAACCGTCTAGCGTCTAAGTTAGAGTACCATGAGATAGTATACCAAATTTGGTGGTTCTAAATTGAAAACTGTAGATTTTACGAAAAAGTGTTTATTCGGGGGGGGGTCTGACCCCCGGGCTCCAACCCCTTCCAAAAACCGTCTAGCGTCTAAGTTAGAGTACCATGAGATAGTATACCAGATTAGGTGGTTCTGAATTGAAAACTGTAGTTTTTAAGAAAATTTTGTATGTGGGGGCCCTGACCCCGGTCCTTGACCCGTTCCAAAAACGGTCTGCCGTCTCAGTTAGAGTACCATAAGATAGTATACTAAATTTAGTGGTTCTAAGATGAAAACTGTAGATTTTACGAAATTTTTATGAGGGGGCTCCGACTCCGTGGGCTCCAACCCCTTCCAAAAACCGTCTAGCGTCTAAGTTAGAGTACCATGAGATAGTATACCAAATTTGGTGGTTCTGAAATGAAAACTAGATTTTACGAAAATTTTGTATGTAGGGGGGGGGGGCTCTGACTCCACGGGCCTTGACCCGTTCCAAAAACCGACAACCGTCTAAGTTAGAGTACTATGAGATAGGATACCTGATTTGGTGGTTCTGAATTGAAAACTGTAGATCTTACGAATATTTTGTGTATGGGGGCTCTGACCAACTGGGCCCCTGACCCGTTCCAAAAACCGTCTACCGTCTAATATTTTTAGTGCCAAAGAAAAACGTAATATTCCTATCCTGTCTGCGTGTCCAAACTTTATAAATTTGATCAGGGAGCAAGACGTTCGAAATCATACGTTTTCCTGCATTCGTTTTGTATGTAACCAAAATCTGTAAACGCGACGAATTGACGCAGTCGACGAATTGACGCGCGACGAATTGACGTAGGCGACGAATTGACGCGCGACGAATTGACGCGCGACGAATTGACGTAGGCGACGAATTGACGCGCGACGAATTGACGCACGCGACGAATTGACGTAGAACCGTACAGTGGGTACAATGACAGCACGACGATAAGCAAATAGGCGGCCCCGGTGGCGCAGTGGTCTAAGCGATGGCCTCTGATCATTCGTCCCAAAAGGGTCCGGGTTCGAATCCCGGTGAGGCATGGATGTTGTGTTTGTCTTTCGGCACTGGCTCTCTCCCTTCCCTGGAACCAGTGGCCCTAAATTAGGGACGGGCGACTGCTTATAGCCCATTGAGTTGCTCACGGTGGTCGTTAAACCTCCAATCAAAAAAAAAAAAAAAAAGCAAATAGGGTGCTGCTGTCCGTTTTCAACAAGATGCCCAGTTTCAACAAGATAATGCCTGCCAACACAGCAGAATGTACTTATAAGGTGTCTAGGTACTGTCCTGGACCAGGGCAATCCTCAGACTGCTCACTAATAGAAAACGCGTATGACGTCATAGACGATTTAACACCTCTGAGCGATCCCCTTACAGTGTCGATGAATTACGGATATAGGTCAACGACTCATGCTCAGTGATACCTCAGGACACCATCCGAGGACTTTTGGACTCAATGCCACTCCATGTTGCCTAATGTATAGACCAACATGGTAGTCATACAGCCTCTTGATTCAGACCACATTAAACTGTTTCTCTCCCATCACATTCGTGTAATGTATCAGAAATTAAATCTCTTATTTCCCACCTGCTTGTCCACATGTGTGATAAGTTTTGTTCATATTTTGTGCATTCCTTCATGGTGTAGTATTTTCTACGTCGAACATTGTGCATTGAAAGAAATTAAATTATTGGGTGAGATAGAAGGATGTACTTATCTTCCCTCATATTTGAAGTATTAATCGGCATCGGAGAATTTGATGCGTATTTTCCTATAATTCAATTTTCTGGCCAGAATTTTAACATTTGTGATCCGTAAGTATTTCGGTGTTTTGCATTGAGAGCGAAATAAAAAATGTCCTTCTTTGTGGAAGTGAGATGCTCTAACAGAGTTACAAAAACCTTATCCAAAGAAACCCAAGTCTTTAGTAAAAATGAGTATCTCAAAACCATAGTTTAAAATCGAAATTGGGTGTACAGGAAAGGCGCAACCAATGGATTGTCCAAGGGGAGTGGATGTCACCCCTCCCCCAATATTGGAACCTTTCGATATTTCAAAAACGCGATTTCAAAATGCAAAGTTTTGTCAGCGTACACTGATGAACCATTACATTATGGCCACCTACAAAATAAGTTGTAGGACCTCCTTTAAGCCCGCAAAACAGCGACCACTCGGCGAGGCATAGATTCCATGAGGTGACGATAGGTATCCTGAGGTATCTGGTACCCTAATGTCAACAGAAGGTCCTCCAGTACCCGTACATTCCGGGGTGGTGGTGATTTAGTACAAACCCGCTTTTCCAAGTCGAGCCACAAATGTTCGATTGGGTTCATGGCAGGTGAATTTGGAGGCCAGGGTATAAATAGAAAGTCACCAGCATGTTCCTCGAACCACTTTCTGACGATTCTCGCAGTGTGACATGGTGCATTATCCTACTTGAATTGCTTTGGACTTAGAAGAGAGAGCTTTAGATAAATTTTCTGAAAGCAAGAAACATCTGCAAATCCTGTTAGTAATGGCTATCACCAGCAGGGCACACAGTCGCCACGAGTGGGTGAACTTGGTCAGCAACGATGTTCAGATATCAGACAGCTGTTAGAGATTGTGCTATTGGGATAATGGGGCCTAAAGCGTCCCAAGAAAACATTGCCCACAGTATAACACCACCGCCGCCGCCGCCGCCGGCCTGTTTCCGCCCAACAGTGCATCCATAGCCTCCGTTGGTAATCGGAGTATCCTTGCTTGGCCGTCTACGTGATGCACCGGGAATCTTGATTCGTTAGACCAGGTCACATTCTTCCAATCATCCACGGTCCAATCTCGATGATATTGCGGGCCCATTTCATGCGTTATTGGCGAGGACGGGCAGTGAGCATGGGGACCCGGCTGGGTCTTCGGCTACGCAGGCCCATGCGCAGAAGTCTGCGATGAACTGTGTGCTGTGACACATTGTCCTGATCACCACTGCTGTAGCTGCGGGTGGCCGCCCCGGTGGCGCAGTGGTCTAAGGCGCTGGCCTCTGATCATTCGTCAGTGAGGGGTCCGGGTTCGAATCCCGGTGAGGCATGGATGTTGTGTTTGTCTTACGGCACTGGCTCTCTCCCTTCCCTGGAACTAGTGACCCTAAGTTAGGGACGGGCGACTGCTTATAGCCCATTGAGTTGCTCACGGTGGTCGTTAAACCTCCAATAAAAAAAAAAAAAAAGTAGCTGCGGGTGATTTGTCGCAATGTGGTCCTGCGGTCGCTGTGAAAAATGCGCGACAGTCTCCGCTCCCCTCTGGCATCAGTGACCTGCGGACGACACACGGCTGGATAACGGTTCGTCGTTTGGCCATCTGTTCACCACTTTTGATACGTACTCACTAACAACCACGGCACAATCAGCGGCACACGAACAACCCACGAGCTGCGCCGTTTCCTATATCGTTGTTCCGAGGCCCGTGCCATCACAAATTGTCCTTTATCAAACTCCGATAAATCGGCAGCTTTTCCCATTCTGACTCCGAACACTCTACTAACCGAAAACCGATCTTCTGGTTGTATATACACTGCTCTGTGAACTTCACCTGCGCCACTGTTTGGTCTCCAGGTGATCATTTCTCTAGGCTGTTTTCTGAACAAATAAATAGCAAAATATAAGTGGTCAGGGATGTAAGGTCAGGTGATGCGTAACATCACAGCCTCTCCTTGACAAATGTCAACCCCGCCTTCTCGTGGTGCATCCTGTTCCCACTAAAGGGGCTCTGACGACCGCCCATAGCGGTATAACTATACCATCGGGATTAGAGGAAATTCTATCCTACACTCACCAACCCGCTTGGCCAGCGTGGTGAGTTATGGCCAAACCCCTCCAAAATGATTCCACAACTTATATCTTGGCCCTCAGTCTCCGGCAGCTGGAATGTACCTGGCCAAGGCAGCGGCCAGTGCGACATGAAGGCAGAGGGTGCTAAGAATCCCCGGAGGACCGGACTAGGCTGCCATCTGATGCTGACCTTGGCTACTTACAATGGACGCTCCCTATCTTCTGAATCAAGGCTTCTTGAATTGGAAGAGGAACTACAAAGGATCAAGTGGGACATCGTGGGGCTAAGTGAGGTAAGGAGAAAAGGAGAAGATCTCATCGAACTGAAAAGTGGACATCTCTTCTACTATCGTGGGACAGATACTGGCAGAACTAGTGGTGTTGGATTTATAATAAACAAGAAACTGAAGGATAAAGTTGTAGAAGTTGAAAGTTCCTCTGACAGAGCTGCACGACTTGTTATCCAACTCTCGAAAAGATACCAGGCTCAGATTATTCAAACTTATGCACCCACCACAAGTCATCCTGAAGAAGAAATTGAAGAATTTTATGAGGAAATTTGTCATCTAAATAATAAAGGTAAGCAGCACTTGAAAATAATTATGGGAGATTTCAATGCAAAAATAGGGCAACGGCAACAGAATGAAACTTCAGTAGGTAAATTCGGTCATGGCAACAGAAACCAGCGTGGAAATACTTTCGTTGAGTTTGCAGAGGCAGAAGGGTTTTTCATCTTGAACTCCTTCTTCAAGAAAAAGCCACACAGGAAATGGACATGGAGACATCCAAATGGGACGACAAGTGAAATTGATTTTATTATGTGTAACAAAAAATTCGTCATAGAAGACTGCAGTGTGCTAAACAAGTTCAACACAGGTAGTGACCATAGATTGGTGAGATGTAAGATGCACCTCAACACTAAACTTGAACGTGGCAAGCTCATAAGACAAACAAAATCTATTGACATAACCAACCTTAAAAAACACCATAATACCTTCAAGTTAGAACTGAAGAACAGGTTCTCTGCTTTAGAAGGCCTAACATCGGAAGAAGTGGACATCTCTGAAGTTAACAGAAAAGTAACCAAAGCTCTTATGGAAACAGCAACAAAATTAGCTGGGTCTAAGAACAAGTTGCATGTGAACAAATTATCAGGAAAAACCAAAATGTTGATGCAAAAAAGAAGAGAGATGAGGACAACTAAAGAAGATGTGACTTCCAAAGTGGAATATATAGAGCTATGCAAGACAGTAAGAAAAAGTATCACTGAAGACGTAAGGAAATTCAACTGTGAACTAGTGAGGAAAGCAATTGAAAACAACCAAAGCCTAAAGATAGCAAAGGGACATCTCAGTATGGGAAGAAAACAGATTATGGCACTGAGAAAAGAAGATGGTTCTGTAACAAGAAATAGAGGCGAAATTTTGACAAGAGTGAAAGATTTCTACTCTAAATTATATGAAAAAGATGTTATATGCACTCCAGACATCCTGAAAGATACCAGTACCAGAGTTCCTCCAGTCCTTCCAGCAGAAGTTGCACATGCAATCAAGAACATGAAGCGAGGAAAAGCTCCAGGAGAAGATGGAATTACTGTAGACATCATACAAGAAGCAAGTGGAGAAATCGAAACAGTACTCGCCCAAATTTTCACTCGATGCCTTAATGAAGGAAAGATTCCTGAGGATTGGAACACCGCTACAATGATCCTGCTACATAAGAAAGGTGACATTGAGGATCTCGGAAACTACAGACCTATCAGCCTCCTATCAGTGGTTTATAAAATCTTCACTAAAGTTCTTTCACACCGCTTGAAGGTAACACTGGACATGGCTCAACCGAGAGAACAAGCTGGATTCAGGAGTGGCTACAGCACAATAGATCATATCCACGTGCTGAGAGAACTAATTGAAAGAGCGAGGGAATATGAACTTCCATTGTGCATGGCTTTTATCGATTATGAAAAAGCCTTTGATTCGGTGAAACCATCAGCAGTTACAATGGCTCTGAAAACCTGCGGTATTGAAGATGCATACATTAATATTATTAATAACATCTATGAAAATGCAAGTGCAAAGATTCGGCTGTTTGAAAATACAACACACGTAAAAATTGGAAAGGGAGTGAGACAAGGTGACACCATATCTCCGAAGCTCTTTAATGCCACATTGGAGGGTGTTTTTCAGTCCCTGAGCTGGGAAAACAAGGGGATAAAGATTAATGGAGATTATCTAACCCACCTTCGTTTTGCTGATGACGTAGTCATTTTTGCAACTACCCCATCAGAGCTGCAGAGTATGATCCAGGAACTTGCTGACAAGAGTAAAGAAGTGGGATTAAAAATGAACTTTCAGAAGACAAAAGTGATGTTCAATGCTTTTACAAGAAATGAAGATTTATCGATTGATGGAGAAAAGCTGGAGATAACAGACACGTACGTTTATCTTGGACAGCAGATATCAAGTGAGGGTCACATTGATGAAGAAATTAATCGGCGTACAAAACTTGCCTGGAGAGCTTTTGGAAGAAACAGCATAATTTTCAAGAGCAATATGCCATTATATCTTAAAAGAAAAGTGTTTGATCAATGCATCCTTCCAGTGCTTACGTATGGTGCAGAGACGTGGACCTTAACTAAAAGAGACATACAAAGGCTGCAGACAACTCAAAGCAGCATGGAGAGGTGCATGCTTGGTGTAACCAGGAGAGATAAGAAGAGGAACTCGTGGATCCGAAAAATGACAAGAGTGGAAGACATCATGATCAGAGTTAAATCCCTGAAATGGCAATGGGCTGGACATACTGCCAGAAGGACAGATCATCGATGGACAGCCGAAATTTTAGATTGGATTCCAAGGGACAGGAAAAGACCCAGAAGAAGACCACATGGGAGATGGGTGGATGAAATTCGAAAGTATGCAGGGGTGACATGGAGGAGACTGGCACAAGACAGACCGTTGTGGAGGAAACTTGGGGAGACCTTCGTCCAGCAGTGGATTGATAATGGTTGACAATGATGATGATGATGAAGTGGTCAACCATTATGTGGTGATAAGAATGTAGGTCATAATAATATTAAAAATAATTTCCAGCAATATTTATTTGAATATTTTTGAGCAGATGTTGTATAAATTTGCAAAATGCACTCACAACACATTTAGCTGTATAAAGAAAAATAATTTCGTAACCCCCCCCCACCCCCCACCCCGAAAAAATGTCTGCCGCAAAAGTTGGTTCAACAGTTTATTTGGAAGATTTCCTTTAGTTATCTAATAACTACTTCTTGTTTCAGCTGAACAATAAAATCTCAGAAATCTTTGGAGCTATATTACACACAATATCTTTTTTTCTCTAAGAACATTTCTGATTTCTAGATTATTGCATTTGTTGTCTAATTCATAAAGTCGTAAATTGAAGTTAAAAACTGTATTTATCTATACCAATAAATAACTTATTGAAACTACCAGTTTCTTATAGATTTCATTACATGGTGTAGTTTCTCTTTTCAGCTAAACCCTGTCTCTTGTTGAGAGATCTGCCCTTAATATTACTGTACTACTTCGTTCCAAGAAATCTCTGAAATTTTCTTCTTTATTCTATAATAATTAGACATTCGCAAAGTACTACACCGAAGAGCGAAAACATTACGACCACCTACCTAATAAGGTGTTGGTCTCCACGTGCGGCCAAAACAGCGCTTACCCGGCAAGGCATTGACGCTACAAGATTTCGAAAGGTGTTTTGTGGTATTTAGTGCCAGCACGTAACCAGCAGATCCTTTAACTCTTGCAAGCAGATCCCGATTTAAGCGGTATTGCGTCGCAAACTGTGAATCAAATCGACCTGAATCGCTCCGGAGATATGACTTTGCTTCGCATACATTGCGGTACAATTCATTTTGAACTCCCGTTAAGCTGACCTTCAGTGAACTTTTCCAACTGTAATGGTGGTTGTTGTGGCTGTTATGCCAATATTACTCCCGCCACCCCCCTCCAAAGATAATTTTCTCTTCTTTTTAAAGTGTTTCGGCGGACAGAAGTTGTTCAAGGTCAATTGCTGTTACTAGGCGAACCTCAAAGACCCTTAGGAGAGAATCAATCATAGATTTCCAGACATGACAAGTGATACATTGAAGGTTTGAGATGTGGTATTAGGGCCAAAAGATTGTGCTTCCCTTAAAAGATTTTGGTCAGTATGAAATTAGGCACATGATTCAACATTTCGCCTTGTTGCTGCAAGCCAAGAATAGGGGGTGCTTAAGGAATTCTGGCTCCAGAATGTGGCAACTTCAGCAAGAAAAAACGTAAGGTTCTTCATTTTAAAATCCAAAAGAAATATCTACTGTAATATTAAACAGAGGTCATCGCTCTTTTCACGTTTATAAGTGAGTCACGGAAAAAATTATCATTGTCCGCCACCAGGAATCGAACCCAGGGTCTTCCAGTTACGTGCCGGATATGCTTCCACTACACCACAGCGGCCTCGAATTCCTCCAGACTCACACACATTAACTTACCATCTTTGGTGAATCACCAGCATTGTGCGGGGCTGCTTCTTGGAGCCCCGCACAATGCTGGGGATTCACCAAAGATGGTAAGCAGGAACTGAACAAATAATTAGAAAGCGAAAGAATAATTCGAGGCCGCTGTGGTATAGTGGAAGCATATCCGGCGCATAACTGGAAGACCCTGGGTTCGATTCTCGGTGGTAGCCAATGAGAATTTTTCTGTGACTCACTTATAAACGTGGAAAGAGCGATGACCTCTGTTTGATGTTCGTGGTCCACGTCAAATGTCTGTGCCGCCCCGGTGGCGCAGTGGTCTAAGCGATGGCCTCTGATCATTCGTCCGAAAGGGGTCCGGGTTCGAATCCCGGTGTGGCATGGATATTGTGTTTGTCTTACGGCACTGGCTCTCTCCCTTCCCTGGAACCAGTGACCCTAAATTAGGGACGGGCGACTGCTTATAGCCCATTGAGTTGCTCACCGTGGTCGTTAAACCTCCAATCAAAAAAAAAAAAAAAATGTCTGTATCTACTGTAATATTTGTTACTTGTTTAAAAACCTTCTAGTTTTGGTAGTGTAAAATGCCATTGTAGAGAGGGGCTTTTCCTACATGAGTCGCATAAAGAATTACGTAATGGCCAGACGACTGAGTTGGAGCATTTCCGAGGCGGCAAGGCTTGTAGGGTGCTCACGGGGCAGCAGTGATTAGTACCTTTAAAAAGTGGTCCGACGAGGGTAAATCACGAACCACAGAAAGGTAATGGATGCTAGAGGCCAGCGAAGGTTATCCCGTATGCTACGAGACAATGAGAAGGGATGCTGTGCAGCAACTCGCCGATGACGCCCCGGTGTCGCAGTGGTCTAAGCGATGGCTTCTGATCATTCGTCCGGGATCGAATCCCGGTGAGGCATGGGTGTTGTGTTTGTCTTTCGGCACTGGCTCTTTCCCTTCCCTGGAGTCAGTGGCCCTAAATTACGGTTAGGGGCGGGCGACTGCTTATAGCCCATTGAGTTGCTCACGGTGATCGTTAAAAAAAAATAGAGTGACTTTGGCAGCTGTCATAGTGAATCTTCGTTGGAAAATTTAATGCGCATATCTGTTGAAGGACCATTTATAGACAAACTTTCTCCTGATAAAGCTGTAAAATTTACTTTTTTCCAAACCACGTCAGTCCAACACACAGCCATATGGCAAAATACAAATTTGTGACGTTGAAGAGGAGCAGCATTAAAAAAGGTGATAAATAATGTATCTAAAATTTCTTTCTAGTTCGTTTTCGAGCAGGTACTGGACTGCTAACATAGCATAATGGCTGAGTGCTAAACAAAAGTCTCTCACTGCTACACAAAACTTAATTTGTATAGCAAATGTTGCTACACAAGTATATTTTCCTAAATCAAGCAGGCTTGTAAATTACGTGGTTAAGCCGTCGCTGTGCGGATCTGCTGTTCCAATACAAACTACAGATGCTCGATTGGATTGATGTCTGAGGAATTTGGAATACCAGGAAGCCTTCCTCACCTTACGCAGATCGGATTTGCCATTCCAACACAAACCACAGATATTTAATCTGTGGTTTCAGCAAATCCGAACGGATTGATGTCTGGGGAATTTGGAGGCCAAAGCAATACTTGGAAAACTTCATATTCCGCGAACCATTCTCGAAATATCCGGGACGTTTGGCAAGGA
This sequence comes from Macrothele yani, assembly GCA_039090855.1. Classification (NCBI taxonomy): domain Eukaryota; kingdom Metazoa; phylum Arthropoda; class Arachnida; order Araneae; family Macrothelidae; genus Macrothele; species Macrothele yani. The sequence continues at coordinate 34,212,424 of CM077013.1, read as the reverse complement.
CCATTATTCTGTTGAAAGAAGGCATTACTAGAGAAGAATAACGTTATCATGGAACGACGTACCTCCTAGTCTGCAATGATGTTTAGTAGCTGACAGGCATTATCACACTACCCAAAGAATCACCTCCCCCCCCCCCCCCCAGCTTATTTTCATTCCACGGTGCATTCGGGAAATAACACTTCTTCAGGTAAACAACGCACGCGTACCAGGCCGTCCACCATTTCCAGCTGAAGACAAGATTCAGCAAGCCAGACGACTTTCTTCTAATCAGTCAATGTCCAGTTTTGATATCCGCGTGCAAATTGTAGGCGTTTTCGACGGGGAACCGAGGTTAGCATGGACACTTGGAACAGACTTCCAATCACTCAAGTTCCAATTTTGATACTCACGTGCCCATTGTATAGGAGTTTTCGACGGTGAACCAAGGTTAGCATGGACACTTGGAACAGCCTTCCAATCATTTAAAGTCCAATTTTGATACTCACGTGCCCATTGTATAAGAGCTTTCGACAGTAAACCGAGGTAAGCACGGACACTTGGAATAGCCTTGCAATCATTCAAGGTCCAATTTTGATACTAACGTGCCCATTGTATAGGAGCTTTCGACGGTGAACCGAGGTTAGCATGGACACTTGGAACAGCCTTCCAATCATTCAAGGTCCAATTTTGATACTCACGTGCCCATTGTATAGGGGCTTTCGACGGTGAACCGAGGTAAGCATGGACACTTGGAACAGCATTCCGATCATTCAAGGTCCAATTTTGATACTCACGTGCCCATTGTATAGGAGCTTTCGACGGTGAACCGAGGTTAGCATGGACACTTGGAACAGCCTTTCCAATCATTCAAGGTCCAATTTTGATACTCACGTGCCCATTGTATAGGAGCTTTCGACGGTGAACCGAGGTGAGCATGGACACTTGGAACAGCCTTCCAATCATTCAAGGTCCAATTTTGATACTCACGTGCCCATTGTATAGGAGCTTTCGACGATGAACCGACGTTAGCATGGACACTTGGAACAGGCTTCCAATCATTCAAGGTCCAATTTTAATACTCTCGTGTCTATTGTAGGAGTTTTCGACGGTGAACCGAGGTTAGCATGGACACTTGGAACAGCCTTCCAATCATTCAAGGTCCAATTTTGATACTCACGTGCGCATTGTAGGAGCTTTCGACGGTGAACCGAGGTTAGTATGGGCAGTTGGAATAGCCTTCCAATCATTCAAGGTCCAATTTTGATACTCACGTGCCCATTGTAGGAGCTTTCGACGGTAAACCGAGCTTAGTATGGACACTTGGAACAGCTTTCCAATCATTCAAGGTCCAATTTTGATACTCACGTGCCCATTGTATAGGAGCTTTCGACGGTGAACCGAGGTTATCATGGGCACTTGGAACAGCCTTCCAATCATTCAAGGTCCAAATTTGATACTAACGTGCCCATTGTATAGGAGCTTTCGACGGTGAACCGAGGTTAGCGTGGATACATGAAGCAGCCTTCCAATCATTCAAGGTCCAATTTTGATACTCACGTGCGCATTGTAGGAGCTTTCGACGGTGAATCGAGGTTAGCATGGGCATTTGGAACAGGCTTCCAATCATTCAAGGTCCAATTTTAATACTAACGTGCCCATTGTATAGGAGCTTTCAACGGTGAACCGTGGTTAGCAGGGACACTTGGAACAGCCTTCCAATCATTCAAGGTCCAATTTTGATACTCACGTGCCCATTGTATAGGGGCTTTCGACGGTGAACCGAGGTTAGCATGGACACTTGAAACAGCCTTCCAATCATTCAAGGTCCAATTTTGATACTCACGTGCCCATTGTAGGAGCTTTCGACGGTGAACCGAGGTTAGCATAGGCACTTGGAACAGCCGTCCAATCATTCAAGGTCCAAAGTTGATACTAACGTGCCCATTGTATAGGAGCTTTCGACGGTGAACCGAGGTTAGCATGGACACTTGGAACAGCCTTCCAATCATTCAAGGTCCAATTTTGATACTCACGTGCCCATTGTAGGAGCTTTCGACGGTGAACCGAAATTAGCATGTACACATGGAGCAGACTTCCAATCATTCAAGTTCCAATTTTGATACTCACGTGCCCATTGTATAGGAGTTTTCGACGGTGAACCGAGGTTAGCATGGACACTTGGAACAGCCTTCCAATCATTCAAGGTCCAATTTTGATACTCACGTGCCCATTGTAGGAGCTTTCGACGGTGAACCGAGGTTAGCATGGGCATTTGGAACAGCCTTCCAATCATTCAAGGTCGAAATTTGATACTAACGTGCCCATTGTATAGGAACTTTCGACGGTGAACCGAGGTTAGCATGGACATTTGAAACAGCCTTCCAATCATTTAAGGTCCAATTTTGATAATCACGTGCCCATTGTATAGGAGCTTTCGACGGTGAACCGAGGTTAGCATGAACACTTGGAACAGCCTTCCAATCATTCGAGGACCAATTTTAATACTCACGTGCCCATTGTAGGAGCTTTCGACGGTGAACCGAGCTTAGCATGGGCATTTGGAACAACCTTCCAATCATTCAAGGTCCAATTTTGATACTCACGTGCCCATCGTAGGAGCTTTCGACGGTGAACCGAGCTTAGCATTGACACTTGGAACAGCCTTCCAATCATTCAAGGTCCAATTTTGATACTCACGTGCCCATTGTAGGAACTTTCGACGGTGAACCGAGGTTAGCATGGGCACTTGGAACAGCCTTCCAATCATTCAAGGTCCAATTTTGATACTCACGTGCCCATTGTATAGGAGCTTTCGACGGTGAACCGAGGTTAGCATGGACACTTGGAACAGCCTTCCAATCATTCAAGGTCCAATTCTGATACTCACGTGCCCATTGTAGGAGCTTTCGACGGTGAACCGAGGTAAGCATGGACACTTGGAACAGCCTTCCAATCATTCAAGGTTCAATTTTGATACTTACGTGCCCATTGTAGGAGCTTTCGACGGTGAACCGAGGTAAGCATGGACACTTGGAACAGCCTTCCAATCATTCAAGGTCCAATTTTGATACTTACGTGCCCATTGTATAGGAGCTTTCGACGGTGAACCGAGGTTAGCATGGGCATTTGGAACAGCCTTCCAATCATTCAAGGTCTAATTTTGATACTCACGAGCCCATTGTAGGAGCTTTCGACGGTGAACCGAGCTTAGCATGGACACTTGGAACAGCTTTACAATCATTCAAGGTTCAATTTTGATACTAACGTGCCCATTGTATAGGAGCTTTCTACGGTGAACCGAGGTTAGCATGGGCATTTGGAACAGCCTTCCAATCATTTAAGGTCCAATTTTGATACTCACGTGCCCATTGTATAGGAGCTTTCGACGGTGAACCGAGGTTAGCATGGATACATGAAGCAGCCTTCCAATCATTCAAGGTCCAATTTTGATACTCACGTGTCCATTGTAGGAGCTTTCGACGGTGAACCGAGGTTAGCATGGGCACTTGGAAACAGCCTTCCAATCATTCAAGGTCCAAATTTGATACTAACGTGCCCATTGTATAGGAGCTTTCGACGGAGAACCGAGGTTAGCATGGATACATGAAGCAGCCTTTCAATCATTCAAGGTCCAATTACGATACTCACGTGCCCATTGTAGGAGCTTTCGACGGTGAACCGAGGTTAGCATGGGCACTTGGAACAGCCTTTCAATCATTCAAGGTCCAAATTTGATACTAACGTGCCCATTGTATAGGAGCTTTCGACGGTGAACCGAGGTGAGCATGGACACTTGGAACAGCCTTCCAATCATTCAAGGTCCAATTTTGATACTCACGTGTCCATTGTAGGAGCTTTCGACGGTGAACCGAGGTTAGCATGGGCACTTGGAAACAGCCTTCCAATCATTCAAGGTCCAAATTTGATACTAACGTGCCCATTGTATAGGAGCTTTCGACGGAGAACCGAGGTTAGCATGGATACATGAAGCAGCCTTTCAATCATTCAAGGTCCAATTACGATACTCACGTGCCCATTGTAGGAGCTTTCGACGGTGAACCGAGGTTAGCATGGGCACTTGGAACAGCCTTTCAATCATTCAAGGTCCAAATTTGATACTAACGTGCCCATTGTATAGGAGCTTTCGACGGTGAACCGAGGTTAGCATGGACACTTGGAACAGCCTTCCAATCATTCAAGGTCCAATTTTGATACTCACGTGCCCATTGTAGGAGCTTTCGACGGTGAACCGAGGTTAGCATGGACACTTGGAACAGACTTCCAATCATTCAAGATCCAAATTTGATACTAACGTGCCTATTGTATATGAGCTTTCGACGGTGAACCGTGGTTAGCATGGGCATTTGGAACAGCCTTTCAATCATTCAAGGTCGAATTTTGATACACATGTGCCCGTTGTGGGAGCTTTCGACGATGAACTGAGGTTAGCATGGGCATTTTTTTTCTCTGTCGCGTAAGTCTTCCAGAATACGCACCGTTGTAGCGCACATCTGATCCTTAACACCCCCCCCCCCCTCAGGAAAAAGTCAGATGGAGTTAGGTCTGGTAATCTAGTAGGGGAGGGGCATGCAATGAACGTAGAACCTCTCCCAGTCCATCCTGTAGTGAAGTGGTCAACCAAGAATGTGCGGACATGATTGGCAAAGTGCGCGAGAGATTCCCATCTTTTTGGCAAATTGTTCCTTTCAGGCAGCTGCGGCACAGTGTATCCCTGTGACATGTTCAGGTATGTTAATCCAGCTACCGTGGCCTCCGCAAAAATAAAAGGACCGATGATTTTGTCCTTCATGACCCGACACCAAACACTGCATTTTGGAGAAACTCGTTCGTATTCATGTACAACGTACGAATTTCCCGATCTCCCAGATACGGCAGTCACGCCTGTTTACTTTTCCAGACACGAGGAATGTTGATTCGTCTGAAAAGCGTTCCCGGTGTAGAAATGTATCACAAAGAGGCGTAACTGTGGCGCCAGGACAATCTGTCAGGAACGAGTCGCTGTCGCCTGAGAAGGCTTATACAAAAAAAATAGGACTTCCTGCATGCAGCTATTGACTTAATGAAGCTCATTCCCGACCGGTATCTCAGCGAACTATCCGCAGGGAAATGAAGAGGATCCGTATTGGCAGTCGCATGCCCTATATGAAAACCACTAACTTTCTGCGAAGAACCTGTCAGGAACACCGTGACTGTACATTAGAAGACTAGAAAAAAGTAAGGTGGTCCGACGAGTCGCGGTACATAATATTTTGTACCGACGGTAGGCAGAGAACTTGGTAAGAGCCCCACGAAGAAATGGATATAGCTTACCTTGTAGACACAACTCAAGGTTCTAGAGGTAGTGTCATGACGTGGGATATGTTTTGTTGGCAAGGAACCGGTCCCCTGTTATCGCTGGAAGGGTGGGTGTCTTCGAAGAATTATACCAATGAGCCATTACATTATGACCACCAACTTAATAAGCTCTAGGTCCACCTTTATCCCACAAAACAGCGGCCACTCGGCGAGGCATCGACTCCATGAGATAGCGATAGGTATCCTGGGGTATCTGGTACCATAATGTCAATAGCAGGTCTTCCAGTTCTAGTACTACAGAACTGGAAGACCTGCTATTGACAGGATAATGACGCCTTAGATTTAGCGCGAACCCGCTTTTCCAAGTCGAACCACAAATGTTCAGTTGGGTTCATGTTAGGTAAATTTGGAGGCCAGGTCATTAACAGAAAGTCACCAGCATGTTCCTCGAACCACTCCTTGACGATTCTGTTAGTGTGGCATGGCGCATTATCCTGTTGGTAATGTCCATCACCTGCAGGGAATACAGGTGCCATGAATGGGTGAACGTGGTCCGAAACGAGGTTAAAATACCCGACAGTTCTTAGGGATTATGCTATTGGGATAATGGGGCCTAAAGTGTCCCAAGAAAGCATCGCCCTCGGCATAACACCGCCATTGACGGCCTGTTTCCGCCCAACAGTGCATCCAGGGGCCATAGCCTCCGTTGGTAATCGGCGTATCCACGCTCGGCCGTCTAAGTGATGCTCCAGGAATCTTGATTCGTCAGACCAGTCTACTTTCTTCCAATCATCCACGTTCCAGTCTCGATGATCTTGGGCCCATTTCATGCGTTGCTGTAGATGACGGGCAGTGAGCATGGGGACCCTACTGGGGGTTCGACTATGCAAACCCATGCGCTAAAGGCTGAGATTAACTGTGTGCTGTGACACATTGCCCTGACCACCGCTGTTGTAGCTGCGGGTGATTTGTCGCACTGCGGCCCTGCGGTCACTGTGAACGATGCGCGACAGTCTCAGCTCCCCTCTGGCATCAATAAGCAGCGGACGACCCACGGATGGACGACAGTTCGACGTTTGGCCATCTGTTCACCATTTTTGATACGTACTCACTACAGCTGCACGTGAACAACCCACAAGCTGCACCGTTTCCGAGATCGTAGTTCCTAGGCGCCGTCCTCGGGTTGTGTATATACTGCTCTGTGGACTTCAACTGCGGCACCGTTCAGTCTCCAGGCGAGCTCATTTCTCTAGGCTGGGGATTTTCCTATAATGTAAGGGCTCATCGGTGTATTTGAGCATTGTTGCTGATCAAGTCTATCCTGCAATGCTGACTTGTATGTAGCAAGTGACGGTTGTTTCATGGACTGCAGTGCTACTGTCCACCAGGCTAGATGTGTTCAGCTAGCACCACAGCGACTTCCACCATATTCCCTGGTCACCACAAAGCCCGGAGCTGAACCTCATTGAGAATATGAGACATGTTAGTAAAACAGATCCGGCAGAAAAATAATATTCTTCCGTCAAATCTGAGCCAATTAAAGGACTGTCTTGTGTGAACGATAGGTGAGCTGTAGACGTGGATATACTCCAACATCTTGTGGAATCTATGACAAACCGCGTACGCGCTGGCTACGGGAGGTCAGATCCGTAGCTACTGGAAGGGCAGAATGACGATTCCAAATGTGTAAATTCATGCTCTGGGGGATGTATAAAATAGAAATTGTAACTAAAAACAAAGTTACATCCGTCAGTATTATCTTTTTAAGGACTTGACTTTACTCCCAATCTCATCGAGAATTACATGTAGTAAACTAGGGTACAGAGTATCATACACTGTGAGGCTTGAACATCTTATATCAATGAAGGGAAGTTTTCAAAACAGTGAATGGAGACATAGAAAACAATATCCTGATGTATCTAGCCTCCATGACCTTTCGGAACATACTGGGAAGAAGAGCTAATTAATCATTTGTGCTTTGTCGCAGAAAGTTCTCTGAGCGTTTAACCTTGAACAAAATTTTTCCAAGCCCTACCTCTAAAACTTCTTATTGTCACGTTCACTATCCGATACTCATTCGTTCTTCGTTAGTTTGTTTTCCGTCCTGTATTTCTGTGGAGTGTTGTGTTGTTGGCGTTCACATAACGTTTACGCTTTACTTGGTATTTACAACCTGTGGTTCTTGGGTATTTACTTAGTAGAAAGGAATAAAATTATGTCAAAAACCTGAAATGCCAATTTTTTGAACGATCACAGTACTTCCCTATAACGGCGGTGTGTGAGAAAGGAAAAACCGCTTATTATTTGAGTGGAACTCCAAGGGGGTGGGTCGTACTTTTGGGTCTCGCCCTGCTAGATAAGAAAAACTTGCTACGGTCCTGCAGGAAGTCCAACCTGGTATTGAATAAAGTTTATAATTCAGTGGACGGTTTGTGTAGAAGTAAAATATATAATTAACGAAGTTTACTACCAACATTAACTAGCAGAGACACAGTTAATCACATAAATTACTGCGCATTTAAAGTTTAAACGCTACACGTTCTCCTTTAAATTCTTTACAAAAACACACCGCCGTGTCTTGCGACATCGAGCCACATACCCGACTGCCTTTCCGTGGTTATTGCGAAAACCATCGGAAACAATGCCCAGAATTTCCATTATCACTTTTTTCATATAAGTTTCATCGTTGGGCCGTTCTCTTCTGAAACGTTTCCGATGCCCCATTTTTCAATCTGTCCTTTGTTTTTTTCCAGTCAGTTACGGTGACTTTGCCAACTCCAAATTCGGTCGCAGCCCTTTTAATATAAGTACTATCATTATTTATTTCAATTCCCCTATTCTCATCACTTTCTTTTCTAAGAAGCTCTCTAAGAGCATTTTACTGAAGATAAACAGGACTAATTTTCTTTTTACCCTAAAAAAGGAACGTGGTTGTTCAATACCTAGTGATACTCTGGCTGGAGTGTGTTTGCGCTTCCTAATTTTGTCAATGGGAAGCGTTAGTGTACAAGCGATTTAAAGGCTATGCAACTGTCTCCATTGCAGCTTGTTTGTTGCGGAAGTCGTGTAACGTGCTGGACTAATTTTATTGTTCTCTAGTAGGAGATGGATACATCCAAAGTTGCTCAACATGTTGTAATTCAGTTTTTGAAAGCGGAGAAAATGCCACCAAGCGAAATTCACAGCCGAATAAAGGCGGTGTACGGGTCTGCATGTCTTCCATGCAATACTGTAGTGTGGTGGTGCAAGCTCTTTAGTGGTGGTCGAACAAGCACTGCAGACCAGCCAAGAACAGGAGCACCACATCGTGCTGTTTCAGTGACGACAATTGCACGTGTGGATGCTGTAATAAAGGCCAACCCAAGAACCGCGATTCGAGAACTGGCGAACAGTGCGGGTGTGAGCATCGGAAACTATCAATACGATCACGCATTCGCACTTTGAATATCGCAAGGTATACTTCACGAGGGTACCAAAAACATCTGTCCAATGAACAGATGAGTCACCGAATGGGACTAACTTTACAACATCTGTTCCGCCACCATGAAGAAGATGAAGATTTCCTTCTACGCATTATTCCTGAGGACGAAAGCTGGTGTCGTCATTTCGAGCCAGAGTCGAAACGCCGGAGTTGAAACGCCAGAGCATACAATGGAAACATGCATCATCACCATCGCTGAGGAAATCGCGGTCCACCATTTCCGCAGGCAAAGAGATGTTAACCCTGTTCTTTGACCATCGAGAACCATCGCTTCTTGAGTGGCTACCAAAAGGATCAACCATCAGTGCTGAACGATATTGTCAAACTTTAATGAAGTGGTGACAAGCGATCAAAAACATGAGACCTGGCTGGGTATTGAGCTTCTGCATGATAGCGTCCGGCCGCATACAGCAGTTACCACGCAGAGGACATTTCAGCGCTTTCTCTGGGAAGTCATTCAACATCCGATCTATAGTCCTGATCTATCGCCCTGCGATTTTCACATCTTTGGACCTAAGAAAAAAATCTCAAGGGCAAACGTTTCACTTCGGATGACCAGGTCTGTGAATCTGTAGATAACTGGTTGCAGCAGCAACCTGTCCCCTTAATATGCCGCAGGAACACAAGGAGTTGTGCAACGAAGGGACCGCTGCTTAAATGCTGGCGGCGATTATTTTTAGGTATGTCATGTTTTGACTCTTTCAGGCAGAAAGTCTCACTATTTATTGAACAGCCCTTATATTTCGCCCGAATCTATTCGTTTTGAAGCCTCGATTTGCTCATTCAGTGAAACGGAAGTGTGTTTGTTTACTTTAAGCACTCATTTCGGATTAAACAGTTTAACCCTTCGCTACCGCTTTTCCAACTGAGTGAGGAAGATCGGCACGCCTGCCACATGCCCAACCGATCATACAATCACAGATCTCAGACAAGGACATCAATTTTCAAATTTTCGGATATTATCTGACTCATCACCCTTGTCTTATGTACACCAAAAAACGAAATGTCATCTTCAAAATTTGCATTGTATGGTGTAATCCCGTATTCCATGGTGTCACGTCAATTCGTCGCGTGCGCCAATTCGTCGACTACGTCAATTCGTCGCGCGTCAATTCGTCGACTCCGACAATTCGTCGAGCGTCAATTCGTCGCCTGCGTCAATTCGTCGACCACGACGATTCGTCAAGCGTCAATTCGTTGACTACGACAATTCGTCGAGCGTCAATTCGTCGACCACGACGATTCGTCGAGCGTCAATTCGTCGCTGACAAATTCGTCGACTACGTCAATTCGTCGCGTTGACAGATTTTGGTTACATACAAAACGAATGCAGGGAAACGTACGATTTCGAACATCTTCCGCCCTGATCAAATTTATAAACTCAGGACACTCACACAAGATAGGAATATTACGCCTTTTCTTTGGCACTAAAAATATTAGACGGTAGACGGTTTTCGGAACGGGTCAAGGCCCGGGGGTAAGAGCCCCCAAATACAAAATTTTCGTAAAATCTATAATTTTCAATTCAGAACCACCAAATTTGGTGTCATGAAACTCTAACATAGACGGGAGACGGTTTTTGGAAAGGGTCGGGGCAGGGAGGGGTCAGACCCCCCCCCCTTCCCCCTCCATACAAAACTTTCGTTAAATGTACAGTTTTCAATTTAGAACCACCAAATTTGGTATATTATCCATGGTATTCTACTTAGACTGTAGACGATTTTCGGAAAGGGTCGGAGTCCGGGGTTCAGAGCCCCCCCCCAAACAAAATTTCGTAAAATCTACTTTTTAATTTAGAACCACCAAATTTGGTATACTATATCATGGTACTCTAACTTAGACGGTAGACGGTTTATGGAACGGGTCGGGGCCCGGGTGTTAGAGCCCCCCCCCCCCCCACAAAATTTTCGTAAAATCTACAGTTTTCAATTGAGTACCACCAAATCTGGTATAATATCTCGTGGTATTTTAACTTAGACTGTAGACGGTTTTTGGAAGCGGTTGGAGCACGGGAGGTCAGCCCCCCCCCCACACACACACACAAAACTGCCGTAAAATCTAGTTTTCAATTTAGAACCACCATTTGGTGTCATGAAATTCTAACTTAGCGGAAGACTGCTTTTGGAACGGATCGGAGCCCGGGAGGTCAGAACCCCTCCCCCCCCTGTACAAAATTATCGTAAAATCTACAGGTTTTCAATTTAGAACCACCAAATTTGGTATACTATCTCATGGTATTCTAACTTAGACTGTAGACGGTTTTGGGAAAGGGGTCGGAGCCCGGAGTTCAGAGCCCGGAGGGTTAGAGCCCCCTTCCCCTACAAAATTTCGTAAAATCTAGTTTTCAATTTAGAACCACCAAATTTCGTATACTATCTCACGAAACTCTAACTTAGACTGTAGACGGTTTTTGGAAGCGGTTGGAGCCAGGGGTCAGACCACCCCCATGCAAAATTTTCGTAAAATCTACAGTTTTCAATTTAGAACCACCAAATTTGGTATACTATCTAACGGTACTCTAACTTAGACGGTAGACGGTTTTTTGAATAGGTCAAGGCGCGGGGGTTAAGAGCCCCTCCATACAAAATGTTCGTAAAATCTACAGTTTACAATTTAGAACCACCAAATTTGGTATCATGAAACTCTAACTTAGACGGGAGACGGTTTTTGGAACGGGTCGTGGCGTGATGGGTCACAGCCCCCCCCCCCCCCCCTCACACACACACACAAAATTTTCGTAAAATATACCGTTTTCAATTTAGCACCACCAAATTTGGTATACTATCTCATTATATTCTAACTTAGACTAGACGGTTTTTTGCAAAGGGTCGGAGCCCGGGGTTAGAGCCCCCCCCCCATAAAAATTTTTCGTGAAATCTACAGTTTTCAATTTAGAACCACCAAATTTGGTATACTATATCATGGTACACTAACTTAGACGGTAGAAGGTTTTCAGAACGGGTCAAGGCCCAGGGGTAAGAGCCCCCCCCCCCCTACAAAATTTTCTTAAAATCAACATTTTTCAATTCAGAACCACCAAATTTGGTGTCATGAAATTCTAACTTAGCGGGAGGCGGTTCTTTGAACAGGTCGGGGTCCGCGGGTTCAGAGCTGCTCCCACCCCCGTACAAAATTTTCGTAAAATCTACAGTTTTCAATATAGAACCACCAAATTTGGTATACTATCTCAAGGTACTCTAAGTTAGACGGTAGACGGTTTTTGGAACGGGTCGGGGCTCGGGTGTTTAGAGCCTCTCCCCTACAAAATTTTGTAAAATCTACAGTTTTCAATATAGAACCACCGAATTTGGTATACTATCTCATGGTACTCTAACTTAGACAGTAGAAGGTTTTTGAAACGGGTCGAGCACGGAGTCAGAGCCCCCGCCCCCATAAACATTTTTCGTAAAAACTACACTTTTCAATTTAGAACCACTAAATTTTGCATACTATCTGACGAAACTCTAACTTAGACTGTAGACGGTTTTTGGAAGCGGTTGGAGCCATGGGGGTCAGAGCCACCCCCTTCCATAAAATTTTTTTCGTAAAATCTACAGTCTTCAATTTAGAACCACCAAATTTGGTATACTATCTCATGGTACTCTAACTTAGACGGTAGACGGTTTTGGGAATAAGTCAAGGCGCGGGGGTTAAGAGCCCCCACATACAAAATTTTCGTGAAATCTATAGTTTTCAATTTAGAACCACCAAATTTGGTATCATGAAACTCTAACTTAGACGGGAGACGGTTTTTGAAATGGGTCGGGGCCGGGGGTTCAGAGCACCCCCTCCCCCATTAAAATTTCGTAAAATCTAGTTTTCAGTTTAGAACCACCAAATTTGGTATACTATACCATGGTAATCTAACTTAGTCGGTTTTTGGAACGGGTCGGGGCGCAGGGGTTACCCCCCCCCACACACACACACAAATGTTTCGTGAAATCTACAGTTTTCAATTTAGAACCATCAAATTTGGTATACTATCTCATGGTAGTCTAACTTAGACGACAGACGGTTTTTGGAACGGGACGGGCACGGGGTCAGAGCCCACCTCATAAAAAATTTCGTGAAATCTACAGTTTTCAATTTAAAACCACCAAATTTGGTATACTATGTCATGGTACTCTAACTTAAACGGTAGACGGTTTTTTGGAACGGGTCAAAGCCCGGGGGGTAAGTGTACCCACATACAAAATTCTTCTTGACAAGTGGTCAGAAGCCAGCCCCTAGATCACTCCGCCGCCGTAGCGGCACACGTTGAAATGTGTTTTTCATACGGCCCCAAAAGCTCTATTGACATACTAGATTGAACTGGACTCAAATAAATCATTAATATAATTTGTACTAGCAGGGATACCAGTTATTTGCCAGGTACGTATTACTATTTGTGGAATCACCAAGTTTAGCGGGTGAAAGTTAATGAATGAAAAAGATATTCCTGCAATTTTCCAGTGAACTTATTTTAAATTTTTTGATTTAGTTAATTTAATTTTGCGAAACAAAAAAAGAAAGAAAAAGGAATGGGAATACTTACCTTCTAGGAGACATCTATAGAACTGCCGTACATGTGGCGTGTGCTTCTGTGAATCTCGCAACACAGAAATGCGATGTACCTATGTGATGTCGATTGCGTACGACTTCACATTGGCATTGATCATCTTTTTCTTACCGTTTTGAATTTTGAATATCTGGAACTCTCTATTTACATTACATTATATTTCTTCCTGATCAACCGTTCGTTGGTAGTGAAAGCTAAACTATATTGATTTGTGTTTTTAATACACCATTAAACGCATATTAGGTGGTTTAGTTGGTTGGTTGATGGTTTATAATGCAAGGCCCTCAAAGGGCCAAAGAGCGCCTTAGAACGTAGATAGGGTATTCTTAAGAGTAAAAAACGGAACTTTTTACAAAAATTTTGTATTGGGCTCCCTTGACCCGGGCGCCGACCCCTTCCCAAAACCGTCTACCGTCTAAGTTAGATAAACATGAGATAGTATACCAAATTTGGTTGTTCTAAATTGAAAATTGTAGATTTTACAAAATTTTAATGAGGAGAGAGGGCTCTCACCCCGGGTTCCAGCCCCTTCCAAAATCCGTCTAGCGTCTAAGTTAGAGTTTCATGATACCAGATTTGGTGGTTCTGAATTGAAAACTGTAGTTTTTAAGAAAATGTTGTATGTGTGTGGGGGAGGGGGCTCTGACCCCCCCGGGCCTTGACCCGTTCCAGAAACCGTCGACCATCTAAGTTAGAGTACCATGAGATCGTATACCAAATTTGGTGATTCTAAATTGAAAACTAGATTTCGCGATTTTTTTATGAAGGGGGCCCTTACTCCCGGGCTGCAACCGCTTTCAAAAACGGTCTACCGTCTAAGTTAGGGTACCATGAGATAGTATACCAAATTTGGTGGTTTTAAATTGAAAACTGTAGATTTTACGATTTTTTTTATTAGGGGGCTCTGACTTCCGGGCTCCAACCCCTTTAAAAAGCCGTCTAGCACCTAAGTTAGAGTACTATGAGATAGTATACCAGATTTGGTGGTTCTAAATTGAAAACTGTAGATTTTAAGAAATTTTTATGAGGGGGGCTTTCACCCCCGGGCTCTAACCCCTCCCAAAAAGCGTCTAGCGTCTAAGTTAGAGTTTGATGATACCATACTTAATGGTTCTGAATTGAAAACCGTAGATTTTAAAAAAAAATAGGGGGGGGGGCTCCAACCCCCGGGCCTTGACCCGTTCCAAAAACGGTCTACCGTCTAAGTTAGAGTACCATGAGATAGTATACCAAATTTGGTGTTTCTAAAACGAATACTGTAGATTTTACGGCACTTTTATGACGGGGGGGGGCTCTTACCCTCCGGGCTCCAACCCCTTCCAAAAACCGTCTAGCGTCTAAGTTAGAGTACCATGAGATAGTATACCAGATTTGGTGGTTCTGAATTGAAAACTGTAGTTTTTAAGAAAATTTTGAATGCGGGGGCTCTGCCCCCACCCCGGGCCTGGACCCGTTCCAAAAACGGTCTGCCGTCTAACTTAGAGTACCATGAGACAGTATACCAAATTTGGTGGTTCTAAATTGAAAACTGTGGAATTTGCGAATTTTTTATGAGGGAGGCCCTTACCCCCGGGCAGCAACCCCTTCCAAAAAATCGTCTAGCGTCTAAGTTAGAGTATCATGAGATAATATACTAGATTCGGTGGTTCTGAATTGAAAACTGTAGTTTTTAAGAAAATTTTGTAGGGGGCTCTTAGCCCCGGGCCTTGACCCGTTCCCAAAACCGTCTACTGTCTAAGTTAGAGTACCATGAGATAGTATACCAAGTTTGGTGGTTCTAAGTTGAAAACTGTAGATTTTACGAAAATTTTGTGGGGGGGGGGGCTCTAACCCCCCGTGCCCCGACCTGTTCTGAAAACCGTCTACCATCTAAGTTAGAGTACCATGAGATAGTATACCAAATTTAGTGGTTCTAAATTGAAAACTGTAGATTTTACGACATTTTTATCTGGGGGGAGCTCTTACCCCCCGGGCTCCAACCCCTTCCAAAAAACCTTCTAGCGTCTAAGTTAGAGTACCATGAGATAATATACCATATTTGGTGGTTCTGAACTGAAAACAGTAGTTTTTAAGAAAATTTTGTATGTGGGGGCTCTGACCCCCGGGCCTTGACCTGTTCCAAAAACGGTCTGCCGTCTAAGTTATAGTACCACGAGATAGTATACCAAATCTGGTGGTTCTAAATTGAAAACTGTAGATTTTACGAAATTTTTATGAGGGGGGCTCTGATCCCCCGGGCTCCAACCCTTACAAAAACCGTCTAGCGTCTAAGATGGAGTTTCATGATACCAAATTTGATGGTTCGAATTGAAAACTGTAGATTTTACGAAATTTTTATGAGGGGGCTCTGACCCCCGGGCTCCAACCCTTACAAAAACCGTCTAGCGTCTAAGATGGAGTTTCATGATACCAAATTTGATGGTTCGAATTGAAAAATAGATTTTAGAAAAATTGTGTATGTGGGTGGGGGAGGGGGCTCCGACCTTCCGGGCCTTGACCTGTTCCAAAAACCGACAACCGTCGAAGTTAGAGTACCATGAGATAGTATACCAGATTTAGTGGTTCTGAATTGAGTGCTCCGTGAGTTTTGTTTGAATAACAAGTATTTAGGCTGCTAGGATTACTGAGTTTGTGCTTACCTCCACTATAAAGGTTTGGTGATTCGTTTCGGACATCTCCCGAAGTGGTGAGTGCCTTTTTTCGTTTCTTATCGTCGTGTTTATAATTCCTACCGAGCTGGTAGAAGCCTAGTTATCTCGGCGCCATTAAAATGGCGTCATCCGGTGGTGTTGTCAACCCTGACATCACTTCCGGTGATCTCGGCACTTCGCCCAGCGGCGGCGTTGTCACGTTGCCCTCCGGGTCTACGTCAACCGTTGGCGGCGTATCGTTTTCCTCCCCTGACGTCACTATTACAGCTCTTGCCCCAGCTGCTTCTCATATAGTGACAGAAGATGTCATGGACACTATGGATGACGGTGCTCCTCTGCCTTCAATGGATGGCGGTGCTCCTCTGCCTTCAACCTCCACTTCTACTGCTCCTCGCTCCTATTCTTCAGCAGTAACTTCTCAGAGGCTTCAGCCCAAGTCTAATTCCATGCGAGCGGAAGCCGCAGCTTTAAAACCTCATGTCCGTCGCTCTGGTAATGAGGTTGTGCTCGAAATTCCAGTGGATTCTCCAGCAGGTACTTCTTTCACCACGGCTACTGAGTTGGGTGTGTGCTTTGAGGCGCTGCCGGACACACCACTCAAAATGTACTCTACTGCTCTGAAACAAAAGTTCTCTCCGTCAGCGATACGTCATATGTCGCGCAGAGGGCCGAGTGTCATTGTTTATTTCTTTCATGCGGCAGATGCTACCTCAGTTTTACAGACTGGGCTGATTGTTGGTGATCACCAATTATTTCCTGAGCCTGTCGCCCAAAGACCAGTAACGGTCTCGATGTACCCAGTACATCCTGAAGTCACAGATGCTATGCTTTGTGCTTTTCTTATGCAATCCGGTCGTGTTGTGGGTAACATTATCACACACTCCGCTGCTCCAAAGGACGAGGATGATCGTTCAATTGAAAGTGCCCGACGAGTTGCACGAGTAGTATTCTCTTCGGATGAACATATCAAGACTTTTCCTACTCTCTTCACTGTAAAATGCGGAGACCAGATACGACGCATCGACGTTTTGACCTCCTTTCATTGTCAGACTTGTAAAGCGTATGGCCATCAACGAAGTGAGTGCTTCCGCCGCCCTGCTGTACCTCAGTCTTCGGGACCAAAAGTCACTTGTGACAACCCTGTTTTCTCCACCCCTGCCGCTTCTAAGGAGGTGTTTTCAGAACTTCATCAACCTGCTCTACCATCGGGCCCTTCTCCACGGGGTCCTGTCCCACAATTGTTGACAGTGGACTTTCCTCCTCTGGTGCCGACTGCTCCGCCCACGTTCCTTGCAGCTCCAGCTGACCTGACTGCTGACCTTCATCCTCCGTCGGACGAAGACACCCCAAGTACAATTACTGACATGGACTGCCCTACTGCTAGTGACTATTCTGGCAATGACTCTGACCCTACAACTACCAGCAAGCCTGCTCAACGGGAGTCCTGGAGTGCTCCGCAGTCTCCGCTCCCTCCTCGCACCGGTGCTGCAAGAGGTCGTTCTGTTGACTCATCTTCCCGCTCCTGCTCTCAACGACGTACTTCGCCACGAATAAGTCGACATCCAGCTGTGATTCCAGGTGCTAAGACTCCACCCCCAGTGCTTTCCCTAGATTCTTTTCTCCGATACCTAGCTGCAGCGAAGGCGGATATACCGGTAGGTCCGCTTTCTCTTCATAAAATATATGAAGTATTATGCTCTCATAAACATCCTAGATTCTTTAATCAGTTTGTTGCACGTCATATGCTTGATCTTCCTACTGTTCTAACCCAAGTTTCTAGTGTGACATCTGTGTTTCGAAATCTTGTGCTTTCCTATCCCGATCTCAAATTTAGTGTTGACAGAATGAAGAAGCAAGCGAAGAAAATAACAGATTCCAGTGCACGTGCGTGTCGACCTGGGAAGGACCTACCGATTCAAGGTGGTCACACTTAACTGCAGAGGGTTCTCTGCTTCTCCTAGAAATGCCCTAGTGTATGAGGACTTGGCGCCTCTACACGCAGATCTTCTCTTGCTCCAAGAGACCAATTGCTCTGCTACCACTTTGTTCTCTCTTTGGGGGGCTTGGCCCTACGATTTTCACCATGCTTATCGAGTTGGACGGAATGGTGGCCTTGCAATTGGGATCCATCACCGCCTACTCCCTCTGATTTCGACGCCAGTGATTCGAGCATTATATGTGGACAACCTCCAGGTCGTTGTCTTTTGCATTGAAAACGTGACCTATCATGTTTTTAACATATATGTCCCGTGTGCTGAGCGTCTGTTACCTGATCTTCTCTCCACACTCCGTACAGAGCTGTCATGCATCCCACCGTCTGAATATATTCTCATCGGTGGAGATTTCAATTGTACGTTGTTGCCGGCCCTTGACCGCAATTCAACCGTTGGCGAATACCGCAGGCAACGTGTATTACAGATTTCTCAGCTAGTTGATGATTTTCAATTGGTTGATGCGTTCCGGCATCTACACCCGTCGGAAATCTCTTTTACCTGGCTCTCTTCCATCCATGGCAGCACTACGGCAGCACGGCTGGATACATTTTATGTTTCGACTGCTCTTCTCCCGTCGATCGCAGCTGCTACCCACCATCCTTCCGCCGCTTCAGACCACAGTGTTGTCAGTCTGTCGGTGTGTGTTTCTCCTTCACCTTCAAGGACTCGACGAGTATGGACTTTTCCGGACTCGCTCCTGGATGATCAACAATTTTGTGTTGCTGTGCGTGAGTTCCTCCGTAGTCGTCAGCCCCTTCTTGATACTACGTCAGACGCGATGCAACTGTGGCTCAGTGTCAAACACGACTTGCTCCTTTTTGTACGGCGCTTCTCCCATGCCTCTCGGAATGAGAGCGATATGAAAATTTCGAATCTACGTGCTCTATTGTCGATGCTCTCTCTTGATGATCCGCAATACCCCGGCTATCTGGCAGATCTTCACGCCGTGCTTCTTCCTCGCGCATCAGATGCAGCCTGCAGGATGCATTTCTTGCATCTCTCCCCTACAGCTGATTCTCACGATTACTTAACCGCCTTGGAATCTCAACATCGCTCTGCTACATCTTTGCGTCATCTTCGCCTCCAGGATGGTTCCATCACTTCGAACCCATCGAAGCTATGCACTTTCACTAAACAGTATTTCACCGCCAAGTACAGTGCAGTAACGCAGTCTTCATTCTCATTAGCTTCTCCTCTTCTCTCCTCTCTTCCTCAGGTCCCCTCTACTTTATCTACTTCTTTACTTTCCCCTTTCTCTCTTCGCGAACTCCGTGAGGCGTTCGCTACTCTCAATCCTCATGCTGCTCCTGGACCTGACGGCCTTCCTCTGTCCTTTTATCGTGCTTTTCTACCGTGCCTTCTGCCTTTTCTGTCTGCGTGTTTCTCGTCTGCTTTTTCCTCTCCTGCGTTACCGCCCGACTTTACTTTGGCACACATAATCCTCCTTCCTAAGAAGGGTGACCTCTTGGATCTGGGAAACTGGCGCCCTATCTCCATCCTAAACACTGACTATTAGTTCCATACAAAACTCTTATCCCGTAGCCTTAATTCTGTTCTCTCTTTCGTTATTTCTCCCGACCAGACATACACTGTGCCTGGTCGGATTATTTCCACTAACGTTTCTCTTCTCCTTCATCTTCACTTCCTCGCTCGCTCTTTTGATGAACCTCTTGCCTTTCTCAATCTGGATCTAAAGTCCGCTTTTGATAACGTGTCTCACTTTTATCTCTCTGCTGTCCTTTCACGATTTGGCTTTCCTGCTGCCTTTTCTTCCGCTCTCTTGGCTCTTTATCAGGGCGCCAGTTTCCATGTTCGAGCGGCCACATTTCTAACCGCTCCAATTCCGTTTAAGCGAGGCATCCGGCAAGGATGTCCGCTCTCCGGCCAGCTATTCGCTCTCGCTTTTGAGCCTTTCCTGTTAGCAGCCCAAAGATCACTCCTGGATGTCCTACCGCCGACAATGGCTAGTACTCGTCATCATCGGATAATTTTCACCGCCTATGCTGATGATGTGACCTTTTGTGTCCGGGATGAATCTCAATTTGATCGCCTGTATTCTGTATATCAACAGTATGTTGCAATATCTGGAGCTGCGCTGAATGCCACTAAAAGTACTGGCTTATGGTGCGGGGCATGGGCTGTCCGCACCGATGCTCCTTGGGGTGCGCAGTGGACAGCCACTACACAGAAGATCCTTGGTGCGTATGTCGGTTTGCCCTTGGCTTCTGCATCTGCCACCTGGACTGCTCTTCTTCCCCGGATACAACGGGCTGCTGCCTACTGGAGTAAGGCCCGCCCTTTCACATCGTTCCGTCAACGAGCAGCCATTGTTCGTCGACAACTTATCTCCCTATGTGAATACTCTTGGATGTCGACGGTTGTTCCCGTGTCACAAATGATGACCATCACTCGCCTCTCAACTTCCGTCATCTGGTCTTCACATCACTGGGTTAAACCTGCCGCGCTTCATCTACCAGCCTCATTAGGTGGCATCCAGCTTCCTGATCCAGCAGTCCTTTATAAAACACATCGCATTATTCGTTTCATTCGTCTTGCCACTTCAACTGTTCCGTCCCTTACCGCTACCTTGAATGTTCTTGCTTCTTCTCGTGACCCATCTTTCACCTTCTTACTGTTTCTGAAGATGGATTCATACTCTCTTCTTCCGTCCCACCTCCCTTCTGTCCTGCGAGAGGGCCTTTCTCTCTTTCGTTCGCTTCCTCTTCTCCGTTCATCTCCTTCTTCAACTCTTGATCTTCTAGATGAACCTCTCTTCTTCTCTTCTCTTATTCACCCTCCTAACCTCCCTTACTTTTACTTTCCTCATTGGATCCGCTCTGGTGTGATAACTGCCCGTTCTCTCGTAACTTCTGATCTAACCTGGAGACCTCTTTCTTCCCTGTTTCTATCTCCAACCATTACTCTTGCTAACGAATATCTTCTCCTTCGCACAGCGCTTTGGAGCCTCTTTCCACTCCTCGCTTCCCCTGATGGTCTCTTCTCGGTCCCCTCCGCCCCTCTTTCTCTACCGTTCTTTCTCCTCATTCGTAGCTCCCCGGTTCTAGTTACTTCTATCTCCTCCTCTTCTCTTTATTGGCTCCTTCTTTCCCCTCCCGCACTTCCACTTTCTGTTCATTCTGCTTCTCCTTCTCTTCTCTCCGCCATCTGGACAGCCTCTACCTCTCCCCTTTCCTCCCCTCTTGAACTCAATGTCCATTGGCAATTTCTTCACCTTCGTCTCCCCGCCCTATCAGTACTATTTCGCATGACCCTTCTCACCTCTCCACATTGTTCCTTTTGCCCTGAAGTCAGCGACGTCCAACATCAATACCTCTTCTGCCCCGTACTCCTGCCAGTCCTAAACACAGCATTTCGTCTTGCTGATCGAATTTGTGCTCGATCGTTACCATTTCTTGCACATGCTTGGCTACTCCAAACTAAGCATCCACCTACTCACTTGCCTCCTGTGTGCCGTTATATTTTTCTTCTTGTGAAGTTCACTGTATATGCTTTTCGTCTTGAACAACGCCTCTTTGCTCTTACTCCACCTCCTCAGGAGGCAAGTGCTATCATTCGGAGACGCTTCCTAGCACGGTTAACCACTCGTCTCCGAATGGAGCACTCTCGTGCTGCCTCAACAAACGCCGATAACGTTTTTCAATCCACCTGGGCCCAATCGGCTGGGTGGTTCCATATCCACAATTTGCAGCTACATCTCAACTTGTAGGTGGGATTTTTGTTGTCGCCCACATTCCCTGTCACAACTCATGATTTTACGTATTAATTTTGGTGGTATGAGGCTCCTAGGTGGAGTCTCCTTTTTCACCCACATGATTCGCTATTTGTGATTATTCTGTTTTATGTGCTATTGGAGATAGCTCACCATGTTTCCCATGTTCTCTTCGATTTTGTTGTGTTTTATGTTGTATATAATTCTTTCTTCTGCACAGTTTACTGCACACACAATGTCCCCTACATTATGTTGAATATATTTTGAAATTTTATTGTCCCTGTGTATATAATTTAATGTAAGAAGATGCTCTTCTGAGTACTTTTAGCGATTCTCCCCTTGTCACTGAATACTTCTGTACATATGATGTAAATTTTGAGTGTAGCACCACTGTTACATTTCTGTTTTATGAGAAGCTGCCCTTCTGGGTATGCTTAGCGGCTTTCTTTTTTGTCACTGTATTGTTCTGTACATATGATATGACACTTATGAATTAAATTACTGTTCGATTTCTGTTTTTTTTGTAAAGTTGCCCTCCTGGGTCCGTTTAGCGTATTTCTCTCTTGTCACTGCATAATTCTGTTCATATAATAAGTATTTGTGCTTAATTGTTTCTACCATTTCTGTCATATTTCTAAATACTGTTGCGCCTGTTAGTTCCCTCTCACCCATGGTCTTTTATGTGAATTAGTACCTTGTGCATATTTAATCTTGAGTATGGTAGTAATACTTAATTGGAATTTGTGAATAGTATAGCATCATGTCTTTTCTTGTCTACAATACTGTAGTATACATTTTCATTTGCATCGCTCGTGCTTTATTGTCTGCCTCTCCATCGCCCTTCGGGGCGAAATAATTTTATGATTTTAACAATATTTTGTTTTACGTTTCACTGGAACTTTCCAGTTGTTGTATATACCACTGTATTTATTGGCAGAATTCTACTGTCATGTACATAGAAATGCTATTTTTATTTGAAGAATAAAGACACTTTTGAAATGTAGATTTTACGAAAAAATTTTATATGTGGGGCTCTGACCAACCGGGCCCTGACCCCTTCCAAAAACCGTCTACCGTCTAATATTTTTAGTGCCAAAGAAAAAGCGTAATATTCCTATGCTGTCTGAGTATCCAAACTTTATAAATTTGATCAAGGCTAAAGACGTTCGAAATCGTACGTTTTCCCGCATTCGTTTTTTATGTAACCAAAATCTGCAAACGCGACGAATTGACGTAGTCGACGAATTTGTCCGCGACGAATTGACGCAAGACGAATCGTCGCAGTCGATGAATTGTCGCACGCAACGAATTGACGTATAACCGTATTCCATTCATGATATTTCTGCTTCTCCGGGCAATCACGGGATAGGATTCTTTACCTCCAGATTCGCTAAACATGAATGCCGGTTGCTTCGACTAGCGAATCCTGTGATGGTTATATTCAAATTAATGGGAAACTTGAGACTTGGTCGTTCTGGGGTGGTGTAGTGGTTAGCATACCCGGGCGCTATCTGGGAGACGCGGATTCGATTCCCGCTCCAGGACGACAAAATTTTCAAGTTTTCGAATATTATCTGACTTACCATCCTTGTCATATTTACACCAAAAAAAAAAAAAAAAAACGGATTGTCATCTTCAAAATTTGCAAGGTCATTCTGATCCCCAAAACAGCAGAATGAATCGCTATGCAACTCATATCACCTTCAAATGCCATCTGGCTTCTTCAAAAGGAAGGAAAACAAGTTAGTAAAATCATGCAATGCATTGATTATGATATGCTTTGCAACATACCAGAAATCGCGCACAGACAACCCTCCCCTACCCTGACTATTGATTCGTTCAGTATACTTCTGGAGCGACATGCTAAAGTTTTGTCGCAATAAAAGCATTTTTACTCAAGTTATGAGGATAATGGCTGTGGAATGTATCTCGCTCCTCCGCCCTGATCTCTGTCCCCATTTCGATTATATTAAACAGAATTGGTTCAGTGTACCTCCGGAGCAACATACCAACGTTTTGTCGGAATAAAATCATTTTTAGTCAAGTTGTGAGGATAATGGCTGTGGAATAAATCTCGCTTTTGTGTCCTGACCTTTGACTCCATTTCGATGATATTCAACAGAACCGGTTCAGTATAGCTCCGGAACAACATGTTAAAGTTTTGTCGCAATCGAAGCATTTTTACACAAGTTATGAGGCATAAGGACAACGGAATGGGTCCCTTTGTCCTGAACTTTGACCCCATTTCTTCCATTTTCAATAGGGTTCCTTCCCAGGTGGTCCCCTACCACATACTAAAATTTCATCGAAATCGAACCATTTTTACGCGAGTTATCGTGCAGACGGATAGACAGACGGACAAAGCAGCATATACGTTTCTTCAACCTACGGTTGAAAAGCGTAAAAAACCACGCCGAAAGAAATTTTTTTTGTTTTTTGGAATGGCCTTGGATTTTCGGGACTCGAGTTGTTGAGAGACTGTTTTCTTAAGGAGACCAGACGTCCTCATTTTCTGGGGACAGTCCTGATTTTCCCTTCAATTTTTGAGATTTCTCAAAAAAATTGAAATAGTGGCAATTAAAAGAAAAAATTCAAATTTTCGGGATGCTCACAGAAGCCGTAACTATTGGGTTGTCGGAAAAGTCATGACGTATTTTGGCACCCGATGGCGGTTGGGTGGTTTTGAAGTACTAGAGGCATGCGCAGCTCTGTTATCGCTATGGCATTCGACAGGTGCCAGTTCTAGCTGCAGACTAAAAGGAATAGTGAGCGATTTGGTTGATTTGCGGAGATTTGACATCAAGTTGAAGATGGAAGACCAAACTGTGCAGTTTCGCCATATTTTACTGTTTTACTTCCGTAAGGGGAAGGGCGTCAAGCTAGTGAAAAGTTGCGTAAAGTGTACGGTGATAATGCTCTACAAGAACGTCAGTGCCAGCGGTGGTTCGCAAAATTCCGTGCTGGTGATTTTGACCTCAACAATGCCCCTCGGTCCGTGAGGCCAACCGAGATTGATGACGACCAAATCAAGGCATTGATCGAGTCAAACCCACGTTACACGACACGAGAGATTGCAGACACATTGCACATCCATCTTTCAAGCGTTCACGACCACCTGAAGAAGCTGGGATACGCAAGCAAGCTCGATCGATGTGTGGGTTCCTCATGAACTCAAAGAAGCTCAATTGACGGCGCGTATAAACATCTGCGATATGCTCATTAAACGTGAGGAAAACAATCCTTTTTTGAAGCGACTGATAACTGAAGATGAAAAGTGGATTGTGTACAACAATGTGCTGCGCAAACGGTCTTGGTCCCGATCTGCTGCTTCGCCTCAAACGACATCTAAAGCAGATATTCATCAGTGGAAGGTTCTGGTCTCAGTGTGGTGGGATTTTAAAGGTGTCATGTTTTTCGAGCTCCTACCACGGAACCAAACAATCAATTTGAATGTGTACTATCAGCAATTGGACAGTTTGAACGAATCCATCATCCAGAAACGTCCAGAGCTCGTTCATCGTAAAGGTGTTGTGTTCCATCACAACAACGCGAGACCACACACAAGTTTGATCACCCGCCAAAAATTACTGGAGCTCGGGTGGGATGTGTTGCCACACCCAGCATACTCGCCTGACCTTGCGCCGTCAGACTTCCACTTGCTTCGCTCTCTTCAACAGTCCTTGCGTGGTGTAACGTTCAATTCAGATGAGGCTGTAAATCAGCACCTTGTACAGTTTTTCGCCACGAAAGACAGGTCCTTCTATGAACGAGGCATTCTGCAGCTCACTGAAAGATGGCAAAAGGTTATCGAACAAAACGGGCATTATATCATTGATTGATCTTTGTTCTTTCTATCAATAAATGACCTTTGCAAAACATGGCTAAAATACGTCATGACTTTTCCGACAACCCAATACTTCATAACACCAATATTCATGGGAGAAATATCGAACAGTCATCTCGATAAGCGTGTGTTATTTCTTTTTTGTTTACGCTTTCCAACCGTAGGTTGAAGAAGCGTATATGCTCCAGCTTTGTCCGTCTGTCCGTCCGTCAGCACGATAACTCGCGTAAAAAGGGTTCGATTTCGATGAAATTTTAGTATGTGCTAGGGGACAACCTGGGGACGAACCTTACTGAAAATGGGTGAAATGGGGTCAAAGTTCAGGACATAGGAGGTTTTCCATTCCATCGCCTTTTTGCGTCATAACTTACGTAAAAATGCTTGGATTACGACAAAACATGTTGTTCCGAAGATGTACTCAACCGGTTCTGTTTAATATAATTGAAATAGGGTCAAAGGTCAAGCCACAGGAGCGAGATTTATTCCACAGCCATTATCCACATAAATTGACTAAAAATACTTCTATTGCGACAGAACTTTAGTATGTTGTTTCGGAAGTACACTGAACCAATTCTGTTTAATATCATCGAAATGGGGTCAAAGGTCAGGGCACAGGAGCGAGATTTATTCCACAGTCATTATCCCCATAACTTGACTAAAAATACTATTATTGCAACAAAACTTTAGTGTGTTGTTCCGGAGGTATACTGAACAAATTCTGTTTAATATAATCGAAATGGGGTCAAAGGTCAGGGCATAGGAGCGAAATTTATTTCACAGCCATTATCCTCATAACTTGAGGAAAAAACTTCTACTGCGACAAAACTTTCGTTATATGTCGTGTTGTTGTTGTGATCTCCGAGATTTTTGTCCAGTTTGTGCTGTCTTCTGAGTCCCCAACGTGTATTTGTTGTGTGTGTCGTCCGTCGTTTTTCGTCTTTCTTTTCGGCAGCCTACCAGTTCAGTAAGTGAGTATTTTGTTGAGTTACGTTCATTTTTCTGTCTTGGCCAAGGCTTGAAATCTTTATCGCCATTACAAATGGCGGCTTCCAGTGAGAGCATTGCTCCTGCCCTCACTACAGGAAGTGACTCTTCTTCCTTGTCGACACCCCTTCGTCTATCTACCAATGGTGAGCCTGCTTTCACAGGCCCCTCCTCTCCTCAGCTTCTTTCCGCAGCCTTGCCCATTGATCTCGCCTCTTCACCAACGGCGACGAGGGGACCACCTAATGGTGAAGCAATGGGCGTCACACTCCCATCAGAAGATCCCATGGGGCAGCGTGCGCCTGGTCGTTCGTATGCTGCCGTCGCTTCGGCTACGTCTGTGCCTTTTCACCAGTCCTCTTCTTCTCGTTGCCCATATAAGATGACGTATGAGACTAACCAGATCTCTGTGGATGTTTCATCAAACTCCTCCAGGGTCAGCATTTCCTCAACAATGTTTTTTTTTTGATTGGAAGTTTAACGACCACCATGAGCAACTCAAAGGGCTATAATCAGTCGCCCGTCCCTAATTTAGAGTCGCTGGTTCCAGGGAAGGGAGAGAGCCAGTGCCGTAAGACAAACACAACATCCATGCCACACCGGGATTTGAACGCGGACCCATTTTGGACAAGTGATCAGAAGCCTTAGACCACTGTGCCACCGGTGCGGCCAACAAGGTTGGCCTCGGTGTTTTTTTTTTTGTAGCCTCCCGAACACCGAGCTCACCGCCTACCTCCGCCAGATTGTTCCAAAAGAAGTTATAACCTATGTGGTAAGACGTACTGGCGAGGTAATTGCCTATTTCAGCCGCCCCGGTGGCGCAGTGGTCTAAGCGATGGCCTCTGATCATTCGTCCGTAAGGGGTCCGGGTTGCTTTTCGAATCGTCTTCGTGTGCTTTGCCTGCCTGATGATGGAGTGGCTTCGGGCCCTGATGTCTTATGCACTCATGTTCGTCGCTACTTTTGCCCTAAATAACAGTGATATCCCTCCGCCTTCCTCTTCTGCTTTTGATACTTTACTCTCTTCTCTTCATCAGGTCTCTAAACACCATCACCGTAGCGTAAAGCGAACGCATTCGGCTAGTTATCGAGAGATCTAGGGTTCTTTCCCAGCGGTGTCCGATGTATAATTTTTCAGTTGCTATTCGTTGTTTATAAAATAACGTGGACTGAGCGATGACATCGTATATTTACATTATCTCCACGTATTTGAAATATGTATATCGCATTAAATTAGTACTCAATCTCCCTAAAGGGGGTGTCTGGACCCTCTCCTTCCCCTTGACTACGCCTCTGGCGTAAGACAAACACAACATCCATGGCCCACCGAGATTCGAACCCGGACATACTAAGACGAACGGTCATAAGCTTACGTCACCTGGGCGGCAAATGGAAGCTATGTAACAAAATTTAGCTTCATTTAATTATTTGATTGTAAGAAAATTGGTGCTAAAAGTAATCAGATTTATTCCCCGACCCTATAAATATTTTAGTTAAATCCAGTTAAAACAAGTTAGTAAAATCATGCAATGCATTGATTGCCGCCCCAGTGGCGCAGTGGTCTAAGCGATGGCCTCTGATCATTCGTCCGAACGGGGTCCGGGTTCGAATCCCGGTGAGGCATGGATGTTGTGTTTGTCTTACGGCACTGGCTCTCTCCCTTCCCTGGAACCAGTGACCCTAAATTAGGGACGGGCGACTGCTTATAGCCCATTGAGTTGCTCACGGTGGTCGTTAAACCTCCAATCAAAAAAAAAAAAATCAAGAACAAGAACAAGTGTTTGTCTTACGGCACTGGCTCTCTCCTTCCCTGGAACCAGTGACCCTAAATTAGGGACGGGCGACTGCTTATAGCCCATTGAGTTGCTCACGGTGGTCGTTAAACCTCCAATAAAAAAAATGCATTGATTATTTATTTATTTTTTTTTTTGAGGTTTAACGACCGCCGTGAGCAACTCAATGGGCTATAAGCAGTCGCCCGTCCCTAATTTAGGGTCACTGGTTCCAGGGAAGGGAGAGAGCCAGTGTCGTAAGAAAAACACAACATCCATGCCTGACCGGGATTCGAACCCGGACCCCTTACGGACGAATGGACCGGCCGTTGTCAGAGGCTGGTTGAGTGAGTACTGTGTGATTGATTGCGAATCAAATCGACTGCTGTTCCAATAAGACTCTGTTAGCAGAGCGAGGGGAGTTGTTTCTCCCCTCAAAAACTTGATTTTTCTTCTCTTTCGTTTCTCAAAACGAAGGGAAGAATTTTTTTTTTCATTAATTTGAAAAAAGTGTTTCGGTGCAGTCAGTTCGGACTTAGAAAAACTGTCCTTGTAAGGGCAAAGTCCGGGCTACGGTCAAAGCACGGTGCGCAACTCTGACACACGAGCGGGTACGTCGTCGTCGTGCCGGTCCCACTGATCTACGGATCAGTCCAAATCCCGCACTCAACCAGGGTCAGGTGCAGGTTACAGCGGAAAGAACCCTAGGGTACCGCTGAGCACCTGACTTTCGAACGTACTAAGTCTGACCGACCAGGGACACAGGTCCCAGGGCTTACACTCGGTTAGCAACCCGAGTAGAGAGATGGCAGAGGACGCGGGGGCTTCAACCCCCGGTCCAAGTGAGCCCGTTGAGGCAGACTGCGACTTAGAAATTCCGTCGGAATTCGCAAGAGCAGTCAACTCCTTCTTCCAAGAGTTGGAGAGGATTCTAGAGAATCCTTCAAACAAGGTTCTGGTTAACACCAGAACCAAGATAAGGAAAGTAGCGAACTCGCTACAGGCAGCTTGCACCAAGCAAGTGATAGAGATGAGTCTCATCCAAGGGAGACTCCAGGAAAGAAGTGAGCACGCTAGCGCGGCTCCAAAAGCATATGCCGAAGCGGCTCGAGCGAAGCCCGGCAAGGGGAACACGGCCCCTAAGCAAAAAATGGCTAAGAAGGAAGTAGCCAAGAAGGTGGCACCCAAGAGGGTCGAGAAGAGGCACGTGCTTCTCGTTTACCCCGCAACAGACAAGGGTACTCCCTCGTCAGAAGACGTCAAGGCGGTTCTGCAAACACAGATTTGCCCCGCCAAACTCCAGATTGGGGTTAAGGGAGTTAGAAAGGTGAATGGGGGAGGAGTAATGGTGGAATGCTCCTCCGCCAAAGAAATAGAGAAACTGGATTCGGAGCTAAAGAGCAATATAGTGACGAAGGAGAACCTTCGGTCCAGATTGCCAGCTAAGAGGAATCCAAGGTTTATCGTCTACGGGATAGACGGAAACCTGTCGAGGGAAGAGGTCGAGCAATGTCTCGCGGAACAGAACCCAGAGTTGGAGGAGAGCAGCCTCCAGCTCAAGTTCTCATTGAAGGTGAAGGGTGGGAAACGCCACTGGGTAGCAGAGGCGGACCCACTGACCTTCAAAAGAGTAATGAAGCGAGGCAAACTCGGAGTGGGATGGACCGTCCACTCAGTAAGGGAATATCTGAGGGAGGTCCGTTGCTACAGGTGTAACGGGTTCGGGCACTTTAGGTCAAGGTGCACCGAAGAGCAGGATAGATGTGCCCGGTGTGGGGAAACCGGGCACAAGCGCCAAGAGTGCAGCAATAGCCCGGTCTGCACTAACTGCTTGGCAAACAACAAGAGATTCAGGCGTCGAGTGGATGTAGGCCACTCGAGTCTAGACAAGGAATGCCCAAGCCTTGTCAGAGAACTGGCTCTGCTAAAAGAACGCACTCATTATGGATAATAAACCAAAGAGAGGCGTTAAGGTGCTTCAAATCAATCTGCACCACGCACGGGCAGCAACAACACAGGCCCTGGTGACAGCCACTGAGCAAAAAGCTCATATTCTGCTATTGCAGGAACCATTCGAACAGGGGGAAGAGTGGTGGGCTTCCCAAACTCCTACCGGATCTACCACCCTAGGGTGGCAAAGCCCAGGGTGGCCACGGTCGTGAAAGACCCGTCCCTAGCGGTTCTCGAGATAAAATGCTCCGAGAACGTGGTCGCCCTGGGCGTGGAATGTGGTGATGCAAAATTTTTAATGGTGAACGTATACAGTTCTCCAGCAGGCAATTTGAGAGAAACGCTGAATGAGCTAATGGCTCTATTAGGGGAATTCCCCAGTCATGAGATAATAATAGCAGGCGACTTCAACGCGAAGAGTCCTCTCTGGGGCAATCAGAACGAGGACGAACGCGGCCAGCTACTAGTGGACTTTGCCAACGCGGCAGACCTGAGTTTCTTGAACGATCCAGAGAGCACCCCGACCTTCCAAGGGGCGAGGGGCTCCTCTTGGATCGACGTGACTCTCATCAGAGTCTCAAAGCGCAGCCTTGTCCAGGATTGGCAAGTACTGGACGACGAGAGCTGCAGTGACCACCTAGCGCTATCTTTCATGTTGGGATCGGAAAAGCCCATCCGACCCAAGCGCAAAAGATTCTTAATGAAGAATCTAGACTGGTGGGCTTTTAAAGCCAAGTTAACTACCTTGTTGGGGGTAGGAGGGAAGAAGAGGCCGCAGAAGTGTCGGACCTCAACTCCCTCTTTGAAGAACTTACCAGTCAAATAACAACGCTATGCGAGAGTAGTAGGGGTAATAAAAGGGGAGCCAAGGACCCCACCCCTGGTGGTCGGAGAAACTAAAAGCTCTAAGGGCGAGAGCTAGGCGGAGTAGGAAAGCTCTGCAAAGAGCAAAAGCTACTCCGCAAGACAGGGAGTGCACAGAAGTGCATAAAAGGCTCGTTCAGCATACAGGAGAGAACTCAATCTCTCGAAAATCTCCTACTGGAGAAAACTGTGTGAGTTTCAAACTCCGGCTGACCCTTTCGGGATCCCCTATAAGATCTCGAGGGGATCCATAACCGAACCGCTAAAACTAGCAGCGGTAGAAAGGGCAGACGGTAGCCTATCAAAGACTCTTGATAGTACCGTAGAAAGTCTCTTGGATTACCACTTCCAAGGAGACGAGGGAGAAGGGGACTCCCTCATCAAAAAGAAATAAGGGAAGAAAGTCGGATCCCGCCGGACACTGGTGAGGACCCCCCTTCACGAGAGACGAAGTGGAGAATGCCCTCTCCAGTCTAAATACGGGCAAAGCACCAGGCAAGGATGGGTTCGACCTCAGCATAGTCAGAGAAATCTACTATGCAAATCCCGGGTATTTTGTGGCGCTCCTAAACGAATGCCTCGGGAGGGGAATCTTCCCAGACTTGTGGAAAACAGCGGTGCTAGTTCTTTTCAACAAGACCGGAAAGAACAAAAATGATCCCGCAGCCTATAGGCCCATCTGCCTCCTCTCGGCGTGGAGCAAAGTGCTGGACAAGCTCATAACGAACAGAGCGCTTGGCTTCCTCATGGAGCAGGGAAAGCTAAACAGGAACCAATTTGGTTTCCTTCCGGGGCGTTGCGCAACGCAGGCAATTCGCAGCCTCCGAGAGAGGGCAGAGAGGAACAAAGCGGAGGGGCTCCATACCTGCTTCATCTCACTAGACGTGAGGGGGCATTCAACAGTGTCTGGTGGCCAATGGTTTTAACCAGACTTAAAGAACTTGGCTGTCCAAGGAACCTGTTCAAACTGATCAGCAGCTACCTGTCTGATAGAAGAGTCGAGTTCGAAGCGGGGAATGGGCAATCCTCGCGTTCGTACCATAGAGGGTGTCCGCAAGGATCCAACTCCGGGCCGCTCTGGTGGAATATAGTTGCTGATTCAGCACTGAACCTAGACCTGGGGCCCGCAGTGGAGATTCAAGCCTATGCGGACGATTTCGTTCTCGTGGTCTCCGCCTCAGGGAGACACGTGATCGAAAGAGAAGCACATAGGGCCTTGGATGTGCTAGAAAATTGGAGCAGAGAAAGCAAACTGTGCTTCGCTCCTGAGAAGACCACTCTGCTAGCAATAGCTAAGAGAGGAGTAATGAAAACACCACCCCAGTGCAGATTCCAAGGGTGCACTATCAAGGCGGTGCGTGAAATGAAATACTTGGGTGTGGTCCTGGATCAGAGTTTATCAGGGCTGCCACACCTGAGGCACCTTAGAACAAGGTGCACGATGATTCTCAATAGATTGAATGGCATGAGGTTAACGGGCAAAACCAAGAAGGCCATCTATCAGAGAGGAATTGAAAGAATTCTGACGTATGCAAGTGGGGCATGGTGGAATCCCACTGTCAGAATGAAGAAGGGGATAAACCAAATCCAAAGGTTGGCCCTACTAGGGATAACCGGTTGTTTTCGCACAACGTCAACCCTAGCACTCCAAGTGCTGGCGGGGTGCGAGCCGGCAGACCTAGTAGTGGAAAGGGAGGCAGCAATGCACTGCCTAAGGTCAAGCGAGGACGCCTACCTTCTCGGTGCGCCGCATCGAGCCTCCGACATGGAGATGGAAAGTGTGGACTGGCAGATCCACCCTGCCGAGGAAATTTGCCCACCGTGGGACAAGGAGAAACCCACGGGAGTTGGGCATGAGCTGTTCACGGACGGCTCAAAGTTGAAGGGACAAGTGGGGGCAGGCTTCTGTGCGTTCTCGGACGGGAACGAAGCCACTGCAGGAAGCGCGAAATTATCGCAGAACGCTTCTGTCTTCCAGGCAGAACTTCTGGCGATAGAGATGGCACTCACCTGGGCACTCCCCAGGCGTAGTGAAGAAAGAATAAAACTCTACTCGGACAGTGAGGCAGCACTGCAGGCTCTGAGTAGATTCAGGGGAAGAAACCCCATCGTCCAGAGGATCAAAACCCTCTTGAGGGCAGAGGGAGATGGGGCAGTTAGTTTCCATTGGGTACGAAGCCATGTCGGAACCCTAGGAAACGAAAGGGCAGATCAGCTGGCGAAGGCAGCCACGCTGAAAGAGACGGTCGACGTGCAATGCAGAACGCCGCGAAGGTGTACTCGCGCAGCATTAGCACGTCGGACCATGGCCGAATGGCAGGTCAGATGGGACACGGGAGAGACAGGGAGGAAGACACACAGAGTGTTTCCGAAAGTCTCGACCAAACGAGCACAGACAAATAAGTTCCTGAATCAAGTACTCAGTGGCCATGGCATCAGCCCTGAATACCTAGGCAGATTTGCCATCAGGAACTGCACTTGTCCCTGTGGAAAGAGAACGGCAAGCATAGAACACTGCGTACTTGAATGCAGTGGCTTCGCCGAATGGAGAAACACACTGATCCCAGGTGTGCAAAGAACGCGAAGATTGGATCTGCTCATCCAATCTTCCGTTAACAGGAGGGGGATAATAGCCTTTGTAGAAAGGCTAACCCTCCAGCAACATACCATCTTCCCCAATCAAACGGGGACCGAAACGCAGGAGGTGAACGTGCACACCGAAAGCGAATCGGAAGATGAATGAGGGTAAAAGTCTGTGGGAAAGCAGACGAAGAGACCACCAATGTAAATATTCTGTAAATAAATTTTGCTATCTCTTGATGTTGTAAGTCCTAAGCATGAGGACAGTGTATACATGTGTGTAGGTGTTTGAAAAGAAAATAAAGGGAAATTATTCCCCAAAAAAAGTTCGAGGGCAAGGAATCTTCCAGTCAGCGAAAAAGTAAGAAACGACCTATCCCGCCAGACAGAGCGGGAACCCAGACAAGGTATTCTAGGTCGCCTGCCAGCACGTCACCACGGGCTGGTCTCTGGGCCATTGGGGTGGCCAGGGTCCGAACCGCGTCTCAAGGCAGGATAATTGTCGCAACATTTCAAAATAACATCCAAGGTGCTCAACAAGTCCCCGTGGAGCCAAGACAGATTGGCGGAACGGGACAATGAAATCAGTATATTACGGACGAATGATCAGAGGCCAACGCCTTAGACCACTGCGCCACCGGGGCGGCAAAATGCATTGATTATGATACGCTTTCCAACATACAAGAAATCATTACTCAAGTTATGAGGATAATGGCTGTAGAATAAATCTCGCTCCTGTGCCCTGACCTTTGACCCCATTTCAATGATATTCAACAGAACCGATTATAACGAAGTAAATTTCTCTGTCATTTTTGTCCACGCCGGGCTCGAACCCGGGTCCCCTCATTCCGGAATAAGTCACTCCAACAATAGAGCTACGCGGACGTTCGTTCTGACTACTATCTGCCTTTATGTCGTGCGCGTCCTGCCGAAACCCCTGGAGAGAAAGCCCCAGCGCGCGAACTACGAAGGGGTGTGACGTCACGGGCAGAGGGCCATCGCAATCCCTCTCTCCAGAGAGGTCAAAGGGCAAACAAACGTAAGGGGAATGCCGATATTAGCTTCGTGTTCATGCAGCATTGATCAGTATTGAGCTTTCGGTAGTCGTGCACGTGAGTAAGAATCTTTTTCACAACATGCCTGGAAAATATTGAGTGCCTTTATATAGATCTAATTACAAAGCACATCCAAAACCTACTGTTTTCAGCTTTCCTGAAAGTGAAAGCTTTAGAAGAAGGCGGATTTCTTCCGTACGAATGAAAAATTTTGAACCCACCGTGAATTCAAAGGTTAGTTCCGTTTTCATGACAGCATTTTCTGCTTTCGTTGTAAATACAATTATAATTTAGCGAATTGTTAGTCGTTTTTTTTTTATTATTATTGACGGAGTTAAATTTAAGGGCTAGCCTTCCGATTATAAGCTCATTATTTATTGTCGTTTAAATAATGGTATGAATAACCATTCACCATTTCATTTTCATAAAATAATAGTTATTTTTCTTTACAAAATTCACAGTTAGCAGTGTTCAAATTGAAAAAAAAAAAAGATGTACATATACAAGTACTAAGGTTAACCAGGCAAAGAAACTGGCAATAAATAATTACGTTATTTATTAATCATCATTTCATTTCCGTAAAACAAATGTTATTTTTCTTCATAAAATTGCTGTGTATCAGAGTCTTAATTAAAATAAGAATTCGGAATTAATATATTCCATGTTCATTTGACAAATAACTTTTTCCTAAATGATTTTAATTTATAATTTATTTATTTTTTACTTTCTAGAAATAGTTGCAAGATTTGAGCACACATTTTACCGTATTTTCAGTAAATATACTCACTAAATCGGAAATTTTGCTTTCGCGCTAGTTATGTAATTACGGAAAAGTCTTTTCTTTTTTTGCTTTCATTTAAATAAATCGAACGCGAAGGGAATTTCCAAATGTTTTAAGTGAAATGATTATGTTCATACAGTCCTACCAATTTGCCATTAAAGCAAATTGCCATTAAAAAAGATCAATTTGGCATTAAAATGATTGTACTTGCAAAAATGCTTAACACAAAATGCTGGGTTTTGTACGTTATGCGTGAAAAAACTTATTTTTTTGCTCCAAAGCCAAACTGAAAACTAAAGGAAAAGTTTCATGAAATTATTTCCCAGCACAAGAGCAAAACTTTGGAATTCCCAGATTTACGGATATCATCGCTGGAAACTGATAAAAAAATAAAAGCTAAGGATGTAATCTTTTGATGTTATCTAAGGACAAAAAATAAAGAGAAAAAAAAACCCGGTCGATTTATTATTGTGTGCGCAAATTGTCTAGTATCGCACTCGAGAAATTATTTCTCTGCATAAACACCGCGGTACTTCGTCGGCGTTTTCAGGAGCGGGGAGCTTGAGGCTCGAGTCGATCGGCCTACTAGCTTTGACATCACAGACCAGTTCGGAGGCTTTCTTAATCTTTAGGGGCTTTTGGTCCTGCTGGGCAGGCACGTCACACGGTTCAGTATACCGCCGGAACAACATACTAAAGTTTTGTCCTTCAAAATTGTTTATTCGGGTAAATAATGAAATGAGGCTATACAGAAGGCAATTGCAATTACATTGCCAGAAAATTAACAAAAGACATGATCTGTACATACAAGGAATGAGCAATATTTACAGGATGTGAATGAAAGATACATGTATATGTACAATGCGAGCAAAATAAAAATAATAACAATGGTAAAGCACCGTTGCGGCTGCAGTATGCATAATACACTACTGGCCACCCAAAATGCAACACCAAGAAGGACACGAGATAGCAAAGCCAGATTTACTGGACACATAACCCCGATCGAGCTTATACAGGCCCGTGCGACCTGCGGAACACGCAAACATCAATAGTTCGTGTGGCCCCCATGGCTGGCAATAACGGCCGCTACACACCGCGGAATCGAACGAAAGAGGCTTTGGATATGGGCTTGGGGTATGTCGGTCCAGGCTGCTTACACACGTTGCCACAGTTCATCAGGCGTAGCCGCGGGTGGTGCTTGCCGGGCTACTTGGTTGCCGACCAGCTACCAGACGTGTTCGATGGGCGATATATCGGGAGAACATGCAGGCCACGGCGGCAGTGATACCTGGTGAGCCGTGAAGAATTGTTGCACGATGCGTGCCACGTGCAGGCGTGCATTGTCCTGTTGAAACGTGGCCGCTGGCAGGTCCTGCAGGTAAGGAAGGACTACAGGCTCCAAAACGTCGGAGATGTAGCGGTGGCTGTTGAGTGTACCGGCAATGCGTACCAGACGGGTGCGGGTGTCATATACGATTGCGCCTAAAACCATAACGCCAGGACCGGGACCGGTATGGCGATGCATAATGCAGGCGTCATACAGTCTCTCGCCGCGGTGCCGTCACGCGCTGATCCTACCATCGTGGTGTTGCAGGCAGAAGCGGGATTCCTCGGAGAAGACAATGTCGTACCATTTCGTAGTCCAGGTGCGGCGTTCAACGGCCCACTGCCGCCTCACTCGCCGGTGGTGTAACGTCAATGGTAATCGGAGGAATGGGCGCCGTGCGACAAGTTCCCGCTCCTGCAGACGACGTCGAACGGTACGTGCTCACACAGGTTGTTGCGCAACACACCCTAATTCCTGCGCTAACGTTCGTGATGTGGCGGTGCGAGCTGTCAATGCCCGCCGCACAACATGCCCGGTCCTCTCGTTCGGTGGTCTAACGCGGCTGCGGCAATCGCTCACGTCGGTCCACCCGTCCCTCTTGCACCCACCTAATCTATACTCCCCTCACTGTGTCTGGATGTCGTCTCACACGGGCGCCAATGTCTCGGTACGATAAACCGCTGTCGCGATAAGCCACTATTCGTCCTCTGTCGAAATCCGAAACCTGCTGGAATGACTGCCGTATTCTGCGACGAGGCATCAGGAAGCTTCCCACGCACAGGTCCGGCAGCACAACACAGTTCCACTACTTACAGCCCGCCTTCTGTGCACCATTCTTATAGCGCTTCTAGGTGGCGTGTCGGGCGCACATGACTTGCATATGCCCTGCAATGCTAATCGTTTGCATGTCCTTTCGCGGGCGACGCATGCTGCGAATTTCAGGCCAATCGGATGCTTCCATCTTGGTGTTGCATTTTGGGTGGCCAGCAGTGTAGTAATGTGCACAACAAAAGTCCGAGTTCCGGCATGCGGGGGTAGACTAACTGGGAGCTGACAGAGACATTTTAGGCAAACGTAGGGTAGCGGGAAGCGGAACGTCGAGAAAGTGAAGTCCAGGGGTGATTGCCCAGCGCAGGGCAGCCACAATAGTGAGGTAAGTCCCATCGACATGATGGAAGTCATAGTAGAAGCTGGAGATCATCAGAAGGACCGGTGAACCAACGTCGTAGAGGAGACCAGACTCTCATGAAGTGAGGGATCTGGTCAACAGCCCGGGAGGTGGTATAGGCAAGGAGCAGGCGTGAGATGAGCCGGTTCCGGAATTGAAAGCAAAGTGCGTCGTCCGCCTGGAAGAGGGAAGGCGGAAGAGAGGCAGATCGCAGTTGGAGGTAGTAGCAGTAAATCACATGCCGTGCCAAAACGAAAATGTAAGCGCACGGCTCAGAGAGAGGCACTGGCGGAGAGCAAGAACGCATCAGCGTACTATAGGCAGGAAACGACAGATCAATGACACTCAGAAGCTGGGTTACGGTAAAGGCTAGATGCAGTAAGGGGAAGGAGCACCAGGCAGTGCTGGTATACATGCTGGATGTCGGCAGTCGGGGAACAGAAAAGACAGGTGGGCGAAGCAGCTAGTGTCATCCGGAAGAGCGTGGCAAGTACCGGCATGCGACGGTTAAGGAACATCCAATGTACATTACTTTCTCTGGCGTAGAAAGAGGTAAAGTTGTAGCAGACCACACATGCGGTAGAGCAGCAGTCAGTATATCCGGAATGAGCAGAGGTGTTGGAGGTGGTGGATCATTCAGAAGACGGTAGAGAGAACGAAGAGAAAAGCTGGAGAGCGGTAGAGAGAAGTCCGGAGCAGGGAGAAAGAAGGGGAGAGGAAGAGAAGTAGATGGAACAAGGAAAAGTCTGGACGGGGAGGCAAGAGCAGGAAAAAGAGTAACGATAGAAGAGCGGAGGGAACTGTGGAGAGAAACGGAAACAATAGTACGATGAAGGAGAGGAGAGAGTTCGGAAAAGGGCTTCCAGGATAGGTCAGAGTGAAGTAGGTCTCTGACAGTTACGATCCCGGCAGGGAGCCAGGGAAGGTCAGTAAAGTAGGGAGCGTTAGAGGGATGGAGAATGGAGGAGTAGAAAAGGGGTTCAGCAAGAAGTTCGGAGGTAGAAGCAGGAGGTGCTCGGAGTAGAGGCAGAGAAAGGAGAAAGGAAAGCGCCTCCGTATAAACGGGGAAAACGAGAACGAAGAAAAGAGAAATGATCCATTAATAGCAACGTAGTGAATGTGAAGCGGGGGTTGTGTCGCAAGATCATCACATCCCGGGCAAGAGCGGCTGTAGATCCTGGTACACAGAGTAGACGTAGGAGGGACACCACCCGGTGCGCTTTATAGAAGAGGCGGACATCCAATAGTGAAATGCCTCCACTGGAAATTGGACGACAGAGAGTAGAGACCTGTACCCAATGGTAATGGGACCAGATGACAGGGGAAATGAGCCTTGTGATTTCAGAATAGAAGTAATCTGGCATTCGAGCTGCAGACAATATATGAAAACAGGATGAGAGAAGGTATGTTCGAGCAAGACTTGCCCGAGTTACATAAGATACGCTAAACTGGGCACCACGCCAGAAGGCTTTTGAACAAGCAAGACGGTTGCAAAGAGCGGTCCAAGAGGAATTCTGGGCAGCTATAGGAGTTCCCAGGTGTATTCCAAGAAGCTTCTGAGACGAGACGGTCCAGAAAACACCCCATGGGGTGTCCGCCCGAAAGGCCGAGGCGCCACACCAGAGGCCTGCGCTCTTGATGGTGTTTAGTGATGCAGCGGAGCAGGAAGAGTACAGATCGTAGAACTGAGATAGAGTGTCGAATTGTCAGTCCACCCGGACGCAAAAGGTAGCGTGGTCGGCTTAGGCGGAGTACGTGACGGAGAAGTGCCTTGTGCTTGCTGTGAGGGAAGGAAGAGCGGCAATAAACGCACGATTAAGGTTGCGGAGAAACGGCTCGAAAGCCAGGGCAAACAGAAAGTGGGCAACCCTGCCTGATGCCACGCCGAAAAGAAATGGGTGCTGTCAGAAAGGCGGCCGTC
The DNA here is from genome assembly GCA_039090855.1 of Macrothele yani. Classification (NCBI taxonomy): domain Eukaryota; kingdom Metazoa; phylum Arthropoda; class Arachnida; order Araneae; family Macrothelidae; genus Macrothele; species Macrothele yani. The sequence continues at coordinate 34,172,469 of CM077013.1, read as the reverse complement.
TTGACGTGAAAGACGTCGTCCTGATAGAGAGCAAGAATAGAGGTGACGAAGGCAGAAGGAAAGCCAAAACCGTGAAGAGTAGCTGAGAGGTACAAGTGGGAGACGTTGTCGATAGCTGCGCGTTGGTCTAGATTAAAGAGGGCGAGAGATTCAGAGTTAGTACGAGCAAGGTGCAGGAGATCGCGAAGGAGGTTAAGGTTAGAAGTAATGGACCGACCAGGAACCGTATAGGACTGGTCGGGTGAAAGGAGAAACGAAAGAACCTGGTTTAATCTATGTAAGAGAAGCTTAGTGAATAGTTTATAGTCTAGATTTAGTAGAGAAATAGGACGCCAGATTCACAAGTCAAGAAGATCGCCCTTCTTGGGAAAAAGCACCACGTGAGCTACAGTGAAACCCCGTGGAAGAGAAGAGGAAGCAAGAGCAGAAGTGAGAGCAGCATGAAGGAAAGGAAGGAGAGAGGGGGGGAAAAGAGGAGATAGAAAGCACGGGGAGGCCGTCAGGACCAGGGACGGCTCGGGGATTGAGAGAGGAAAGAGTGGTCCTAAGATCAGAAGGGGAAGACAGGCTGGAGAAGAGAAGCGGAAAGGTGAGAAGAGACCTGGTGAATATACACGGGCGGAAAGTGAAAAAAGAACACCAAGAAGGAGACATCTGATACCAACTAAATTTATACAGCATAATAACAGAATACAGAGGATAACATGATCAAAACATTATGGCAAAATACAGTTGTATTTGCTGGTAAACTGAAAAATAACATTTCCATGTAACATGGTTAGTACGAGGTTGAGCCGCCATGAACTGCGTCACACTGTGCAGTTCTGGCATGGAGTCTGTCGTACAGATGTTAGATGTAAGTTTGGGGTATTGAGTTCCAAGCATCCTCAACCTGGACGCGTAAATCGGGGATGGTCGTGGAGACCGGATAAGTCGTTGTCCCATAAAATCCCACACGTGCTCAATGGGGACAGATCCGGTGAACGTGCAGGCCATGGAAGTTGTCTCACACCCTAAAGTGCATGTTGCGTTGCACTTGCCGTGCGTGGGCGTGCGTTATCTTGCTGAAAAACACCACGACGAACCGACCTTACAAATGGCACAACAACGGGCTGAATGATGTTGTTGATGTAGGAGGTGCTGTTTAACGTACCCGGTACATACACTAGTTGTGTACGGAAGTGATAGCTGATCGCTCCCCACACCAGGAGACCAGGTGTAGGTCCTGTGTGTCGCTGGCTGATGCAAGAAGGGTGTAGATGCTCCCCTGTGCGTCTGCGAACACGCATACGGCCATCGGAGGCTCCCAAGCAAAATCTGCTTTCATTGCTGAACACGACAGATCGCCATTGCGTTCTCCAGTGCAGACGTTGGCGACACCACTGCAGCCGCTCCTGACGGTGGGCTGGAGTCAGAGGTCACACGCCAGAGGCACACGTGCACGTAGTCCTGCATCCAGTTGACAGTTGCGGATTGTTCGCAGAGTCACCACAGGTGCAGCTCTGATTTGCGTCACAGTGGATGTTCTGCTTGACAACGCCGCTTTTCTTATGCACCGATCGGTCCGCTCATCCGTCCGTCTGTGACTACCGGTTCCACGTCTTCTCGTGTGGGAATGTTCCTCGGACCATCTACGCCACCATCGTACCACCACCGATACTTCCCGTCCAATTTGCTCTGCAATACGATGATACGACCACCCGGCCTCGCGGAGTCCGACTAGACGACCTCGCTCAAAGTCCGATAACTGCTGAAATCGTACACGTCTTCCATGTCCAGGCATTGCAGCTTCTTCAGGGTCTTTGCACGTGTCCGTACGCCGACGACTGATTACATTCACTTCGCCGTACGCCTTTAATACCACCGACGATAATTTGCATAGTATGCCGTGCTGTGGCGTAAGCGCTCACCGGTTGGTCCCGAAAATAACATCACACCTACGTCAACTTGACCCCATTAACATATGTAAATTTCATGATCGTCCGCCAATTCCTTCTTGGTGTTCTTTTTTCACTTTCCGCCAGTGTATATAATGATTCAGATGTTGCAATCATTTCCGCATGTTGAAATGAATTTATCCTCAATTTTGCAACGAAATTGAGGATAGCATGTTATTTTGTCCTCAGTTTCGTTTTCAAAAATCTGGTCACCTTATGCGTTTTCATCTAAAAATCAGTATTCTACTTTTTTAAAAATCTGATTTCAAAAATCTGTTTTGTGTGGCAGAGGAATCAAAAGATGTAATCATTACACCCAAGAATTCGAAATTCGATACCATCTATTCTATTTTAAGCTGAACTTAGTAACGAGGTATTGTGTGTGTGTGTGTGTGTGTGTGTGTGTGTGTGTGTGTGTGTGTGTGTGTGTGTGTGTGTGTGTGTTAAGAAAAGCGTATCTAAGTAAAATAAATAAATTCATTCTATTCTCAAATTTCATTAAAGTTCGAATAAAGAAGCAAAGTCGTGGTCAATGTAAACATAGACGTAGCCAAGGAGGGTCCTCGCCTCCACCCCCACCCCCACCCCACCCCCACCCCCCGATCATCATGATAGAGGGCATCTCCTTCAAGAAACAATGCCTGAGTCATTGGATGGACTTGGTCGGCCAAAATGGTTTCATACACCCTGCCAGTCGGCCGTTCTTTCAAGGTGATCAGGGGACCTGCTGAAAACCACGATATGATAGCCCAGAGCATGACAGAACCACCACCATGCTGCACTGTTGGGAGCAGACAATCTGGGTCGTACTCTTCCTGACGGTGTTCTCCACACGTAAACACGTCCTGCTGTGGGGAATAGTGTTAATGTGGATTCATCCGACAACATTACATGCTTCCATGCATTATCAGTCCACTTTGTATACTCCTGGCACTACTGCCGTCGCCGTTGTGCGTTCGCCCGGGTCACCAGAGATTTTGCAATAACAGCTCTGCCGTGAATATCTTGTTTATTCAGTTCCTTCCTCAGCACTGGTTTCGTTGAAACTGGGGTCTGGAGATGCAGATTGAGCTCCGCACTCATTTTCGGAGCCGTGGTCTTCTTATTATGGGTAACAGGTAACATCCTCATTAATCCTCTCCTGTTCTTCAGTCAGGGTCGTTTTCCGGCCTCTCTTGTGTTTCGCAGATGAGGTTTTGCCACGAACACAGTATGCAGTCATGACACTAGACACAGTAGCACTCGATAACTCCATTATCCTGACGCTTGTTGTCACGGAGGCACCAACTAGCCGGCCACCAACAATTAGCCCTTTTTCAAAGTCCGTTAAGTCGCTCATTTGGTCGTCAACCTGAAAGAAATTTTGCAACAACACACTTTAAAGTGCCCGTTTCGATTATATTAAGCAAAACTGGTTCAGTATACCTCCGAAATATCATTATAAAGTTTTGTCGCAATTGAAGCACTTTTACGTAAGTTATGATACATGAGGGCTATGGAATAGATCCCGCTCTTGTGTCCGAACCTTTGACCCCATTTCGCCCATATCCAATAGGATTTGTCCTCAGGCAGGTCCCTACAACGTACTAACATTTCATCCAAATCGAAGCATTTTTACGGAAGTTTTGAAGTATAATGGCGTGAAAAAAAAGTGATTCCGCTCCTATGTCCTGACCTTTAACCCCATTTCGCCCATTTTCAATAGGGTTTTTTTCCCAAGTAGTCCCCTACCACATACTAAAATTTCATCGTAATCGAGACTTTTTTACGTTAGTTATGACGCATAAAAGCAGTAGAATGGATCCTGCTCCTATACCCTGACCTTTGACCCCATTTCGTTCACTTTGAATAGGGTTCCTTCCCTGGTGTTCCCTTACCACATACTAAAATTTCATCGAAATCGAACGATTTTTACGCGAGTTGTCGTGCGGACGGACATACGCACACAACGCGTGACACCACCCCGGTGGCGCAGTGGTCTAAGGCGCTGGCCTCTGATCATTCGTCCGTAAGGGGTCCGAGTTCGAATCCCGGTCAGGCATGGATGTTGTGTTTGTCTTACGGCACTGGCTCTCTCCCTTCCCTGGAACCAGTGACCCTAAATTAGGGACGGGCGACTGCTTATAGCCATTGAGTTGCTCACGGTGGTCGTTAAACCTCCAATAAAAAAAAAAAAAACGCGTGACGTAATGAGGCAGATGGGAATCGCGACCATCTGCTCGCAGAGTGTGACGCCATAAAACTTTAATAGGATCCACACACAACGCGTGACGTAATGAGACAGATGGCGTGACCGCGCCCCAACATCTAAAACGCGAGATTGTGACGTCATAAGATTTCTAAGCATGGGATACATTAATGGGACGACGCCATGACACTAAAAACTTTATAATTCGGGGTGGTTATTTAACCCACTAAACGTATTTTCCTAAAGTCGATATCAAGCTAAATCGATTTCTAGTACCAGAAAACGGTAGGTTAACGACTTTTTATCAAAATCCTTAGAGCCGTTTTCAAAATAAAATTTACATACATACAAGAAGTACTCCATTAATAGTATGGGATAAGGGCGATGGAATGGATCCCGATCCTGTGTACTGACCTTTGACCCCATTTCGTCCATTTTCAATAGGGTTCGTCCCCAGTGGTCCCCTACGACATACTACAATTTCATCGAAATCGAACCATATTCACGCAAGTTATGACGCATAAGAGCAATGGAATGCATCCCGCTTCTATGTCCTGACCTTTAACCCTACTTCACCCATTTTGAATAGGGTTCCTTCCCAGGTTGTCCCCTACCACATATAAAAATTTCATCGACATCGAACCATATTTACGCAAGATATGACGCATAAGGGCAATGGAATGGATCCCGCTCCTATGTCGTAACCTTTGACCCCATTTCATCCATATTCTATAAGGTTCGTCCCCAGGTGGTCCCCTAGCACATACTAAAATTTCATCGAAATCGAACTATTTTTACGCGAGTTATCGTGCCGACAGACAGACGGACGGACAAAGCTGGGGCATAAACGTTTCTTCAACCTACGGTTGGAAAGCTTAGAAAAAGTGGTGGATACCTTTGCGAATTGCGACGAACGCAGCTGCGTTAAAAGTCACGTCTCTGAGGGTCGTATTCATATTATTCTGTCCAAGTATATTTTGAGGGCCCTAAAGGTCGGGGTCCTGGGCCTCTCGTAAATCAGGCCCTGGGGTTGAATGACATTTTTAAATGATAAGTAAATTTTAATGATTTTTAATAACCTAGGTCTTTCTTTTCAGATGTGTTAAACCGCACTGAAGTAGACATGGTAAGGAAAACCATAGAAGAGACTGTCGGTGAAAACGGATTAACCCTAATGATTAACAATGCTGGTGTACTGAAACGGATGGTGCATCCTGACATCACACCTGAGAACTTCTCTTATCATTTCAATGGGAATGTTGTTGGACCACTTCTGCTCGCACAGGTAAAGTTTCTACCACATCATTTTCGCAAAATGATTTCCGAAAATACACTGCTGGCTACCCAAAACGCAATACCAAGAAGGAAGCATCCGATTGGCCTGAAATTCACAGCATGCGTCGCCCGCGAGAGGACATGCAAACGATTAGCATTGCAGGGCATATGCAAATCATGTGCGCCCGGCATGCCACCAAGAAGCACTATAAGAAGGGTGCACAGAAGGCGGGATGTAAGTAGTGGAAGTGTGTTGTGCTGCCGGACCTGTGCGTGGGAAACTTCCTGATGCCTCGTCGCAGAATACGGCAGTCATTCCAGCACGTTTCGGAGTTCGGCAGAGGACGAATAGTGGCTTATCGCGACAGCGGTTTATCGTACCGAGACATCGGCACCCGTGTGGGACGACATCAAGCCACAGTGAGGCGAGTACGGGTTCGGCGGGTGCAGGAGGGACGGACGGACCGACGTGAGCGATTGCCGCAGCCGCGGCACACTACTGAACGAGACGACCGGCATGGTGTGCGGCGAGCATTGACAGCTCGCACCGCCACATCACGAACGTTAGCGCAGGAAATAGGGTGTGTTGCGCAACAACTTGTTTCAGCACGTACCGTTCGACGTCGTCTGCAGTAGTGGGGACTTGTTGCACGGCGCCCATTGCTCCGATTACCATTAACGTTACACCACCGGCGAGTGCAGCGGCAGTGGGCTGTTGGACGAAGGAATGGCACGACATTGTCTTCTCCGACGAATCCCGCTTCTGCCTGCAACATCACGATGGTCGGATCCGCGTGTGGCGGCACTGCGGCGAAAGACTGTATGACGCCTGCATTATGCATCGCCATACAGGTCCGTCGCCTGGCATTATGGTTTGGGGCACAATTGGATATGACACCCGCACCCTCTGGTACGCATCGCAGGTACACTCAGCAGCCACCGCTACATCTCCGACGTTTTGGAGCCTGTAGTCCTCCCTACCTGCAGGACCTGCCAGCGGCCACGTTTCGACAGGACAATGCGCGCCCGCACGTGACACGCATCGTGCAACAATTCTTCACTGCCCACCAGGTATCACTGCTGTCGTGGCCCTCCTGTTCTCCCGATATGTCGCCCATCGAACACGTCTGGTCGCTGATCGGCAACCGAGTGGCTCGGCAAGCACCACCCGCGGCCACGCTTGATGAACTGTGGAAACATGTGGAAGCAGCCTGGACCGACATACCCCAAGCCCACATCCAAAGCTTCTTTCGTTCGATGCCGCGGCGTGTAGCGGCCGTTATTGCCTGCCATGGGGGCCACACGAACTATTGATGTCTGCGTGTTCCGCAAGTCACACTGGCCGGTAAGCTCAATCGTTTCATCTTTGTATTTGTTGTTATGTGTCCAGTAAATCTGGCTTTGCTATCTCGTGTCCTTCTTGGTGTTGTATTTTGGGTGGCCAGCAGTGTATTTCAGTTAGCCGCATACACTATTACGCGGAGCTAACCAGCGTGCAAAGCTTGCACTGAGTTGTGGACCACCTGATATGGATGCATGGAATTATCTGAAACTTTGGATGGGGGTATGTAAAACAATATTTTGATATGCCTAGAATCCGTGACCTTTCCGAAGACGTCGTATTGGTGAAAAGCTAATTAGTCATTCGTGCTCTGTCGCCGAAAGTTCCTCTGAGCGTTTAACCTTGAACGGAATTTTTCTAAGTCCTACTCCGAAAGGATCTTCCTGTTGATACTAATACTCATTCGTTCTGTGATAGTTTGCTTTCATTCTGTATTTCTGCACGTGTTGTGTTGCCACAACTTTTACTTTTCACTTGATAAATAGACAAACTCGTCGCTTTTTCCACGTTTTTCTTTAATTAACACAAAGCAACCGAAAAATTGTATTTCGACACAGCTGGGATCGAACTCCAGATCTCTCGACAACTAGCCGAGTGCGTTCGCTTTACGCTACGGTGCCAACAATTCACGGCTCTATGTGTGTTTTTTCTATCAGCATCTGACTTCACAAATCCGTAGGATTCACTTAATATTCAAAACTGTTGGCTCTTGGGTATTCACCTAATTTTTGAATTCTGAGTAATACTATATATATATCGAATACTGGAAGTGAGATTTTTAAACAATCATAATACTTTCCTATAACGAAGATGTGACAGAGTAAGAACTGCTTACTAATTGAGTGGAAGTAAGGACTTTTGAACTTATTATTATTTGGAGGGGGGATGAAGGTCGTGAGCAACTCGATGGGCCATAAGTAGTCGCCCGCTCCTAATTTAGGGCCACTGGTTCCAGGGAAGGGAGAAAGCCAGTGCCGCAAGACAAACACAACATGCATGCCTCAACTGGGATTCGAACCCAGATCCGTCTCGGGCGAATGATCAAAAGCCATCGCTTAGACCACTGCGCCAACGGCTTTTTGAACTTAAAGGAGCATAATTTGACCACTGCGGCTTTTGAACTTAAAAGAGCATAATTTCAAGCCCCCCCTTTCTGATAAGAAAAGCTTGTACGTTCCTGCACACGAGCCTGTACAAGTAAATCGTTGTTTTTTCTAAGATAAACGTACGTGAGACACGAATTTCTGAATATCTCTGCCGGGGAATCGCTTGCTGCTCTGAGTCAGTAAACGGATGAGAAAGAGTGTACGGATGAACGGCTATCACAACGGACGTGTTTTTTCATCGCTTCACAAGTTGACGAAAGTATACGAAGTTTTCGCTTACCTTAGTTTTTCTTTTTGTGTGGTAGATTCCATAAAGGTTTTAGAACACCTTTTCCGTCTTCCTCGAGAGTAATTGAGTGCTCATTTCGTCCTTTTTGTGGAAGGGGGTGTTACAAACCATAGCAACCCGCTTTACCTCTGGAGCATGCGGACTGCCGAGAATGTTAACCCTAACGTGATTCAAGCGGAGGCTCGTTGCAATGTAGAGCCTCCTGTCCCTCCAATATTCCACGGTGTGGGCATCTTTTGATGAACATGTAAATCAGAATACCTCTTCTTCTACTCGTAGCTCTGTTTCACGGAGTTAGTCGTTATTCTATAGCGTGCATTCCAAGAAGTCAGAGTCTTTTACTGAATAGGTAAATCAGAATACCTCTTCTACTCCTACTGTAGTCCCGCAGGATTTAGTCGTCCCCAAGATACATCGGGTTGATAATACTCTGCAAATTCGGTTTAGCGACGCATCACCACTACACTGGTGTTCAAAATTAACGTGACAAACACAAAATCATGGATAAAGAAAAATGTACAAGGCAGACAGTTGTTGGTACGGACTTTTATTTATCGATAACGCACGAATACACAACAGAAAAGAAATGCTGTCACCGCATGAGGAGGAAGCACGCGTACGAGTCCAGATGTGATGCAACAAGTGGCGCAGATTTCAAGGGGCTAATAGGAAGTGTGATTACCCCGAACAGCAGTACAACTTGCGCAACGAACCTCATGCTATTTACAAGGGTATGAATGAGAGTTTGGACAATATAAGTGCCACTCCTCCACTGAGTCCCGGGACGGTTTTGAAAGAGGAGCTGTCGGCTTGCATATGACCTTTTCCAAGGCAACCCAGACCTGCTGTATGGGGTTCGTGCCCGAAGATATCGCGGGCCACTCCATTCTGTGAATATCCTCATTCTCCAGGCATTCGTCGACTAATCGAACCCTATGGGGGGGGGGGAGCGTTATTGCCCATAAAAGCATTCGTTGGCTAACCGAGCCCTAAGGGGCGGGTGTTATCGGACAAACAGCTTTCCTGAAAAGCCGTAAACAGGGCTCTAGGATGTTATCCCGGTAGCATGCAGCAGTAACGGTGCCTCCTGAAACACGTACAGCGGTGTGCGTCTACCCAACATGATGTCAGCCCAAAGCAGGAGTCCTCAATTTCGCAAATGTTGACTCCACCGTAGTGGTCAATTTCGCAAATGTTGGAGGAATTTCGGTTTCCCGTCTCTCTCAAAATGTACATACGTCGAGAATCCATGTTTAAGCTACACCGCAAATCGTCAATGATGAGAGCGCAGGCCCGTTGATCAAGGGTCCAGGGGTGATGTTGGACCAAGTTCAGACGGACTCTTCGATGAGGCGAGTGGGATACATAGTGTTGGCCTTCTTGCGTACAGACTTCTCTCGTGGAGCCTTCTGTAAACTGCATCCATATCGCAGTTTCGTAGCAGAGGAGAGCTCCTGTGAGATTTGTTTGGCTGTCGACTTCTTGTGGCTGCGAGCAGTTAGAGACAAATACAGGCTGTCGTGACTTCTTGTGGCTCGTGGGCGTCCTTGTTCCGGTTTCCTGGAACTGTCTCCAAAGATTGGAGACCACTTGCTTCGACACATTCAGCCATCTTGCTACCTCAGCTTGGGATTGCCTTACTTCCAAAATACCGATCGCTTTCCACTGTAAAGAGTCTTCCAAGCGATGGCGCGGAGCCATTTTTCCAGTAACAGTCCAGCTCAAGCTTCAATTGCCACACCTTGCTCAGAAAAACGTTTATCAAGGTCGCGTGCCGACCAGTTCGATGACAAACGATCATAATTTGCGTACTTCCATAGGAGCTAGCACAATGTTGCATGGGCACATCGACTTAGCGTTTTCCCTTGCACATGTCTCTTTGGGCATATTCTTGAATTTGTCACCTTACCTTTCGAGGACAGTTTGTACAACTTAGCTTAAGTTTTTCATTCGTTGAGGGAAACGCCGTTGAGAAAATCGTACCAAAGCAAAGCATTGCTCGCGCGAACGGGTGAATTACGATTCACTTCGCAACCAGGGAAGTGTTACCCGTGTCCTTGTTCACGGAGTAGATATCGATAATCTACATGTTCATCCCACTCTGCTTTCTCAACATCCTGTCACTGTTACCCAGGCGCAGGTCCCCCCCCCCCAGAGATTGCAGACACTTTGCTAATAATTGCTCTTTCAACTCTTGGCAAGGTTGTAGTATGACCCGGATGCTCCTTATGCTTATATCAAGGGGTTTGACGAAGGGGTTAAGATCCTACCCCATCCTCCATACAGTCTAAACGTTGTCCCACTCGGCTACCATCTATTTCGCTTCATTGGTGGATGTGGAATCGGACATCAGTTTCTGTCCTCTAACCATTCCGAGCGGTACCGCCGTGGGATAGTGACCCTGGTGGAACGTTGGCAAAGGAGTACAGAAAACAACGACCTGTACTTTGCAGAATGAGGTTAACATGTATTGCTCTCATCATCATTAGTTTTTGCTGCGAATGGGACCAACTTTTGAATCACGCTAGTACACTGATAGATCGATTTGTCAGCATCAGTAGACCACGTCACACAAATAAGAGGATGTTGGGGTATATTACAGGTGTAGTAGAAAAGCGACATAATCTGAACTTCGGTCAGGTGTTCAGAGACGGTGAGTATCAGCCAAACTCAGGGCTCCCGCAAAAAATAAGGATTTCTTAATCCCCTCCCAGCAAATTTTTTAAAGACCTTACCAACTGCACACTCAACAAAGTCATATGCCCAAGTACACGGGGTGGATAACGAAACTGAAACGCATGCGCAAATAACACCCCACGTGTCACGCCGCTGTAGGCGCCACCTGCATCTATTTCGCAGCCGATCAACGAGAGCGGAGTGTGAAGGTTGCATTAACATAACTGGACGTCAAAAAGTGGGATCCACACAACATAATGGGTGACATATCCGAGTTTCAAAGAGGACAGATTGTTGGTGCGCGTCTGGCCGGTGCACCTGTGTCCAAGACAGCAAATCTTTATGGTGTATCGCGAGCCACGGTATCCAGGGTCATGTCGGCCAAAGAATATCTAACTGATAAGAAGGTAAGGCTCAGCGAGACGTAACTAGCGCCACTTATATTATGCGGCAAAGAATTACTACACAGAAGCCAACATTACAGGCTGATGCCGCAGGATGCCGAGCAGACTGAGTTAGACTGAGCATGCGTGTTTGTGTTCAAAGAATATAAACGCTTGTTTGTGTTGGCGTTTTGTTCAAAGGTTTTGTTGTTCTCATCTAGATCTGCGTTTATATTACAGCCATGAAATACACCCACTCCATTCCGATGAATAACAATTCACGGAATGGAGTGGATGAATAACAAGAACAAATTTGAAACCGTTTGAAACAAATATCCTGGAAAACCATTAAAACAACGTTTGCTGAAAAAAGCTATCGTTACGTTGAAAAAATTAATTTATCAATTATATGAAACTGACTTTTATGAAAAATACCTCGTAATATTGTAAAATGAAAGAGGGAAGCATTCGATTACACAATGCATACCAAACAGACAGCTTTAAGCATAAACTCAATCGTGGCGAGTTAGTCCGGTCGGTAGAGAGCTCAGCTATACACGCCAGCGGCCCAGGTTCGAACCTACTCAGATACGAACGGATGTTTTTCCGATCTGTTGAGAAAATTTCTCCAGCGCGGTGCGTTTAATTTACAAACTTCGGAAGGGTAGAAAAAAATTGTAGCTTTGGGAAACTGCGGTTGTCTTTGCTTTTTTTTTTATTATTATGGCTGCTACTGGGAAACCAGCCTCAGCATTTTTGACATTTAAGGTATATTGTAAATATGAAATTCATGCCAAGCAACCTGGTATTACTACGGTGCTTAAAGTGAGAATAAAACTGCTAAAATTTCCTTAAAATAATATTAATTGCTAATGTATATATTTGTTTCACCAAAAGAAGGGACAGGAGGGATACTCAGAAAAGAACAACAAAAAAAAATGCTTTAGTAGACCCAATGAGACCGAAGGAAACAGTCGCAGATCAAAGCTTAGCTTCCTTTCCGTGAAATAGGCTTCCCGTCCCGTGTCTCCTACGCTTTTTGCGCCTGAATGTTAACTTTCCCGCAGAGCATCTGCTGCCGCATTACATGGTGGCGCTGCTGTCGCCTGTTTTACATTATCTCTACGAGAGTTGAGCTTCTTCACGCGAAGCGTTTATATTCTTTGATGTCGGCATACCAACAAGAGGGAAGAACCAGCACTTTCAATAGAGTAACTGTCGAAGTAGGAGGAAGCTGTCCGACAAGGACGTCCTTGTCCTGGTGCTAACACGGATGGTAACCAAAAAACATAAAACCACAACTACCCAACTCACCGCAGAGTTAAATACGCACCGCGAATCACCTGTTTCCATCAATACTGTTCGTCGGGAGCTTTACTGGGTCAACATTCACAGTAGTGTTGCTATTGTGAAACCCTGGACCACCAGTGAGAATGCCAAACGTCGGTTGCAAATGGAGCCAGCAGCGCAAATCTTAAGACGTTGGACAACGTGAAATGTGTACTGTTCTCCGATGAATCGTCCTTTACTGTCTTTCCCACAACCGGGAGAGTTTACATGTGGATACATCCCTCACAGGCTTACCACCCGGACTGTTTATTGCCCACAGTGAAGCACGGAGGCGAATCGGTGGTTTGGGCCGCAATATCGCGACAGTCTGTCGGCCTGCTGATTGTTCTTGAGGGGCATATCACTGCCAAGGACTATTGGACAATTCTGGAGGACCAGGTGCACCAAACTGTTTATTGTACCCTGACAGTGATGCCATGTATCAGGATAACGCACCGATACACAGAGCCAAACTGGATGGAATAGTAGTTTACTGTGCTTGAAAGTGAGTTTGAACATCTGTCATGGCCTGCACAGTCACCCGACTTGAACATTACTGAGTCACTCTGGGGTGTTCTGGAGGAGCGAGTCAGGAAACGTTTTTCTCCACCAGCATCACGTCGTGAATTAGCCATTTTTCTGCAAGAGGAATGGTTTCAAATCCCTCTGGGCCGCTCCGATCTAAGCGATGAACTCTGATCATTCGTCCGAAAGGGATTCGGGTTCGAATCCCGGTAAAGCATGGATGTTGTATTTGTCTTACGGCACTGGCTCTCTCCCTTCCCTGGAGCTAGTGACCCTAAATTAGGGACAGGCGACTGCTTACAGCCCATTGAGTTGCTCACGGTGGTCGTTAAACCTCCAATAAAAAAATCATCTGGAAACTGTACAGGACTTGTATCGGTCCTTCCCACGACGAATTGCAGCTGTGTTGGCCTCCGAAGCAGGCCCTACACCTTACTAATAAATTGTTGTCCTGAACCAGTGTACTTCAGTCCGTTGTCCATCCCTGTACTTTACACACCACTTAACTGCAAATTAAAGCATGCCAACCGGTTTTTTTATTGAAGGTTTAACGACCACCGTAAGCAACTCAGTGGGTGGATATAAGCAGTCGCCCGTCCCTAATTTAGGGTCACTGGTTCCAGGGAAGGAAGAGAGCCAGTGCGGTCAGACAAACAACATTCATGCCTCACCGGAATTCCCCGTTTATCGTTCCGCATTGTTTACAGACAACCTGATCACACCCAACGTGAAAGAAAGTAGTTTACGATAATATACGTAATTTTGTTTACTAATCTTGAAAACTACTGAACCAATTTGGATAATTCTTTCACCGTTGGAAAGCTTATTTCTTTCCGGTCGACATAGGCAATTCCGTTTGTTTTTTATTATTTTTGGCTGTACTACCAAATCAGAACGTTTTAAAGTAGTTCCCGTTTTCCCGATTATCGTTTTGTATACGGCGGATTGTACAAAGAAAATGCCATGGTAACAAAAAAAATACTTGACAATAAAAATTAACGATGACAAATCCGTGGGGGAAGGGTCAGTAGCTTTCATTAAAAAATATTATGAAAATCGCTCCCGTGGGTGCATCTAGTGCCATTTAATTAGAATTAGAAGGTTAATTATTAGCTTTACTTAAATATTTTAAAGTGTACTTTTAATTGAAGACTTGACATGCTTCTCCTTCATTGTCGCCCACTTTTTATTTTCTTGCAGACATTTCTGGCCTTTAGGTGACTATCAAGGTTTGTTATCAATGTTTCACTACACCTTTGTTGTTGTTGCCGCCCCGGTGGCGCAGTGGTCTAAGGCGTTGGCCTCTGATCATTCGTCCGTAAGGGGTCCGGGTTCGAATCCCGGTCAGGCATGGATGTTGTGTTTGTCTTACGGCACTGGCTCTCTCCCTTCCCTGGAACCAGTTACCCTAAATTAGGGATGGGCGACTGCTTATAGCCCATTGAGTTGCTCACGGTGGTCGTTAAACCTCCAATCAAAAAAACCTTTGTTGTTGAAGAAGTCTACAAGAAAATATAACACTTAGAGGAGACAGTAAAGTCTTCAATCTAATCTACAGAATAGGATGATGTATTTGACATACACTGAACAGCAATTGAATTTGAGACAGCTGGCGTTATGCAAATGTGGCGCTGTGGGAGGCCCTGTAAACGGAAACGACATGACGTATGCAGAGATCCGACAATATAAGGAGTGATGCAACGGGAATCAGTAAGAGTGTGACGCAGTATGGGTAAGACGAAGGATCTAAGCGCATTTGACCGCGGGCAAATTGTCGGGGCCCGACGAATGGGTCACTCCATCTCGGAAGTCGTGCGGGCACTGGGATTTTCACGAGCCACTGCGTCACGGGTGCACCGTGAGTACATCAAATCCGTTAAAACCATCCCTGCAAGGGCAAACTGCCGTGGATGAGCGGGGTCATCGTCGGCTAGCTCGCATTGTAACAGCGGATAGACGGGCCACAGTGCAAGAAATCACTCGGCCATTTAACGCTGGTGCACAAAAACGTGTAAGCAGCCACACCATCCAGAACCATCTCCTCGCTTTTGGTACAGAAGCCATCGTCCCACGTGGGTACCTCTGCTGACCGCACATCACAGGGTGCAAAGATTAGCATGGCCGCGGGAACATCGCCACTGGACCCCAGACATGTGGGGAAAATGTTGCCTGGACTGATGAGTCGAGATTCACGTTGGTGCATGCGTATGGCAGGATACGAGTACGGCGCAAACCACATGAAGCGATGGATCCTTCTTGCCAGCAGGGTACTCTTCAAGCTGGTGGGGTGGCATTCTCGTCTGGGGACTGTTTACGTGGACTGAAATGGGACCCCTGGTGCGTCTGACATCGTCCCTCACAGGTCAAGGTTACCGGGATATCCTGGACGACCATTTGCTCCAGTTTGTGCGTCTTCAACATCCCACTTTGGACCTCATCCTGCAACAAGACAATGCACCGTGTCATCGCTCCCGAATTGTATCCGAATGGTTGGATGAACACTCCAACGACGTGACCTCGCTTCCTTGGCCAGCTAGGGTCACCTGACCTCAATTCCATCGAGCACATCTGGGATGCCATTGAGAAAGATGTTCGAGGCTCTGACCCCGTCCATCAAATCTTCGAGAACTGTGGGAGCTTGTTCAGGAGTCGTGGTTCCGTATGGCTTCCCAACGCTTCCGGTTTCTTGTCGAGTCCATGCCGAGACGAATCGCCGCCGTCATCAGGGCGAAAGGTGGTGTTACACGTTACTAGACAGGTTTCTCTAATTCAATTGCTCTTTAGTGTACATGGGACAATATTTCCCCAAAATATTATCAACCTTAGCAGAATCTTTGCCGAAGTGAACTTTTTTTTTATTGGAGGTTTAACGACCACCGTGAGCAACTCAATGGGCTATAAGCAGTCGTACGTCCCTAATTTAGAGTCACTGGTTCCAGGGAAGGGAGAGAACCAGTGCCGTAAGACAAACACAACATCCATGCCTCACCGGGATTTGAACCCGGACCCCTTACGGACGAATGATCAGAGGCCGTCGCTTAGACCACTGCGCCACCTGGTCGGCAGGAAACAGTTTGACACCGGATCCATGACGAGAAGGCCTGGGCAAGGTCGTCCTAGAGCCACGATCGCCAATGGAGATCGTTATTTGGCACTTTCAGCGAGGCGCCACAGGACTGCTACAGCTATCTCGTGAGCTGCATGCCGCCACTGGAACCCGAGTTTCAAGGGTTACTGTTTCCCAAAGGCATCATGAGAGAGGGCTTTTGCAAGAAGACCCGCTGTTTCCGCCCCGCTTACTTCAGCACACAAGAGACCGCATTTAGCATTGTGCAGACATCAGCCTTGGACCAGACTTTTTTTTTTTTGATTGGAGGTTTAACGACCACCGTGAGCAACTCAATGGGATATATGCAGTCGCCCGTCCCTAATTTAGGGTCACTGGTTCCATGGAAGGGAAAGAGCCAGTGCCGTAAGACAAACACAACATCCATGCCTCACCGGGATTCGAACCCGTACCCCGTTCGCACGAATGATCAAAGGCCAGAGCCTTAGACCACTGCGCCACCGGGGCGGCAGGACCAGACTTCGGTGTGGCAACGTTCTCGTCACAGAAGAGTCGCGATTCAGCCTGGACACTGATTCTCGACGTACCTTCAGCTGGAGAGAACCTGGGACCGCCGCCCCAGTGGTCTAAGGCGCTGGCCTCTGATCATTCGTCCGTAAGGGGTCCGGGTTCGAATCCCGGTCAGGCATGGATGTTGTGTTTGTCTTACGGCACTGGTTCTCTCCCTTCCCTGGAACCAGTGACCCTAAAATTAGGGACGGGCGACTGCTTATAGCCCATTGAGCTGCTCACGGTGGTCGTTAAACCTCCAATCAAATAAAAACAAAGAACCTGGGACCAGATACTTTTCCTCCAACATCCGAGAAAGGGACTGCTATGGCAGCGGAGATGTCATGGTCTGCCGGGCATCATGTTGGACGGCCGGACACCTCTCCACGTGTTTGACTGAGGCTCCCTGACTGTTGAAAGGTATAGGGATGAGATCTACAGCTCTATGTTCGATTTTTCAGGGTAGCAGTTGGCCATCGGTTCCTTTTAATAGACAACGCTTGTCCACATAGGGCTCACCTCGTCGACGATTACTTGAAACTGAGGATATTCGCCACATTGGACAGCCAGATGTAAACTCAATCGAACATGTCTGGGACGCTCTTGGGAGGGCAATTACAGCTTGCCACCCCCTCAGATAACCATCCAGGAGCTGAAAACTGCGTTGCTGAAGGAGTGGGACCGACTGCCACAGGGACTCGTCAATTTTTTTTTTGATTGGAGGTTTAACGACCACCGTGAGCAACTCAATGGGCTATAAGCAGTCGCCCGTCCCTTAATTTAGGGTCACTGGCTCCAGGGAAGGGAGAGAGCCAGTGCCGTAAGACAAACACAACATAGATGCATCACCGGGATTCGAACCCGGCCCCGTTCGGACGAATGACCAGGGACCTTCCGTCAACTGCCTTGTTTCCAGTATGACGTCGCGCAGAGGGGACCATACCCCATATTAGTCATTTTTTGTTCAATCTTTTTTTTTTTGATTGGAGGTTTAACGACCACCGTGAGCAACTCAATGGGCTATAAGCAGTCGCCTGTCCCTAATTTAGGGTCACTGGTTCCAGGGAAGGGAAAGAGCCAGCGCCGTAAGACAACACAACATCCACGCCTCACCGGGATTCGAACCCGGACCCCGTTCGGACGAATAATCAGAGGCCATCGCTTAGACCACTGCACCACCGGGGGCGGCTGTTCGATCTTGCAACGTGAATTTTGGACATTCCTGTGCTGAGCCTTACTGACGATCATGACCGTTGTATGGTATAATTTTTTTTATATACACTGACGGAAAAAAATCCCAACACCAAGAAGGGGTTGTGTTAGATAAACGACAGTTGGTAGGCGGTGAGAGTACATCTGTAAGATGACGTCTATGCAAATTTCGCGCTCGGCGCATACGTGTGGCGCTAGTAGCGCCCTCGAAACATGCAAAGCAGGTTTGCTGTAAACACGCGCTGTAACGTTCGTGAGCGTTAGTTATCGTTGAGATTCGACGTAGTGTGTTGATGTTAGTCAAGAATGCCTTTAAGACGAAGAAGCCATTATCAACAGCTCACGGAGTTTGAACGAGGTCGTGTAATAGGGCTACGAGAAGGTGGATTTTCTTTCCGCAATATTGCAGAACGACTTGGCAGGAATGTAGCCACTGTGCACGATTGTGCGCAGCGGTGGTCAAGGGAAGGTACTGCCTCAAGAAGACCGGGTTCCGGCCGGCCACGTGGCACTACCGAGAGGAAAGACCGCCGTGTACGGCGTATGGCCGTGGCGCATCGTACCGCGTCTGCGGCAGCAATTCGAGCTGCAGTTGCCACCACAGTGACACAACGAACTGTTACAAATCGGTTACTTGAAGGACAGCTCCGAGCCAGACGCCCTGTAGTGTGAATTCTACTTACTCCAAACCACTGCCGTTTGCGACGTCAGTGGTGTCAAGCTAGAGCTCATTGGAGGACGGAGTGATGTTTTCTGATGAAAGCCGGTTCATCCTGGGTGCCAGTGATGGCCGTGTGTTGGTTAGAGGCCAGGTGAGCGCCTGCAACCAACCTGTCTGTGGGCGAGACACACTGGACCTTCACCTGGAGTTATGGTCTGAGGAGCAATTTACTATGACAGCAGGAGCACTCTCGTGGTTATCCCACGCGCCCTGACGGCACAGTAGTATGTCGGTCTGGTGATTCAACCTGTTGTGCTGCCATTCATGAACAGCATTCCAGGGGGTGTTTTCCAACAGGATAACACTCGCCCGCATAGCGCTGATGTAACCTATCATGCTCTACAGTGTCGACATGTTGCCGCGGCCTGCTAGATCACCAGATCTTTCACCAATCGAGCACGTATGGGACATCATTGGACGTCAACTCCAGCGTCACCCCAACCAGCATTGACCGACCAAGTGCAACAGGCATGGAACTCCATCCCACAAACTGACATCCAGCACCTGAACGACACAATGCATGAACGTTTGCGTGCGTGCATTCAACATTCTGGCGGTTACACCGGTTATTAATGTACCAGCATTTCTCATGGCTCTTCTCGCGCTTACAATAAGCTGTGATCTTGAAACCTTAATCGATTAAATGTTACCTACACAAATGTATTGCCACCATTTCATTCATCTACAACTATTTTTTCGTGGTGTTGGGATTTTTTTTTCCGTCAGTGTATAACTGTATCCATGCCAAATTTCATTAAAATGCGTCCGCCGCCTCGGTGGCGCAGTGGTCTAAGCGATGGTCTCTGATCATTCGTCCGAAAGGGGTCCGGGTTCAAATCCCGGTGAGGCATGAATGTTGTGTTTGTCTTACGGCACTGACCCTAAGTTAGGGACGGGCGACTGCTTATAGCCCATTGAGTTGCTCGCGGTGGTCGTTAAACCTCCAATAAAAAAAAAGCGTCCATTAGTTTTTCAGAAATTCGACAAAACGTGCAAATTCTTTTAATTTTGAACATCAGTGTAGTTAGCAGGTTTACAATATGGATTTCCTTTCTTACTGGATGCTTTGTATTTGTGAAGATGCCATCTGCTTTTAAAGGTCTTCCCCATAATAAAAATAGCATTAGTTGATACACCTTACATGCGCAGAAGTCACATTGTGAATTTTTTTATTGGAGGTTTAATGCCCACCGTGAGCAACTCAATGGGCTATAAGCAGTCACCCGTCCTCAATTTAGGGTTCACTGGTTTCAGGGAAGGGAGAAAGCCAGTGCCATAAGACAAACACAACATCCATGCCTCACCGCGATTTGAATCTGGACCCTTAACGAACAAATGATCAGAGGCCATCGCAAACCACTGCACAACCGGGGCGGCGTGAAATTTGTGATCAGCAAATATGGTTTCCAAAGGTGAAGCATGGTTGTTTTTTTGCTAAAGGAACATGTTCAAAACAGGAAATTATTAAAAACATTACTATCACAATGGTTTGCCCTTTTGAAAATTGGAAACTCGGATCTTTGCAAAAAAAAAACCAATACCATCAGTCACTTTTTTTTTGTATACTTCAAATTTTAATGTAAAATATTTTAAGCAGATACATACAGTAACTCTTGAAAAATTCCGATTTTAAACAATGAATTTCCCAAAATGTGTCAGACCGATTTTTCAGCCTAATTTCATTGTCTTGCTTGCACACCTACCTGCCAACTGCACCGGAATATTTGGATTATTCCAGATGTGTGTAGCCACCCCGTGGAGCTTGGGATTTTCTCGGGGGGGGGGGGGCTAATTTTTTTTTCATTAACCATTTTTCCTCAAACGACTGCGGCCAGAAATATACTGCAGTAAAAGTACAGACAAAAAACTTCAAGAGAAGGTAGTCAAAAAATATTCTTTTATACGATAGTATTTTTTTACTATCTTTGTACGAATCTGGCTGTTACGCCCGCGAGCAACAAGAAGGGGTGAAAATTACCTCCGTACTTCAGGGAGGGGCGGAGAAACCACAGGGGGAAATTGAATCATGTTGACCAATGAAGTGCATAGAATTGTTGCCCCACATTCAGATCAGCAGCAATGGAAACCAAACCTAAGACTAAATTACTGACCATTTTTATTACAAAAACCGACTTTACTGATTTGGACATAAAAAAAAAAACAGACTAAATACTGACTCAAATTTCTCATTAGGAAAGAAGGGTCAAAAGCATTTTTTTTTTATCTGGCCTCCACCATCCCCATAGCCAGCCAACTCACACCTATTTATTGTTTTAATTGTAATCAACAATAAAACTATGACAAAATTACATATAATAATAATAATAAAAAATAATCAGAAAAATCATTGCACTTTATTATAATAATACTGACATGCACAAACATTCAGCACAAACATACCTAAGACTAGAAAAAGCTTTTTCTTCATTTTCAGAATAATACAAACAAAATGTTTACAACTTTGAATTTTTAAATGTAATGTGGAAAATCATCTAGCTTTCTTTACAAAATTAGGTCATTAAGTCTCACTTTGTTTTTGCTTCTTTGAAAAAAATGTTGTTATAACACTGCTTTTTTGCTTATCAACTGCTTTCTGTACCTGTTGTCTTTAATTTTCTTCACTTCTTGTTCCCTAACTTTCGTAGCACTCTCCAATATTGCTTGGGCCACACTAATTCCCACAAAGTCCTTTTTATTTATTGCTTCTTTTAGCACTTGTTTGCATCCTCCAGTAATCTGTCAACAGTCAATCTTTTCTCCTTTTCTTCCTCTTTCATTTTCTTCAGTGCCTGTTCACTGTGTTCAATATTTACTTTTTCGAACTTACTCTTCATACTTGCTTGCAACAATTTTTCTTTTTCCTGTTCTTGTTTCCTCAGCCACTCTTCTCATCTTCAAAGTACTGCTTGTATCTGACATGAGCTGTGCGTGCCAATTGAAGTTTCCGAGTGATATTTACAAAGTGAGCCTTCCCCTCAAACACATTCACCACAGCATCTCTTACAGTCAAATGAGCATCCAATGTTATTTCACACATATTTGCGGCGTCTTCATTCAAGATGTTCCCCGACAATGAGAATGCCCTTCCTACATCCGCATTGCCATGCAAAAGTGCAAGAGCAGCTTTCACAATTTTTGTAACAGTAGGGCATTTCTTTTCTCCAGAGGTATATGTCTTCTCAAAAAACTTGACTCCAGTAAACATCCACTGGGTTCTTGTCACCTGATTTTTCTTCTTCCAACGTCAATAGTTTCCATTCATCAACTAGTGCATGTTCACTGTACTCAATTGGAAGAACTGCAGCTAATTTCACTATGTTTTTGTATGATCCTTCTTTCACCCTCTTTGCAGGATGCAAACATCGAAGATATCACAACACAGGTTTATCCAAAGAAAACTTTTCCAAAATATGTGTACAAGCAGACAGATAGCGCTTTCTAGCTTTCATGGAAATATAGCATCTTTCTTGTGCGCTTAGCTTCTTGAGATATTCACTTTCTCTAGTGTCGAACACTATGTTTTTCAATGGCAAGTAATACTTATCACAAAATGCTTCCAGACTCAATGGAGCAGCACTAACACAATATTGATCCATGAGTGTTCTGACGAGGTTTGTGAGCTCATTATAGATTAGATGCATTAAAGGATCTCTCTTCTGAAGGAAACCAGTGAATCTTGAACATGTATGAGCACTTGCACAAGCAAACATAATTTCTGCTTTGGTAGTTTTGTCTTTTAATAGTTTAACAATAATCTTGTATTTCAAAGAACTCAACTTGCTTTTGTGCTGGGGTATGAACTGAAGAAAGTATTTTTCAACAGCTGACCATTGTTCTGAAAGTCTCTCTCCAGCTGGTTCTAATGTCAGCCATCTAGAGGAAACATGTTTCATAAGCCGATGACACGGAAGTTTCATATCTGATCGTATTTTTTCAAAATCTTCCCAACGAGATGTTTGGCCATCAAAAAAATTATAGAGAAACAAGATCATGTCCGAAGCATTTTCACTAAAGTCTTGTAATCCTTTTTGGAATGCATTATGGATGATGTGTATGTTACATGTGCCAACATCAATCAACTGTTTTCTTCCTAACAGGATCAGAGAATCATTCATAAGACGATTCACAGTTTTGTTAACATTGGGTCCATCACAACCTAGCATCAATAGCTTTGAACGAGAAAGCTGGGCATTATCGAAGGCTTCATTTAACTTAGAGTAAATATCACTAGCAGTGGCTTTACCAATGAAGAAAGTCTGTAGATGTCGTGTCATAATCATTTGTTTGGAATCAGACCAGTATTTAACTACAGTTTGAAGCTCTTTCTTTGAAGCTGCATTCACAGTTTCATCAAAACAAAGAGAGAAATGTGCTCCTCCAATATCATCCACCAACTGCTTTTTAAAATATGGAGCTAAAGCATCACATACTAAATATCTTGTCTTTGTCCTTGAAAGGGTGAACTCAGAAGGAACACTTCCAGGAAACATTGCCTCAAAGGTTTCTTTGACATCTTCACAAGCTGGCTGAACAGCAAAGTTCCCTCAAATCATTTTCAAACACCAGATTAACTCTGTCCTTGAAGCAGCTTGTCAAGCAGAATAAAGCTGAATTGATGGTGTAGCTCCGGGATATGAAATTACACTATCACTGCTGCATCCAGGACGGGCTGAAGACAAATGTAGTTGTGAAGAACTCAGTTTCACTTTACATTGTTCTCTGTGCTTCCGAGTAGAAGCATGCTGCTCTATAGCACTAAAGCCCCAAGAAACTGAAAATGTTTCGGCGCACAACATACAAAAAACTTCACTGTCACTTTTTTTCTGTCCCAATTCAGAAACCATTGCTGTCCTTTTTTTGGAACCATTCTGATTTTACAGTACATTTTCCCATACTTTTGTCTAAGTAATCCAGTTAATCAAAAAATGTATGATTTTATAAAGACAGCTGCATTACCTGAAACAACAAATAAAAAAATTAGGATTACTACTCATTACAGTATGAAGTGAAGAAAAAACACATATGCACACACACAACTATTCCCCTACACACACACACAATAAATATATATATATATATATATATATATATATATATATTCTATTAAGAAGATACCTAAGCAAAAAAATACATATATAATTTTGACGTGAGTCAAAATTATATATTTATATATGTATTTTTTTGCTTAGGTATCTTCTTAATAGAATGTGAATTCTGAATTTTCAAAACTGCTGCGTTGCGCGTTTTGATCTTCAGATTATTTTGCAACTTTCGTTTTAAATTCTAAAGTTTTTCCTTAGTCTTCAGTTTTGCTCTTAAGTATATATATATATATATCATCATCATCATTGTCAACCATTATCAATCCACTGCTGGACGAAGGTCTCCCCAAGTTTCCTCCACAACGGTCTGTCTTGTGCCAGTCTCCTCCATGTCACTCCCGCATATTTACGAATTTCATCCACCCATCTCCCATGTGGTCTTTTTCTGGGTCTTTTCCTGTCCCTTGGAATCCAATCTGAAATTTCGGCTGTCCATCTATGGTCTGTCCTTCTGGCAGTATGTCCAGCCCATTGCCATTTCAGGGATTTAACTCTGATCATGATGTCTTCCACTCTCGTCATTTTTCGGATCCACGAGTTCCTCTTCTTATCTCTCCTGGTTATACCAAGCATGCACCTCTCCATGCTTCTTTGAGTTGTCTGCAGCCTTTGTATGTCTCTTTTAGTTAAGGTCCACGTCTCTGCACCATACGTAAGCACTGGAAGGATGCATTGATCAAACACTTTTCTTTTAAGACATAATGGCATATTGCTCTTGAAAATTATGCTGTTTCTTCCAAAAGCTCTCCAGGCAAGTTTTGTACGCCGATTAATTTCTTCATCAATGTGACCCTCACTTGATATCTGCTGTCCAAGATAAACATACGTATCTGTTATCTCCAGTTTTTCTCCATCAATCGATAAATCTTCATTTCTTGTAAAAGCATTGAACATCACTTTTGTCTTCTGAAAGTTCATTTTTAATCCCACTTCTTTACTCTTGTCAGCAAGTTCCTGGATCATACTCTGCAGCTCTGATGGGGTAGTTGCAAAAATGACTACGTCATCAGCAAAACGAAGGTGGGTTAGATAATCTCCATTAATCTTTATCCCTTTGTTTTCCCAGTTCAGTGATTGAAAGACATTTTCCAATGTGGCATTAAAGAGCTTCGGAGATATGGTGTCACCTTGTCTCACTCCCTTTCCAATTTTTATGTGTATTGTATTACAGCCGAATCTTTGCACTTGCATTTTCATAGATGTTATTAATAATATTAATGTATGCATCTTCAATACCGCAGGATTTCAGAGCCGTGGTAACTGCTGATGGTTTCACCGAATCAAAGGCTTTTTCATAATCGATAAAAGCCATGCACAATGGAAGTTCATATTCCCTCGCTCTTTCAATTAGTTCTCTCAATACGTGGATATGATCTATTGTGCTGTAGCCACTCCTGAATCCAGCTTGTTCTCTCGGTTGAGCCATGTCCAGTGTTACCTTCAAGCGGTGTGAAAGAACTTTAGTGAAGATTTTATAAACCACTGATAGGAGGCTGATAGGTCTGTAGTTCCTGAGATCCTCAATGTCACCTTTTTTATGTAGCAGGATCATTGTAGCATTGTTCCAATCCTCAGGAATCTTCCCTTCATTAAGGCATCGAGTGAAAATTTGGGCGAGTACTGTTTCAATTTCTCCACTTGCTTCTTGTATGATGTCTATAGTAATTCCATCTTCTCCTGGAGCTTTCCCCCGCTTCATGTTCTTGATTGCATGAGCAACTTCTGCTGGGAGGACTGGAAGAACTCTGGTACCTTTCATGATGTCTGGAGTACATGTATCATCCCTTTCATATAATTTGGAGTAGAAATCTTTCACTCTTGTCAAAATTTCGCCTCTATTTCTTGTTATAGAACCATCTTCTTTTCTCAGAGCCTTAATCTGTTTTCTTCCCTTACTGAGATGTCCCTTTGCTATCTTAAGGCTTTGGTTGTTTTCAATTGCTTTCCTCACTAGCTCACAGTTGAATTTCCTTACGTCTTCAGTGATACTTTTTCAGTGTTGTCTTGCATAGCTCTATATATTCCACTTCGGAAGTCACATCTTCTTTAGTTGTCCTCATCTCTCTTCTCTTTTGCATCAACATTTTGGTTTTTCCTGATAATTTGTTCACATGCAACTTGTTCTTAGACCCAGCTAATTTTGTTGCTGTTTCCATTAGAGCTTTGGTTACTTTTTTGTTAACTTCCGAAATATCCACTTCTTCCGATGTTATATATATATATATATATATATAATTCCTGCAGTAAAATTTACTGAGTATTCCCAGGTTAAGATTTTCGTGCCAGTATAGGGCCCCACCCCGCCCTACACAGTGGTGAACTACCAGGACACTACAATGTCCAAATTTCACCTCCGTATTATTATTTTCAGAGAAATTAAAAAAAAAAAAATCTGCACTGATTCGTTAAAACAAACCTCACAATTAACCAGATAATTTTGTAGTGATGGTGGACACAAACTACAGACAGACACACAGAAACCACTTCGAAAATAGTGAAATCGTATTAGGGGACCCCAAAACATGTATTTCCGTTGAAATCGCGAATTCGAATTTTTGAACGATTACAATACTTCCTAATACTAATGTATGAGAAAGTAATAAGAAAAATTATAGGAAATACAGTACAAAGGCTCAAAATATAGGAAATATAAGATGGGTAGGAGCATTGTTTGCGTATATGCGCACACACAACTCTTCCTCAAACCAAAATTATACATCTGGCAGGATAGTTAACCGAAATTTACTTTTTTGCACTTAGATAACATTCCCAATATAGAGATCAAAAATCACTCTAGTGCACAAGGTTGTTAACAAAGTTATAACTCAGAGCCTTCTCAATGGCATTTCTAATTTTTTCAATCCATCTGCCACATAAAACATTACTTTACCGACCACAAACTTTTTTTCATATCACGTAAATCTTTTTTTAAAAAAGCCATGGTATAAAACTGACTTTACAGACCAAAATTGAAAAATACAGACTAAAACTGACCAATCTGAAAAATACTGACTTTTACTGACCATTTTTCATCCCTGGATCAGCGGCTGGGAATCTGAACGTAGGATGACTTTTGTAATACTTTTAAAACAAAGAAAGTTTTTATGGTGACTTTTGGAATCTGAACATGTTGAATCTTTATGATTTAATTGTGGAAGTGTCTTAATGGAGTGTTTTTCACAATGTCAAAACGATGGCATTATCAAGGTTTAAAAAGAAAATATGAAACAGCATGGCCGGTGCTGAAAAAATCACGTCAATCATGTTTTTTGTCCTATATGCTGCTCCGAGTTTTCCATTGCTTACAGAGGCAATTGCAAACGGCGCATGGAAGGTGCACCACACCATCTTGGAAATGCACAGACACAAAACTCAAACCAAAGCTACATCCATGTTACATTGCAGCTACTCAAAAGTTAATCGGGCAGAGGCTCTAATTACCAAATTCTTAATTGAATATAACTGCTCGTTGTTGGTATCGGACCATGCCCGTCTGTTGTTTAAAAAGATGTTGCCGATCGCTTTAAAATACGGATGTGCTCGTACAAAAACAACAGCGATAATAAAATCCTTTGTTTCATCAAAAGCCCACGAGATTGGCAACATATTGAAGGCAGACAAGTTTTCACTAGCAACTGAAGGCAGAAATTCTGTTGCAGGTGATAAACTATTTCCAGTTGTTGTGACCTACTTTGATTCTCCATTAGGTAAGTTGTAACCCGTTTGTTATCGCTCCCAAACCTATTAGGTGAATCTATGGTGAAAATATTTTTAAGCTGTTAAACACAGAACTTTCAAAATACAATGTTCAATGGACAAATTGTGTGGCATTTGGTGCAGATAATGCATCAGTAATGCTGGGAATTCACAAAGGTGTCAGTGCATTAATAAAGAAAGAAATTTCTAATGCTATAATACATGGTTGTGCATGCCATTTGATCCACATAGTGGCAAAACATGCTTCAAAAGAATCAATAGCGGTTTAAAGTGGGAGATTTCTTTGTTGATATTTACTTTTATATGAAAAAAAGTACTAAATGGCTTAAACTTTTGCCAACAGGTTTGTGAATTAGGAGCACATAAAGCTATTAAGTAAGGCTCAACAAGGTGGCTGTCAGTGGGCAGTGTTGTTGAAAGATATCCGGAGTAGTGGGCAGTAAAGCTTGTGTACGAGTGAATGTTTTATCAAAATGGTTTTCTATTGGTGCATGAGTTAGACAAGGTTGTGTAATGTCACCAGAACTGTTTAATATATTTATGGATGCGAGCATGCGTGATGCCAAAATAGATAATACTGGTTTATGTCTTGGTGATATCCGTTTGTGCAGATTGCTGTATGCTGATGACACTGTCCTGTTGGCAGAGAGCAAAAGTGAGTTGCAGAGTATGTTGTCCCGGATGTACAAAGTTTGCATGAAATTCAAACTGAGTATAAATAAGGGAAAAACCAAAGTTATGGTTTTTGAGAGAGGAACTGGTAGCACTGAATGTAATATAAGTATAAATGGCACAGTGATTGACCAGGTGAGTGAGTATTTAGGAAGCATGTTTGACAGAGAATAAATTGGATGCTGAAATTAGTAGGTGAATGAATTCTTCATTGAAAGTCATGGCTGCTCTGGAAGGTTTTCACAGGAATGATGGGTTTTCAATAGAGTCCCACATGGCTGTGTATGAAAGTGTAATTGTTCCTACTCCGATGTATGGCAGTGAAACCTGGGTACTGCAGAAGAAACAGGAGTTGTTTGTGTGCTGGAGAAATGTGTTACTTGTGGCAAGACACGTTCTGATTGTGTGAGGAATGAAGATGTGTTGCAGTTGTGTGATGTGAAGCAAAATGTTGTTAGCAAGGTGGAGACCAATATGCTTCGGTGGTTTGGCCATGTTGAAAGAATGAGTGATGAGATACTTACTAAGAAAAAAGTTTCAGCCCAAATGGCAGGAAGGGAAGGCCAAGGAAGTCATGGAAAGTTTAGATTCAGGAGTGTCTGCATGAGAAAAAGATTGTGAGTATGAAGTATAGAAGACCTTGTGTACGGTGTGTAATGGATATCAGTGAAGCCTGAGTTGTATGTCAAGATCACTGTAAATGGAGAAATTTGATATGGCAATAGTAAGTAAAAATTATCTGGTAGTTTGTATTTCTTTTTGGAGCTAACCTCAGAGAACAGCTTAGTGATATGTATGTATGTATGAAATGCATTAGTACAGTTTTCTGTGAGGAAAAAAAGGGTGAATCTTCAGTAATTTTGAAATTAAAAAATAATTTTTGAAGCTTCAAAGGTGAAACTGATCTGCTTTTTTTACAATCATCCATGCCAGTTTACCAAAGTAAACACCATGATGCAGCAAGATGCACCCCTTATTCACAGATTTCAAAGAGAGCTGACATCATTATTTAATGAATTAGTGTGAAGATTTATTAAGACTTCTGCTGTGACTGCAACAGCTTCTGTATTTGACATGGACTTTTCATGTGGGAAGATCCAGAAAGAAGATGACCTTGTTATTGGAGGAAAAATAAGACAGTATATCAAAAATGTGACAAATAGAGTTGTGCAATTCTTATTCCTCTGTTAGACAGTACCATAGTAAGGCATGTATGTACATGAAGTTTCCTTTACAAAATGAGCTGTTAAGGAAACTACATTTTCATCAGTTGATTTCTTTTAAACTTTTCTTTTTCTGATACAGAAAACGATTTGGAATATAGTTTGCCAAATTTCAAAGTGATCCTCTGACGGAAGAAATAATAACTGCAGACAGAGTTGACATAGCTTGGAATTTAATATCGTGCATTAAAGATCATAATGGGTCATTTAAATACACTGTTTTACCAAAATTAATTGCCACATTTCTCTTTATACATCACAGCAATGCCACATGTGAATGGGTGTTCAGCATGGTTAAGAAAAATCTAACTGATTTTCAATCCAGTTTGTGTGTTTCAACTTTGGAATCTTTAATAATTGAAAAATGCAGAGCTCATGCTGATCAGGCTTGCTGTAGTTCAGATTTACCTGACTCTGAGTTACGCAAAGCAAAACAATCAACATATTTATCTTTGAAGTAAAGTAAGTTTGTTTCTAAACGTATCATATTTTTTGTAAAAAAACTTGAGCTTATATTTATTTGCAACCACATATTCTCAGTTATGATGAGTGTATATTACTAAGATGATAAGGAAAAAAAATACATTTCATATATTAAAAATATTTGTAATTTAAGGTGTTTTCAATGGTTGTTTACTGAGTAGCTATGCTGAGAATGCCACATTTAAAATTTGGTAAGACCGATAATATAGCACCATACGGGCTTTGCGAGGCTGATATGGCACTATACTATAGGGGGAACTTTTTGCTGATGCAAAATAGGACATGGGCTGCCACACGAAGATCATCATGTGCTCCTGATGAGCTTCATGAAATGTTGGCAGGTTATGTGCTTGCTGCAACATGAAGAAGTAAGTCATTTCACTTAAGACAGTACTTTTATTCTCAAATTAAAATGGTACAAAATGTATGGGTGATGATTACAGGAAAGAGATGAAATGAGCTCCCCAAAATGAGCATTTAATCATAACAATGACAAAAAAAAAATAATAACATGACAGCAACTAACAATGATGGCATATCTTTTGTCTATGTGTACACACAAAATGTTATACTCAGATACTAATTTGAAATGAAAATTTTATTCACTCCCACTGATCATGGATAAAAACATGAGTTAAATGAAATGCACATGTACTGCTACTTACTAAGGTAGAATAATTATATATAAACAAAATGCACAATTTTAGGATGAGTGTTGTTACCTTTAATAAAATATTACCTTAATTTTGCAAAAAAAAAAAAAAAAAAAAAAAAAATGCACTACATATGTACATACTTAATGGTATGAGAAATAGGATGGAAAAAGAAAACTAGGGTTCTTTATATAGGATAAGGTAGCATCATGACAAAAGAGATTTGACAACTCACAAACCTTTTATGGCATTCCATTTACAGTACTTTTAATGTCTTGGTAATATTAACTGGAAAACAACAGAAACAGTCTTTTGTCCTCATATTTTTAAGAAAACTATTATCACTACAAATACTGTACTGCCCGATATTGCAGTTTTGTAAGTAAATGGACCAACCTTTTTCATGTGTGTGTGTGTGTGCAGAGTATTAAGTTACAGTGCAAAAATTATACTCTTCAAAATGTGTGCTCACATAAACACATTTTCTGCAGAATACAAAATAGTACACAGATTTGCTTTAATAAGGATTTTCAGAGTTGTAAAATTTTGGGTGGAGTCCTAAAAAACCAAAAGTCATTATTACACTAATTTTGAGCCAAAGAATTTCTGAAAATAGTAGCAAATGGAGGACTAAAATAATAAATTTAACACATTTCAGCACAGCAATGAATGTTTTACTACAAAAACAAAACTAGATCCAACATTTTTTTTTTTTTTTACTTTCTATTCTCTCATACATCACCAAAATTTGGTAAATTAATGAACTGTCACTTGAAGATGCTCAGGAGCTTCAGGATCTGTATGTATTCTTGGAGAACAATTTCTTGTGCTTTTATGTGGCTTGTGTTGGGCATTAACATTACTCTCAAAGAAAGGTTACACACTATACTAGCACAGACACTATTATTTCCATGAATTCACATCACTTAAGCAAACTGGACTACTGATGCCAAAGACAGCATCATTTAAAAGGTTTTTGTAATATTCCAAATTTTGTTTTAAAAAAATGAAATGAATGCAAGGAAGTCCTTAGGAAGTTTTCATTAAAAAGGAGTTTTTTTCTAAAATCTGAAATGCACACATAATAATAATAATAACAAATGCGTATTTGACACCTCTCTTCTTTTTGAGTTTTCTCTCTCCTCTCAAGAATGACCAAAATGTTTTTCCAGATATGTAACAATATTCAAACTTAATTCTAACTACTTATTAAAAATCACAGAAATAAACCATATTTCAAATACTGCATACAAAGACAGCACTATTAAATACAATCTGAATAAAATGTGGGTTTTTGGAAATAAAATATACCCTACATTTTTTTTTTTTTTCTATAATGATTCTAAACTGCCATTTCTGGGCATTCCTTACTTGCACTAAATACATTAAAATGGAAATGGACACTCTTTGAAACCACCTTTAACACTGTGCTTTTTTATCTGTGCTACTTATAGTAAAGTATACAGCTTCCAATGCAAACATGCACAAAATGCTTTGGGCAAACAACTGCACTACACTGGTGATCCGGATAAACTTGAAGTCCAACCAGTGAAGGCAATGTGTGTTACTACAAAATTCAGCCAATTCCTTATACCGGTAGCAATTTGTGTTTCTTGCACACACAGCACTTGATATTAGTTCCTAACATACACCATTCCATAAATGCTAACATAACTGCAAAACAAATACTAGTATGGAGAATATGATCATGAAAGTTGCATTTTTTTATGAAGCATAAATCTGACACAAAATTGCCAGTCTAAAATTTACAGCACATTATATAATTCTCTTTTTCTGTCACTGAATTCTGTGTGCAATTTATCTGATTTTCACATGGCTGTTTTCAATGCAGTTTTAAGTGAAAGAACTGAAAACAGCCTTCTATGTCCACTCAAAAATCCAAAATATTTGCAAATTAATAAGAGAAAAGGGGAATAAACAGAATTCTATTAAATGTGAAAGTGTTAATGATAAATCATGCTCCTATGTATTACTTAACCCACCCCCGCCCCCACACAACTTAATAGAATTCCCGTGCATTTTAAAAATGTACAATTTGAAAAAAAAAAAGTTTTGATATGCAATATCCTTAAATTTTCAGAGCACACCTTCGTATCACATAGATAAATGCTAGAATAAAAGAAAAAAAAAGGTCTAATAACAAAACCTGAATTTTCCAAAAAGGAATAGTACCCCTCTCAACCGGATTGCAATTTGTGCTGGAGTGGATGTGAATCCAAGTGCATTCACATTCACCCATCTTTCAGCAAGGGATGAAATGTGCAGAACACACAGAAGTTGGATCCTCTGTTACATTTTTGTTACAGGGGTAAAGCTGTTTTGTACAAACTCAACAGGCTTCTGGGTCGAAACGTGGTCTTCCCTTCGGTGCTTTTGACTCTTCCAGCGGATTGTCTCCCTCAATCTCCGGATCAGAAAGTGGATTGCCCTACACGATCCCCCTCTTCCTCGTAATCCATGCAGCAGGAGACTACCTCCGTGCCTCCTTAAAGTGCTTTACCAAAATTTTTAGTTCCAAGCCTTCTTTATATCTCTGATGACTCGAGTGCTGCCTTGACTTCAAAGAATTCCTCTGCAGCTCACTTAACCGATCGTAACGGTACTGATACTCTGACCATTGCTGATACTTCTGGTGATGACTCTCGTTCCAGAAGTGAGAAGAGATCTGCTTTTAAGCCCCCCCCCCCACACACACACACACGCACCAGCTAAGCGCGGACGTTCAATCAAGAAAGAGTGCATCGCTCTCGATCCTCAAGTCGAACACTGCCAGTGATTATATCACATCTCCGAACTTGAGTGCCTCTGATACCCTTGAAAGTGAAGAGGTTTTGTGTCAGATTCTGCAAGAGTCTAATGTAGAGCACACACCCTTAACCAATCCTGAGTTGATTGACCTCCTCTTTCCTCACGACTCGACGTTCAACTACGAATTCTACCGTACTAATGGTGCCTTATATTTGTTTGCTTTGCACACACAGATGTACAATTTAGGACTTGCGATTGAAGCTTCTCGCTTTGAGACATTTGAGGTAGATCAGTGTGTAGAAAGGCTTGATTATGCTCTTCGGCGGGTCCTGCCTCCAACCAAAGAATCCTTATAAAATAAGTAACTGGTTTTTTTTTACAAATTACCTTTTTCTGCCCTTCGACTGTACTTTGCCTTGTACTATGCTGCCTTGCTAGACCCTTATTTGTACTGTTCCCCACGTGCAAATTGTGATTTATCTCAGTGCACGAACACGTTTATTTTCTTAGCTAATGCCAAATCAAATGTGTTTTGGCATTTTCTACATATTTTGCCTGACACATGCACTTATCGTGTTTTGTTTTCGCCGGGTGCGGCAGACCTGTACATATTTTATCTTTTGCTAATAAAGATTTGTTTGATCTCCAGTGACACCAAACTACAAAAGGAAATTGGCCATTGCACAGTTTAGTAGCGTAATCAATACATTTGTACAAAAAAGGAGGGGGGGGTTCAGTTATTCCCATTATTCCTGGAAAGTAAATATGTGCAACTACAAATTCAGATATCAGGAGATACTTTACATATACAATGCCACTCCTGTAGCCAAGTAGTCAGACATGTGGACATCTGGCTAATCATTCCAGATAAGCCTGGATTTGAATCCCATGGGAAGTGCAAGTGACAGAACCAGTTCTGAAGCATTGGTTCTGTCCCAACGCTGGAACCATTGGTCCAGGGCCACCACTGAACACAGATGAGCAAGGGGCTGCCAGGGTAACCATTTCTACGGTCAGAAGATTTTAATCCTACATCAGTTTTTATAACCATTCAATTTTCAGTGTTTTATCTTTGCAAGAAATAAATAAGAATTAAATAAAGACTGAATTATTGTAAATCTAACAATATTCCTTATCAGAGGATGACAGAATTCAGGACAATTACATATAAAAAAATATAATACCCCCCCCAAAAAAAAAGAAAATGTTTTCCTTGATTATTCAAAGCAATCAGAATTGTGTACTAGTGAATTTCCCATGTATTACTGAGGAATATTTCTTCCTTAATTTCCATATCTGAAATACTAGTTACCTGCATTCCTGCTAGATGTGAAAGGGTCGTTAATGCTACAAGGAGGCATGATCGCTTCAACCAGCTGGAGGTTGTTCAGATTCCTAAGACATGATTGCTTGGAACTTAATTGTCCTGGGTGGTGAAACAGATAGAATGCTCGAAAGGAAATTGGAAGATGCTGGTTCAACTTCCGCTCCACGACAATGAAGCTTTTGTGCTTCCTGAAGATATGTTACATGGAAACTGCAGGCCATTCAGTACACAATTCTGATTGCTTTGAATAATCTACTGAATTCCCAATGTATTTCTGAGGACTATTTCTTCCTTAATTTCTTTTTCTAATTTTTTTCCCTTGAGTTTCCTATTACAGTTTAAAAATGTGTGCTAAACATTAAACCTTGAGTTACTTGACAAAATAACAGAATCATGAAAACTAACATACAATGACATTTAACAATAAGCTTACTGTAAGCAGTGTTTGGAGGAGTTTAGTACATTACAAATACACCTTAAGTCATATATTCAGCTACTTACATGCACTTTATCTAAATTTCAATTTCCTGTCATTCAGAGAAAAATATGTTACTCAAATCTGATTGAAAATTATATTTTAATTATTAAAAACCATGCACATTTTACATGCAAAAATATTTTGAGGGGTTGCTAAGTTAATCATTGCCTAAGGCCTCCTAAGTTCTAAGGACAGGACTGTAGTGTAGCCCTAATATAAGGGTGAGTGACTGCTTATTAACTTTAGATGTTCACATTGGGCATTAAACCATGAAACAACAAAAGAAATGTACAACAGCAAAACCAAGAAACCCTATGCACTGCAAAATCTATCACTGCTGATGAAAAATATAAATTAAGAAAGCAAAACTGACATGTGGATTTTTTAATGCAAAATATAATCTTAAAATGATTTTTCATTAAGGAAATAATATGGCATTAACAAGAGCCCCACAGAGGCAATATTTTTAGGCCCAAGCCCAGCCCACCCAAGTTAATGTCAGGCCCGACACTGCCCTGCCTGGTCCCACCCAATTAATGTCAAGCCCGACACGGCTCGGCAATTCAGGTCCATCACAGGTTTCATTTGTGTAATTATTGTCACTTGCTTTGTACTGTAACTTCTTGGACTAACTCAAAACTCGTGTAAAAAGAGGGCATAAGTAAGTTAACTAACCCACCAGTAACCAGAAATACGGCAAATGCAATAAATAGTATTCAGTGAACTTACGTAAATTATCGTCATTTCATAATTGAACCCTTCGTAGGGTCAGATCACTGTTTATATGAGTCAAGTATTGTCTTCTTTGACACTTTTGCCCAGAACATAATATAAATTGATGCTCAGTTACACACACGCACACACAATAACATGCTTAATGGTTAATACAACAAACTCTCGTACGCAGAATATGATTCCGTTCTGTTAGACCAACGTCTTTGATTTTAATTCTTCAGGTTTAGAATTAAAAGATCTGAAGGTAACACAATTTTCCGATTGTTTTACTCCTCGAACCTCTAATTTAAATGTAACACAATTTTCCAAATGTAACACAATTTTCCGATTGTTTTGCTCCTCGAACCTCTAATTCAAATGTAACACAATTTTCCGATTGTTTTACTCCTTAAACCTCTAATTAAAATGTAACACAATTTTCTGATTGTTTTGCTCCTCGAACCTCTAATTCAAATGTAACACAATTTTCAGATTGTTTTACTCCTCGAACCTCTAATTAAAATGTAACACAATTTTCCGATTGTTTTGCTCCTCGAACCTCTAATTTACCCAACCCAATACTTATCCATATTTAAAACAAAGCAAGTAGCAAATCAAAATTATAAAGACAAAGCCTAAGAATAGTTTACTAGCGCATATTGAAGCTTTAATTGATTCCTAATTCCTATAAATGCAAATCATCATACAGAGCAAGTGTTTTTCTGGTGTACATTTCCGAAATAAATGGAATATGGATTCAAAAAGGAGTTCGATTGCCAAAGATCAAAGACGAAAAGATGCGTGCCAGATAAATAAATAAAAAATAGCACAAGGCGGGAGAGAAGAATGATTGCGAGAAACAAGAAATATGATCACGGGAAGGGAAAGACAGAGACTTCAAAAACAGAATGACCTAAATTTATCAACAACCTGACTACACAGTACACGTGCAAGTGCAGGCCCGCCTATGAAATTGTAGGCCCGGCCCGGCCCCGCCCGCGTAGAGCTCTAGTACTAACTGTACCAATTCAGTTTTACCATACACCATATTTTCAAGATTTCCCCCCTCACCCCACCCCATCTTCAGACACAGTTATTCAGCTTCATTGGGTAACATCCTGACATCTTAATTTTCTGTTGACTTGCCAATTTTGTAAGAAGTGAAGTGTGCCTTGTCCCTCGAACTGAAATCTCACTTCAAAAGTGTACCTGACTGGTGAACTTGCAAACTAAATATCACTAAAGCATGCTATGGCCTCCACTTGAATTTCTACTTGATTGTTCCTAATTAGTGTTAGTGAACACAAAAATATATTCAGAATGCTGGTGAAGTGCTATTAAAATGGAATAACATAACTGGCTAAGTACATGCTTAAAACTGCCTGGAAGGAGTTTCATAACTCCAACCGGATTTCTGTCTGAAGGGGATCCGTTTTTCTTTATTCAAGAGCATGCCTGAAATTCAGGACGACAAGATAAGCCTGTCTAGTATCAAAGTTGGACTACAGTTTCAAGTCCAAGATAAGGTATGGATAAGGTGTTTTAGTCATATGGCACTGATTCCCCCATCTTTGGAGAACCAGTGGCATTAAGATTAGGGACAGGAGACTGCAATAGATTTACAGGCTCACAGCAGTCATTATCCCACTCCCCGAGTAAAAGTTAAGGTAGTATAAATTTGTTTCAAAACTGCATATGTCATGATCACTACCATAGTGAATTAGCAAGATAAAAATATGAACACACGTTTTATTAACATAAAACACTGCTTCAGTAACACTAAAGATCATGAATTTCATTCTTGATGCAAGAATAACTGTATGCAAAACAAAATGAAAATTCTTTTGTTGTGTACTTTGATATGTTCAGGGGAAAAAATGATGTAAAAAAGAAAAATTCTTAAGATTCCACATGGTGAATCAATTTACTGAAAACCCAGTATTTTCATATTGTTTGTATCATCCAGTTAATATCAAAATGAGAAAAAAAAATTATTTAAAGAAACACGACAAAAAAACATACTTAATTTTCATTTCAAACATTGTACTGTACAAGCTGCTATGCATGCACATGTTATTTTTCACTTCTATGAGATACTAACATTAGTTTTCTCCCTAGAGCCTTTTTACTGGGCTGTCCACCCAGTTAATTTTCTCTGCTGCCCAGCTATATTTCCTTTAATGAACGTTTCCACAACACACATAATAGTAAGAGTGGAAAACTTATTCGAACACAAACAATCAATATTGATTAAAACAGGCTGAAATCTGTGTCAAATATGATGTTAGTAAATATTTGTTTTGTTTTTTTAATCATTTTTGTACAATTTTGTAACTTTGTTTATCATTTTATGTCATATTCTAATGCCTACTACACCGCTAAAAATGTTTAATGAGTATAATAATGTTAAGCAAAACAACATCTTTTTTCCTTTTTTTGATTGGGGAAGGGGTCGTTAAAAGTACCACCCAGCTAAAATTTCTTACTGCCCAGCTGTAAAAAGTATCTAGGGAGAACACTAAACATGTTTCTAAATGTTATTAATAAAATGCTACAATGTCTCACAACAACAGGTTTTCAATATCCCAGCATTTTTTAACACACAATTCACTTATTACTTGGTATACAAGCAATACATAATCTGCAATTAGAATTTACAAACTGGATTGTTTTTAATATATACCACCTCTTAGCCGAGATCACAACTGCAAAACCTTGATGCTGAACAGCACACGAACACAGTGCTTTGAACTACATGCGGACCATACTTTTATTAGAATTCTGGTTATATTTATGTAAAAATTTCACCAATACTTTCTTACAATGCCAAAATGAAATATTTTAGTAATACAGACATGTAGAAAAGATGTATTTTATCATATGGTACTTAAATATGTGACAGACAGATTAACAATGAGATTAATACTTACGTAAAGAATTGCCAAAATGTTAATAGAGTAAACGTAATAAAACCCTGCAGCTAATGTAAAAAAAAAAAAAAAAAAAAGGAATCTTTCAGTAAAATGCAGTGAGAATGTTAAAACTATGTAAAATTCCACCCTTCTATGCCAAAAAACAGCACATTTCCAGCACATAAAGATTAATAAGTTTCAAATGCAAAAGTATCCAGCAGTCGAAAAATTGGGAAATCCGATGCCCAGAACTATTAGCTTTCCTGTTCCGACTAGAGCCAAATAATTTCTACTGGCACAAGATTGCTATTTAAAAGTTTGCTTTTCCAAAGTTGCTGTGTTTAAAACTGTGCAGCCTAACTTAAGCAAGTATATTTTCTCAGATATTTCATGTTTTTTCTGTTTTGTTTTTTGTTTGTTTGCTTCTTTGATAATTGTGTACACTTTTTGGCCTGCATATTTTTTTATTACTTTGAAGCAAACCAATGTCATATAAAAAAATAATAAATATCAAATCCAAGGAGCTTTTAGCTTCTTATTATGTATTACACACAGGGCCTGATGTATGGGAGGATATTTGGGGCTTAAGCCCAAGGCTCTGACCTTTGAACTCCCCTCCCCCTAAATATAGTTATATAGACTAAGGATCCTGAGACTATCCTCAATCATACATGCATGCACATGACACAAAATGCGGGGGGGGGGCTGGAAGCCTCTCACCCAGGGCCCCCAAATTGTTCAAGTCGGTCCCTGATTACACACATTCAATTAAGTGAACTGTGAGATCAAAGAGAGGAATAGTTTTATAGGTGTAAATGGTATTAAACTTACTTGACATACATCATACAGAAATCTTGAATATCACTTTTTTCCACTGAAAAATAACTGAACAATCCTTTACCTTGATGTATATTTGCAGCACATCATTTGGTATACATTCGACAGACTTGGAAATGTGACCATTCCCAAAACAGATAAAAAACAGACTGTGCCATTAGAATATGAATTTGCTACAGTGCCAGATAGTGCCTGCAAATCTATCATCGTAAATAACACTAGAAAATGCTACAATTAAAAGGAGTTGGAACAAAATGTGATTGGCTGGTGCCAGATGGGCAGGTGCTTCCATCACTGAAACAGCAAACTGAGTTGGATGTTCCACGTATCCCATGGTGCACCAGGACTGAAAAACATGGCAAAACAGCCATCCTACACAAACACTGTGGTGGTAAATATAAGGCAGATACTTAAGGTGCACATGTTGGTGGCAATGCACAATCATTAATAAGCTGGTTTCAGTACAGCAAATTACCATACAGTACACAGTTCAGAGTTGCTGCGAACAATCAAAACCATGAGACGTAGTCTTCACAGGCTAAGACATAACCAGCAGATGACTGGAAAGAGGTCTGCAGGTCAGATGATCATGCTCCCTCTTGAATTGTGCTGATGGCAATGTGGAACCCTGTAGGTGGCTATGTCATGGTTTGGGCAATGCTTTATTCTGGAAATAGCGGGGGTTTAGAGCAGGTCTTACTGTGTACATATCGGACAGCTAATGGCTGAAAACTATCACATCACTGCACATCACATTCACACTTCTCTGTTCTGTTTTTTTCCCTGACACAGATGGTGTCTTTATTTCCAGCAAAAAAAAAAACACATCCCAATGGAGCCAAAACTGAAGACCACTCCAGCTGAGCTTACACTCCAAGTTACCTCTAGATTCCCTAGATGTGAATCCCACAGAATACCTGTGGGACGAAGTCAAACAGACTATCCAACAAGCAAACCTTAAATATTCAAATATCATACAACTATGAGACGTTTTGGAGATAGTGTGTTACACTATTCCTCCCAGTGTTTGCATGACGTTCAGTAAGAATGCTCAGGTAGTTTTTTTTTTTTTTTTTTTTTTTTTTTTGTGTCACAGTTTTAAAACCATATGAGCAACTAATGGAACATAAGCAGTTTCCCATCCCTAATCTAGGGTCACTGGTTCCAGGAAAAGGGAAACAGCCAGCATCTACCACTCATGCTTCATCAAGAATCCAAACGTGGACCCAGCTCAGACTACATACACCTTTGACCACTCGGCCACTGGAGCAGCAGCCTCTGGTTGATATTCAAACCATGTGGGGGAGGCCTACCTTGATATTACA
Source organism: Macrothele yani (assembly GCA_039090855.1). Classification (NCBI taxonomy): domain Eukaryota; kingdom Metazoa; phylum Arthropoda; class Arachnida; order Araneae; family Macrothelidae; genus Macrothele; species Macrothele yani. Next base: position 34,131,658 of record CM077013.1, on the reverse strand, counting down.
AGGTGATCATATTTTGATGCCCAATCATTGTATGCATATGTATACAAAGCAGATCCTGCTGCAACATAACCAACTATGTAAATGGTGAATACAGATCAGTCAGAATTACAATTATTGCTCACACTGTGGCACAATTAACCTTGATATACTTGTTAACAGTTTAACTAAACAAAACTTGGAAAACCCCAGCATTAAGCTGCAGTAACGGATCCTTCTGAGTGAATATAACACAAACTGATAGTGAATCAAGCACTAAGTCGCCAATATTATACATTTTAACAAGTGGTGGTACAAAGGCTGATAACACCTGAACTATGCAAGGAAACAACAATGTACCTTTTAATCACTCACAATTTTTTTGACAACTCATATGTTTCAGTACAGTTAGTTGGCTGGTAACTTCCAATCCTCGGCTTGAGCTACACAATGTGTTAAATGACTTAAGCTGAAGTTCCAAGGGAAGGGTGAAGGCTAGACTTCTTTATACAAGGTTTATACTTTTCCAAGCAAAATAAATTCAAGCACTTTTTAAAACAAAATTATCATGTGTGAGTGCAGTCAGTCAGTCAGTCAGTCAGTCAGTAGTAAGTACTTTAGTAAATTCAGACCATTAAACTTAGCTGGCCTAATTACCCCCCACCCCCAGCCCCCATCGGTTGATTTATTTTATTAACTTTGAATTGCCCCTCTGTTTTGATGTTTTCAAAACCATTTCATTTTGTGGAATATTTTGAAAGGGCACGTTATTTTCGTATTCATCTGCTGGTGCATTTATTGCTTGCTTTAACTTTTTATTTTATTTTTAATGCAGCCAGGAGACAAAGGGTCCATGCATGAAGCACAAGCAATTCCTAGAAATTCCATCCTCCAGCAAGAATGTGTCCCTAACCCCAGTCAACAGAAGCCTACCACAATTCATGAATACATCATTCCACTTATTTTACTCCCATAGCTGATGTTTTACTCTGTAGTGATGTCATTGCCAACCGGGGTTGAACGCAAGGTCTGCACTACTTTATCAGCTTGGTGCTTTTATCAGAACTACACAGAAATCTTCTATACAACTTTTCAACACAATTATGTTACACATACTCTTTCATATCATTACTTAAAAATCAAAATAAAATTTTCAAGCACTATTTATGGAGTCTTAAACTTTTCCCCAGTACTTTCAAGGATTTGAAAATGAACTTTTTTTCAAGGACTTTTCAAGATTTTCAAGGAACAAACCCTGTTATAACAAAAGATATCCTGGAACTTATGGTTTAACATGACCTCCAAAACATATGAAGTATTTTGCAGCATTGGATGTGAACCAACAACTCAATGGTTTCAAGTTGTATTCAAGAACCACTACGCCGCCAGCAACTTCTTGTTTCAGAATGAGTGAGCTGCACAAATAGTTTTTTTTTTTTTTTGTTGTTGTTGGCTTAACTACCACAGTGAGCAACTCAATGGGCTATAAGCAAACATCCATTCCTAATTTAGGGTCACTGATTCCAGGGAAGGGAGAGAGCCAGTGCCGTAAGACAAACACAACATCCATGCCTCACCAAGATTTAAACCCGGACCCTTTCGGATGAATGATCAGAGGCCATTGCTTAGACCACTGCGCCACCGGGGCAGCAAATAAATAAGTTTTTAGGAGTGCCCCTGCCCCTTGGGTGGGGGAGTGGGGGGAGAGAAATTAGTATTATACTCCGAGTCAACCTAAGAGTGAACTACTATGAAGGGTACGAAACAGCTACCTTCGCTACGAAAAATAGTTCATAGCATTTAGAGCGAAAAGCATCAGAATTATTGCTTAGAATCCATTTTTGTTTCCTCAACAGTTTATAAGACAAAATTAATATCTAAAAAAAATTATAAAAGTTAAGAGTGCTTTTAGAAATAAATTTGTTCTGAGAAGTTGCTAAATCAAGAGTTTCACACTTTCAGCTATTTCTGCCCACTTGGGATACAACTTGGACAGGGGAAGGGGTGGAAGACCTCTCCCAACATTAACAACACAGAGACAATAAATTGACAATTAGGGAAAACTCGAAGGGTGCGTTACTTAAACAGGCAGTAGGGGAAGCAGTTCAGCCTCCACCAGACCCCCACTCACAATCCCCACTGCTTGTGAGATGTGTAGGTGGTGGGAGGATCAGAAAGGAAACAGTAGAAGAGCCCATTAATGCGGATGGATACCGTTCTTGCGTTCCATGACGAGATGTGATAAGGCTCTTCCGCCTTTCCCAGTAGTACACTTTTAAGGTGAATTGAAGTATAGGTAATGGACAGGAACAAAACTACAGCTTGGTCAGACAACAGCACTGACAACCCACACAAAATCACAAACAGATGAACTGATTCCCCACAAGACACACACAACAACAAAATAAAACAAACTCAAAGAAAGAAGGTTAAAATGGATCAAAATTAAGATCATGTATGCTGAAATCACAGCTTTTTAATGAATTTGAGACAATAAGCAGAAAATAAAAAGAAGTAAAAAAAAAGTGCTGAGAGAGAACCTAATTTTTTAAGTCTTGCTTATTTCAGGTAAGAGTAACCATTAACACTTGGGGTGCCAACTTCAAATTATTTGGGGCAGACATGTCTCTTCCATTGCCAGAAAGAAAATAAACAAAGGGCAAAAATAAAAACTACGAAATTTAACATATATTTCAGAACATAATTATAAATGCTCATCAGCAAATTAATAAAGAAACAAATATTATTTTGCTGAATATTAATATTTTGAAAAAGAAAATGCAGCCTGCGATTTTATTAAAAATATATACAGAAATTTTATTCTAAAATGTTCATAAAAAAAATATGAGAATTTAGCGTGGTTACACAAACAAAGAACGAGAAACACAAAAAATAAATAGATAAATAAGAGAAATAGAGACTATACGTTTCTGTATTTTTATTTACTTTAGGTTTGACAATTGTTTAAAACATTTACCCCATATCATGAGAACACGTCAAATACAATATGGGGCTCAATACAGTTTCTTATCAAATGAGCAATGCTGAATAAAGGAAAAAAGAATGTTCAATACAGCAATCAGACATCTTTGAATTGCCTGTATTATTCTGTGGAAGAATATTTCAACCACAGAATTTATGGGAATTTTTTTTTTTTTACTTTTGTTATTTATTAATTTTTGGGTAAATAAATCACTTTGGCCTCATGCAATTAATTAATTAAACACGACAAAAGATATTGGGTGGGCACTGTCCCCCAGTGAAATTATTGGAGGGGCAAGATTCATTTTGCCCCCCATAGTTGGCACCTATGATTAATACGTTTAAAAAAACAAAAAACGTTTCAAGTGGCAAATTAAACAAGTTTCCTACAAAAAACATTAAATTATACACATTTCTTGACATACATAATTCAGTACAATGTGTTAAACTTTTTCCATAGAGACTGCATCCAATGTTACTGCTGCCAACAAAATGTCCGCAACTATTCTTTTTATGAACATAAACCACTAAATGTTACAGATCGTACTGTAGAGCAAAAATCAAGACACCTCTACTTGAAACTAAAATAAATCATATAGGACAGTATCACCAAAGTTCAAGGACAGGTGAAAAAGTGAAGCTGCTTTGGGGTATCTGAGTATTTCATACAACACAGGTGGTTGGTATTGAGACTGCTGTAAACAGCACCATGTCAGGTTTACAGTGCTTATTAACAATAATGAATGAAGAAAAGATGGATGATAAATTTTACTACAAACTGAGTAAATGTCATGAAGACCCATAACGTGTTTCAAAAGGTTTATGGCAATGCAGCACTATCAAGTTTGCATGTTTGTGTAAATAATTCTCCCAACTAATGAACCACCAAAGATCAATTTTTTTCCCCCTTTTGCTTCCAGAGGTGAAGCCATTTTTATGAGATAATGAAAATAACACCTACACACTTCCAAATTCCCTTAAATTGGGAAGGAAGCACTTACAGTTTGGAAGGTGCTTCCATTCCACTGCCACACAACCTCTATTCCCAGAATTCAACATATGAGCAAAGCCCTTTGGATGTATTTCCGTACCTCCCCACTAAAAGAGGACTATAGAAATGGGAAGATGTTACTATTGCTTTCTTTCCCTGTTTTATACTCCATTTCTTTTAAATCGGCGGCTCAAGGTCCCCATCTCCACCTCTGCCATCGCTCGTAACCATGATAGGGTCCTCGTGGGATCAAGACACTGAACTCGTTTTCCCCCACTTCACTTTAGGTTAGAGCTTGATGTGTGTAGGCGGTGTGCATTTCTTCCTTTTTTTACGAGAGATTTGGGTATGCGACGAATTGACGATGGCGACGATTGACGCATAACCAATATAAGAGCTGTGGATTACAAATTACTAAAAAGGACTAGGTCTAGGGCTTCATAATTTTAGTTTTGAGCCTGAGTAAAAGAAATCAGAAGGGCAAGTTTTACGCGTATATATACCTTTAACGCTTTTATGTTGTGTAAGTTTTTCGGGTGGCCAGTTCTTCGTTTTGCCGTCTGGTCAGAAAATCATAAAAACATTTTCATTTCTTAATGATAATGAAATATGAAAAATACTTTTTTGTGCACTATAGTTTTCCAAATTGAGGATAATATAGCAATGCTACGTATGTACATATATAAATAGAAATAGCACAGTTTTAAGAACATTAAAAAAAGAATAAAAGACACGTGCCATCCTCACATGCATACGCAACTATGACATTGGCAAGCAAATGTCAGCATCTCAGGTACGGCAAGAAGTGTATTATATTCCTTGTCGAATGATTTCACAGAAGTGTTAGGCTCAATTACCATCTAAGCGTAAAGTGATGCGGCGCAAAGCAAAGAGATGATACATCCATCACGATCGGAGTATGTTATTTATTGATTTGTTATTTCTCTCTCGTCGGGTCTCTTGGTGCTGAGGCATGCATGATGCAAAGTTATATATTACTTGATATATATATATATATATATATATATAACTTCTTAATGATGAGATATGAAAATTATTTTGTATCACTGTATTTTCAATACCATTCTGCTACATATAGTTTAAAATTTTAATTAGATTTTTAATAAAAAAAAACAGGTTATCAGGTAAGAAGGCTGGAACCTTCAGTTAAAGTACAAAATTTATCATTTTTCATAAGGAGAATAAACTGATTACTGGCAAAACAACAACAACAAAAAAAAAAAACACATGCTTGAGCAGGTTTTAGTATTTTGCACATTCCTTAAAGTTAGAAGATATTTCTCTTAGGTGCCCATGTTTATTTAAAAACTGCATCCTGCAGGTTTGTTAAATATAGTTAATGCAATAGTGTCCTGAATGAAAACGGGAAAGATATAAATTTTAATAAAAGTAATTTATTTTAGTTCATAATAATTTTACCATAATAAAAACATTTCGAAATATCAGAAACATTAATAATAAGCACTGCACACAAATATATTGATGTTCAAACCGTGGGTAAAAATGAGAAAGTAAGAAGAAACACTAAACAGTACCCAACTCGGAGCAGTTGTATCGTCTTGAAACACAAAAATACAAAATCATTAAACAGATTTGTGCATGTCTGCGAACCTTGCTTTATTTTTTATTATTTTTTTAATTTATTTCACATGTGCTGCAAGTTTAACTTCGGCAGCACAAACAAACACCTGCCGTGCATTGCCTTGTATTGCAACAAAATTTCCGGAAGGAAAACAGGTTTTATCTGTGACCAAACGGGGGTTGTTCTTACTCAAGCTTATTCTAAACTAAAGTGGAGAAAATGAGTTCGCCGTCTTGAGTCCCCCTTCACGGCACACGCTACCACGGTTACGAGCAAGGGTAGGGAGGGAGCTGTTGCCCACGAACTGCCGATTTAAAAGAAACGGAGTATAGCCAGAGCCATTACTGTATTGCTGACTGACCACAATTTTAATACTTTTTCACAGTATCCAACTTTCCTGATAGTAATCAAGTTGGTCAGATCCCAAAGTAAATAATTTTGAAACAACGAAAGTAGTCAAAACCATTGCTGAAATCTGATAATTGAATGCTATTCCATAAAGTGATGCAACAGGTGTTAATTTCATAGCTACTCAACAATATTTTTTACTGAATTGTCAGCAAAACACTGTTTTATCATGTTTTACATAAATGCAATAATATCTCATCGCAATATACGTAGATTACGAGAACCTGAAGCTAAATGTGATAAAAGCCATTGCGAAAATTCATTTTGATGCTATGCATCTTTCCCGACACTGCTATGCGTTGTAGCAAAATTTGGCTTCCTCTCACACGCATGGCAGTGGGGTGCTAACCTGCTACTGATGATAGCTTTAAAGTGATGTATAGCAAGATGAGGTGTAACTTGTAGATATCCTAGACAAAAAGACACTTGTAATTCAGCTTTTCTTTCTATCTTAGGTGAGATTTTAGCTTGCGCAAGCACAGATGGACATACATAGCTACATCACATTTCATCAATGTTAGGGTCCTTTCTAACTTTCGTCTAAATCTGAATATATAATAATAATAAAAAATATATATATATATTATTTAAAAAAAATAATAATAAAAAAATACTATTGCCACCGCCATCGTTTAGTAATTATTTACTTTTTATGACTCGCATATCTTCTTTCATTGATTTTACTTACGACAATAACATTCATTAACCCACCACCTAAGTACCACTCAATGTCGGGAATTAGTAAACCTTATTGTTTGTTATGATTTAATTCCACTTAGTATGTACTGGATTTTCTGTAGATTGTTTTCAGATGAAAAATTAGGAAAACTTTTGCAGTAACCCGAAGAAGTGTCATTTTTCAAAGATCCACAAAAGTGCCGGGAAATACAACAGTGCATCAATCCTGGAGAAAGGTACCTCAAAGGTAACAGACAACAGTAATGATGTGTATTCCTACATATAAAGTCAGTTGCAAAATTTTTCAAGTAGACAAGACAGGAGTTGAAACAGTTTCAAAAAAAAAAAAAAAAAAAAAAACATTAACAATGTCACAATTATACATAACTTTAAAAACAGATGCATATTAATAATTTCAAGAGCCCTGCAAAGCTAAATACAACATCTTAAATAATCCCAATTGTGAGTGAATTTTGTTTGGGGCACAAAATTAATGCTTGAAATTAAATTAAAATTGCACCTCAAAAAATTTAGCTGATCAATCAAATTAAAACTATGGCACAAAGAAAGATTGTTTTTAGTAGTCTCAAAGTATATTAAATTAACCCAGCAACAAGTAAAATCTGACCTAGTGAGAAACAAATTTTGTTTTACCACATGCAAAAATCTTATATACTGAAATTGAATAAAGGTGATTCTGAGATTTTATCAAATTTCCTCCAAAATTATTAAATGGAACTTGAAAAATAATGTTTTTCATCCGATATGTTCATGTCCTTTAATTTTTTTCTTTAACGTTACTTCCATTTTACACCCATATCGTTTTCAAAACAGATCCATTAAAAAAAAAAATAGCGAAATTAATTTAAACCTTTCATTTTTTTCAATACATACATTTGTAAATGTAATATCAGATGTAGACCCATTTGTTTGCTTAATGAAAATGGGGTTATAAACGAGAATAAAAGGTTTCACCATTTTGCTAAAAAGCCTTAATCTACAATATGATGTAGAGAACAATACAGTTCTTATTAATACCAGTGTGCATGTTTCCTCCCAACTTCTGCTGCATTAAAAAACATGCTTCCACTACGATGTAGGAAAAGTGTTAAAAATTCACAATGCAAGTATCTTAAAAAGCATCTGAAGTATCTTAAAAAGCATCTGAAGTATCTTAAAAAGCATCTGTAATTTACATGAAGTAGCAAACCAGTACTTTTTGAAAGAAATCACCTTTTTGTTTGTTTGTTTGTATTGGAAATAAATATTCCCTGAAAAAATACATTAATTTGATAATTAAATTTATGACATGTATAATTAAACACAAAATTAGAATTTAACAATTTTTCTTGTTAAAAGGACATTTAATTTTTCATCTCGTACATCTTGAACATGAGTCTAAGCATAAAACTGGCTTTAGAATTTAAGTGGTAAATTTAAGTTACAGACAAATCACATGACGAACTTAAATCTGGGACTCAATAATTTTGAGCATGAACATTTTCAGGAACTTGAACAGTTGAAAACTGCTCCGATCCATTCCAAATGCATCTACTTTTATGTCTAAGATTGTGTAGCCAGCCTTACGAGACTTGAAAAACTCACAAAAAAATTTCCCCTCAGTTTTCAACTTAACCTTGACATCATTGACCAGGTCCAGTGATACGGTGCGCTGATTCTCCAAAAAGGTTTCAAGACCAGTGTTCATCAGTTCTGGAGTTGGAAGCTTTCTGTTCATCCACGTCTTATGATAAGCTGCAACCTGAGCACACAAAAATGGTTCTTCGCTCGCATTTTTGGAATGTGCTACAAATTCAGCAAAGTGAGGCATGCTTCGTATATCTGGAGCCCTTTGCCCTGCTTTCTGGTGAATAACTGATGAGCCCTTCTTGGCACCGGGCACATTTCCATTGACAGAGCAGGCAACAGACGAACGATTATCACTTACACTACCCATACCACCAGAGCGCAGCACTTTGGAAGGAACCACTTCGCCATCTTCTGCTGCCAGTTTCCTTTTCCTGGAGCACCAGTTGTTCCCAGCTGCATCAATTATTTCACATTCCAACAAAAGAACGTGGCGAAGAACATCAAGAACAATGTTAGTCATGTCGTACACCCAAACCTCACTTAACAAAGCATTCTGCGATTCATCTTTGACGTTGAACTCCTCCCGCAAGCTCCGCAGCATCTTTTGACTCATTGTCATGCTAAATGAAAAGCTGTTACGTTTGATGATAGGCCTCAAAAGCCTCCTTGATGCCGCTCCAAGTAACTGGGAAATACCCCATGTCTTATTGCTGTTGGTGTCATCAGGCTCTGGTTTGTTGCGAAATTCTTCAACAATCTTCTTGAAGTGATCCACCATTGCAAGCGTCACAGTAAATTTCATGTTTGAGGCACAGTTGCGAGTGGTTTCAAATGGATCCTGAATGCATATATAGCTCATCTGAAAAATGTTTAACAGAGTGAATGTAAATATAATGTCTACATAAAAACTATTTCACACACATGAATCTTTATTCAGCACAGGTAATTTTTACATAAAGGTACTGTTACATATGTGATAATTTGTTTTCCCTAAGTGCAAAGACAAAGCGATGATTCAAAAGTTAATTAATTGCTTGCTCATTTTCGTGTAAACAACGTTTGATAGAAGTCACTTTTGCTGCCATGATGACAAGTAAACCTTTTTTTCTCTTGTCATGATCTACTGGGTGTGGCATGAGAAAGAGGGTTTCTTCATCATTTGTTTTCGTTTAAGTCCATTAATATGGTTGTATCTGGTCACATGGTCAACACCTGATTGCAGGAGATTATTCCAGAGCCAATCAGCATGTTTTATAAGAGACGTCTTGTGATACTCAGAAAGAGCTGCACAAAGAAGCGGATTATCGTAGGAAACCAAGCAGATGACGGATTAGTGCAACAACATCTAATGCTATTACTGATTACGATGCAAGGTCAGGTGATGCACAACATATTACAGCTTCTCCTTGACAAATGTCAGCCCCCCCCCTTCTTGTGGTGCATCCTGTTCCCACTAAAGTGGCTCTGACGACCACCAATAGTGGTATAACTATACCATCGGGATTAGAGGAAATGCTATCCCACACTCACCAACCCGCTTGGCCAGCGTGGTGAGTTATGGCCAAACACCTCCAAAATGAATCCACAACTTAAATCTTGGCCCTCAGTCTCCAGCAGCTGGAATGTACCTGGCCATGGCAGCAGCCAGTGCAACATGAAGGCAGATGGTGCTAAAAATCACCGGACGACCGGACTAGGCTGCCATCTAATGCTGACCTTGGCTACGTATAATGGACGCTCCCTATCTTCTGATTCAAGGCTCCTTGAATTGGAAGAAGAACTACAAAGGATCAAGTGGGACTTCGTCAGGCTAAGTGAGGTAGGGAGAAAAGGAGAAGATCTCATTGAACTAAAAAGTGGACATCTCTTCTATTATTGTGGGACAGATACTGGCAGAACTAGTGGTGTTGGATTTATAATAAACAAGAACCTGAAAGATAAAGTTGTAGAAGTTGAAAGTTCCTCTGACAGAGCTGCACGACTTGTTATCCAACTCTCGAGAAGATACCAGGCTCAGATTATTCAAGCTTATGCACCCACTACAAGTCATCCTGAAGAAGAGATTGAAGAATTTTATGAGAAAATTCATCATCTAAATAATAAAAGGCAAGCAGCACTTAAAGATCATTATGGGAGATTTCAATGCGAAAATAGGGCAACGACAACAGAATGAAACTTCAGTAGGTAAATTCGGTTACGGCAACAGAAACCAGCGTGGAAATATTCTCAGAGTTTGCAGAAGCAGAAGGGTTTTTCATCATGAACACCTTTTTCAAGAAAAAGCCGCAAAGAAAATGGACATGGAGACATCCCAATGGATTGACAAGTGAAATTGATTTTATTATGTGTAACAAGAAATTTGTCATGGAAGACTGCAGTGTGCTAAACAAGTTCAACACAGGTAGTGACCATAGAATGATGCGATGTAAGATGCACCTCAACGCTAAACTCGAGCGTGGCAAGCTCATAAAACAAAGTGTATGACATGACCAACCTCAAAAAACATAATACCTTTAAATTGGAATCAAGGAACAGATTCTGTGCTCTACAAGGTCTAACATCGGAAGAAGTGGACATCTCTGAAGTTAACAGAAAACTAACCAAGGCTCTTATCCAAACAGCAACAAAAATAGCTGGTACTAAGAACAAGTTACATACGAGCAAATTATCAGCAAAAAACCAAAATTCTGATGCAAAAAAGAAGAGAGATGAGGACAACTAAAGGAGATGTGACTTCCAAAGTAGAATATATAGAGCTATGCAAGACGGTACGAAAAAGTATCACTGAAGATGTAAGGAAATTCAACTGACAACTAGTGAAGAAAGCAATTGAAAACAACCAAAACTTGAAGAGAGCAAAGGGACATCTGAGTAAGGAAAGAAAACAGATTATGGCACTAAGAAAAAAAGATGGTTCTATAACAAGAAATAGAGGCGAAATTTTGACAAGAGTGAAAGATTTCTACTCTAAACATACATGAGACCACCCAAGAAACAAAAAAGCTGAGCTTTCTAACCAAATGAAAAATCAAATGCGCAATGAGAAAGCATGAATATAATGCAGCACGAAATGGAATTGTGCGCTGTAATTTATTTATGTAAATATTAAACTGGAGAACATCACCGTATTCACAATATAACTAGTGGTGTTGGATTTATAATAAACAAGAAACTGAAGGATAAAGCGGTGGTCTCATGTATGTTTAGAGTAGTATTGAATTCAAAACAAAATAATATGGTTTTAAAAGACATTACTTCAAACACACTATTTTGTTTTGTGTTGCTGATGAACTTCAGCTCAAGTTTCCTCTTGTATTGCTTTCTTCTCAAGTTCCTTGGCAATATTTGGCTTTTGTTGACTCTACAGCTGCATAGCACATTGCTTAATTTTATTTTCCGTTAATATCATTCCCTTCCCATTTCTTCACTGTTGCTTTCCTTTTCTTTCTTTCTTTTTATTCTCTCAGATGACAATAATTTCATTTATCATGCTGCTGAAAGAACTTTCAGCCTGAGGACCATGAATGCATGACATCAAAACTTTCATTATTTTATTTTAGTTAACTTTGAGAATATGAAAATTTTGAACACCATGCATGAATTCTCACAAATTTCCCCTCCCTTATCATGCTTAAATGCAAACATTTATGAGGGGGAAGTAACATTTAACAACACAGGATAGTAAGAACATTTTGGAGTATGATAACGGAAGAAATCTTAGCTTTGTCCGATTTCCGTTTTCGGAAATTGTTGTCCACAGTTGCATGCTGAAATACAAACATTTATGCAATCAAATATTTAGCAACAATACTGGGCAGATAAAAGAAATTATCGTCAGATAAAAGAAATTATAATTACGGGGAAAATCTTCACTCCATTTAACTTCCATTTTCTAAAGTTTAGGAAGATGAAATACGGTTCCCAGATGGAAAACAACCTCTCTCTTCCCCCATTAATCCCAAAAAATTGTCTTCATTTTTGCATTGATCTTGAAAATGACCCAAATGATGACAAAAAAAGCGGAATTCCGCAAATCCGCGGGAAAATCTCATGTATGTCAAAACTATATGAAAGGGATGATACATGTACTCTAGACATTATGAAAGGTACCAGTATCAGAGTTCTTTTAGTCCTCCCAGCAGAAGTTGCACATGCAATCAAGAACATTAAACAGGGAAAAGCTCCAGGAGAAGATGGAATTACCGTAAGCATCATACAAGAAGCAAGTGGAGAAATTGAAACAGTACTCACCCAAGATCACTCGACGCCTTAATGAAGGGAAGATTCCTGAGGATTGGAACAATACTACAATGATCCTGCTACATAAAAAAAGGTGACATTGAGGATCTCAAGAACTACAGACCTATCAGCCTCCTATCAGTGGTTTATAAAATCTTCACTAAAGTTCTTTCACACCGCTTGAAGGCGATACTGGACATGGCTTAGCCGAGAGAAAAAGCTGGATTCAAAAGTGGCTACAGCACTATAGATCATATCCACGTACTGAGAGAACTAATTGAAAGAATGTGGGAATATGAACTTCCATTATGCATGGCTTTTATCGATTATGAAAAGGCCTTTGATTCGGTGAAACCATCGTCAGTTACAATGGCTTTGAAGTCCTGCTGTATTGAAGATGCATACATTAATACTATTAATAACATCTATGAAAATGCAAGTGCAAAGATTTGGCTATTTGAGAATACAGCAACCATAAAAATTGGAAAGGGAGTGAGACAAGGTGACACTATATCTCCCAAACTCTTTAATGCCACATTGGAAAATGTCTTTCAATCACTGAACTGGGAAAACAAAGGGATAAAGATTAGTTTAGATTATCTAACTCGCCTTCGTTTTGCTGATGGTGTAGTCATTTTTGCAACTACCCTATCAGAGCTGCAGAGTATGACCCAGAAACTTGCTGACAAGAGTAAAGAAGTGGGATTAAAAATGAACTTTCAGAAGACAAAAGTGATGTACAATGCTTTTACAAAAAATGGAGATTTATTGATTGATGGGGAAAAGCTGAAGATAACCAATACCTACATTTATCTTGGACAGCAGATATCAAGTGAGGGTCACGTTGATGAAGAAATTAATCGGCGTATAAATCTTGCCTGGAGAGCTTTTGGAAGAAACAGCATAATTCTCAAGAGCAATATGCCATTACACCTTAAAAGAAAAGTGTTTGATCAATGCATCCTTCCAGTGCTTACGTATGGTGCAGAGACTAGAGACGTGGACCTTAACTAAAAGAGACATACAAAGACTACATACAACTCAAAGATACATGGAGAGATGCATGTTTGGTGTAACCAGGAGAGATAAGAAGAGGAACTCTTGGATCAGAAAAATGACAAGAGGGGAAGACATCATGATCAGAGTAAAATCCCTGAAATGGCAATGGGCTGGACATATTGCCAGAAGGACAGACCATCTATGTACAGCCGAATTTTTAGACTGGATTCCAAGGGAGAGGAAAAGACCCAGCAGAAGACCACATGTGAGATGGGTGGATGAAATTCGAAAGTATGCGGGAATAACATGGAGGCGACTGGCACAAGACAGACCGTTGTGGAAGAAACTTGGGGAGACCTTCATCCAGCAGTGGATTGATAATGGTTGACAATGATGATGATTACTGATTACAATTTTATTTTTTTTTATTTTTGAGATAACAGTCTCAGTTCTTAAGAACCTGATGATGTACCATATAATTTTGTAAACTACTAATAACATGATTTCTCATATAGATATCAGGCTAAATATTATTGCTCATTCTGATGTACACATAATTTTGATGCTCATAACACAGCTTAATATGTTTCAAAGAATTGCTAAAAATATTAAAACAAGCTCTAAATATCAAAAAAGCCTTTTCAGAGTGTATTTTTCTTGGTTATTTGAGGTTTAAAAACTCAGATGGTCCAAAACACTTGAATGGGGGTGCAAAAAAAGGTGACACTAAATTCTCAGGTGCAATAATTAGCATGTCCCTTGATTCTTTTCCAACAGGAAAACAATATTTTGAAGTAGACTTTCAGAAAAATAAGGGGGGGGGGGGTGCACTTACGTCCCCTGAGAAAAAACTGGCAATAATTTAAAATACACAGGGTAAGCAATGTTATTATAATAAATGAAACCATTCATTATATATACATATAAAACATATAAAAAAGTCTACAGTCAGTAAAACAGCCACAAATGAAAAAACTACTTACATTTACTACAGCTAAAATGTGTATTACAAAAAATTAAAAAGGATGCATAAAATGTTTCTCATATTGGAAGATATCAGATGCAAAACAGATTCTTTAAATTCTACACTTAAAAGAGAGGTAGAAGAAAAATTATAACTTTACACCCCAACAGGAAACTTGTACATCACATATAGAGAATGAATAAAAAAAAAACTCTTTGTAAAAAAGAATACCCTACCAAGCAAGTATTTCTTCAAAGGAATTTTTAGAATAAGAGAAACTCTTTCACATAGAAATATGCACATTGACACTCCTGGAGGAAGTATGAATAATGCAAAAGTAGAAAATATTGGCAAAGTATTCTTCATACCAAAAGCTATGCAAAGAAAAAAGATTTTTTTACATATATGCTTGCTAATTGGAAAACTATGCTTTGTTGATAAAGGACAATGCTTTCAATCTTTTCTGAAATGAATGTCATACAGTACAAAAATATTTTTTTCAACAGAGTTTTGAGATGTGAAGATACAGTTCAATGGGGGACTATAACTTCATCATAAAGCAGGGGGAGGAGCAATAAGACTAAAATAAGAAAAAGTAAGCTAAAACCTAAATATTAATAATAATAATAAAAAAAAAGGATGCTAATGTATATGAATTTCTGTACCCTTGTGGAGTCTCTCTTTGCTCCCTTCTTAAAAACAGATTGGGAATGCACTCTTACTCTGCTATATCACTAATCCATTGGAATCTTATTCTGATTCTGAAAACATTCTTTGTCCTGTCACTTGCACTGCCACATTGGATCTTTTAAAAACAATATTGGAGATAATTCTATTGAAATATGTTATATGTTATTTACCACTCCCACTTCAACCTGTGATTACATGTTGGGGCACTTGGTTACCAGCTGCAGGATATTATGGAGACAACTTTAGTAAAATCAAGGAAGTGATCTCTCAATTTCACTCAGACGATTCTGCTTCCATTGGGGGTAAAAAAAAAAAAAAAGGTCTACTGGATAGGGATACTTCATTAGAGAGACTGACTTTCCTAAAGACACATTTTACGGTACTGGATCAGGCCATCACAGAACTTGAAACTTCAAGTGCTCCTTTGATAAATAATTTAAATAAATTTGAAGAGATGATTGAAATATTAGGAAAGGTACTCTGCC